>CM042482.1:30807500-31467500 GCA_023621385.1 Quercus gilva | reverse complement strand
AGAAGCACAAAAATCAACTAGAATCACTCCCCAACAATGATGCCAAAATTTGGTGTGCTGTCGCGAGCAACCAAAAATAAAACCTATACTCCTAAAAATATATGTAGTGGTGTGAGTAACGATTGTTCCCATGGAGAGTATCTAGTCTAGTTTTATGCTACGCAAACAATGATTTAGGGGTGAGGGGGGGGGGGGTTTGTGTCTAACGAAAACAATTTTAAGAAAAACAACTAAGGAACAATTCAAACAAAAATATCGAAATCAATCAAACAAACGAACCTTGGTCTAAGTCAACATCCACCATCGGAATTTTAAAACTGATCATCGATGCAAGTATATATCAATTCACACTTTAAGTATTCACTGTTAGAACTATTTTCCTATCTCTCCTTAGTCGCAATTAATTAGAAAATAATCGATCTAATTAACCCTAACTACTAAACAACCCAAGACAAGCGTTAAAGGTTTAATCTAGTAGCAGCCTTAAGAATTAGAGAGATTGATGAAGCTAAACAACAAAAGCATAAGCAATTGCATTTAATTTAGTTGAGCGTTCTTCCTAAGATCTAATAATTTCTGACGCAGTAAATCATTAAATCTTGGTTGCTTCACAAATTAGAGGGATCAAACAATTACGGATTTGATATCTAACCTAGCAGTAGATTGCAACGAATAATAAACTAGTAGGCCTCCTAGTAATCAAACGAGACCATCATGAAAATAGGCACAAAAGAACATCCAATACTCAAAGCATAAATTGAACGATAAAAACAAATTTGATCTCACAGTTTTATTGATTCTGAGGCTTCCGTTTCCTTCGACCAAGTGTAAAAGTTTAGCCAAGCAAGGCCATTATGAAAACTCAAGAGAGAAATTAGAGAAGAGGGGAGAGAGAGGCATGGTTGTAGCCTGATATTTCTTCTCCCCTTTTTACATGTTAATTCCCCCTTTCAGAAGCCTACAAAATCTCCTAAAAATATTCTAAATAATAATATCCAAATTTGACTAATTAAGGAAAATATTAAAAATAAAATAAAGTCCTAATATAACTAGGAAAGTGGTTTTTTCAGCTGGAATTTTCGTGCATCAGATCTGGAAACTTCTGAAAATAAACCGCATCAGATCCGCATATTAGAATTGCAAGCTAGGGAATGTTCCAAAACGTCAGTAGTACAGGTGCAGCAAATTCAAGCCCAATTTCAACATTGATTCAGCCAGTATCTCTCAAAACGCAAAACATGAAAGTTGTAGAGCTTTTTCTTGGCATTTCATAGTATCTTGAATCTACTCAATCGGAGCTCAGATGAGAGAGTTATGCCCATATTACGAAGCGATGTTGAAACTGTCTAAAATTGCCCAATTAGCTTCGTTTGCACTTAATGCCTCCATTTGCTTCCTAAATCAAAATATAAGAATAATGAGTATATTTAGGCACCAAGTGAGTGTAGAAGGCTAAATATAAAGGGAGAAAAATATGACATTTTGCATTGTCATGAATAAGATAAAAGTGCAGAAACTACAAAGTTTAGTCATTAATAGACATATACTGCTAGAAGCATCAGACGGGGAATTTTGTGGCTTTCCCAGCTAGATACAAAACTTGGCCTATCACTACATGAGGGACTAACAAAAAATGAGTGATCAAACCCTATTGATGCAGATTCTAGAGATCCATTGCCAAGGCTTGGTCCTGCCATATAGCCTTACTGTGATCATTGCACAACTCAACCAATCTCTGGTCATTACTCACAATAATAGCTCCGTAAAGACCTATAGCAATAGATTTGATCAGAGCCTCCACTAGAGCTTCCTGAGCTACCAGATGCTGAGTTGGTCTTCCACAGTTAGCACCACCTCTAAATAGTAGAGCACCATCCATCCTCCTAGCTTCAAATGCAAAGCCACATCTTTTTGTTCTTCTATTCTTGGAAGCTGCCACTTTGATAAAGACTTGCCAGATTTATGTGAGATTGGAAGTACTTGAATTTGGCTTATATCTTTGCCTCTGATCTTGGTGAGTTTGAAATGCTTCTCTGTACCTGCAAATAAGAGATTGAGGCATTAGAACAATTTCTAATGGATTGGGGACCTTCCCTTTGTGAAGAACCATATTTCTATGGTTCCAAATTGTCCAGAGGGTGGTGAACATAGCCTGCAGTAGCTCCATCTTTGCACCTCCTATGATAGAATTTGAGTTGATATAGTTCCATATGCACTGCTTAACTGAGAGGGTATTTAGCTCGATGTTTTGATATCAAGAGTTGAGCCATGCTAAACAGCTCTTGCAAAAGTGCACTGTAAGAAAAGATGTGAGGTGGACTCCACCTTTGAATCACACATTAGGCAGCTAGAAGAGTTCATGATACCTCTCCTATGAAGGATTTCAAACACAAGTATGCTGTCGTACATAATTTTCCAAACACAAGTGAGAATTCTTGTAGGTAGTTTAACCTTCCAAAAGAGCTTCTAATTAGTTTGTGATATTTGTGGGAGACTAGGATCACTGCTTGTGGATGTGCTTCGGAGTTGCTGTAATAGGGAGTAAGCCTGAGCCACATTATAAACCCCTGATTTAGAGTATTTCCAGACTAGCTTATCAGGGTTGTCACCTATTTTAGGAATAGGAGTTTAGGAATAAGAGTTTTCTTAATTTCTATGCAAATGGGGTATGGGTATAGTTTTCTTAGGAGGTTATAATTCCAAGACTTAAGATTAGGAACTATAAGACCATCCACTGTTCCATTGGTCAAATTAAGCTCCCTTAAGGAATTACTAGGAGCTTGAAACCAGTCAGGATGGGTGAGAGGTATTTGGTGTCCTGCCCCTATTATCCATCTTCCCTGATGCAGCTCTGTGCTTTGAGGATTTTCAATAGCCCTCCAGATCCAGGAATGATATGACTTGGGGGCATATTCTTTTAGAGGGGTCCTAGGGAAGTATTTGGCTTTATAGGTTCTAGCTAGTAGGGAGTTAAGGTTGTTGTGAATCCTCTAGTACTGCTTAGCCAACATTGCTTGGTTGAAATCATTGAATCTTTTGAATCCAGGTCCTCCCTTACTCTTAGGATTGCATATTTTGTTCCACTTAATTAGATGCATTTTCCTAGTACCATTGTCATGTCCGCACCAGAAGTCTCTAACCATGGCATCTAGTTTGTTACAAATTGCTTCTGGTACTTTGAAGTAGGAAAAAGGTGTACAAAGGCATGGACTGAAGCACTGATGAGATTAGAGTTGCCCTGCCTACTTGGGAAAGCAGTTTTGCACTCTAGCCCTGAAATCTTGCTTGTAATCTCTCTACCAAATCCTCAAAATCTGCTACTCTTCTACCTCTCAATTTAAAGTTCAAAGCCAGATATCTACTAGGATTTTGAACTAAGTTTACCAGCAAGGCATCAACTAAGGATTCCTAAATAGAAGAGGGGAGATTGGGGGAGCAAAACAAATTAGATTTTGTGAAACTGATGTTTTGACCTGAAAGGGAACTATACCAGACAATTATGTCCTTCAAATTCCTCAAAGATTGTCTATCATTTTCAAAGAAAAATAAGGAATCATCATAATAGAAGAGATGTGTAAAAGAAACTTCATTTCTACCTAATTTGATTCCTTTAATTTTGTTTTAGCATTCAACCTGTATGAGTGCAATGGACAGAATATTGGCACATAACAGGAACAAATAGGGGGAGATTGGATTCCCTTGTCTGACTCCTCTAGTTGGAAGGAAGGTGTGTGTGGGACTTCCATTTAGGAGTAGAGCATATTGCATTGAAGATACACATTCCATAATCCTGTGGACCCAATAATTGCCAAAATTCATGGAGATCAAAACTGCCTTAAGAAAATTTCAACTTATCTTATCATAAGATTTACACATATCAACTTTTAGAGCCCTATATCCTTTCTTTCCGCCCATCTTCTTCTTTAAAGTGTCAATAATTTCATGGGCAAGAAGAATATTATCAAAGATATTCCTACCTTGTATAAAAGCATTTTGGTATGGTGATATAAACTTATCCATTAGAGGTTTCAACCTATTAACCATAATCTTGGATATGATCTTATAGGTGACATTACATAGACTTATTGGCCTAAAATGAGAAACCTCCTCTGGTACTGCCACTTTAGGAATAAGGGTAATGAAGGTTTGATCTAACTACTAAATGTATAATTTACAGTGAGCAAGTCTCTTGTAAAAGGATGTGCTCTCACTCTAAATAGAAATTGAACCTTTATTGATCAATGAGTATGAAAGAATACAATGAAATGTACAAGCTCTGAATCTACATTTATATACAGAGACTTAAGTAAGTAAAGAAAAAACTGACAAAATAACTAACTCCCCAAAAGGGGGAAAATCTGTTACAGCAACATTACAGCTCATGTACACGTGTCCTAATCATCTTCCAACATTCTTGCACATGTGGTAATATCTACTGCATTGAGCATAGCACGTGACCATAGTGAGGCATTGCTTCAATCATAGCCATTTCTACTGTTTGATCAATGCCTTGATTATCTGGAAGTTGCAAGCTAATTTGATTAGCTACATGGACTTCTTCCTGATGCGAGGATGCATTCTGCTGTAATGTTTTAACACTCCCCCTCAAGAGCAAAGCTCTTGCTTCTTGATTATGCCTTTTATACTCCGGATATTGTACCTTATGAGCAAAAATATTGATGACTCCCAGCCTTGCTAATAATCTTGAGAATTGTTCAACCCCAAGAGCTTTTGTAAATATATCTGCTAGTTGATTCCTTGAAGAGACATAAAACATTTTAATAGCACCATCCAATACTCTATTTCTAACTATGTGACAGTCTGCCTCTATATGCTTAGATCTCTCATGGAATATTGGATTTGTAGAGATATGTATAGCTGCCTGGTTATCACAGTACATCAGCACTGGTCTCTCATGTGAAATGTGCAAGTCTCTTAACAAGTAAAGCAACCAAGTGACTTCACATGTGGTGGTAGCCATGGATCTGTACTCTGCTTCAGCAAAGGATCTGGATACTATGTCTTGCTTTTTGGATCTCCACGAAATCAAAGAGTCTCCTAAGAAGACACAATAACCAGTTAAGGATTTCCTTGTGTCAGGGCAGCCTGCCCAATCAGCATCACAGAATGCCTTTAGCTGCAGGTCTGATTCAACAGGAAAGAACACCCCTTGCCCTGGTGTACCTTTGATGTATTGAAGGATTCTAGTGGCTGCCTTCATGTGTGGAGTTCGAGGTTGAGCTAAATACTGACTGAGTCTGTGAACTGCATAGGCTATATCAGGCCTACTCAAGGTTAAGTACATCAATTTCCCTATTAACCTCCTGTATTGCCCTGCATCCTTTAATAACTCCCCATCTGCCTTAGATAGCTTCAATTGTTGTTCCATTGGTGACTTGACAGGTTTGCAACCAAGCATTCCTGCTTCTTTCAAAACCTCAAGAGCATACTTTCGTTCGTTAATGCTAATGCCTTTAACATTTCTTGCAATTTCCAAACCCAAAAAATACTTGAGTGAACCAAGATCTTTGATTCCAAACTTCTGATCTAACAAGGATTTAAGCTTGGCAACACAAGCTGAATCATTGCCTGTAATTATCATATCGTCTACATATACCAGCAATGCAGTAAAGGAAGAGCCATCAGCATGGACAAACAAAGAATGATCTGCCTGAGACTGCTTGAAACCAAGCTGCATAATGGTGGCAGAAAGTTTTGCATTCCATTGCCGTGAGGCTTGTTTAAGCCCATATAAGGACTTTACCAGTTTGCAGACCAAAGGAGTAGCAGAATTAGAATTAGGAAACTCCCCCTTACTGGTAGGAGACTCCCCCTTACTGTGAAAACCAGGAGGCAAGTCCATGTAGACCTCCTCATCAAGATCACCATGGAGAAAGGCATTGTTTATGTCTAGTTGGTGCAAAGGCCACCCTTTGGCTGAAGCAAGAGCAATCAAAACCCTCACTGACACAGTCTTGGCAACAGGACTGAAAGTTTCCAAGAAGTCAAGCCCTTCTCATTGAGTGTATCCTTTAGCAACCAACCTTGCTTTGTATCTTTCTACAGAGCCATCAGGATTGAGCTTCACTCTATAGACCCATTTACACCCAATAGGTCTTTTACCTGGTGGCAAAGGAGTAATCACCCAAGTATGAGTCTGCTCTAATGCTTGAATCTCCTTATCCATGGCCTCCCTCCAAAGAGGATCAGTAACAGCTTGATGAAAGTACTGAGGTGCCTGATGACCATAACTGACTGCCATAAGATAGGATTGATAGGTTGGATCCAAATGACAGTAAGTAAGACAATCTGCAATGTCATAAGGAGTTACTGAGGCATGAGAAGCAGCTGAAGGTGATATGGCAGCTGAATTACAAGCATAGTCCTATAAGTATACTGGAGTTTTGTGAGCTCTGGTGGACTTTCTGGTAGGTGGAGGATCTGCATTATGGATATTAGGAATGGAAACAGCAGTATCAAGGGAATCAGAAGTAACCAAAGGCACACATGGAGGAGTAGGACTGGATGAAGAAGTGGAAGAAGAATGAGAAGGTGAAATCAAAGAAGTGCAAGGGAAAGAAGACTCAATGGAAGCATCTGGTATGCTGACAGGAGTAACAAAAGGATCAATGGCAGGAGCAGAAGCATCAATCTCAGTAATAAAAGGATCAGAAAACTCTTGTACAACAGTGGCAAAAGGATAAATGTTTTCATGAAAATAGACATCTCTTGAAACAAAAACAGTTTTGGTGGATAGATTCATGACTCTATAACCTTTAACCCCAATAGGATAACCCAAAAAAACACATTTGGATGCTCTTGGATCAAATTTTGATCTATTTCGAGAAAGGGTGGAAACATAACATAGACATCCAAAGACCCTCAAATGAGAGTAAGTTGGGGCTTGACCAAAAAGGACCTCAAAAGGAGTTTTCTGAGCTAAAACTGAAGATGGAGTTCTGTTTATTAAGTAAGTGGCAGTAAGAATGCAATGCCCCCACAAGTACAAAGGTAAATTTGATTGAAATCTAAGTGCTCTTGCAACATTTAAGAGGTGTTGATGTTTCCTCTCAACTATAGCATTTTGTTGAGGGGTTTCAACACAACTTAATTGATGCAAGATGCCCTTTTGAGAAAAGAAGGTAGACATGGAGAATTCAATCCCATTGTCTGTCCTAATGCATTTAACCTTTCTTGAGAATTGAGTCTCTACCATGATACAGAATTGTTCTAAGATGGCTTGGGTTTGTGATTTATGTTTAAGGAGATAAACCCAAGTGCATCTTGAACAGTCATCTACAATGGTTAAAAAAAATTTGCAGCCATCAATGGTAGAGGTTGAAAATGGTCCCCATAAGTCACAGTGAATTAAATCAAAGCAATGACTAGAAGTATGAGAACTTGAAGTAAAAGGCAATTTCTTTTGCTTAGCTAAAGGGCAGATATCACAATCAAAAATTTTATTATCATTGAAAAGGGGTACATCATTATGTTTTAACAATGCCAACTTAGCATTGGACAAATGTCCTAGTCTGAAATGCCAAATATGTGGCTGGACATTGACATTATTGACAGCATGAACATCATTTTCAAAATGAAAAACAGAAGAGTGAACAGATGAGGTTGAGATGCTCTTTTCCAGCAGATATAGTCCTTTGTATTCCTTACCCAGACCAATTGTGCTCCAATGAGCCAGGTCCTAAATGAAACAAAGAGTTCCAAAGAACATAAGGTAGCAAGAAATAGACTTAGCTAATTTGCTGACAGAAAGAAGATTAAAAGTGAATGAAGGAACACACAAAACATTGTGAAGAACAAGTTTTGTTGAGATTTCAACAGTTCCTATATGTGTAACTAAGGCTGACTCTCCATTAGGAAGGTTAACAAAAGTGTTCAAAACAGCAGTAATGGAAGTGAAACAAGATATAGAATGCACCATGTGATCTGTGGCTTCGGTATCAATTACCCAATCAGATCCATTGAAGGCAGTCCTATTAACTTTTCTAGCAGAAAAAATGGAGTGTTGAAAAGAAGGACTGAAGAAATGATTGGAATGATTACCTGACATGAGTGTAGGATTGAAAGCAGGATAGGTATTGACCTGTGACTGTGAAGAAGATCCTACCAGTCCAGAACCTTCACCAGAGATTCCTCCTACACTAGTAGCCATACAAGAAATGCTTGCATTTGCTGCATGATGTGCATCACCAAGAGCTGTTCCAGTGGTTCCTGAGTTGAGAAAAGCCAATAATTTCTCACATTGTGCCTTAGAAATAGGACATTGATTTCCAGTAATCAAAGCACCATCTCCAGAATTGAAAGATGCTTGATTTGCATTGGCTATTGGCTTGCCTTTGGATTTGTAACCAGGCGGATAACCATGCAATTTATAGCATTTTTCAATGGTGTGCCCTGCCATATTGCAGTGAGTACAGAAAGGTCTTTCCTTTTTCCCATTTCCTTTAAAGTTTCCTTTGGTATTAGCATACATCGCCATTGTATCAGTCTGTGAGGAACCAGAACCTCCATGACCAACATTCTTATGAGATTCCTCTTGCAAAATCAATGAATAAACCTTACTCATTGAAGGAAAAGGATCCATCATAAGAATTTGACTTCGCACAGTGTCAAAAACCTCATTTAGTCCCATCAGAAATCTCATCACATAAGCCTTATTATGAGAATTGATTAAAGTCTTCATAGCTCCACAAGAACACTCTGGCATTGGTTCATAGTTCAGCAATTGATCCCACAATCGCTTGAATTTGCTATAAAATTCAGTTACAGACATCTGATTTTGGCGAATTTGGGAAATCTCAATTTGTAAGTTGTAGATCTTAGGTCCATTTCCTTGTGAAAACACATTTTGGAGTTCAATCCACATCTCCCTTGCTGTTTCACAGTACATTATATTGCTCGAGACATCCACATGCATAGAGTTAATCATCCATGAAAGCACCATGGTATTGTAGCTCTCCCAATCGTCATACAGAGGCGAATCAAGATCAGGTTTCGTTATTTTTCCATTCACAAAACCGATCTTCTTCTTCGCAGTAAGAGCAAGTACCATAGCTCTTGACCAGGATTGATAATTTTTCATTCCTAACAGAGGCTGCGTAACAAGAACATTCCCTGGATTTTCATTGGAATTATAGAAATAGGGATTAGGAGTAACATAGGCTGAATTTGAATTCATATGTGTGGATTGATTGTTGACAGGCTCAGGGGATGTGTGAGTTGATTGATTGTTAGCTTCAATGGACGCCATTGCAGGATCTTGAAGCTCTGATACCATGTAAAAGGATGTGCTCTCACTCTAAATAGAAATTGAACCTTTATTGATCAATGAGTATGAAAGAATACAATGAAATGTACAAGCTCTGAATCTACATTTATATACAAAGACTTAAGCAAGTAAAGAAAAAACTGACAAAATAACTAACTCCCCAAAAGGGGGAAAATCTGTTACAGCAACATTACAGCTCATGTACACGTGTCCTAATCATCTTCCAACATTCTTGCACATGTGGTAATATCTACTGCATTGAGCATAGCACGTGACCATAGTGAGGCATTGCTTCAGTCATAGCCATTTCTACTGTTTGATCAATGCCTTGATTATCTGGAAGTTGCAAGCTAATTTGATTAGCTACATGGACTTCTTCCTGATGCGAGGATGCATTCTGCTGTAATGTTTTAACATCTCTTAAGGGTTTCTGTTTAGTGCACCTGATAAAACACAGCCAACACATGACCATTTTAAAACATTTGTTGTGCCACTATTGCCTCTAATGCACAAAAACACTGAAGACAAGTCAAATTCATGGAATAATATAAAAAGTTAGGTAGAAGTCTCACAATCGTTGTGATTAGGGACAAAAACTAGAAGAAGAAATATGCTTTTAAGAAGATAATTTATACATTTTTCTTGAAAGAAAAAAAATATGCTTTCAAGAAGATAATTAATAATGATAATAATAACTCTTGCATGGTTTTGAAACAAAAAGAAAGAGTCTCAGCAAAAAAAGAAAGAAAGAGAAAAAGTGGGCTGCGTAAGGTGTGGGTTGAGTTAAACGTATGAATGAAGGGAACACGTACGATTTGGCCTCAATAAGAACAGGGTTTTGCTTTGAATAGAATTCACGTAAATGACAACGAAAGCTCCGACACCACAAACTCTAACGGCCTATATATGTATTGAGTATTGACGTGATAGTGCTTTGTGTTTTTGACGCACTGCAAGAATAATCATATCAGGCAGCCTTAACTAATCAATTTGACAACCCTCACCAGTCACCAATATTGGGATAAAGTTGAAGCATGCATGAGTCATGACAATACGGACTCGTTTTCGGCGATACTTCAAAACTTCAAAGCCAAGTTGCGATGGGTGAACTTTCCCACAAGTCCTTTTGGCAAGCTAGATTTTCAAAGTCTGCCGCGTTGGGCAGTTATTTGTCTTAACTCTTAATCAAGTTGCAGTAGATTCGACGTGGACTTTCTTTTTTTCTTTTTTTCTTTTTTTATGGGAAGATTCGGGGTGGACTTGTTCCCTTATCAACCCTTTATTTCTTTCTTATCTAGTCTTTAATTTGATCTGAATAAATAAAAATCAACTGCTTTTAACATATTTCCCTCAAAGTTGTAAATTGTCTCTTGAGCCAGTGAGAGTATTCCAAGGCAAAAGTTATCTTATAATTGTTGAAAATATTTTAGTGAATAAACAAGTCTTGATCAAACAAGAGTAATCTGAATAATCAACAATAATAGAAAATAAAGAAGACTTTAGGAACAATTTCACAGTCTTAAGGTATGTTTGGTTGGGGTGAAAACAGGAATGATGGAAAATAAGGAGAGAAAAATAGGGTGAAAAATGACATTTTTTACTATTTGGTTGAGAAGAGAAAACAAGAGAGAGAGAAAATAAGGGGGGGAATTTTCCCTCTAAGCCCACCCTTTTTTATCCTCTTAATTTGGGAGAAAAATGAGGAGGAAAAAGTACTGAAAAATGCACTTTACTCAAATACCCTCAAAAGTTGCTAACCATGTTGAATGGTTAGATAAAGTCTTTTTTAATGAGTGTAAATTTGCCCAATTGCTAACCACATTGAATAGTCAGCAAATTTATATGTTTAACGTTTTAAAGTTTTTTTTTAACGTTTTTTTTAGTGGAAGTTAATTTTAATTAGGAACATGTTACAGATTTTTTTTTTTTTTTTTTTTTTTGAGGTAGAACATGTTACAGATTTATATGTACATTATTGTAATTTTTACATTATAACAATAAAAATAATAATATAAATTTATATGTATGATGTGGTAAATTTTATATTGTTTAATAAATATAAATAAATCTATTTTTTACATATATGTAACAAGGGTATACTAGTCAATTTATATAAATTACATTTTCCATCCTCTCATTTTTCTCTCCAACCAAACAAAAAAGTTTTCTACTCTCCCACTTTTCCACCCCTTCAACCAAACACACAAGAGGGAAAACCAAATCTTTTCTATCCTCTCACTTTTTCTCCTCCCACTCATTTTTCATCCTCTCATTTTTTCACTCTTCCAACCAAATGAACCCTTATAGAGTCACTCAAAAGTGTTGTCTTTAAAGGTTAAGTTATGCCAATTAAAGTAAAACTTGGTGTGATTAGTTCTCACGCTAGACAATTCTCCATGATTAGAGAATAGTGTCGATCTTTGTGTTGGACATATACTTCCACACACCACACATAAAGATTCAAGAGCAACCTTCTAATAATGCATGTCCTTTCAATTGATCAACAAGATGATCATTCACAAAAGCACAAATACCATTCACACAAGAAAAACTACATGGGAGAGGAACACTTTCAGGAGAAGAAAAGAACAATGGTATTATTCTAATCGAAGAGAAAAAAAAAAAAAAAAAATTTCTATGATCGAAATGTCTTTATATTGTGTGTTAAATAAGCCACTGAGTGGGTTAGATAACAATAAAATAATAACTTACCTTACAAAAAGAAGCTAAATCCAACAATCAAAAATAGCTTTTAAAATCTCAAAAAAAAAAAAAAAAAAAAAAAAAAAAACCACACACAAGGTAAAACTAGACATGGCAAAACGGACGAGTCGGGTCGGGTCGGGTCGAGTTGACCCATATTTTTCAAACAAGTTTTTTTTTTTTTGAAATAGATACAATTTGTCAATTGTTTCTGAGTTCCTTAACTATGATTAGATTCTCATTAATGATACTATTACCACTTACTAATTACCACTAAACACTTGATACCTAAATTTAGTGCAACTCTTGTTCTAGCTTTCTAGAAACTAATCTTGGTATAATTTTTGATCTGTTTAAAGTATGAAGAGAAAATGAAGGTGGTAAATAAAGAATGACAAACTATAATGGAGTACATAACATATTAAGTGAAGAAAAATAAGTAAATATCTTATAAGAATTACACCTCAATCTCAATCTACTCAACGTTGGTAGACGTGGCAAAATAGGCGGATCGAGTCAGGTCAATCGGGTCGCGGGTCAAAATAGATCACGGGTCAAAATGGGTCATTTTTAAACAGGTCAAACGAGTCAGGTCAGAAAATTCTGACCCGTTTTACCATGTCCAGGTAAAACTAATTTGAACCCACGTGCGCAAATGAGAAAAGCAGGGTGAGTGTATATGATACACCCCAAGTTCACGCTAAGTCTCATTTCTTAAAGATATCAAAGAAGGTTCACTGTAGCTTATAAATACAATGAAGCTCACTTTAAACCAATGTAAGACTCACAATAAATGTCAAAAGTGTTTGGAATACGCCTACACCAACAATGACTTCTTTAGGTAAGGCTTGTCATGGTAGCATACAACCACATACGATGATGACTAACGCCAATTACCGAAAACTGAGTCGACTCAATGATGTAAGTATTGTTTTGGGAATTTTTTTTTTTTTTTTAAAAGAATCTTCAGTAGATGTTCTTAATAAAAAGTTTCTGACCCGTAGAATATATATATATATACATATAACTTTAACTTTTATTAATTACTCTTTCAAAGCCCTGTAATTTATATTAGATATTTTTTGGAAGGTTTTTTTTTTTTTTTTTTTTTTTTTTTTTTTTTTTTTTTTGAGAATTAACCTTAAATGTCCATGCTCCCTTAAAAATTATTATGACTTTTTAATAAATTTCGTGGTGTATCTTTATGTTAGAATCTCATTTCATCTCCCTTATGTATGTGTATGTGTGTTTGTTTGTTTCTATAAAAAAAAAAATTGTAATTTTCTCACATTGCTTAAGAGAGCATATTATATGTAATATAACTTTTGAGTAAAATTTGCAGTGTGCAGTATGCTTTTGTGTCAGATCCTCATTCCCTCCCCTTGTGCATGTGTGTATGTGTTTCTAAACCAAAAAACCTTAAATGTCTTACTTTAAACAAAATCAGGGAAATATTTTTGGAATTTATTATTATTATTATTAGTCTAAAGTGGTGTTCTATATATTGCACATTACATACATTTATTTAAGTACACTTTGAAAATAAGTAATTTAAGTACACTTTGATCATCATATATAATTACTTAGTAAGAAATACAATTAGAGAAAGATTATCAATCAATCTCATGCAATTCATCTAAAAGTAATAGAGTTAATAATATTGGCAAATACAGTAAAAATAACATTTTTTATAAAAGAGTTTACATGCTTGGAAAGGCTCTTAGAATGTTGGAAGAACATAATATTCACTTCAGTAAGGTATTAATCCCTCTTTTGAACCAATGTAAAATTCACAATATTTTGGGAAAAAAGGAAAATAAATAAATAAACAAATAAAAGTCTCCAATATATGTTTGGCCTAACGTTTTCTGGCCACGTGGCAGTCATTCAAAACTACACCCTTGTAGCAAGACTCCAACGGATGGGCCGATTATGTAAACAAAAAAAAATGCCTTAAAAGCCTAAGGAGAAAGAAAAAAAAAAAGCCCAAGAAAGACACATCTCCTATTTTTTTGGTTTTTAAGCCCAATAAATAATCAGAAAGCTCTAAGCCGAAATAAATAACTTCAAAATTGAATGCCTTCATGATCCATAAACCTGTGTTGGACTTTACGATCCACAAACCGTTATTAAGTTGGGCAACAAAATGATGCACAAATTTATTTAACTAAATGATCCATATCCATATTTGGGCAAAACGATGCACATCTAATTTGGGCTATAGAAGACCCATACTTTTCCTAGGCTAAATAACACACATCCTCCTCGGCCCAAAAAATAACCAACTTTGGTTTGGGCTAAATGATTCATAAACAATTGTGCTTTACGACTCGTGATACCTCATTGACAAGATTTGAACCGCAAATTAAGTGGCCCTCATTTCAGAAAAATAAGTTAGGTTGAGAAAAAATCCATGTTTGTGACAACTATAAGAACCCAAATGCCAAGAGGCTTATAACTTAATCGACATCTTTTGATATCTCTAACATGTTTGGGGTTCAAAAATCCGCCATTTTCAATTTTCAAATAAATAAACCCCAAATTAATCAATGGGTTTGAAAGGCACTTCATGAGGCTAAATCCATTGTGATTTGGTAGGCAAGATTATACTTGGAAGTTAGAACATCCAATGAAAAGCTCACAAAAGTGCCATGTGTGTGAGCTTGGCAGGCCATCAAAGCTATATACCAAGCTCGTATATGGTGTACCCGGCATATATGCCGGGTCACTCACACACTGGTGGATCCCACAGTGTGTGGGGCCCGTCTATGTGTGAGAGACCCAGCATATATGCTAGGTACAACATATTATCTTCGTAGATTTTGGGCTGATGCAAGAAAATAGGAGTAATTGGAATTTCCTTGTCTCCAGCACCATCTAAGGATGGATTTTCACTTGATTTTGGCTGCTAAAAATCACCATTAATGCTTCCAACTAGAGGGTTTAGCAGGCGAGTCGATAGATTTCCCTTCTTTTGGAAACAAATAAGAACTAGGAAGGAACCAAAACAGCCAATTTCCCTTCCTTTCTTCTCTTTTGATGCCTTGGGTAAGAAATTTTTTCTTTGAGCATTCACATTAGTCTCATTGCACTTCAAGTCAAATTTGATGTAAAAATCTCACTTTTCTTACTTTAGCTAATATACCATTCACAAACAATTTTTTAGGTGAAACCAAGTAACACAACATCACTCAAAACTAAAAGTCCTAAACATTTTACTTTAGGTCTCAAACATCAATTAAGCAAACTATAATACTAAACATATATAGGTAAAGTGACCATTTTATTTTTCAGATTCTTTAGGTTGGAAGTATTAGTTTTCAATTGAACCCAAGTCCCAAACTTTAATACAAAGCCCCAAACTTTAATACAAAGAACACATAGGTAAAGTGACCGTTTCATTTTTTGGAAAATACTAAAACGACTACACATTTTACAGAAGAAAGCTTACAAACTAATGTGGTAATAAATATGATGGGTAGACTTTAATCACTTAACAAATGAATATTTAAATTGTTTTTTATGGTTGGTGACACATCATTTTATAAATTCTATATAGTAAAATTTGTGGTATTTGTAGTATTACTCTTTATTTTTTAAATTCATTCAGCCAATTACCGATTTGAAATTACTAGTTTTCAATTTGGAGGTGCCAAAGTTTTATTTATTTATTTTTAAATTGAAGTTATTATTAAATAAACTTTTTATGGAATTTATATATTTATTTATAATTATTATAATTTATATTCTTATAGAATTAAAATATGCCAATCATACCGAGCTATGTTCGTGTTAATCTAACTTAAACATAGTTTATTTATCAAGCGCATTATATAACTCATTCATAATAACTCACTTAATAAATAAGTCATGTTTGAATTGATACAATTATTAAATAAGTCAGATTTAAATAAGTCAGATTTATGTTTACTTATACAATCGTATAACGTTCATCACGAACACTACCCATCAAAACAAATTATGACAGATCTTACTAGAAACAAGAAAATAAGACAAGAAACGAAGAAAATAAGGAAAAAAAAACAAAATAATGACTTGGTCCCGTTGACTCCAATATTCCCTCTTCAATAATTCTATGAAAGTATATAAGCCTTTAAAAAAGCATCTGCATCCTTGATCACAAAAGAAGCACCAACAGTACATCCGAAAAAAAAAAAAAAAAACACCAACGTTTGTGGTTGTGGCTAACTAAAGGCCAAAAAAAGTAGGGGCGGGTGGGCTGGACAAGCTTATCACCTAAAATAAGCAAAGCTTGAAGCACGTCAATCAAACTGTCACGTAAAGTTTTTACCAAAACAAAAATAAAGTAAAGTGACAAATAGTTATTAATCTTTGAAATAGTCACCACTCACCAGAGGACAATCATACTCCTAAGTCCTACCCATTATAATTTATTTTATGAAGTAGCTCCTTTCGTACTAGTTGCTTAAAGTTTATCTTTTTAAGTCGTCCTCGTCAACTCTTTATAAATAAATATAAAAAATAATAATAATAATAATAAAAGCGGATGATAGGAAGGAAGAGAAGTCTTTTTATATGGCCCGCACATCACATGCGTTGCTTCATGAGTCATGAGTGATTAAGCGACGTGTCAGGATTCCTGTCAGGAGTAGGTGTAAACCCAACCCTACTTTGCTTCAATCGATTCTCTAGTCGGTTGGGGAATTATCAATTACCTATAGACTCAACCAATACACAGATCTATACGAGTAGTTCCTGCATTCGGTTTCGGTTAGATTCTACGTCTATAGAAAATTATAATTAAAAAAAAAAAGAAAAAAAAAAGCCTTAATATATGTCCAAAACTAAAAAGGCTCGAGTTCAGTGGTCGTGTATGCCACTTTTGCATTGATTCGTTTTACCCATTTAAGTATTTTTAAATCTTGCTTTCTAATTTTTTGGGCAATTTGACCTACTTTCTGTATTTTCTCCTTTTTAGCAAAATCTTTATTGACAAGGAGAGGGGAATTATGTTGATTAACTGCCCATTGTTTATTTTCTATTACAAAGAAATGAAAATGAGTGAATTTCATATTAAGATTGATGGCCTTAATTGTGGGATACTAAATAAAATAGCATGTGTGAGTTTGTGGAGAGTTAGAAGCTATTTGGTTTTTGTGTTTTTATCGTTCATAACTCTTTTTTCATCACTCATAACTCAAAAATGGTAGGACTTACGGCTGAAAAGTCTGTTTCGTTTTTGTTTCCATCACTCAATTCTTTGATTTTTTAGTGATGAGTTATGGAAACTGAAAACACATTTTAGCAAAATCTTTATTGACAACGACAGGGGAATTATGTTGATTAACTGCCCGTTGTTTATTTTCATATTACAAAGAAATGAAAATGAGTGAATTTCATATTAAGATTGATGGCCTTAATTGTGGGATACTAAATAAAATAGCATGTGTGAGTTTGTGGAGAGTTAGGGGCTGTTTGGTTTTTGTATTTCCATCGCTCATAACTTTGTTTTCATCACCCATAACTCAAAAATGGTGGGATCTACGGTTGAGAAGTCTGCTTGGTTTTTGTTTCCATCACTCAATTCTTTGATTTTTGAGTGATGAGTTATAGAAATTGAAAACACATTTTAGGTGTTTTTAGTTTCCAAAACTCACTTTTCAATAGCATTTTCATAATTAAACACACGCTGAGGATCCCACAGTCATAGTCTAGCCGCAACTTTTGACCTTTTTTTTTTTCACTGGGTTCGGTGAGTTTGGGTTCTTCACTTCTTCTTCTTGTTCTTCTTTTTTTCTTTTTCCTTTCACACTAGGTGATCTTCTTCTTCTTTTCTTTTCCCTTTCACGCTAGATCTGGTTTAGTCTTCTTTTTTCTCTTTTTTTCTTTTTTTTTTCTTTTTTTCACTGGGTTCGGTGAGTTTGGGTTCTTCTTCTTCTTTTTTTTTTTTCTTTTTCCTTTCACACTAGGTGATCTTCTTCTTCTTTTCTTTTCCCTTTCACACTAGGTCTAGTCTGGTCTTCTTCATCTTCTTTCTTTTTTTTCTTTTCTTTTTTTCACTAGATTCGGTGAGTTTGGGTACTGGGGGTTAAAGGAAAAAAAAAAAAAAGTAAAAACTGCACCAAGGTATAGGTATGGGGCCCAAAAAAACTTAAAATTTGAGTGATGTGAACTGAAAACAATGTCAAACGGATGGGGTTGGGAAAATTTGGATATTTTAAGTGATGAGTGATGAGTGATCAAAATTGAGTGAGGAGTGATGAGTGATGAAAAAAAAAAAAAAAAACCAAATAGTCCCTTAATGATTGAGCAAATTAAATATTAATATCTATGTTGAAAAGAAAAGAGTGACCATTTATACTATAATTGATTTTAGAGTTTAATATCTTGAATAGTTTACCTGGGTCCATCCTCATGTGCAAGGTGAAAAAGATGAATCCATTTTGTACCTATTAGTAATTTTATTTCTCCTATCTCAATGATGAGCCTGACCTCAATTAAGGATAATTGAATACTTAGGCTCCGTTTGAATTGGCATCTGCGACCAAGGAGTCTGCATTTTTTTTTTTTTTTTTTTTTTTTTTTGACTAGCGCTTCTTGCATTGTTCATGGGACATGAACAGTGCATTAAGGCCTATAAACAGTTTTTTTTTTTTTTTTTGTGAACAATAACTGAAAATTATTTTTTTATTATTTTCAATTTTCAACAAAATAAGCAGTATCCAAACGCACACTTAATTTTTCCATTTTCAAGTGTTTGTTTGCTGGTAAAATATAGTCAAACTTGTAAAATATTTTTCATTGACCGTAAAATTCTTTATAAAAAGTTGTAAAATATTTTACTTTTAAAATTTTGGTAAAACATTTTCCAAATACACACAGTGACTTCTCCTCCCCCATTTAGTTGCTAGATCATTGATTTGGTGGCTGTTGACTCTACTTGTCAACCAGTGCCGGCGGTCAAATGTCCAAAGACTTTACTTCAGCAACCGATGCTAGTGGTCTGATGGATAGTGACTTTGCTTAATGACTAGTGTTGCCGATCCAGTGTTTGAAGACTTCGCTCTAGCGATAAGTGCTAGCAATTCAAAGGCTAGAGAAGTAGTATCGGCGACCAGTGTTGGCGGTTCGGTGGCCAAAGACGCTACACCGTAACCAATGCCAGAGGTCTAGTAACCAAAGATGTCGTTTTGTCAATCAATGTTGGCGGTTCGGTCAGAAGATACTACTCTGACAATGATCGTCAACGTAGTCTGATTGCTGGAGCTACTAGTCTAATTGCCAATTTCAGTGGTCCTATCACTGAACCTCGGGTACTAGTGGCTTTGGTGTTGAGCAATCAGTTTTGGTGATTTTCTTGAAAAATTTTATTTGTCATACCAAACACCTGAAAATATTTTACATTTGAAAATATTTTACTTCAAAACAAATGGAGCGAAAGTCTCAATAATTTGGAGGTAATCACAAATCAAAAGTGCTCTAAATCATTTTGAAAATGCTGAATAATGACTTTTACTCACTATTTTTACCATAACATTTTAAACACAAATAATTCTAGAATGAGGCTTTTGGTCTCCATGTTTTCTAATTCCCCATTCTCTTTTCTTCAAACTCACACACAACACACTAGTAGTTTTACTAAGTCAGAAAGTGGTGTTCTAATTCGTTTTTCAAAATAATTTGTTTCTAAGTTGTGATTATCTTAGTTCTATTATGTTCTTTATTTCCTCTTCTAATTTCGATATTGTAGGCACTGAGGGGTCCGTTAAAAAGCTCTAAATTCATGATCCTAAGCTAGGTGAGTCTTCTATCAATAATTTCTTCCTTTGCTTAATAGGATTCACATGAGTTTCTTGATGTAGTCTATCTAACCTTTATTTTGATTTGTTTGATGATTATAATTCTGTTGATATGTACTAATTTGGTCTTGGGTTGATTGTAATATGTTCTAATTGTTCTTGTGTCTCTATTTCACTTGTGTTATATCTATATGTTTTCTTGATTTAGTTTATTTTTGTATTCATGTTTAATTTGTTTTATTGTTATATTTCTTTTTATGTTGTGTTAATCTAATGTTAAGTTGATTATATATCACTTTTAGGGTTCTTCATGACCTTTCTTTTTTTTTTTTTTTTTTTTGTATTAATCTCTTTAATTAATTTCATCTAAAATGTGAATTTTCAATATTCTGTGCTAAGGATGCATACACATAATCGAGGCTACATGCACAAGGTTGAGTATGCATACACACCCCAAACCTATAACGGGCAAAAATCTTGTTTTAATCAAATTGATTGTTTTCCATGCGTTCTATGATTTTGTTTGATATTGATTTAGGTTATTTAATTATGACTACTTGTTTTTCATATTTTATTTAGTCAATATTTCCATGTTTGGTTTAATTTGATATCTTTCTTTGTGTGTTTAATTTAATTATCAACTTTCCATATTTAATAATATCTATTTGATTGTGTTTAAATGTGTTTACTTAAATATTGTGGTGTAATGTTTGACCTGTTTTGTGTGTTTTAGTTATTTATTTAATGCATGATGTGTGTTTAGGTTTAGGATTATGACTCTTTTAATAATATCTTTATCACAAGCCAAGCGGGTTTAGGTTCCTAACACCTTGCCATAATTCTTGTACCCTAACTCTAGACCCAATGTCTAGTAGATAGACCTATGTAAGAGGCTCAAGAGACCCAATGTGATTCCTGGACCTAAACCATGTGACGAGTCCCAAATCTCTGCCTCCAATCCATTCGGTTGAGGCATACTCCTAGGGGGCAAAACCGTGTGTGTGTGTGTGTGTCCTACAACAAAACGATGCGCTCACACCACCATTGTTGTAATTTTTATATTTATTTGTTGTATTTCACCAAAATTTTGAACATCCAATCACTCTTCAGGAACCTTTATTCATGTCAAACTTTGTAAATCGTATTGTGCACTCACTACTAAAAAATAGGGTTTAAGCATGGGTTATTTAGTGGTAGTTACTAAAACTGCCAAATCTATTGTGGTTGTTTAAGAAATTACTATAGCGGTAAAAGAAAGTATCTTACGTATGTAGTTCATGGAATGCACTACAGATTTTCAATTGAGAGAGAGAGAGAGAGAGAGAGAGAGAGAGAGATGTCAAAATATTTATAAATGATACACTTTTAGATATATACAAATTAATCATACTAAATAAAAAATCCAAAAGACCAAATTTAATTTTGCTAGAAATTTTTTAATGTTTCGCTGTTTAATTTTAATATAACAATGAATTTTAATTAACTTTAACAGACATAAAACAATATCCAAATTAAAAATGAATTAGAATTAAGTTACACATCGTGTAACTATTTGTTAATGTTTCTCTTATAATAATTTTTTATTAGATTGATATTTAAAAAAATTGTTTTATAGGCTTCCTTCGCTTTTAACATACACACCAAACTTGGTGTTAATTAAATTAGATGTTTACTATTTGATTCATAAACTCATATTTTGTATAAAATATTATCCTTTCTAATTCATAGTTTCTTTTCACTACTTTTTAAAGTTTATATATATATATATATATCAAATTTTTTTTCTTTTTTTTATGTTGATGTATCTTTTATGCCTCTTTTTTTTTTTTTTTTTTGTAAGAATAAAAATGTAGGTGGGAAGAGTGGCAACCCCTACATGCACAGGATAATACAAAGGGAAATGAGTACCAACATGAGATCAAGAGAACTCAAACCCAAGACCAAGTTCTTGTTGGCCCAAGATCTGCCCACTAGACCACTAGTTGTGTTGGATTTTTTATATGTCAAACTTCAATAAAAAATATAAAAATAATTTTTTTTTTCATATTTTTTAATGTTCAAAAGTTATATAAAAGTAAGGAAAATAAAGAAGAAAATGTGTTAACGAAAGAGAAAATAAATATGGGCAATTATATGACTTAGTAGGTGCTTGGGACTTAATTATAAACTAGCTTATTTCTTCTTCTTTTTTTTCTACTTTTGTAAATCCCACGTGTATCTTCTACTTATTTTATCTACCTTTAAACTTTTATCTACAATGTTTTCAACAAAAATTTAAATAAACTGTTTCTAAACAGACAAATTCATATAGTTAACTCTTTTTATAATAATTTATTATTTTGTCATAAAAATAAGTATATAAATAATCACATTTGGAAATAATTATAAAATAAATGTCATAATTCAATATTTTATAAAATAAAAGTCTAAAGTTTAATATGCACAACTATATGACTTAAAATTGTTACAATTTAATCATCTTATGAGTTTGACAAAAACAATAGAAGCTATACTTGAGGTTTATAAAACCATATCCATGTTAATTATAAATTGAAAAATTATTAGTTTACTTTCTACGATACATGTAAGACTTACATTATAGAATATATAAATATATACAACATTCGTACATATTTACACGAGCAGTGTATAACATTTTATTGTACACACTATCATGCTATTGTGTACAATTAGATGAAAACCAATAATATTGTCTTTATAAATTTTACTCATTTAAAGTCTACGGAGCAAGCAATAAAGCATCCGATGATATTTTTGAAGTCTTGGCATAAAGTGTGGCCTGTACCCATGGCCCGATCCCACCACCCGATGCAATGTCGCACTTCAAATTACTTTACTGAAAGAGCACGATCATGTGCTTAAAGTAACTTTATGAAAATAATTGATTTCTCTAGGAAAAAACAAAGAAAAAAAGATGGGGAACAAAATCAACTACCTAAGATGCTGCTACCCTACCACCTTGTCTTCCTGTGAGTCCACCTGATCGAGCAACGGCAATGAGTTTGTCTCCATTATTATAATACTCAAATAGTCATCAAATGACCTTAATTTGCTTTGATCATGGAATGCTGGGTGAGGCTCAAAGACACCCTAAACCAATGTTTACGTTTTGTATATAGGTTGACAATTTTTGCAATAATTTATTTCTATTTCCAATCTTTTCGATCATTCAAAAATTGCAACATTTTCACATAGCAATTAGCAATAACGAGATGATATATATTTCAAACTAGCTAATGTCTATGTCCCACACCACACTGCTGGGTGTTTGAAAATGTTGCCATATGTGATCGAATGCAGTGAGAAAAGGGTTGCGCTTAAGGTCGATCGATCGTTTTTGTCCGTTGATGCAACTGCAATTATTGACTGACTCAAGGTCATGGTGTTAAATTTGTGTTGCTTGCAATTTTTCTCAAAATCAGGACCACATTTTGCACCTTCCGGTAGATATTGTATGTACGTATGAACGCAACGCTTGATAGTTGATAGATAGGACAACAAACCGTAATGTCGACGACATATTCTTTTCAATCTCCATCGCAATCAATTAATGTCGACGAAACTGACAACCAATTTTATGAACGTACCATTTTCCTTTTAATTAATTGGCAGATTGCAGTTGGATTCAGGAAAATTATTGAGGGCAGGTTTGTTTTACTCGCTCGAACTCATATTTTTATATTTTAAAGTAATATTATATATATTTTTATATTTTTTTTTATTAACACATATTTTAAAAAATTATAAATAATATTATTCAAACCACTCTATCAAATACTCTTAATATTTTAAAAATATCATAAATACAAATTTATTCCTCTCACATAAATTATGAGTCTCATTATA
This sequence comes from Quercus gilva, assembly GCA_023621385.1. Classification (NCBI taxonomy): domain Eukaryota; kingdom Viridiplantae; phylum Streptophyta; class Magnoliopsida; order Fagales; family Fagaceae; genus Quercus; species Quercus gilva. Next base: position 31,443,863 of record CM042482.1, on the reverse strand, counting down.
AATTTAATTGGCAAAAATATAAAATTAATCCTCTAACTTTCACATTTTTTCATTTTAGTTCTCTAACTTTCAGTTTTGTCAATTCAGTCCTCTAACTTTCAATTTTTGTCAATTCAAGACTTCGTTATAGCTCAATTAGTGCTGCTATTAGGGACTACTAAAACGACACCGTTTTGCATTTTTTTTTAATTCGGAATTAAAAGAAAGTAAGAAAAAAAAAATACATATATTAAGGGGAACGAGTCTTTCTTCTTCCCTTGAATCAAAACAAAACAAAGGACGTTAGAAGTTGACAGCAAAAAATCAAAAAAACTCGCCAAATTTGCCGTCGAAGAAATCATTGCTTCCCCTGCCTCCACCATCTCCAAAAAGCTCGCCTTCGATCTCATCCGCTCCACTGGTCTCACCTTCGATCTCTGGGACACCGTCATTACTAGCGTTCACTTCGATCTTGATTTTCCCGATCTTGACGTCATCGCCGTCGCAATCTCCATCCTCTCTGCCCTCTCTTCCCACCGACTCTCCAAGCTCCTCACTGACTCCACCAAAGAGATCAACACCTGCTTCGATTCTAGTAGCGATAACCTCCGCTTCTCCATCACCGAAACCCTATGTTGCATTCTCGCTCACGACAACGATGTTACTCTCTACGAGAACAGTGTTAGCCTCCCTTGAATCAATATGGCAACTCGCCTTAACGTTTTTTTTTTTTTTCCCAGATTTTTATTATTTTCTTTTAATTCCGAATTTTTAAAATAAAAAAAAAAAGGTGTTGTTTCAATGGTCCTTAATGGCAGCACTAACTGAGCTGTAACGGAGTTCTGAATTGATAAAACTGAAAGTTAGAGAATTGAAATAAAAAAAATGTGAAAGTTAGAGGGTCAGTTTTGCATTTTTGCCAATTTAATTAGTGGAATTCATAATTATGTGAGAGGAGAATTTATAGTACTTTGAGAGTACTCAATAATTATGCTTATGTAGTTCCACCTTAAGCTTGCCTCCCCTTATCTTTTATGGACGTTAATTCCTATATAGAATTTTTTTTCTTTTTTTTAATAAATAATATCAGAAAACTAGTTTAAAACGCTATCTATGATGAATATCTAATTAAACTTGTATTGTTACCTAAAAGGAATCAATTTCCTCGTCGTACGAATTTCTCTTCTAATGTAATGTCCACCTCATAAAAAGACATAATTAATGCACTCTCGTCCTTAGGTTGGTCCATCTACTTTTGGTTCACTATAATAGAAACAATAAACGATTGACTTACAAAGTCTAGCCTAATCATACAACCTTGTCGATATTGGCTATGGTATGGAATGAGGGAGGTGATTTTGTACCATAAAAAAAGCTAAGGTCACCAGATTTATATTTGCTCTTCTTCGTCTTTGCTATTGTGGGGACGAGGATCCCACATCTAATTTAAATGGGCAATTAAGGTTATTTTTGAATTTTGAGTACCCACTTCAGACCTTGGGGACGAGCACTGATTATGTGAGGCGCATAAAGTTAAAACATCAAAAAAGAAAGAAAGCAGATTTGGTATGAAATACGAGAAGGATGAAGAAAGAAGGGTACAGAAGTCATCTCCTCCACATTAAATACAAGACAACCATTCATCTGGTTGCATTAATGGGAAAATGACCATAAATAGTAGTGGCACAGCTAAGATCATAGGGTAAAACTCGCTAGTATGTTCTGAATGGGACAAGAGTTCTAGGAGTGCAATCTCAGCCCTCCAAGTGTAAGATCTAGATAAATTGTAGCTGTATATAAAAGCAAGAGGAAGATCAAGATGCAAGGGGGGTGAGAAAAAAGAAAAGAAAAGAATCTATTCACCTGTAACTACAATCTCGGACTAGACTCGAGAACCAATACTTGTATTTTTTCTTAACCAGTTTTTAAATTGTGAATTAATAAAAGAAGCACAATTTCACTACAATCTCGGACTAGACTCGAGAACCAATACTTGTATTTTTTCTTAACCAATTTTTAAATTGTGAATTAATAAAAGAAGCACAATTTCTTATTCAATTCTATGACGTAAACTTCTTAGTTCACGCAGTGGATATTCTAATCAGATTTGAGTTCCCATATCTAAACAAATTTATTTTGATAGCCAACAACAAAACCTTCAATTATTTCCCCAAGTTGTTTAACTGCTTTTTCACCGTTACAGTTACTAATCTTGTTCTCAATTTGTTTTAGTTTGAGAATAATGGCGAAAAGAATTCTCTAGGTCTTGCTTTTTTGACTTTGCTCGCTTCTGTGGGGGCTGAGGAAGAAAGCTCATTCAGTTCAAGATCGAGTCCATCGCCTCCTTCAATTTGTACTTGGAATTTTCGGTATTAATAAGAGTAGGGGAAAACGGATAGGTTTGTGATGTTCTGGTTCTTTTACCGGAAAGAAAAGATAAGATCAAACGTTTTTATTTTATATTTTTTAACAATAACTAGCTGGCACCAACCGGCTCAAAGTTTTCTAAAAAAAATAAAAATAAAAAATAAAAAACTAGCACACAAGTCACAATAATTAGGCCCTGTAACAGTTTTAAAAAATCCAAAATGGTTATTTAAATACTATAATTTGTATTTTTATACATTTTTTTTATCCATATATATTTTTATTAGGGAAATGTTAACGAGTGCCGTGGGGGCATTGGTTAAGAATCCATTTTAAGAAAGTTTTAATATCACTTTTATGGAAAATGAAAAAAGCTGTCAAAACATTAATTGTTTTTTTTCCTTTTCCCATAAAAACTTTCTTTAATTGGATTGTTAACCAATGCCTTACGGCACTCGTTAACATGACCCATATTTTTATAATAAATAATATTATTAGAAATTTTTTATCAAACAGCCCTTGCTCTCTTAAAAGCAAACCACATATTGCAAGTGTTTAACATTGTAAATTGTAACCACCGCACACTCTTTGTACGATGATCACTCTATAAATATAAGTATTTGTGAGGTGTGAAGGGTAAAGGCTGGGGTTCATGTCTCTATGAGGGAGATTTCACATATATATATACTTAGATTAGGTTAGAGTAGAATTTCTATCTTGTAAAAAAAAAAAATTGTAAATTGTAAAGGGGTGTCTGGTGAGTGTTTCCAAACAATAATTTTCAGTTTTTAAACAATATTTCACGCATTTCCACATACTTTTTTACCCACACGTATTTTCACAAAAGTTTTTAAACAACAATTTTTAGTTTTTAAACACATCTAACAAACGGGCCCTTAGGTTTGCCTTTTATTTTTTTTAAAATAACTAACATATTAGGCCTTTACTAATATACCCCTTGCATTGTTTTTATTTTATTTTTTTTACATTATCATCTTTTCTTTTTGATGAATATAGAATAATAAATCAGTTTATTTTTATTTTGTCCAAAGAAGAAATATTGGCTTAAAAAGAAATTACATTTATAAAATATTAAATGAATATATATATATATATATATTTTGTTTTTGTGATAACCAAAAACAATATATATGTATTCATCGGCATTGAAATATTTCGTTTTACTGACTAAATTGAAACAACCTCCAATACAATTTTGACTTATTTGAGATTTATGTCATAGTTACATCAAAGAAATTATATGCAATGCTTGAATAAAGGAATATGAAAACACAATATTCCTTCACTTCACCAAACACCCTCATAGTTCTAGGTGAAGGTTGATCAACCTGCAAGGCATACAATGTAATTTTAGCACCTTCCTAGGGAGAATCTTGGCTTTTTGTCGAGATGCTATCACTTCCTCTACCACAATTTCCTCCAAATGAATAATAGGTTGTTGAGCACACTCAATTGGAAATGACTTTGCTCTCTTACATTTATGATCTAGCTTTGGACAATGGACTCTGAACTGCGAGGAAGGAACCCACCACACAAATTTGGTTTTTTTTATTAAAAATATTTGGCCACGTATGATGACGTATGTGCATTTGTGACATAAGGGTGATGCTAATGAGTTTATTTATTTATTTAATTTGATGGAGTCACTACCAATTATTGATTTTTTTTAGGTGTGATTAGACACTCATTATTTGATTTAATTTAATTACTTAAAGTGTGTTTAGATATCACTTATTTTGCTGAAAATTGAAAATACTGTAGCAAAATAAATTTTAAATGTATGAATAATGCAATGTGACCCATTTTTAATGAAAGTTTTGATGAAAAAAAAATGTTTGTAAGTCTTGTGAACAGTGCACGAGACCCACTAGAAAAGCACCACAGCCACAGAACGCGCTTAAAAAAAAAAGGCAGACGTAGACGTATGATAATCGATATCCAAACGGATACTTAATTAACTAAAGGATAGTTTGGTGGCTAGAACTCCCACTAAAAAATTAAATTGACATGACTATATATTTTGAAAATTTAACTGTTAGATTGCATTTTTTATATTCTTAACACGTATATCAAATTTCGTGCTAATTGGATGTTATATAATATAAGATCCATAAATTTATTTTTTATACATAATTTTAAATTATAAAATCTTTAAATATTTGATTGATGACATAATTATTGATTTTTGATCTTCTTGAAATTTTGTAAGCATAAATGATATATAAAAAAAAAAATGTAATCCAATAATGGATTTGTAGAAATTCACATTCAATAAAAAAAATATTGACTAGAGTTGTAGATGTTAGCTACAAACAAGTTTGTGACCAAACTTTGTCCTTAACTAAAAGTCATCCTAGGGGTTGCTCAGTTAATTAAGGTAGGGAAAGTCTTGAGCCAAAAACTCTTAGACTCGAATGTTCAATTACATGTGGAGAAGATGTTAGATTCACCTCAATACCTATCCAAATGATAATACCTCATTTTGTTTTAATTTCAACCGTTCACATTTTGGAAAATAACTTGGATACTTGTCATTTATTTGTACAAATAATATATATACATAACATGTGAGTATAATATTTACATACTAATAAAATGTTTTATGTATATATATATATATATAACAACATGTGAGAGTATTTATAAATATCATGTGAATATTTAATATATATTTAGCATGCAAATATTATCCTTCTACGTAAAAGATATTACATTTCTCCTTTAAAATCAATTTAAATGAATATTTATTCCACGAGTATCATTCTCATGAAGAAACAACATCAATCCAAAATGATAGTGTAGGGGAGGGGGAAAATGTTGACTTGGTTGGATATCATGAGTTCAATTAATGTGAACTATGGACGCATTGTACTCTCTTAAAATCATTTTTTGAAATAGAGTCGTTTAAAATCAATTTTTTTGTGTAAAAACCATTCCTTTGGAAAATGAGGTTTTTATTTTCAGAACAAGGAGAAAAACCCTTGCATTCCAACCAAAAAAAAAAAAAAAAAGATGATATTTCTTGACATTTTTAAAAAATGAGTATTTTATCTTTGAAAATATCTTGAGTTTTTGAAAAGAGAATTTGAAAGAGATTTTCTCAGGAGTTTATTTTAGAAAAAAAGGATTTTGGCGGAAAAACACTGAAGAATGAACAATTTCATTTGGGAAAATGTGATTTTTCATGTAATTTGGAAAAATCATTTTCAAGATTAAATTCCAAGCCTTTTAAAGGAGTTTTTTTTTTCAAAGAAAACGTCTTGATGGTTTTCTATGAAATTGAAAGGAAGTTCTTTTAGCTAGGGATATATAAGTCCGTGGTTTTTTATAAGTCTTTTTGAAAAGATCCAATCTTGAAACTTAATTTAAGAAGTGATTTTAGAAAGTGCATCTATCGAAGATTTATTTAAAAATGTTCCTTGGGAAGATTTATTGTTTAGTCAATGAAAATACCCATTTTGAAATGGATAGCTTTAAGGAGTTATTTATGAACTATTTGATAAAGCTCTGAAGAAATTACACTTTATCATTCTAAATTATACCTGATGCTGAACAAAGTTAGTAGGCTGGACAATTCGGCTTCGATGGGCTGAAGGTGGTAGCGAAGGCCTGAAAAAGAAACAATATCAAAGGAGACCGGGGTGGACCGGCCTAAAATCCTTCGATGACTAAGTTAGTGTCTTCCCACAAATGGAATTCTAACTGTTTTGGAGTAAAATCAAAATGCTCTCTCTTACCTTTGCCTGATTCAGACCGGCCCTTATATAGGGAACCTCGGGGTAGTTATTTAGTTTAGTAACTTCCCCAAGATTCGTGGAAATCTGAAATTACCGAAATAACTCCCCCAACGGCTATAGAAGTAGTAACTGCTGATGGAAGTTATATACTTAGGAGAAATTGCTGGCAATGGACACAGGTTGATTAACCGCTCCAGAACTCTAGAATTTTGTGTTACATGGTTGTCCATGTGCTTGGCCCATGGACGACTCTTTGTGTATAGATTGATGTTATGTGGTCGTCCATGAGCTTTGCACATGGACAACTCTTTTGACCTGATTGCCTAAGGTTTATTCAATTGATCAATACCCAGGGACGACATATCTAGACAAATCAGAGATGGTTTGGCCATTTGGTTAACTGGTGATCATGAACGACTCCTCTGGACGAACCATAGATGGTAATTTTTGCTATTCCATCAGTTGCCCCCTTGTCCAGGGTGTCATCCAAGGATATTGTGGGGATTTAATTCCCTTTATGTAGCCACGTGTCATGATTTAACTCATTGAGTAGTTATGTCGATTATGCTTTCCCAAGTGATTGCCACGTGTCATTTTCTTAACGGATGGTGACGCTTTGCTGACCCTACTTTTAGGCCCTATAAATAGGCACATTCTCTTTCTTGCCCTTTACCTTTCTTAAAAACTCCCTTCTGTCATCTCGTCCAAGCTCCTCGTCTAGCCTTCGTCCTAGTCCTGTCAAGTGTTTCCTCTTCCTTTTAGGTTTTCATCTTGATCTTTATTTCAGCTATGTCTTCGTCTAGTAGTACAGAGAGAAATAGACGAGTATCAGGATGTCTCGTCTAGGAGTTATGAGAGTGGTGAGGGTAGCACAAGTTGTAATAGCAGTAGTTCCTCAGACGAGCATTATTCGTCTGGGGTTACTGGCATTTCCTTAGAAGAATTTCAAGAAATGCAACGTAGGACAGCTTCTGGAGCTGGGACTAGCTCGTCTAGAGCGCCACCTAGCCCTTTTTAGGACGAGGAGGAGGAAGAGGAAAACGTAATATACAGCTGTGCACCTGAAGTAGCGTCCACCTTAGACGCCCCTAGGTTAAAAACTTTAGTAGATAGATACCAAATCCCTAGGGAGTTCGAACCTCATCTACCCAAGGGAGGAGAGTGGTGTTGTTCTCCTTCTTCGGGTTTGGGAGTATACACATCTTACCTCTTAGCTGGTCTTAGGTTTCCCTTAAATTCGTTTTGTAGAGGTTTTCTCCATAGGTTGGGCATTGGTCCTAACTAGCTTAACCCCAATGGTTGGAGGACGATAGTTGCCATGCAAGTGCTATAGTGTGAGGCACTGGAAAGGGAATGTCCTATAACAGTGGATGAGTTCCTCTACTGTTATAAGCCCTTGAAAATAAAAAAAGTCTATTGGTTTTTACCAGTTCTCGTCTAGAGGCTCACTATAGCTTAATAAAGGGCCGCAACTCGTCTGACAGGCTCTGGAAAAAAAAGTTTTTTATTATTTCTAGAAATTGGGCTGGGGACCCAATAGATGTTGGTAATGCCCCCTTCCTTCCTTTTACCAGCCCCATAGGTCACTTTCGTCCTGAGGATATGTTTTCTTTCCATGTTATTTCTTTTATTCCTTACACTTTTTCTAACTCTCAATCATTTAACCACCTTCCTTTTTATTGGTGCAGCTGTTGTTCGTCCACGTTGGGACAAATCTTACTTGGATTGAATTGACCAAGTATGTGCCTTCCCTAGAAGGACTTTTCATGATCTAGTAACTTTTAGCAGTTTGGCTACGTGTGGGCTTGGTCCAGAACCTATTGCTAAGAACCTAGGCCACGAAGAAACTACTCACAGAAGTAAGTATCGTCCATCTCTGCTTCATTTATTTTTATTTTTATTTTTATTTTTTATTTTTTTTTAACTGACTTCCTTTGTCGTAGGAATAATTACAATGAGAGAAAATAAGGAAAAAAACAGTAACTAGTGGGGACGAGGGTACTCCTGTGCCACCAGTCATCCAGAAGGCTCTCGTCCAGGCTGGGAAGAGAAAATCTAAAAAGATTTCTAGTGCTGTGGACTTGGACGACCTTCCTAATCGTTGAGGCCCCAAAAAACAAAAAACCACCAAGACTTCATCTCTTCCCAAGGTCCCCAAAGTCACACCTCCGACGGAGAATCTGGATGACCTCCTTACCAACGTGGAGGACGATGCTAATAACGAGGTGACCCAGGACAATTCGAAGACCAATCCACCAAAGTGACTTCAGCTTTAGAAAATTTTTATATTTTTACTTTTGTTTAGAAGTGCCCTAGTGTCTTGGGCTTTTATCTCTTTTTTTTTTTTTTTTTGAAATTCATTCAAGTACAATTTCTTCGTTCAAATTTATGGACGAGTTTTATTAACTATTACTCTACTTTCAAGGGTTTTTGAACGGTAGTCGTCTACCCTTAGAGTTTATGAATGAATGAATCAATGCTTTTTCTTTTCATTGTTTCTATCATATTTTAACGTGTTTAAGGATTTACGGACATACTTTATTAGTATTGTCCATACCATTAGGAAAACATTTTATCTCAGCTTGAACTTATGGACGAAGTTCTTTTCGTCACAAAGCTGGAGTAAAAATGAACTTTTAAAACGCCATCTTTAATTCATCCATGAACATTGTCTTTTGGCTAGCTCAAGGATTTATTCAAACTTGTGATTATTTACTCGTCCTTGACAAAAGTAATTTCAGCAAATGCTCGTCCATGTGTTGGATTGCTTGGTCTGTTTAAATTCGTCCAGGGGCTTGTGGTGTTCCCTCAAGCATATTTTTCATCCTTGGTTTGGACGATTATACCATAGGTTTTATCTCATCTTGAGCTTGGACAGATATACCTCAGGTTTTATCTTGTCTTGAGCTTTAGATGGAGATACCTTAGGTTTTATCTCGTCTTGAGTTTGGATGGATATACCTCAGGTTTTATGTCGTCTTGAGCTTTAGACGGAGATACCTTAGGTTTTATCTCGTCTTGAGTTTAGACGGACATACCTTAGGTTTTATTTTTCCTACTTTATCCCTACTTGAAGGAAAGCTAATAGACGATATTCCCTAGCTTCCAAGGATTTCATTCGTCTTTGGCCTTTCGCCTTCCGTGGATCATCTTGAATCATAGAAAGTTAAGGATTCCCATACAATCATACATATACTTAGAAATACATCATATATATATTTGGAAATCCATACTATGTAATCATTCGTCCATAATCATAGCACATGCTTGAGACTAGTGCTTTTAGGAAACTAAAAATACTTATACAACATAACTTCGTCCATAAGTGACACAAAATACTTATACACTTAAAACACAATAGTAGTAATAAGCAAACACAAGAAAACAATACTTCATGCTTCAAATCGGCCATGGCATTCGTCTTGTAGCAATGTTCATCCATGATCACCCTTTATTGATAGTACCTTCTTAGGTGTTTAACATTCCAAGGGTGTTCTAGCTTCCTTCCATCCAGGGCTTCCAAGTAGTAGGATCCTTGCTTCTTGAAGTTGATTACCCTGTAAGGTCCTTCCCAATTTGGTCCCAATTTTCTGTGGGCCAAGTTTTTGGTGGCCAAAGAAACCTTCTTCAGGACAAGATCCCCAATGTTGAAGTGCCTAGGTTTCACCATGGCATTGTGTTGCCTTGCCATGAGATTTTTGTACCTTGCTGCTTTTTGCTCCGTGTCTATCCTTACCTCGTCTATAAGATCAAGGCTACGACGAAACTGTTCGTTATTTTCCTCATCTTGGTACTTCATCACCCTATGGCTGGCCATATGTACTTCTGCAGGTATGACTGCTTTACTCCCATAAGCCAGTTTGAAAGGAGTCTCTCCTGTGGAAGTCCTCATTATTGTTCTGTAAGCCCACAAAACACCTGGTAATTCATCCAGCCATACTCCTTTTGCCCCTTCAAGCCGAGTCTTGATGATTTTCAATAAGGATCGGTTTGCTATTTCTGCTTGTCCGCTAGCTTGTAGGTGGGAAGGTGAGGAATAATGATTCTTGATTCCAAGCTGTTCACAGAATTCTCTGAAGGGAGTGTTGTCAAACTGTCGTCCATTGTCAGATACTAGTACCCTTGGTACTCCAAATTTGCATACAATACTTATCCAGACGAAATTTTTGACATTTTGTTGTGTAATTTTCACTAAGGGTTCAGCTTCCATCCACCTTTTGAAATAATCTATTCCCACCACCAAAAACTTCATTTGTCTAGTTCCAGTTGGAAAAGGGCCTAAAATATCCGAACCCCACTGTGCAAAAAGCCAAGGGGCCATCATCGGGGTAAGATATTCTGATGGCTATCTAGGAATATTACTGAAGTGTTGACATTGATCAGATACTTTAACATATTCCTTAGCATCAGCTTGGATGGTTAGCCAATAGTACCCTATATGGATGACCTTGTGGACGAGTGATCTAGCGCCCGAGTGATTACCACATGCTCCTTTATGAACTTCCCTCAATACATAATTCGCCTCGTTTGGAGCTAAATATCTCAGGTAAGGCTGTGAGAAACCTCTTTTGTACAGTACTTCGTCCATAAGGATGTATCTGGCTGATTTAACTCGGAGCTTCCTAGCTTCGTCCTTTCCCTCTAAAAGCCTTCCGTCATTCAGGTATGATATTATTGGGGTCATCCAATTCTCCTCACCTTCTATCTGCAACATCTCTGGGAGGTCTATGCTTGGCATGTATTGTATTTCATCAAACTTGTTCATTACTTCATTAGCGGAGGCTTCCTTCACTAGAGTATCTGCTTCTATGTTCTCTTCCCTCGGGATTTGAACAAAATTAACTTCTTTGAATTTCTTCACAAGGCGTATCACTTTCTTCAAATATTTCTTCATTCTGTCTTCCTTGGCTTCACACATTCCATTTACTTGGCCTATGACCAACTGAGAGTCTCCCAAGACGAGTATTGAGTCTGCCTTCATAAATTTAGCCAACTCCAACCTTTTAAGAAGGGTTTCATACTCTGCTTCATTGTTAGTTGTTTGATACTGCAAGCGAACCTTGTGATTCAATTTATTTTCTTCTAGTGTTTGCAAAACCACTCCTATTCCCCCTACATGCTGTGTAAACGATCCATATACATAGACGACCCACTTATTATTGTCTCCTCTTTCACCTAAGCCTTCACAACTTGGAGTGAATTCTACAATGACATCTGCTAAAGCTTGAGCTTTTATTGCATTTTTTGGTTGGCACCAGATGTCGAATTCACTAAGTTCGACTGCCAATTGTATCAATCGTCCTGTAGCTTCCAGTTTGTTCATTACCTTCTTGAGCGGATTGTCCGTCATAACATTGATGATATGAACTTGGAAGTAATGTCTTAACTTCCTAGAAGCTGTGATCAAGGCGAAAGCTAATTTCTCCATCAACGGGTATCTTCCTTTTACGTCTCTAAGTGCTCGGCTAGTGTAGTACACAGGCTTTTGCACCTTCCTTACTTCTCTAATCAATACTGAACTCACGGCATGTAAGGACACTACCAAGTATAGATAGAGTTCTTTTCCTAGCACGAACGGGCTTAACAATGGAGTCGTGGTAAGATAATCCTTTAGATCTTGGAAGGCCTTTTGACACTCGTCCGTCCATTCGAATGCCTTCCTAAAAACTTTGAAGAAGGGTAAACACTTGTCTGTAGCTTTTGAAACAAACCTGTTTAGAGCTGCAACTCGTCCAGTGAGGGATTGGACTTCCTTGATATTCTTCGGTGGTTTCATGTTCAAGATGGCTTGGATCTTGTTTGGATTTGCCTCAATTCCTCTCTGTTAAACCATGAATCCTAAAAACTTTCCTGACGATACTCCGAATGCACACTTACTTGGGTTCAGCTTCATCTGGTATCGTCTAAGCGTTTCAAAAGTTTCCTGAAGGTCATCTAAGTGGCTTCCCTCGTCTAAGCTCTTCACAAGCATGTCGTCCACATACACCTCCACATTCCGTCCTATCTGCAGACGGAACATGTGATTCACCAACTTTTGATAAGTTGCCCCTGCATTTTTCAGACCGAAGGGCATCACTTTATAACAAAACAAACCTTGACTGGTAATGAAGGAGGTCTTTTCTTGGTCAACCTCGTCCATTTTAATCTGATTGTATCTTGAGAAGGCATCCATGAAGCTCAACAATTGATGGCCAGCTGTAGAATCCACTAGTTGATCAATGCGTGGCAAAGGATAACTATCCTTGGGGCAAGCCTTGTTCAAGTCAGTAAAGTCTACGCATATCCTCCACTTTCCATTTGCCTTCTTTACCATCACCACATTCGCTAACCAATCCGAGTAATAGACTTCCCGGATGAATTGCGCTGTGGTCAATTTCTGAACCTCTTCCTTGATAGCCTTGTCTCTTTCAGGAGTGAATACCCTTTTCTTTTGCCGAACAGGCTTAGAAGAGGGGAACACATTCAACCAATGAGTAATTACGCTCTGATCAATACCAGGCATGTCGTCATGACTCCATGCAAAAATATCGGTATTCTTTCTTAGAAACTGGATAAGGTCTTTTTTCTCCTTCACCTTCATACTTGTTCCAATTCTAGTGAACTTCTCAGAATCACCTTCTTGCAATAAAACATCCTCAAATACTTCAGTAGGCTCCACAACAACTCTTTTCTCTTCTATACTCATAGTTTGCACCTGCTCATCCAAAGCCAACATGGCTAGATAACACTCTCTGGCCGCCAACTGATCTCCTTTTGCCTGTCCAATTCCGTATTCCGTAGGGAATTTGACTGATAGGTGGTAGGTAGATGTTACTGCCTTCCAACTGTTTAAGGTTGGTCTTCCAATGATGGCATTGTACGAGGAATAACAATCCACCACAAGGAAATTCACCTTCTTAGTTATCTGCTGCGGGTATGATCCCACTACCACAGGCAATGTAATGATGCCCATGGGTTGCACTTTCATTCCTCAAAATCCTACCAGTGGTGAACATACTGGACGGAGTTGGTCTCGTCCAAGCCTCATTTGCTGGAAGGCGGAATAATACAATATATTCGTTGAGCTTCCGTTATCCACCAACACCCTCCTAGTTGTATAATCTGTAATGAGTAGGGTAATGACAATCGCATCGTCATGTGGATGATGGATCCTCTTAGCTTCTTCGTCCGTGAAAGAGATGGTTGACTTGTCTGTCTCACTCGTCCTTAGGGATCGTTTAGAGAGTTGGACATTTTGCACCACTTTGGGGTACGTCTTCCTTGCTTTGGAAGATTGTCTTGTCAAACTCCCACCAATGATAACCCTTATCTCTTCAAGTGGGGGCCGTGATGACTCTTCCATCTTCCCTTTCAGCTTCTCATCTTTATGGTCCCTTCCAACGAAATGCCTCAACTTTTCTTGTCCGATGAGATTTTCGATCTGCTGTTTCAAGTCGTAACACTCGTCCGTGTCATGCCCATGATCTCTATGGAAGTGACAATATTTATTCTTATTGCGCTTGTTCAGATCTTCTTTCATCTTCTCTAGCCACTTCAAGGAAGGATCATCTTTAATTTGCATGAGCACTTGATCGAGTGGGGCATTTAAGGGTGTGTAATTCTGATTCCTTGCTGAAGGGCCTTCCTTCCTGCTATCTCTGTCTTGTTCCTTCTTATCTTCCATTCGTCCTTTCTTTGGACGAGGCCCTTAGTTTGAATGACGAGCGGGGTTTGCTTCCATTCTTTCAGCTCTCTTTCTCTTCTTAGCTATGATTGCATCTTCTGCATTCATGAAGTTTTGGGCTGAATGGACGAGTTTGGCCATGGACTGGGGCTCTTTCTCATACAGCTTGTGAATGAATAAGTCCGAGTTAACCCCGTTGTGGAAGGCTGCCAATAGTAGCTTATCATCCACCTCATCTACTGTCAAGGTTTCCTTATTGAAACGAGTGATGAAGGACCGCAGACTTTCATTCTCTCCTTATTCTATAGTCAACAGGCTAGACGAGGAGCGTTTGTGCCTTTGTCCTCTAATGAAGTTATTGACAAACAACTTACTCAATTCTTCAAAAGAACTAACTGTGTTTAGAGGTATCTTGCTAAACCACACTCGTGTTGGTCCCTTGAGGGTGGTAGGGAAGGCTCTATACATTATTTCATTAGGAACTCCTTGAAGATGCATAGTGGTCTTGAAGGTGGCTATGTGATCAAAAGGATCTTGTGCCCCATTTTATGAATCTAGAGAAGGCAACTTGAACTTTGGTGGTAGAGGGTGACCGTTGATGGAAGCCGTAAAGGGGGAATCAGTTCTGTGGACCAGATCTTCTAAGGGATTAGCCCTTCTCATATTTTCTTTCATTTCTTCCATGACTTTCTTCATTTGGCCCATCTCCTTTTCCAAGTGTGGCACCCTTCGTGAAGTGGTGCCTCTGGACCGACTTCCATTTTTTGCATCCTCTCTATCTTTTTGCCTTTGCGTTTGCCTTCCTTCTTCCTATACTTCATGCGTCTGCCTTCTTTGGTTGATCTCTCTTCTTAGTTCTTGGTTTTGGCAGGTTAACTCTGCCATTGCAGCCGCCATAGATTGGACATGTTGGACAGAGGAAGCCGACATGACTGGTGTAGATTGGCGATCACGATAGGGGTTGCTTGAAGCATCTCTGCTTCCCTGATGGCCTGGGTTGGTAGCCCTCGATCTAGTTCGAACCATTCAACCTTTTGTCGTGGAAATATAAATCGTAAAACAATTTAGTAAAACTTATCCCCATAGACGGTGCCAACTGATGCTGAACAGAGTTAGTAGACTGGACAATTCGGCTTCGATGGGCTGAAGGTGGTAGCGAAGGCCTGAAAAAGAAACAATATCAAAGGAGACCGGGGTGGACCGGCCTAAAATCCTCCGATGACTAAGTTAGTGTCTTCCCACGAATGGAATTCTAACTGTTTTGAAGTAAAATCAGAATGCTCTCTCTTACCTTTACCTGATTTAGACCGGCCCTTATATAGGGAACCTCGAAGTAGTTATTTAGTTTAGTAATTTTCCCAAGATTCATCAAAATCTGAAATTACCGATATAACTCCCCCAACGGCTATAGAAGTAGTAACTGCTAATGGAAGTTACATACTTAAGAGAAATTGCTGGCAATGGACACGGGTTGATTGACTGCTCTAGAGCTCCAGAATTTTGTGTTACATGGTCGTCCATGTGCTTGGCCCATGGACGACTCTTTATGTATAGATTGATGTTGTGTGGTCGTCCATGAGCTTTGCATATAGACGACTCTTCCGACCTGATTGCCTGAGGTTTATTCAATTGATCAATACCTAGGGACGACATATCTGGACGAATCAGAGATGGTCTGGTCATTTGGTTAACTGGTGATCATGGACGACTCCTCTGGACGAACCATAGATGGTAATTTTTGCTATCCCATCAATACCTCCAATTACACTTTGCATTTTTTTATGCACATTTTGCACCCTAAATAATAATCTTTGTTACACTTTAAACCTTGACATCAAATTTACCATTAACTTGAATGAAAAAATATGGCACCATGTAAAAAGACCCATTTTCCATTCTTCTCAATCCCTTAAAACAAAGTAGAAATTACATTTTACCACCTTAATCTATACTCCTAATTTCATTTTGCACCCTAAATGTTGAATTTCTATCCAAGTTAATAGCAAACTTAATGTCATGGTGCAATGTGTAACAAGAGTCATTTTTTAGGGTGCATTTGAAAAATTTATGGTGCAAAGTATAACATAAAATATAATTTATGGTGATAAAGTATAATTTCTCATAAATCTTTTGAAAACATATTTTTCAGCGAGTTTATTTAAATCAAGCCCTTTATTATTTGGTAGAATAGTGTTTATGACGTTCACCCATGAGAAATCATACAAGGATCATATAGAAAAAAACTTAAATAAATACGTGAAAGGAAATAAAGCATATACATTCATCTATTTAAAACATTAGTTCAAATATGTATGATGGTAACTTTAAGTAACAACAAGAAGCAACAACAACTATAAGCAACAACCACCATGCCTGAGTGTCCATACGTTGTTCAAATCTACATTTTCACCCAAGCAACAAGAACTATAAGCATAAAGTATGGACATTCAAGAATGGGTGCCCTTAAATCTATGGGTATTTTAATAGACAATTGTGTATAAAAAGGCATATGCCTCCACACATGCATATAAACCATAGATATGAGAAAGACGAAGTCTTTTACATTAAAAAAGAAAATAGATGGACAATTTATTCAAAGCAATAGATCTAGGAAATGATTAAAGAAGATATAGTTGACAAAATGTAAAGCAATAATGTAAGAACAAAGTATTTAATCTAAACTTTAATGACATGTTTGGATGTTTAAAAAATGAGGGGGAGTAGAGTGGAGGGAGGGGGAATAATCTAATTACCTTGTTTGAAAGTTTTTTAAGGAATGAGGGAGAGGAGTTTAGAGGGGTTTGGAGGAGTTTCAACTATCTCTAACCCCTCATTTTTAATTCCCCAAAATTGGAAAGATTTGGAGGGAGAGTAGAGTAGATAAGTTATTGTCCAAGTAAATTCCCTAATTTACCATTTCTAACAAATTAATCATAAACTAATGTTGCAAGCCCATTTTCAAATAGAAGTAAATTTGTCTATTTTAATCATTTCCTCTCCTCTCCATCTTAATTTTTAAAACATCCAAACAAGGGGAATGACTAATTACTTTCTTCTCTCCTACTAATTTTAAAAACATCCAAATAAGGTGGAGGAGAACCATTCTCCTTTACTCTCCTCTCCACTACTCTCCTCCCTCTCTAAACTTCCAAACATGCTGTAAAACATTAGAAAATATACATCTCCCATAGATTAAATAAGCTTCAATACATAAATGTTTTATATATAAGAAAAACTATTTTATATATAAGAAAAACATGAACTTCATTTGCTCAAATGGAAATTTTGACTATCAAAGGCAAAAAAATGTTAAGGGGCTTACATAGGGGTATTTAAGAGGCTAATGGAGGCTTAAATGTGAGCTGGTATTTTTAGGAAAAGAGAATTTTTGTCTAGTCTAAGTTTGAAAAGATAATTGGTGATGATTGGAGTATTTCTTTATCTCCCACAAATGGGGAAAGGGGTGGATATTTAAAGGGAAAATTAGGCTCATTCCCACCGTGAGGGTGAGGCAGACACATGGTGGGGATTAGCATGATTTCCAGCTTATCTTTCCACAAGCTTCTAGAAGCTTCTGTCCCTTTCTAGGCCCATTTTAATTTTCTCTTCTTTCGGCTCTTATCTATGAGCAGTTAAGAGGCTTTGGAAAATAGTGGGAAAATCGTGTTCACACATGAAGTTTCCATTTTCATTTTTTTTTTTTTGGATAAATTCTTATTATTCAAAATTCATTAGGAAACCTTTCCAACCACTTCCCACTCGAGCCAATTGGTGATCATTTAATCCAAATTAAACTGTAACCAAAAGTCGCAAAAATGGCTAAGTTTTTTTACAAAGATTTTACTGATGGACTATGTTTGCCGGCGTCTCTTCAGCTAAATGATCGTTTGAACACTGATTATAGCATCTGCATCTTTTTTTTTTTTTTTTTTTTTAAACGCGTTTCTGTTTTTTTAAGGAAAAATTATTAGATATTCTCGGTATATCATAAATGCGTATTTTTTCTTTTCACATGAATGGTGGATCTTACCATAAATTTAATTAGTGAGACTTACCATTCATGTGAGATGAGAAAGTACGTATTTATAGTATTTTAGGAGTATACAATAATTTTCCATTTTCCAGTAAGTCCTGTACACTGTTCATGGAACTCACAAATTTCTTTTTCATCAAAAATTTCATTAAAAAATAGGTTCTAAGGCATTATTCACACATTTAAAAATTATTTTACTACAATATTTTCAGTTTTCAGCAAAATAAGCAACATCTAAACACACTCTAAATTGCACCCACCTTCTTCAAATCTAATTACAAATTATAAATAGCAATCTCTCAATAAAAAAGGCAAATTCTATGGGACTTTGTTACTAGTGTTACAGAAGAAAATAAGAAAATCATTGTTTAATTAGAAGAATACTTGAATCATCTCTTTTTTATTACACAAAAATATTCTTCATTTCTGTTTAAAAAAAAAAAAAAATTTAATCGCGGAGATCTTATATCCGCATCAACTCTAATCTGAGCCGTCAATTATCTTTGAAAGGGAATTATTTATAAATAAAAACGAATTTGGCGATGTGTTCCACTGTTCCTTACCACTTTTTCGGAGAAATACATGCTACACATGACATGCTTCTGGAAGATACCCTCCGTGCTGGATCAGACAGGCAGTTGCGCTGAAGTAACAAGGAACTTCTCTTATTACTTTATTAGCGTCGTTTTATTCAAGAAAAACAAGGAACATCTTACACACGACCTCAATCCTATCTCTTTCAGTTTTCAAATAAAAACCGTGTCCGTGGCGCGTGTAGTTTGAGTTTCAACCTTCAACCTTCAACTCCCAGTTTGGCGGCAAATTTTCCAACAGCTACAAAACCGAGTGCGAGTGAAAAAATCTTATAGCGAGTGCTCTACCACCAACTTATGTCTTCAAAGTCCGCGTAAAATGCCGAAAACGACCCCAACGCGTCAACACGCGCTCTTAAATTAACAATTCCAACATAACCCCCTTTAGACGCTCCATTACGCGCGTCACTAACACCCACGCCGCAGTTTCCTCTTATTAACCTCTCCTGGATAAACATATATAATTAGAAGACAGATGAGGCTTTTGGCTATGGCAGTTAGTCGTTGCATGAGTTGTGTTGGTCTCTCTATTTTTTTTTTTTCACAACGCAGTTCAATTTTCAGTTGAGCTAAATTTATAGCTACCATTAATCCAATTTTTGTCTCTTTTTGTTCTCTTCTGTATAATTCCAGCTAGCTAGTTTTATTTTATTTTTATTTTTAGTTTTTAAAAGAAAACCTCCTTCATTTTTATGCAAATTAATATGATGCCTTTTAGTAACCTAGAGCTGTGAAAAAAATAAGTGGTTATTTTTTATTAGAAGGTATATTTGTAAATCTTTTATGCAGAAATAGTTTTGTTAACAAGAAATGTTTGGTACTTAACTATAGTTTTCATACTCTTAACTAATTGAAGAAAGAGAAATGCTATGTCTATAACATTTTTACAATATTTTTACAACATTTCCTAAGTGGCAGGTTGTTATTGGTTGTTATTGTTGGGGCAAAAAAGTAATCTTAGTGTTAGTTTCAAATTTGAACCAATAACAACTAACCACCTGTGATTTGTTATAAAAATGTTGTAGAAATATTGTAGACGTAGCATCTCTCTTGAATAAACAATTAAGAACGACATTCCTGCTTCATGTTTTTTTGCAATTGTTAATCCCTCTTTGCATATTGCAATCATTTTTCTTTTGGTCTCTCATTTTGCAATAGTTGAAGAAATCACTTTACTTCCTTCTTTATTTCTTTTGTTTTTTCTTTTGTTAATTCTGTTTCCTACTTTCCTTTTTTCTTAAAAAAAAAAAAAAAAAATCTTGTTTCCTTTCCCTTCTTGTAAACAAATACATCATCCACTCATTATTAATTATTACTGTATTAATATATCTACTCGCCAAAATACTCAGCAGAAGAGACTTCGGATATAAAGAAAAAAAAAAAAAATTATGGACAACAACACGACGCATTCCATCAAGCAAATCCACTCATCTTACCTGACGGGTCACGAACTCAAATCCTTTTCTACTTCACAAGTTTCGAAAATTTTCTCACCTTCTCTACATTATTCACAGCTTACAGAGAGAAATTCATAGAAAACCCAAACTAGAAACAGAGCGAGTGCGTGTGTGTTGAGACTTGAGAGATGAGAAACTAACCCTGTACGTGAATATAGAAAACCAGCTGGTCTCCATATGACTGACTAAGGCACCAGCGCGCGGCTTTGATTTGAGACTTTTTCACAGTGACCACCATGGGCTAGCTTATCCAGGAGGGCTTCTATGGGTAATCCATTATTGTAGCTTGCTTTTCCGTTGACGGTGGCTTACGGTGGCAGAGCCTCTCATTTCCTTTCTCTACTTTCAAGTTTCTTGTTTTCAACCTTTTTTTTAGTTCTCTTAATCTTTTTTTGTTTGATTTTAAATTTGATATCATCTTTAATTATCTATTTATTAGCCTTTTACATATGCATTCCACGGGATTCATTAATTTTTTTTTTTAATTTTATAAAATTCTACTTAAAAGATAAATTTAATAATTAAGGTATTAGTCTCTTTAGTCTTTAATTATATATACATGTTTTTTTCTTTTAGTATAAAGGATTTTAGACTATATATACATGTTATGCCTAATTCATATTTTTGCTTTCAAGAAAATAAAAGTAATTATAAGTATTTTTTTTTCACGTATATCCTCCATTTAAACTGTCTAAAGTATATCTCTCAAAAAAAAAAAAAAAAAAACTGTCTAAAGTATATGTATTGGTGAGTTTTTTCCTTAACCATTGTAATTATTTCTTTTCTTTTACTTATAGTTTAATTTGTATTGTTTTAAAATTTTCAACGTGATCTAAAATTTGTACTTTAAAATTTTTTTTTATTAAATTTAGTATTTAAATATTTTAATTTATTATGATTAATGTAGAAGTTATTTTAGAGTATTATTTGAATGTGGATATAAAGATTTCTATTCCATTAATGATAGTGTAAATAGATATTCTATTAATACTAACAAACATATTATTTATAAATAAATTATATTTTCTAATTTCATAACAAACAAAAACAATTGAATTTTAGCAAAAAGGATATGCTCCTAGTTAATTTGATAAGTGTTTGTGCATGCTCCTTGAATAAATTACAATTTTTTGGAATCTTTCTCTCACTTTTGAGAGAGAGAGAGAGAGAGAGAGAGAGACGATTCTTTTGGTGTATGTTAATGTATGTATTAACTTGCGCAATGGACAACCCTAGTTTCGCTATGACATAAGCCTTTCTATGCCTTATTATAGGGCTTTCTTGTCCCTCTTGTGGGTTTTTTGCCAACCATAATTGGAGATTTTCTCTGTACGTATTCTCTATGGGTCTCAAGATAAACAATAGTTCTAGTTCATATCTGGTACAAATTTGAACCGCTTGAATAAATATGGATTGAAACGCAGAATGACATTTTCAACGCGAGTAGTGCTTATAGATTAGCTTTGAAATTGGCGGTCAGTGGGGTGAGAGGTGGCAGCTCAGATGGTGGGCTTCTTAGGCGCTTCTAGAAGAGATTTCGAAGCTTGCCAATCCCACATAAAATTCGCCACTTCGGTTGGAGAGCTTGTCGCGAAGCCTTACCCACTAAAAGAAATTTGTTGAAGCGTAAGGTGGTAGAGGAAGATTGGTGCAATAGCTGTAAAGAAGCTCTAGAGATGACAGGGCATGCACTATGGAGCTGTTTGAAAGTGCAAGAGGCTTGGAGTTGTTCTAAGGTTTCGGGGCTGGCAGCAAAGATGAAGGGTACCTCTTTTATGGATGTGATATGGCAACTTCTAATGATAGAGGGGGGCAGCGACGAAGTGGCGGCTAAGGTGCTTACGATTGCTTGGGCTCTGTGGCAAAACAGAAATGTGATACGACTTGGCGGAGGTAGGAAATCGGGCCAAGAGCTGGTTAGGGGGGTGCTGGATTATCTTGCGGAGTTTGGAGCTACTATGGAAATGAAGGTCAATGTTGAACCGGCTATGGAGATGCCAGTGAATTGGAACCCGCCAGATGTGGGGTGGTTTAAGATAAACGTTGATGGCGCCATTTTCTCAAAGTAGAAAAGTGTTGGCATTGGAGTGCTGATAAGGGACGAAATGGGAAGAGTTGAAGCTGCGCTATGTAAGAAGGTAGGGGCTCCTTTGGGCGCTATGGAGGTTGAAGCCAAAGCACTTGAGGCGGGGTTGCTATTCGCGAGGGACGTGATGTTGGAGGGCGACTCAATTAATCTAATAAATGCTTTACATGGGACCATTGTACCTTCTGCTGCTGTGGAACCTATTATTTTGGGTGTTCTGGAATTGTGTAAGGTGTTTAGAAACATTGCTTTTTCTCATGTTCGTAGAAAAGGGAATGTCCCTGCACACCTTTTAGCAAAGCACGCTTCTAATGTTGCTGACTTTATTAGTTGGATTTAAGAGAATCCTTGCTGTATTGGGCAAACTCTTATCCAAGACGTATTGTCATTTTCTTGTTTTTAATGAAAATTCCAGTCTTCAAATTAAAAAAAAAAAAAAAAAAAAAAAATTTGAACCCCTTGCACCAAATCATTTGGATTTAAGGATTGGGAGCTCAAATAACCAGTGGTTTCAACTTTTGAGTGCCTATGCTTTTGTAGCGGGGTTGGATTTCTCCACTAGATTTGATGTGTTCCCTTAGACACCAATGACTTGAAGGTGGATTCTTGGAGAGTACGAATTTGATGTTATTTTAGCCCTGTATTCATGTTTAGTTTGAAGACTTTGCTCTTGTATTGATGTTTTTAATCTTAAATTGTAGATTGGGTTTGTATTTTCTTTAAGGCTGCGTTTGTTTTGGGTGAAAAGCATTTCCGAAAATGCTTTTCTGTAATTACGAGTGTTTGGGTGTGCACAGAAAATCAATTTTCCGAAAATTGATTTCAGTTGACTAGTGGTGAAAGGTGAAAAGCAATTCCCTTTCTATTTTCACTTCAAATCCTATTTTCCGGAAAACTGAGAAACAGAGAGCACGAAGAGAAAGAGAGAGAAAGAAAGCGAGAGCTCAGCGCCCATCGCCAATCCAAGCCCAGCGCCCATCGCCGGCGGCCACGAACGCACGAACCGCCAATCCAAGCCCAGTGCCCATCGCCGGCGACCACGAACCCAGTCCCCATCGCCTCACCGCAACGAGCAGACCCAGTCGCACCTTCGATCGCACTACGCTGCGCTGTCGATCGTTGATTTCCTTCGAACCCAGAACCCAGCGCTCTTCACACTGGTGAGTCGCACCGCGCTGCGCTGTCGATCGTCGATCTCCTTCGAACCCAAAACCCAGCACTCTTCGCACCGGTGAGTCGCACCGTCAATCGTCGATATTTTGAAATTTTTTGTAACAAAATTTGTTTGGATGCTGGGAAAATAGATGAGAAAATGTGAAAAATTGTAGGAAAATAGCATTTTCCGAATAGAACCAAATACATGAAAATATTTTCCACAACAATTTTTATAATACAACCAAACACTTAAAAATATTTTCTTTTTCCGAAAATAGCATTTTTGGAAAATAGGCTATTTTCCGAAATTATTTTACGCGAAACAAACACAGCCTAAGAGTCAGTCAATCTTCCCAAATTATTATTTTTTTCTTTTCTCTTTCTTGTAATTATTTTTTATTAGAATAAAATATTTTCATTTTCCTAGAGAGAGAGAGAGAGAGAGAGAGAGAGCTAGAGAGCTTTTGTGCATGCAACATGCTAACGATCCTTTGACCTAATAACATTTCTATCCTTGTGGTGGATATATTCTCAACTCCGACCATTGATAATCTTAACTTTTACTATATTTTAGTGATTTTCATACGTTTAGGTCACCTTCTTTCTTTTATAATGTTAAAAACATAAAAAATTTCATGATCTTTTACAATGGTTGTAAGTTGTGATTGGAGTTACTTTCACATAGTCCAATTATGTGGCTCATTGGTTAATACAACCACAAAAGAGAAACCGATTGGTGATTTAATGTAATAGGAAAGCGTGATAATAGGGTGAACACTACATAAGAGAATCTCATCCTATCTAAACAATAATTGTGAAAAGAATTATAAAAATTGTGTGTGTCCAATCTCTAATCCTATCTAAACAGTAATTGTTAAAACCACCTTTTTCAACGACATTGAGCAAACTAAGCACTTAAAAACAAGATTAGGCTAGGAGCGTGGCCTGGGTTCAACAGGTGGGGGTGGGACACTAAAGAAGGAAAATCTTACACAAATTTTTTTTATAATCACAGTTACAAGTGACAACTCCAATGTCAATTCTCAACCCATCCTAGTCCTCATTGTCCACTCTCCAAAGCGTGTCCCCATGGCGTACATGTGAGTTGGGCCCCACAATTTAATCAAACAAAAACCGAGTAGTGTGGCTTAACAGTTAACAGTCTTACTACTATAAACGACACAAACGCGTCACACACGCTCTCTTGTTAAAGTGCTTCAACAGTTCCAAAACGCTCCTGTTCGAGAGTGACAGCACACGCACCTCTCATATAAACCCGTTCTCAACAATCACTATGTGAACGCGTGGGTTTTCCGAAACACTCTTACCCTCTCAGTTTCATCTCTTATCCTTAAATAGGCGAGGCCTTGAGGGATTTGGAAATGGTTGTTAACGCTTTACAATTATATAAGCCTCTCTCTTCTCTCAAAGCAAATTCCAATTTCAGATTTGAGAGAAATTGTTTTTGCTACTCTTCTTCGTTAATCGTTGTGTGGGTGAAAATGGGTCTTCTTCTTTCAAAAGATCCTTCAAATTTTGTCTTGCTTTCTTATTTTTTGAACATGGTGCCTTTGAAGAGAGTGGATGTTGCCCGTACAGGAAGGCATTTGCAGAGATATGATACCGTTGGGTATCGCCAAGTTGTTGGGTATGTCATATATTTTCTACTTTCTTCTTTTTCAAAAAAAAAAAAAAAAAAGGATTTTTGATTTGGGAAAATCTTTTTGAGTGGATATTTGTCTAATGGATGAAATTTTATGTGCAGATGCATTCCTTACAGATACAGAAAAACCAATAAATCTGTGGAATTAGAAGTTCTTGTGATTAGTTCACAGAAGGGTGAAGGAATGTTATTCCCAAAGGTACTATTTGCTTTGGCCTGTCGTATGTGGTTGTTTTATTTTCTTGTTCTTGTTAATCCACTTGTGATAACCTTTAATTTTACAATATTCACTAAACGTTCTCTATCACTACAGGGAGGATGGGAAATGGATGAGGATATAAAAGATGCTGCCCTAAGAGAGACTTTCGAGGAAGCCGGTGTTCGGGGAGTAGTCGAAGTAAGTATCTTTATAGCAAGTTTTCATTGAATTTTGTCTTAAATTTTTGTTGCCAACATTTGGTTCTAATTGAACTGTTTAAATGTATTTTGCAGGAGGAATTGGGTATGTGGTGTTACAAGAGCAAAAGATGTGATATAATGCATAATGGTTACATGTTCCCTTTGCGTGTCAACAAGCAGTTGGACAAATGGCCAGAGCAAAATATCAGGAAACGAAAATGGGTATGTATCTTGCTATTTACATTGCGAAATTCAATGATTTGTGATTACCACTATTTCAATGTTCTAAATATATATTTTGTGCTGTGTTGTGTAGATGACGGCGACCGAAGCTAGAGAAGTATGTCAACAAGGGTGGATGAAGGAAGCTTTAAATGTGTTAATTAGTAGACAAATGAAAAAATCTGATAAATGAGGAAACAACTCGTACATAGAAAACATTTCCTTGTTTCTTAACCAAGAATTTTGATGGGGCAACAGATAACCCAGCATCATCAAAACTCCAAAATTTAACAAAATAGAGTTTGAAGAAAAGTTGTACTGCTGCTGCCCTTATAAATTCTTGGTACCCTTTTTATTTTATTTTTGAGTTACTTTTCGATTGAGACAAGATTGAGACTTACAGGATGTAGTTGAAGGATTAGAAACAGAGATCTTGAGATGTACAAATTTTGACCCATTCTTTCAATTCAATCAACTTCGATTCTTTTATTATTATGATGTTTAATCTGTGTTCTGTGAGTTCTGTCGATTGCATTCACATTACTAATTGAAGAAAGAAAATAAGTTAAGAATAGAGCACTCCCACAAATGTACAGTGTTATCATTGATTATGGTACGGACTCCTTGAAAATTGCAGAAAAGATTTGCGAGGACAACAGCATCGTTTCAATTGATTCCAGACGGTTTTTCTGATTATAGTTACACTGTTGATAGCCATTTACTTATTTTGAGCATCGGAATCCTTTTACCAAATTATAATCTTTTAATTTACTAAGATAGTTGGTACTTGTAGATCATAGGCATAACAGGGTGCTATATTTATTTGAGGGTTCACAAAAATGGTTAGCATATAATATACCTTCTCCAATTATATGTTAAATTTTCAAGACTTGTACACACGACTACTGTTAATAATTGCCAGATCACATGAAGAACTTGAACTCCTAGCTACTATGGATGAGTATATTGTGAGACTTTAACTATCTGACTAGAAACATTGGTTTAGTGCCTTTGCATTGGGCTAATGGAAATGAATCCTCATCTTGAAACCATTGGCGGAATTAATGTTGATTCATGTGTATCTCTTGAAAAGGGAGTCGGTAACCATTTACATTAGACATGAAAAAACCGCTAAACCAACCTCGAGTAAGTAATATCTCTAGCTTGATTAAGAAGAATATGCTTTTGCTTGATTGAGAAGAATATTCGTTTTCTTGGTAATGATTAGAGGTAGAGATACTGTAAACTGATGGACTATAATGGACTAATGGTTTCTTTCAGTCATTCGAAGATGATGGGTGACGTGGTGAATAAAGGGGCAAGACAGTGATAGGTTAGCAATCAGCTTCGCCAAAAAAGTCATTCTAGCATCCTATAGCTCATAAGCATACTTTTGTTTTTATTGCCAGAATTATGAGTAAACTTGTTTTGTATGAAATACGGGTCTATATCAAAGACTAATCTTAATTACAGTCACAGATAAATGAGGTGAGTCTTTACTTTTCGTCGACATCTTCCCTGTTTATGTTGGGTGATGATTTTTTTTTTTTTGAAAACTGTTGTTATGATTGAAAAAGCAATTAGGAGTGCAAACTCAGCAAATATATATAATCGAACTCTTTGTTGAATAACTGGTGGCTATAGATATTCCTATCTAACATCAAATTCCTGTTTTGGGTTAGGTTTGAGTTTAGAGAAGTAACATAAGGGAATAGCTTTCAGTCACAACAATTTTAACTAAATATTTCACAATATGACTAGTTGTTAATAATAGGTAATTGAAGATATTTGAGAAGCTTCGGTTTATCTTCTAGTGTTTATCTCCTCGACAGACTTTGAATTTTTTTCCATACTCTATTCTCTAGCCGCTTTTATCTATTTGGCTTTCTTTCAAATTCTGTCTTATCTATCACCTCTTTTATTTTAGAATCTGCTTGTGACTGATTGTGTAATTCAGAATTTCAGACAGTATATTAGCCTGTCAAGATAAGAACAAATAAAAACCTAACTATTGTATAATTAAATAATACACCTTTTTATTTTATTTTTTTAAAAAACCTAACTATTGTGAATAGTACGACTTGAACAGTTCAGCTATGTTATACTATACAGGAAAAGTAGGTAGGGATATTCCATGTAATTCAGACAAAAATAATTGGATAATTTTTTGTTTTTGTTTTGTTTTGTTTTTTTTTTTCATAATATAATCTCTCTGAGAGAAGGATCGGAGCATGCTAGTCAGAATAAGAGGCAACAGGAGCAACATGTATCTTGTCCTTATAAGGAGCTTGAAGGATTTAATTAATTTGTCTCTGTCACTCCATGCCAATTGTTCATTTGTTTGTATTACATAGTAATCTGTTTGTATTAAAGGGTTAAAAAAACCATTTCTATTACTTCCTCTATCCCATTGTGGGGGCCTTTTTGTCCTATTGGGCCGCAACCCCTTCTGCTGTGCTACGGCCCGTTTGTTTGAGGTAAGAGAGTTGGAATTGGCCTTGCTGGGACTGCGCCTTAGGCCAGCTTGTGCATAAGTCAAGCTTACCCAATGTCGACGAGTCCGAACATGAGCACTATGGGCTAAACGTAAATTGTGGTCATAGTAAGAGTAACTATTACAAGTGTTACAACAAGAATATACTACAACATAATATACTACAACAGAATAACTATGATAATAAAACGTATTAAATAAAGTTAACACCGTGAAGAAAGTACAGCAGAAAAAAGGTAAATAACTTAATAATTTCTAGCCAAACAGTGGGTAAATTATCCAATAAACATAACCAACGAAACAACTCGTTTGCTGGGCTATGGTCTAAGCTTTTCAGTAGAAGTGAACCCAAGAAGCGAACTAATCTCCAACGTAGGTAACTGATGGAAATATGCATGTGTGCAACGGAAAAATAACGGATCTACTTCATTCGCAATTGATAACATGTGCTATGTAAGTTTCAGAATATAAGAACAGAAGAGTGTACCTTGATGCGGTGAAATTTAAAACCAAAGATTAGAAGCACTTGGGAACACTTTTAATCTTCACTCCAATTCCACTTAATACCCAAGAAGTATTGTCTCTTAATCAGTTATATGTTTATGTTCTAGAGAGAAGAGTGTTGAACACTCACATACATACTCTTTCATGGTTTTGTTGTAGTTATAAAAATTTTGTTTGTTTCTCTTCTAATAACTGATTATCTAATTGGGCTAGCCTTTTAGGCCTTCCAATTGGGCTTTAGAATGTGGCTTGGAGTGAGACCAAAAGGGAACAAATAAGACACTAGCTCCAATGGGCTTTGGGTTTTTTTGTCAACTCTTGACAAGTCCAAAGTTACCATTAATTATATTTAATACCACTATATAAATATAATTGCATTATAGGCCTTATTAATAAATTATATCCCAAGACTTTATTGTACATGCAACCATTTCATAAAATATTCGTAGTAATACAAAGTCATGAATGTGGATTGCCATTTTGTAAATTACTACATCTTAATCATTGAGTACCTAGTTTAATCCTTAAAGTTATTCATCATATATTTATGAAATCCAATTTCATAAATATATACTTTAGTAATTATTTACCAAAGTAGTTAGGTCTAACATTCTGAATAACAAATCTATTAAACTTATCTCAAGAGAATATTTTATATCTCCGTTATGAGACTTTGAATTCCATCTTGAACATATATGTTCCATTAACACTAAATGTGGTTGCCCAACATACTAAGGTTTTGACTGTAACTTTACATCTCACTTCTGATATATCAAAGTAACCTATACTTCATGATTAGGTCTATTATTCTCTCAGGATTAAGAGTTTATGTAAATATAAGTCATGAGATTTATTATTTATTTGACAATTGTTAGGAGAATAATAAATCTCACAGCGGTCCAGTTCAATATGTCTTAACTCTTAAAACATATCAACATATCAACTAGAAGTCTCCACTTCCATGATCAAGACAAATCATCTTAGTTAATATGTTATAGTTAGATGAAATACCCAATTTCATCACCGACTACGAATTAAAATTCTGAGTTTACAAAGAACTTGTGATTTATATCTTCTGTGAATTTTCACATAAATCACATACTATACATCTTATAGACTATATGATAATGTCCGAATATTCATGTTACTATTATTTCAGATAATAATAAAACAACTTTATTAATCATAATATTAAGTCATACATAATGTCATACATAATATCATATATAGCATCATACAATAGGATTTAAGGGCACCAATCCTAACAGTAACCTCAGCAAAAGGCTCCTGCCATAGAAGTTACTCACTCTAGAGAAAAGGCCTAAGTGGTTTGAGTTTCGATTTACAATCTTCAAAGAGTGGGTCTGTCAAAAGGGAGAGAAAAGGTGGTCTATTGGTGCATGCCTCTATTCCTATTGCCTTACTTTCTCTCTGGTCTTCTTTCTCTCTTTTCTTTATCTTTCTGTGTTTTCTCTTCTTTATTCTTTTTCTACTTCTTCCTTTTTTTCTCTCCTTACTATTCATGGCTACCCCCTTTTATACCCCCTGCCATTATAGAATTTACCTCTTTTGTCCCTTAACCGTTTTTGGCTTCTAGTGGGCATTTTTCTAAGACTGCCCACTATTCTGTTCGCTATCCAGCCATTACCTCTGCCCAAAGTGTGTTGGTTGCACCACTCTCCATTTCCAGACAAAATTATTTGTCTTGTTCCTCACCTCTTTCTATTCTTGTTCCACTTCAATGGATAAGGATTAAGCTACTTCAACATCTACCTCTATGGCATGCATCAAGTGATCCTAGCCCACACTTACCTTTTTTGGGTGAAATGCCATCCCAACAGGACCTTCCCTCAGAGAAACTTGGGCAAGAACCCTAGAATAGACCCCATTTTCTCCCTAATGCCAAACCACACCTTCTGAATACCTTGACCCGTGGCCCACCTCCCATGTATTAATTGGGTACAAGTAGGTGGTGTCCTGTCCTTTGTGCACGCTTCACTTCGCCTACGTTTGTTTCTTTCTAGCCTTCACACCATTTCTACTACTCTTACGTTGTCTAGTTCTGTTGTGTGTATTAGTTTGTGTTTATCCTTTATGGCGTGGAGGATACATGGGCTTTTGGGCTCATGTCTTCTTCCTTTTATCCCTCATGTGGTGGGTATTGTTCAAGCGAAGGCCTTTGTTCCCATAGCTTGCTGGGCCTCCGTTCTTGTCTTTCTTCTTCATGGCCGTGGGCCTTTTAGCCATTAATCTTGGCATACTGCTTCATTGTGTTTGTTACGGCCTTATCTTGCCTTTACTTCTCATTACCCCCGTGGGCTTGCTGGTTGGTGTTCCTGTCGTATCAGCCCATTGACCCACTAATTCTTTCATTTGGGCTTCCTTGGCCCATTTACTACATCTTTTCCTTTTATCATTTTTATGGAATTTTTGGCCATCATTCTTGCCATGTCAATCCATTGAGTTTACCACTTTATTCCTTGGGCTTTTTCGGCCCATTTACTTCTTCTTTACCTCTTTTTACTCCCATGGGTTATTGCTTGATTCCTTGGGCTTTCTTGGCCCATTTACTACATCTTTACCTCTTTATTACTCTTATGGGCTTATTGACCCTTATTCTTGCCATGTCAACCCAGCTAAGTTTACCACTTTATTCCTCTGGCTTCCTTGGCTCGTTTACTTCTTCTTTCCCTTTTGTTATTCCCATTGGCTTGCCACTCCATTCCTTTGGCTTCCTCGGCCCAAATACGTCTTCTTTACCACTTGTTACTTTTATAGGCCTGTTGGCTATCAATCCTACCACGTCAACCCACTAGGCTTGTTACCTTTTTTTTTTTTTTACCGTTTTGCCCCTCTTTTCTTTCCCATCTCCCTTATTGTTAGGCTTCTTCTGCTGCTGGGCCTTTTGTCAAAAATGGGCATCAACACCCATATTGTTTGTTTTCCATTTTATTTTACTTAAGTATATTTTTTACTTAAGTTAGGGTTTATTTTCATTTTGGCTCTTTATCCATCAAAATTCTTATTTTGACCTATCATGTTTAATTCATTTTCATATTGACCATTTACGTTTCAAACTTTTAATTTTGGTCATTCATATTTGATTCAATTTAATGTTTGGTCCTTTATGTTCCAAATTTTCACTTTTATGAAGGGTCAAATAGAAAACTAAATCAAACATGAAAGGAAAAATAGAAAACTAAATCAAACATCAAGGGTCAAACTAAAAATTTTGAAACGTAATGGGTCAATAAAAACAGTCCCAAACTTTAAGGGTTCAAAAGTGTGTTTTACTCATTTTATTTGAGAAGTTAATAAATACTATATTGATTTTTTTTAATTTTTTTTATTAATTTACATCAATTGAAGAAAGCCTATATGTTTAAGCAGAGTGATAACTATGTCAAAGTACTGGAAGAAAGTGCTTGGCGTAATTTTCGACACAAGTTGGCACAACAAAAAACTGAAAAAGTGTGGCTAAAGTCATTAGTGTAACAAATGGTGAGGATTATATCTTGGCCATGGTTCCATTTTAGTAACATTGGTAGTGATCTTGTTTGCTTGAAAAAGAGGTAGTCGAAAATCGCCTGTATGGGACAGTCATTTTTGGGAGTGACAAAGCACATGCATATGTTGAGATGTCATCCATTGATAAGAAAGCAAAAATATTATGAAAAAAAAAAAGAACCCAAAATCACAATATAAGGCAATTTCACCTCGTGGATCCTTGCAATGGAAAACCTCCTAAAGCTTATTTGAATGAAGATATAAAAAAAAAAAAAAAAAAAAAAAATGAAGAAGAAAAAAAGCATCTGGTGAGTTTTACACCCTCGGCTCCTGGGGACTTTTTTGACATCAACATTGAATTAAAGGGAGACATCCCTATCATCATCTGATACCATCTAGGCTGCTCCTATGTCAATACAATTTTTAACAAATGTTATATTTATCGTTATGGTGGGCCTCTTGTGTTGTTGAGCTTGGGTCTCCCTTGCTACACTATGGCCCATAGATATGAGGTAAGAAAGTTGGGGCTGGCCTAAATGAAACTCACTTTAGGCCAGTTTGTGCATAAGTTGAGCCATCCTAATATAGACGTGTCCTGGTTGAGGCATTGAGTGTACGATGTGCCCACAACAGAAACAGCTGTTACAGATGTTATAGCAGGAATACAATATGACAGAATAACTAAAATACTAAACAAATAACATTAACACTTAAATAAGGGAAAATGGCTTAATAAAGTTATGGCGGGATAGTACAAGAGTAAAATAAAGCTACAGTAGTTTGTTTAATAATTGTAAACTATTCACCCAGCAAGCATGAAAGAAAAAATTGTCTGCCATAAAAGTAAGCTTGGCTTCTCAGCAGATGGAAAACCAAGAAGGGAATCGATCCCCAACATGAGTAACCTTAAAGAAGGCTTTTGCCATAGAAGTTACGCACTTTGGAAGAATGACCTAAATGATTTAAGTTTCAATCCTTAATCTCCCAAAGAGTGGGTCAGTCGAGAGGGAGAGAAATTGGTAGTCTATTGATGCATGCCTCTATTCTTACCACTCATGTTTCTCTGATTTTTTGTATTTTCTTTTTCTTTTCTTTTCTTTTCTTTTGTTCTACCTCTTCTCATTTTTTTGTTCCTCTCGTCCCCCTTTTTACTGTTCACAATCATTGCTCTTTATACTATCTGCCATGGTAGGATTTACCATTCTTACCCCTTAACTGCTTTTGACTCCTTATGGATGTCCTTCCAAGACTGCCCACTAGTTTGCCAGCTGTTCAACCACTACCATTGCTCTGAACGTGTTGGTTGAACCACTCCCCATTCCTAGACAAAATTACTTGTCTTGTTTCTTACCTCTCTTTTTTTTTTTCACTACTCTTATTTGGATAAGGATTAAGCCTCTCCATTACCTACCTCTATGGCATGCATCAGGTGGTACCAACCCATTTTACCTATTTTGGGTGAGATGCCATCTTAGCAAGACATCCCTTCCCAAAGAAGTTTGAGGGAACCCAAAAATAGACCCCATCTTTCTCCCTATTGCTAGACCACACCCTCTGAATCCTTTGACCTGTGGCCTACCTCCCATGTATTAGCTAGGTACAAGTAGGTGAAGTCTTGGCCCTTTGTGCATGCTTCACTCCGTCTGAATTTGTTTCTTTCTAGCCTTCACACCATTTCTGCTACCTTTGTGTTTGTTTGATTTTGCTGTATGTTCTTGTTGGTGTTTATCTCTTGTGGCGTGAAGGATGTGTGGGTTTTTGGGCTCATGTTCCCTGCCTTTCATCCCTTCCTTGGACTACGTATTGCTTGGGTGAAGGCCCTCACCTTCCTACCAAGCCCATGTTCTTTTCTTTCCTGTGTTCGTGGGCCTCTTGGCTGTGGATCCTACCATACCACTTCATTGTGCTTGCTAAAACATTACCTCTCTTTTTATTTCTTGTTACCCGTGGGCTTATGGGCTAATGCTCCTGCCGTGCCAGCCTACTTTCCACATCTTTACCTCTTTTGGGCTTTATTGGCCAATATTCTTACTGTGCCAGCCTATTTCATTCCTCGGGCTTCCTCGGCCCATTTACTTCTTCTTTACCTCTTTTACTCCTATGGGCTTTTTGTTAGATCCTTTAGGCTTCCTCGACCCAATTACCACATCCTTACCTCTATTATTTTTTGGGCTTATTGGCCTTTAAGCCAAGCCAATGAATTTACTAATTCATTTCCCAGACTTCCCTAGCCCATTTACTTCATCTTCACATCTTATTATTCCCATGGGTTTACTACTTCATTCCTTGAGTTTCCTCGGCCCATTTACTCCTACTTTACCTCTTTTGATTCTTATGGGCTTGCTGGCCATTAATCCTGTCATTTTAGCCTTTGGGCTTGCTTCCTTATTCCCTTACTATTTTCCTTTTCCCACTTTTTCCATATTGTTGGGCTTTTTTTGTTGTTGGGCCCTTTTTCCAAAGTGGACATCAATATTCAGCCCCTTGAGCATATGAATTGCTCTTGCAATTCATATGCGAATACTTACATAATAATTTTTTGCAATTTTTTTTTTAAGTGGGCCCCACCTTGTTTCCTTTCCTACCATGAACAGACTTGTCTTTTCGAATTTCCCAGTTTAGTAGTTATTCTGGAACACATCATCTGCTTCATTAATACGATGCTTCTTTTGACAGCTGACTCGTTGCTTCCTTTCACGTCACTTTTATTGTCCTTAGTCTCTTCGTTTTTCTCTTTCTCATCATTCTTTTATAACTTCTTCTTTTCCTTTCCCTTCACTGTCTCATCTTCCCAAAACCTTATTACCCATTATCTTCTCCGTTCAACCCATCTACAATGTTGCCGGCGAAAGGTGATAGTTTTTCTCGCTGTAAAGGGAAAGAGGTTGTCGCCGATGATTCGCCTGCGAAAGCGTGGGTCGCGAGGATCCCCATTCTGAATTAGACCATTTTGGGGAGGAGGAAGGAATTCGCGATCCAGGTAGTGAGTGCCCTCCTCTCATTAACCCATGGTATGATACCCACATCCATTTTCCAGTGGTACTTGATGATTAATCGCCTCCTCCTTCAAGCTGTGTGTGACTTTCCATCTGCCGCCGTGATACTAAAGTCTCTTGGGCTCCTTTGGCTTCCTCCATTCTTGACCTCGACAACCACCAAGGAACCTCACTACCTATGCCTATTCTCTTTAAGTTTAGGTTGAGTACGTCTTTGGGTTGGAAGGAGTGGATGGACACGGAGTTGTCTGATGTGGGTTTTATGGCGGCGTTACAACAAGTCGGCGTGTTAAAGGCCATCGTTTCTTCCCGGTGTTTGTCCAACTATTAAGATTTGTTCAACCTCTACCATTTAGTCCGCCGATGGTGTAGCACCACCTATACCTTCTTCCTTTCTTGCGGCAAGATCACAATAACCTTAGAGGATGTGGCGAACCAACTATTGCTACCCATTCTGGGTGATACAGACCCAACCAATATTGAGCTTTCTGCTGAGGAAGAGGTCGTTGAGGCTGAGCTGAAGAAAGGGATGAGTGGGAACACGAAGCTATCACACTGGGTTGGTGCTTTCTCCAAGGCTTCCACCACGTCTGTCGTGCCTCCTTCTTTGCATTTTGGCTTTGTAAGTTCATTTTCGATTCTCATCCCCATTATGCTGTAAAACCCCTTTACTTTCGGCTAGCCATAAAGATTTCTGCTTTGGTGAGTCTACCATTGGCCCTTATGTTTTTGGGTCATTTGTATATACAGTTGGATATTTTGCAGAGTGATGAGAGGTAGGCAGGTTCCTGCCATATTGTTACTACCTCCGTCCACAGTTCCATATTGCAGCATCTGTTGTGGGAGTATTGTGCCAGGCATTTGGCTAAGTGCAAGTCAGTCTGCTTTGCCAAAGAGAAATACCAGTCTTGTCTGAGGCTGATTATCGATTTCTGTGGCCGTTTTGCTTTTGATTTTCTGTTGGCTTACTGCTGGGTTGGGTTGAAGCCGTTTAGACACCCTGTTGTAGAGTTCTTTGATAAGGGAGCTGACTTTTCTTGGAGAGCTTATAGAAATTTGAGTAGTGGATTCACTTGTGTTGATTTAACTATGGGCCTTTTTGTGGCCACTGCTAGGACCACCACCCCGTTGACTGGTTTTGATGAAAGGGAGATTACATACATGGCAGCCACCAATGCTGGGTGGTTGCCTTATCTGGCTAATGAGGGTATCCGTTATGTTCATTATTCTGCCAACAGAGTGAGTAGGCAGTTTGGCCTTGATCAGGACATACCGAATGACTTCATTGCTATCTTGGAATCTACTACTTCTTTCTAGCCTTTCTTGCACCTTGGTGCCTTTGAGTTTTGGAGTAGGCATTTCACAGCAGTCACTATTCCGAGTTCTCAAAGAGAGTGCCTTTGCATTGCTCAGATGCATGGGTATTGGCAGGTCGTGATGATCTATTTTAGCTAGGAATTGTTGCGTGGTTGTTCATGCCATTATTTCTGCCAACCCTCTGTTGTTGCTACCCACTAAGTCCATGGTGGTGTATGCTAGGAAGCAGAGCAGGTTTGCTATAATTTAGTGGTAGAAGATGAAGAAAGAATGGTACTTATATGCTGGTGAGTTTCCTTCGAGTTGGGAGAAGAAGGTGAAGGTGGTGAACCTTCTTATACTTGCGAAGAAGGGCTCGGTTTCTTGGACCGACAAGCCTAAGTCTGCCAAGAGAGGTGATGACTCTTTTGAGACTTGTTTTGATCTTGTTCCATATAAGGGAGGCCTGCCCTGTATCGACAGCATAGTTCTTGAGAGCTCTCTTCCTCCTTCTGCTCGTACTTGTTCTAGTAGGCGTTCTATTGCAAGCAAGCCTAAGCCTTCCGCTCCAAGGCCATTCGTGGATGCTCTTCCTTCCAATAGGACCCATGGCAGTAAAAGGAAGACATCTGCACTAGGCTCATTTGCCACAGCCAAGAGGAGAATATGTTATCTCTAAATTTTACTCCTTTATTTTAGTTATTCATTGGGCTTTCCTGTGGCTAACTCTATACACGTGTTTTTTTTTCCTCCTCTATTGGCAGTCTAAACACAAGGAGGATACTTCGGCCACTCGCCCTATATTGCTTGATGAGCTCGAGTTTGAGGTACACTCCTTTCCTTTGCCTTATTTATGCATGCATCTTCATTTTCTATCATTATCGTATACTTTCTCTCTTCTTATTTTTGCATGTTTGTTTATCTCCTTCTTTGCTTTAATGTTCTTCCTTTAGGTTGATCCAGAGTCTCTCTCTATTTATCACCTCATGAGTAAGGAGGCTCCTGCTACTGCTAGTGCACCTATGGAAGGATTTTTCGACGGAGCAGATGTGGTGGCAGAGACCATGGCTTTTGCTTCTGCTGCTGCTGCGCAGGGAGTTCTTGCCGAGGCTTCAATCCCTCCATCTGAGCCCATTTCTGCCAAGGAAAGTACCTAGGCTGAGAGGGTTGCTACTGGGGAGTCTGCCCCTATTCTTGCTGAGATCCCCACTCCTTAAAAGGGAGTTACTCCTACAGGGGCATCCTATACTGTGAGCACCTCTCATGCTACTCCTCCTGTTATATCTGCCAGCGATCCTTTCATCGCCCTCACTGAAGCCATGTAGGATGGTTTTCCCTTAGTGGTTACCTTATCTTCTATTCCTAGTTCTGCCACCTGAGGGCTTGATGCGGACTTGTCTTTAGATGAGGGGTTTGTGGAAGTCCTTGAGGACTTCGAGGATGAATTCGTCATGAAGACACCGATTTTTGATTCCAACGAGGACAGTGATGGTGATGAGTAGGAGGCCGAGGCTATGGGTATGTGTCATTTACTTCTATCTAGCCTTCTTTTTCTTCTCTTTCTGTTATTTCTCAGCATATTCCTTTTTTTACTTCGTATGTTATTCGGCCTAGCAGTCATGAACATACTTGAGGGACCTAAGGCTGCGGTAGATCCCATGATGCCTACAGTCCCTACTTCTATAGTACTCGCAGCCCCCACTCTTGTAGGTCCTGGTAGTCTCCTTACCTTTGTATTTTCTTCAATCAAAATCTTCATCATTGCACTCATCTCTTCCCTTCGTTCATTCTTTACAGGCTTATGTTGTACCTCGTGTTCTCTTCCAAGTCCGGCTCTTGTTAAGGTGGCATTGACCTCTAGATTTAAGGTTGGTAGCAGTTCTGCCACCATTCCTAACCCTATGAGTGAGGCTGCTGCTTTCTTCATCTGCTTTGACCAGGCTGAGACCAACGACCTCGATCCGTCGAACTTTTAGGGTGTTGGGTCTCCTTATGTTGATTTTCATGGCTTCCGGGTACTTGAGGAGTGTATCACCCGCTTAGAGGCAGTCTATAGCAACCGCGAAGATTTCATGTAGGGACACTTTCTTGGTCGTTTTGCGAGGGAACACTTCCTCAAGCTGTTAGGGAGTGTGATGAACGACACAGTTTTTGCAGAGCAGATTTTGCAATGGAGGGCTGTAGTTCAGGAGTTGATTAGGGTTGGATTTGCTGTAGAGTTTCTACTGGACCACTTGTGAGAGATTGCTCAGGCCCTCTTCATGAAGAAGGTCCGGCCTGCTGTGGATGCCATTGATGCTCAAATCAAGAGTTTGTATTCAGATGAGAGATCATCCTAAGACAATGCCAACCTTTGTATCTCTCTCCCACTAGATATTTTAAAAGAAAGGTTTTTAATTAGAAAACATGTGTAATCCCATCACATATAGCCTTGCACTTAGTGAAAATTCAAAAAACAGTTCATTCGATTGATCGAAGGTATTACTCGATCGATCGAAATGTTCAAAAAATTCATTTCGAAGTTTTTGGATGACTCAATCGACTTTCGATTCCTATTCGATGGATAGAAAAGGAACATTCGATCGATTGAAGGGAATTCTCGATCGGTCAAAAAATTAAAGAAATTCATCACAAAGTCTTAGGTTGGCTTGATCAATTCTTGATCGCCATTCGATCGATTGAAAAAGAACATTTGATCGATCGAAACTCGTGAAACTGAGTTTTTTTAAAATTTTTTTGGTAACCGTGTTTTGACATTTCACTTGAACAAAACATAGTTTCTTAATCACATCAAAATGAGATCGAGATCAAAACTGAATTTCATTGATGCTATAGCCTTAAAGTTCAATTTAACATTCTTAATATCAAACTTAAACAACATCATAACATTAATACTAGTTTTTATCAAACAGTAATTCCAACAATCATGTAGAAAATTGAGTGTAGAATCTTCTAACATCATGAAATTACTATCTTTAATTCCAAAACTCACAAAACATGTTATAAAAATTTGAAATTGAAGACCACTCTGATACCAATTGTTGGAAAAACATAGTTTGTATCACATACAAAACATACGCAGCAAAAAATTAATGGATCTACTTCGTTCGCAATTGTTAACACGTACTATGTAAATTTCAGAATTTAAGAACAAAAGAGCCTACCTTGGTGCGGTAAAATTCAAAACCAAAGATTAGAAGTACTTGGGAACACTTTTAATCTTCACTCCAATTCCACTTATGCCCAAGAAGTGTGGTCTCTCAATCAGTTTATATGTATGTGTTCAAGGGAGAATAAGAGAGTGGCTTACACTCATATACTCACCATTTTTTTCCCTTATAAAATTTTGTATGTTTCTCTCCTTATATATAACTGATTATCTAATTGGACTAGCCTTTCGGGCCATTCCAATTGGGCTTTAGTATGTGGCTTGGAATGAGACCAAAATGGACAAATAAGACACTAGCTCCAATGGGTTTTGGGCTTTTTTGTCAACTCTTGATAAGGAACATTCGATCGATTGAAGGGAATTCTCGATCGGTCAAAAAATTGAAGAAATTCATCACAAAGTCTTAAGTTGGCTTGATCGATTCTCGATCGCCATTCAATCTATTGAAAAAGAACATTTGATCGATCGAAGGTGATTCTCGATCGATCGAAACTCGTAAAACTAAATTTTTTAAAATTTTTTTTGGTAACCATGTTTTGACGTTTCACTTGAACAAAACATAGTTTCTTGATCACATCAAAATGAGATCGAGATCAAAACTGAATTTCAATGATGCTATAGCCTTAAAGTTCAATTTAACATGCTTAATATCAAACTTAAACAGCATCATAACATTAATACTACTTTTTATCAAATAGTAATTTCAACAATCATGTAGAAAATTGATTGTAGAATCTTCTAACATCATGAAATTACTATCTTTAATTCCAAAACTCACAAAACATGTTATACAAATTCGAAATTGAAGACCATTCTGATACCAATTGTTGGAAAAACATAGTTTGTATTACATACAAAACATACGCAGCAGAAAATTAATGGATCTACTTCATTCGCAATTGTTAACACGTACTATGTAAATTTCAGAATTTAAGAACAAAAGAGCCTACCTTGGTGCAATGAAATTCAAAACCAAAGATTAGAAGTACTTGGGAACACTTTTAATCTTCACTCCAATTCCACTTATGCCCAAGAAGTGTGGTCTCTCAATCAGTTTATATGTATGTGTTCAAGGGAGAATAAGAGAGTGGCTTACACTCACATACTCACCATTTTTTTTCCCTTATTAAATTTTGTATGTTTCTCTCTTTATATATAACTGATTATCTAATTGGACTAGCCATTCGGGCTATTCCAATTGGGCTTTAGTATGTGGCTTGGAATGGGACCAAAATGGACAAATAAGATACTAGCTCCAATGAATTTTGGGCTTTTTTGTCAACTCTTGACAAGGAACATTCGATCGATTGAAGGGAATTCTCGATCGGTCAAAAAATTGAAGAAATTCATCACAAAGTCTTATGTTGGCTTGATCGATTCTCGATCGCCATTTGATTGATTGAAAAAGAACATTCGATCGATCGAAGGTGATTCTCAAATGATCGAAACTCGTGAAACTGATTTTTTTTTAAAATTTTTTTGGTAACCGTGTTTTGACGTTTCACTTGAACAAAACATAGTTTCTTGATCACATCAAAATGAGATCGAGATCAAAACTGAATTTCAATGATGCTATAGCCTTAAAGTTCAATTTAACATGCTTAATATCAAACTTAAACAACATCATAACATTAATACTAGTTTTTATCAAACAGTAATTTCAACAATCATGTAGAAAATTGATTGTAGAATCTTCTAACATCATGAAATTACTATCTTTAATTCCAAAAACTCACAAAACATGTTATACAAATTCGAAATTAAAGACTACTCTGATACCAATTGTTGGAAAAACATAGTTTGTATTGCATACAAAACATATGCAGCGGAAAATTAATGGATTTACTTCATTGTAAATTTCAGAATTTAAGAACAAGAGAGCCTACCTTGGTGCGGTGAAATTCAAAACCAAAGATTAGAAGTACTTGGGAACACTTTTAATCTTCACTCCAATTCCACTTATGCCCAAGAAGTCTGGTCTCTCAATCAGTTTATATGAATGTGTTCAAGGGAGAATAAGAGAATGGCTTATACTCACATACACACCATTTTTTTCCCTTATAAAATTTTGTATGTTTCTCTCCTTATATATAACTGATTATCTAATTGAACTAGCCTTTCGGGTCATTCCAATTGGGCTTTAGTATGTGGCTTGGAATGAGACCAAAATGGACAAATAAGACACTAGCTCCAATGGGTTTTGGGCTTTTATATCAACTCTTGACAAGTCCAAAATTGTCATTAATTATATTCAATACCAATATATAAATATAATTGCACTATAGGCCTTATCAATAAATTATATCCCAAGATTTTATTATACATACAACCCTTTCATTA
This sequence comes from Quercus gilva, assembly GCA_023621385.1. Lineage (NCBI taxonomy): Eukaryota > Viridiplantae > Streptophyta > Magnoliopsida > Fagales > Fagaceae > Quercus > Quercus gilva. The sequence continues at coordinate 31,402,182 of CM042482.1, read as the reverse complement.
AAATATTCGTAGTAATACAAAGTCATGAATGTTGACTGCCACTTTGAAGATTACTACATCTTAATCCTTGAGTACCCGGTTTAATCCTTTAAGTTTCATGACTTTAGATCTCACTCTTGATATATCAAAGCAATCTATACTTCATGATCAGGTTCATTATTCTCTTAAGATTAAGACTTGATGTAAATAAAAGTCGTGAGATTTATTATTCATTTGACAGTTGTTAGTAGAATAATGAATCTCACAACGGCCTAGTTCAATATGTCTTAAAATCTAAAACATATCAACATATCAACTAGAAGTCTCTACTTCCATGATCAAGACAAATCATCTTAATTGATATGTTATAGTCTTCGCAGATGAAATGCCTAATTTCATCACCGACTTCGAACTAAAATTCTGAGTTTACAAAAAACTTGTGATTTATATATTCTGTGACTAATTCACATAAATCACATACTATACATCTCATGGACTATATAATAATGTCTAAATATTCATGTTATCATTATTTCAGATAATAATAAAACAACTTTGTTAATCACAACATAATGTCATACATAGCATCATACAATAGGATTTAAAAGGCACATATCCTAACAATCTCCCACTTGCCCTAAAGACTATTGTGCACTAATCTAACTCTCATTCCTTCCAAATGTGACTCAAAAGTCCTTTGGGGCTAGGCTTTGGTAAAGGGATTTGCTAGATTATTTGCACTATCTATCTTTGCACTATCTATCTCCTTAAGCAACAATGTCTCGAATGATATGGTACTTTCTTTCAATGTGCTATCATTTCTTGTGATTCCTTGGAACTTTGGATTGTGCAACCTCTTCACTATTTTCGCAAAACAATAGGAACTTCCTCCATTCTCACAACACCAAGATCAGAAAGGAATTTCTTAAGCCAAACAACTTCCTTTGTTGCTTCACAAGCAGCAACATATTTAGCTTCCATGGTGGAGTTAGCAATACAAGTTTTCTTAACACTCCTTCAACTTATGGCTCCACCTCCCAAGGTGAACACACAACCTGAAGTGAACTTTTTGAAATCAAGATCTGACTGAAAATCTGAATCTGTATAACTAATAGGTATCAAATCCTCACACTGGTAAACAAGCATATAATCTCTCGTTCTCCATAGATACTTGAGAATATGCTTTAAAGCTTGCCAATGTTTAAGTCTTGGATTTGATTGATATTGGCTGACCATGCCCACTAAAAAATAGATATCTAGTCTAGTACAAAGCATGACATACATGAGACTTCCCACTGCAGAAGCATAGATAATTTGTCTCATCATATTTTCTTCCTTAAGAGTCTTAGGCCTTTGGTCATCAGACAGAGGAACTCTATGTCTTAAAGGAAGCAATCATTTCTTGGAGTTTTGCATGCTAAGCCGTTCTAGAACCTTATCTATATATCCAGCTTATGAAAAACCTAACATTTTATTCTTGCGATCTCGCCAAAGCTTGATCTTTGCCCAAGTCCTTCATATCAAATTGGCTTGACAACCAAACCTTTACTGATGACATTACCCCTACATCATTTTCAATAAGTAGAATATCATCAACATAAAGCACCAGGAACATTACTACTTTATCTTGATGTCTTTTGTACACACATAGTTCATCAAGATTTTGTTCATAACCAAATGACTTGATTGTTGATCAAATCTGATGTTCCATGACCTAGATGCTTACTTAAGTCCAAAAATGGACCTCTTCAACTTGCATACCATATGCTCTTGGTGCTTTGCTATGAAACCTTCCAATTGCATCATATAGATTTCTTCTTCAAGATTGCCATTAAGAAATGCAGTCTTGACATCAATTTTCCAAATCTCATAATCATAATGAGCAATAATGGATAATAGAATTCTGATAGATTTAAGCATTGCTACTAGTGAAAAGGTTTCTTCATAATCAATACCTTCTTTTTGTGTATACCCTTTCGCCACTAGCCCTGTTTTAAAAGTTTCAACCTTTCCATCTATCCCTCTCTTCCTTTTGTAAACCCATTTGCAACCAACAGGTTTAATGCCGTTAGGCGCCTTTACAAGATCCCAAACTTGATTGGAATACATAGAATCCAATTCAGATTTCATAGCTTTGACCCAATGATGTGTATCTATATCATTCATTGCCTTTTCATAAGTGTAAGGATCGGATTCAGCCTCTTCTGAGATAGCTTCATAAGTTTCTCCCTGACCTATAAATCTTACAGGTGGCCTTATAATCCTCCCACTATGACGAGAGACATGTGTACTAGTCATCTCATGAGTAGAATTATGTGGTGTATCTAATACAGCTACATTATCCCTAGTTTCATCCATTGTTTTTTCAATTACAGGTTCATCTAATTCAGCCAAGACAACTTTACTTCTAGGATTAAAATTTGGCATTGGTGCTAATTATGATTATAGAATAAACAACCTTTAGTTTCTTTTGAATACCCTAAAAACATGCATACTACTGTTTTTGCTTCCAACTTATCAAACTTCCCTTTCAACACATGTGCTGGACATCCCTAAATATGGAGATATTTCATACTAAGCTTGCACCCACTCTACAATTCCTTAGGTGTGTTGGAACTGATTTTGTTGGAACTAAATTTAAAATATGCATTGCAGTTTTTAGTGCATATTCCCAAAAGGAAATTGGTAAAATTGAATAGCTCATCATGGACCTAACCATTTCTAAAAGAGTCATGTTCTTTCTTTCTGCTACACCATTCTGTTGGAGAGTTCCAAGTGCAGTCAATTGGGATACAATCCCATTTTGAGTTAAGTAGTCCTTGAAATCCCTAAGACGGTATTTGCCATGTTGATCAGATCAAATGGCCTTTATGTGTTTACCCAATTGATTCTCAACTTTAGTCTTAAACACTTTGAACTTTTCAAAGGCTTCGAACTTCCGTCTCATTAGGTACACATAACCATATCATGAGTAAGCAACTATAAAAGTGATGAAGTACTCATAACCTTCTTTTACTTGGGTTGACATAGGATGACATACATCCATATGAGCTAATTCAAGCAACTCTTGGGCTCTTCTACCTTTTGTATTAAAAGGTCATTTGGTCATTCTCTGTAGAAGCTACTACGTCTTTACGCCAAGGGTTTTGTGACCAAGGAGCTTCCTAATCTTTATTGTTGGATGAATTGAAGAACTTTGTAGCTAACATCTTTCTTAAGTTGGTGTGTTAGTCATGTACTGGGATCCGTGCGTTAGTCACGTACTGGGAGTTGGTATTGAATGGAGAGATTTCCGCTACATTACAAGTCTAATTGAGTATTGGAGTAGGGGTTCATTTGTAGGTTGGTATTAGGTACTGTGACTCTTTTTACTTGTAACCACTTGTTTTGATAATAGTGGATTCTCGGGAGTGGTGACCTTAAATTCACCTGGTAGGGTTTTGCCTCGGTGGTTTTCCCCATTCGTAAACAAATCACCTATGTCAAATTTATTTTCTGTTATATTTAACTTAGTTGGTGATTTGTTTGTGCTACCACTCTTATTGCATGTAATTGAATCTAATTAATTCACTTGGATAATTAATTGATTAATTTACCAAAGGGGTCAATACATTCTTAGCCTATCAAGTGGTATCAAACTAGGCACACTCTGATTAGGTTTAATCTTTGCTGTGTGATCCATTGATCCCTGTTGTCATGGCTACAAGCGGCATGAAAAGATCTTTTATTTAAAATATATCTTGCTTTTCTAATCTCTATTTGATTGAGTGTTTCAAAAAATGTAAGTCTAAAAGTTATTTGAAAGCTATGTTGATGATTGTTGAAAAAGGTCTTAGTGTGACAACGAAGAAACTAGATTGGCTCAAAATTAAGATGTGCAAAGGAATTCGTTTGAGAAGGGTGAAACTTAAAGGTTTTATTCATAAATGGTAGATGAGAGAGAAAACCATTCCTATTGATTTGTCAAGCAAACATGAAGTGTGTTTTATGATGAAGTTTGCATTTAAGGTAATGGACACATGTTTGTAATACCTTGACAGTGGATGCTCAAGACACATGACTGAAGACCGTTCTCACTTTAAGGTTTTTGAGTCTAAGAAATGTGGAAATGTCACTTTTAGTCATAGGAGCAAATCACAAATAAAAGGGAAGGGAACCATCTCTCTACCTGGACTGCTAGACATTACAAATGTGTTGTATGTAAAAGGTCTGAGAGTGAACTTGTAGAGCATAAGTCGGATATGTGGTCAAGACTTCATTGTGCTGTTCTCAAAATGAAAATGTCTCGTTTTGAATGAGTCTGGAAAGAAACTCATAAGCGGAGTCCACACTCTGGATAACTGCTATGGATTGGTACCTGATGCTGATATTGTGTGTAATAGTATTCATTTGCCAAATGAAGACTTATGGCACCAAAGAATGGGACATGCTAGTTACAAACATCTGTTAATTGTATCTAAGCATGAATCGATATTGGGAATACCAAAACTCAGCAGGGTTAGCAATGTTGTATGTGGACCGTGTCAGCTTAGGAAACAAACGAAAGTAAAACATCCATGTACTCAGACATCAGCTACATCTAGACCTTTGGAGGTACTATATTTAGATCTCATGGGTCCAACTAGAACCGAATCTCTTGGAGGAAAGAAATACATCATGGTTGTAGTAGATGATTTCACTAGGTACGCTTAGGTCATTCTTCTAAGATCCAAGTCAGATGCTCCTGAGCACATTGAAGCTTTGTGTGCAAGACTGCAAAATGAGAAAAACATAAAGATTGATCGAATTTTAAGTGATCATGGTAAAGAATTCGAGAACTCATACATGGAATCTTTTTGCACTAGATCTGGTATATCTCAAGAATTCTTTGCTCTTATTACTCCTCAGCAAAATGGTGTAGTAGAAAGAAAGAACGGAGTCATTCAGGAGATGGCTAGAGCCATGTTACACAATAAAGATATGGCCAGAAAATTATGGGGAGAAGTAGTCAACACCGCATGTCATACGGTTAACAGGGTATATTTCAAACTTGGTACAAAGAAGACTGCCTATGAATTGTGGAAGGGAAGAAAGCCGAATGTGAAGTATTTCAGAATTTTTGGAAGTATTTGTTTCATCCTTAAGGATAGAGAGAATGTGGGAAAGTTTGACTCCCAAAGTGATGAACGAATATTTTTGGGATACTCCTTCACAAGCAAAGCTTATCAGGTGTACAATAAAAGAGCCATGAAGGTGATGGAAATTGTTAATGTTGTTATTAATGAAGTTTTAGATTCTGGTTCTATGAAAAGTAGTGAGGAAATACCTAAGGAAATTCTTCCTTTAGAGCCTAAGGTTGTTCAAGAAGAAATTGATCAAGAGTCCATTTCTCCAAGTACCCCAAGTGCTGTAGAAGTCTCAGTAGATATTCCTACATCACCTGAGTTTGAATCTCATAAAGAGAAAGGACCTTCCTCAAGGATCAAGTTGAATCCCCCGCCTAAAGTTATTGTGGAAAATATGAATGAACTTACACTAAGAAAGCGTACAGTTGATAAATGTGTTACTAAATTTGTGTCTTATTCTTGCTATTTGTCACAGGTTGAACCCACCAAGGTTGAGTTTGCTTTCCAGGATGAAAGTTGGGTTGAGGCGATGCATGATGAACTGCTTTAGTTTCAAAGGAATGATGTCTAGGCCCTAGTACCTAGACTAGAAGGAGAGCACATCATTGGCACATAGTGGATATTCCGCAATAAAACTAATGAGTAGGAAATGTGATTTGCAACAAGGCTCGTCTGGTGGCCCAAGGATACTCTCAAGCGGAAGGAGTAGATTTTGATGAAACATTTGCTCTAGTAGCTCGCATGGAATCCATTAGGGTTCTCCTAGCTTTGGCTTGTCACTTGAAGTTCGAGCTTTACCAAATGGATGTGAAGACTGCATTCTTGAATGAGTTTCTTAAAGAAGATGTCTATGTTGCTCAGCCTAAAGGTTTCATTGATTCACACTTTTTGGATCATGTGTTGTACCTCAAGAAGGCTCTCTATAGACAAAAGCAAGCACCCAGAGCTTGGTATGACCGGCTTACCTAGTACCTGGTCTTTTATGGTTTCACAAGAGGACAAGCTAATCAAACTCTTTTTATTAAAAGGGAGAATGGCGAGTTGATAGTTGCTCAAGTCTATGTTGATGATATCATCTTTGGATCTACAAAGGATGAACTTGGTCATGACTTTTCAAAGCTTATGCAGGCTGAGTTCGAGATGAGCATGATTGGAGAGTTGAATTACTTCCTTGGATTGCATATTCGTCAGCAAGAGTCAAGTATATTCATATCTTAATCTAAATATGCCAAAAATCTTGTGAAAAAGTTTAGTTTGGATTCTGCTAGTCCTGTTAGAACCCCCATGAGCCCTAATGTTAAACTCACTGTTGACTTGTTAGGCAAAAGTGTTGATTCTTCTTTATATAGAAGCATGATAGGTAGTCTCCTTTACCTTACTGCTAGTAGGCCTGACATTAGTTACAGTGTAGGAGTGTGTTCTAGATTTCAAGCAAACCCTAAATAGTCTCATACGATTGCCTTATAAAGAATCATAAAATATGACAAATCCATTGCTGATTTCAGAGTGTGGTATAGCAAGGACACCAATGATGTCTTAGTTGGATATTCTGATGTAGACTGGGTTGGGAATGCTAATGATAGAAAAAGTACTTCGGGGGGTTGTTTTTATGTGGGTAATAATCTTGTCTCCTGGATGAGTAAGAAGCATAATTCCATCTCAATATCCACTGCTGAGGCTGAATACATTGATGCTGGTAGCTATTGCACCCAACTTTTATGGATCCAAAACTCCTTCTTGATTACGGTATTTGTCAAGAACATCTTACCATTTATTGTGACAATACCAGTGCCATTAATATCTCTAAAAATCCTATTCAACATTCATGAACAAAACATATAGAGATACAAGACCACTTCATTCGGGAGCCTGTCAAAGATGGCACACTCACTCTTGAGTTCATCCATACTGATGATTAGAAGGCCGATCTGTTCACTAAGCCCCTTGATAGCAAACTGTTTGAAATCCTATGTCAAAACATTGGTGTAATCTCCATGGAGTGATCTCTCCTCTTTCTCCTCCTTCCTCATGTATTTGCATCTAGTTTTATGCATTGTTTTGTTTAACATGTTTTTGTTTGTTTGTTTTCAGTTTTGCTTTATTTTGTTTTTCATAAAAATTAAAAAAAAATTGAAAAAAAAAAAAAAACAAAACAAAAACAGTGTGTTTTGTGTATATTAGTACTTGTGTACCTTGGATGGCCATTGAAATAAAGTTTTTTAGATTTTGTTTCTTTTGTAGCTTAGATGAGCATCTCAATGCACAACTAAGTAAGTGAGTTTTGTGGCCCGTGTTTATGGTGAGTACGATTAAGTAATCTCTTATACTTAACACTCATATCACTCTTTTAGACGGGAAGGACTAAAAAAATCCTAAGAGAAAGGCATGAATAACCATCTCACCACTAAATCCTGCCAAATGATGTATAATATCTGTTTGCTTCGGCATAGAAAAATTGTGGTGTTTAAGCTTACGTAATTGGGTATTTCTTCTCTCTCTCTCTCTCTTTCTCTCTCTCTCTCTCTCTTATATGCCCATGCATGCTATGCTCAAAAAGAAAAATATGCAAAGATTAAAAAAAAAAAAAAAGTAAAAAGACTCAAAATGCTTTTAAATATGGTTACAAACGTGTTTCTAGGACATGTGTAAGTTATAGGATGTATCTCAAAGGTGATAGTCTTTATCAAGCAATTATGATTGTGTGTGAGTGTATTTGATTTTCTCATATCTCTAATCGTCAAAATATGAGACACTTATGCATTCTTGCAATGTTTTCACACACAACACGCACACTCTTTGCTACTTTCGATACATGTGTAGGTACAATGTGATTTGGCCATCACAAAGAATACACATGTTAATATATACTCATTAAACTGTTTTAACTTGTTTTTGAAATATAAAATTGGTTAAACTTGTTTAGTGTGTGTGTGTCGGATCTTGAATGCTTTGCATATATGTTGAGAGATGTTTTGAGATGCTTAACATGTTGATTGGATCTATATTTGAGTAGCTTGCTTGTTGCATTCATCTCTTTGTGTTTTTCCTTTCTTTGAAAAACTCCTTTTCTTTAAGCTCGACAGATCCTCGACGGATTCTCTTCTATCGAGCCTCTCTTTCTTCTTGTCTTGACAGATCTTATCGCGATCTTGATCCATCGGGGTTTTTGGATTTCTTCTTGATAGATGCTGGATAGCTTCTTCAATCCATTGAGCAACTTTCTGTCTGGCCGATAGATTCTCGACAGCTTCTCGATCCATTGAGGTGTTTTTCCCGTCGATAGATCCTCGACAGCACCTCGATAGATTCACTTCTATCGAGATTTAGTGCTCGACAGATCTCGATAGCTCCTCGATCCATCGAGTTGCGATTTCTTTTTATGTGCTCAGCGCGAAATCAGTTTCATTTCTCACTTCTCTCTCTCGACAAAAACTTCTTTCTCTCCTTCCAAACACTTCTCCCTCACTTAAATCTCTCTACCCTCCTCATTTTCTGGCTATATCAAGATTAAATCACTTGGTAAGCTTCCTAAATCACTTCATTTTCATGTATTCTTGCATTTTAGACCTAGGTTTTTGGGTTTTTGAAATTTTTGGATTTTTGAGATTTTAGTGAAATTTTTGGGTTAGGTTGTGTTTATTTGATTCTATATGCTTATGCATTGCATATTCCTTGCATTTTAACAATGATTCATGCATTTAGATGTGTTATTGATTATTGTGAAATGTGTGCTAATAGGTTTGGATTGGGTTTTTACCCATGATGCAATATATATTTTGCACGTCACATGTTCATGCATATTTCATGCATATGTATCCTTTCATTCCTATATCTGGTTGTGATTGTGTTTTCTCTTTCTCTCTCTCTCTCTCTCTCTCTCTCTCTCTCATAAATAGACTATGCTATGGCACCTAAGTGTAAATCTACTCTAGGCGGAATCCTTTTCAAGGTTTTGGTTCTTCTTCCTCTTCTGATCCTATCCCCCCTCTTCACGTTTGGTTTCGTGATGGGAAGGCCCAACAGGATTTCCTTGAGAACTTTCAGAAACGTGGCGTTCATCCGGAGCGTCATGTTGTTCTGTTGGATTTTTCTAGCACTCTTCTACCTAGTGTCATTCGGACTCGAGGTTGGGATTCTATTATGAAGGAACCCTTGAGGTGTCCCATCATGTTTATATAGGAGTTTTACTCCAATATACGTGGTATAGATACCTCTGTACCTCGGTTTGCCACAACATTTCGAGGTACATGTATTGTAGTTACCCCGAATCTTATATCCAAGGTACTACATGTCCCAAGGGTATCAAATCCTGATGACCCCTGTTGTGAGCGTCTTCAGACTGTGTCTAGAGATGAGCTTCTGTCTCACTTTTGTGAAATGTCTTCCATATAGGGTGGGAAGCAAAGCACCCCATGCTGGGGCTTTGCAAAGGGTCTGAGATTCCTTATTATGGTGATGACATTTACTTTTACTCTATTGTCTCACTATAACTCTATCACAAAGCCTTGTACTTGATTTCTTTTGTCCTTTCTTGAGGATCTTTCTATAGACTTCCCTTCTCACTTCATCACTTTTATCCTTGATGTCTATCAGGATATGGCAACCTATGATAAGCTCATCTTTCCTTCGGCTATCACGTGGATCCTTCGCCATTTTTCTATTTCCATTCTTACTTCTCCTTATTACACCACTATAGGTGTCATAAATGCTTGTTCTGTTCGGCGGAGCAAGGCCTAGCTTCGACTAAAGTGGCCACGTGTGGAGTCTACCGGTCCTGCAGCTTCAACTGTTCCTTCCACCTCTACTAGTGGTGTGACCCTCGAGGCTATCATGGCATAGCTTCAGCGTATGGATGCTCACCTTGACACCTTCATTGATGAGTTGTGTTAGGTGAACACTCGTGTCGGTCGTATAACATGACAACAGGCTCGCCTTGGTGGTTTCGGCGCTTCTCCATCTCCTTCTCCAGAGGCTTCGGCAGATGAGGATAATGATGATGGTGATGGTGATAATGATGTGGATGTTAACTGCTCCAGTGAAAATGAGATGATGACCTCTAGGTGACTTACCCTTTGTCATTCGTGACAAAAAGGGGGAGTAGTTTTGGGATGAGGGTAGTCTTGTACTTAGGGGGAGAGTTAGCACAGGATATTATTCTTGTTAAGGGGAGTGTCTAAACTTTTTGAGATTTTAGGGGGAGAGTTAGCATAGGATATTATCCTCTTATACACCGGTCTTGTGACAATTTATTCATGACATACATTGTATTTTACTTTCATATAGATATGATGATGTTGTTAGGATATGTGCCCTTTAAATCCTATTGTATGATGTTATATATGGCATTATATGTGACATTATGTTGTGATTAATAAAGTTGTTTTATTATTATCTAAAATAATAGTAACATGAATATTTGGACATTATTATGTAGTACATGAGATGCATAGTATGTGATTTAGCCACAGAAGATATAAGTCACAAGTTCTTTGTAAACTCAGAATTTTTGTTCGAAGTTGGTAATAAAATTAGGCATTTCATTTTCGAAGACTATAACATATCAACTAAGATGATTTGTCTTGATCATGGAAGTGGAGACTTTTAGTTGATAAGTTGATATGTTTTAGGTGTTAAGACATATTGAACTGGACTGTTGTGAGATTTATTATTCTACTAACAACTATCAAATGAATAATAAATCTCACGACTTCTATTTACATCAACTATTAATTCTGAGAGAATAATGAACCTGATTATGAGGTATAGGTTGCTTTGATATGTCAGGAGTGAGATCTAAAGTCACGATTAAAACCTTAGTATGTTAGGCAGCCACATTTAGTATTGAAGGAACATATATTCTTAATATGGAATTCATAATCTCTTAACGAAGATATAAAATATTCCCTTGAGATAAGTTTAATGGGTTCGGTTATTCAGAATGTTAGGCTTAACCACTTTAGTAAGGAGTTACTAAAGTATAAATTTATGAAATTGGATTTCATAAATATATGATGAATAACTTAAAAGATTAAACTGGGTACTCAAGAATTAAGATGTAGTAATCTTCAAAGTGGCAGTCATTATTTATGAATTTGTATTACTATGAATATTTTAATGAAGGAGTTGTATGTATAATAAAGTATTGAGATATAATTTATTAACAAGGTCTAGAATGCAATTATATTTATATAGTGGTATTAAATATAATTAATGATAATTTTGGGCTTGTCAAGAGTTGACAGAAAAGCCCAAAACCTATTGGAGCTAGTGTCTTATTTGTTCCCTTTTGGTTCCACTCCAAGCCACTTACTAAAGCCCAATTGTAATGGCCCAAAAGGCTAGCCCAATTAGATAATCAGATATAAGGAGAGAAACATATAGAATTTTATAAGAGAATGAAATGGTTTGTCTGTGAGTGTGAGACACTCTCTTATTCTCCCTTGAACACATACATATAAACTGATTGAGAGACCACACTTCTTGGGCACAAGTGAAATTAGAGTGAAGATTAAAAGTGTTCCCCAGTACTTCTAATCTTTGGTTTTGAATTTCACCGCACCAATGTACGCTTTCTTGTTTTTATATTCTAAAATTTACATAGTACATGTTATCAATTGCGAAAGAAGTAGATCCGTTAATTTTCCGTAGTGTATGTTTTGTATGAAATACAAACCATGTTTTTCCAATAATTGGTATCAGAGCGGTCTTTGTTTTCGAATTTATATAACATGTTTTGTGAGTTTTGGAATTAGAGATAGTAATTTCATGATGTTAGAAGATTCTACATTCAATTTTCTACATGTTTATTGAAATTACAGTTTAATAAAAACTGATATTGATGTTATGATGTTGTTTAAGTTTGATATTAAGTATGTTAAATTGAACTTTAAGGCTATGGCATCAATGGAATTCAGTTTTAATCTCAAACTCATTCTATTATGTTCATATGATGGTCGTTTGTTCATGAAAAACCATTGAAAACTGCTTGGTGCAAATTCTAGAAAATTCAATTTCTCGAGTTTCGACCGATCAAGAATTCCTTTCGATCGATTGAATGTTCCTTTTCGATTGATCGAATAGGAATCGAGAATCAATTGAGTTAACCCGAGAGTTTGTGATGAATTTATTAAAATTTCGACTGATCGAGAATTCCTTTCGATCAATCAAATTTGCCTTTTCGATCGATCAAATAGGAATTGAGAATCGATCAAGTCATCCAGATTTTTTATTAAAATTTTCTTCATGATTTCGATCGATCGAGGGATACATTCGATCGATTGAAAGTTATGAATTTTGAATTTTCACTAAGTGTTTTCACATTTAAAAGTGCAAGGCTATGTGTGATGAGATTACACATGATTTCTAATTAAAAACCTTTCTTATAAAATATCTAGTGGGAGAGAGATTCAAGAGTTGCATCTTACGGCCTTCATTGTCGGTTCATAGTAGTATGAAATATATACTTTGTCTTTGCTTCAAGCTTAGCATTCCATGCGGAGAGTATTTATTTCATGGTGCTACAAGATTGAACTTCTTGGTTTGTAGTGGTTTGATCAAACACCTTGTCTTAGCCTTGAGCTTTGCATTCCATGTAGAGGGTGTTTTGAATCATGGTACTACAAGATAAACCTGTTAATGGTAGATGAAATATGGCTACACATGACTCTAGACAATAGTATACACTAGACTAAATATTATAGTATCCTCTATGCTGAGTTCTTAACTATTATTATTTAGAGGCTAAATGTTTAATGGCATATTATTAGTGTTTGAAAAGAGTTATCATGATAGCACTATTAATGAGAATAGTTCTCAATCAATCATAATATTTAATGTTCACTCTATCCTAAGGGATATTGAATATGGATTGGGTTGTCGTTGCATATTTTATATTATGGTTTTATTAAGGTTCCATACTATATGTTTGTATGCTAAATTGATAATGTTCAGATTACTTATTATATTCATATTTATTGTTTTCAGATTTGATCATGGCATCATTTAGCCCACTTGTTGCTATTCTTAATCAAAACAAACTGACTGGATCCAACAATGTTGATTGGAAAAGAAATCTGGACATTGTTCTTATCACTAAAGAGCACAAATATGTGCTTGCTCAACCATGTCCTAACTTTTTATCATTAGATGCTCCTGTTGAGGAAAAATAGCGATATGATTGTTGGCAAAAATCTAATGAGATGGTCAAGTGCTATATCTTATCATTTATCTCAAATGTTCCACAACGTCAAATTTAGGATGTAGAACTATCTTCAGACATAATGCTAATTCTAAAAGAGATGTTTGGTGAGCAAGGCCATTCTGCAAGGCAAGAAATTCTGAAGCAAATTTATAATACCAAAATGACTGAAGACACTTTAGTGAGGGAGCATTGTCTTAGGATGATCTCTCATCTGAATACATCGGAGGTTTTAGGTGTCGATATTGATGAAGAATCCCAAGCGGATATGATACTCCAGTCACTACCAAAATCATTCAAGGAATTTAGACCTAATTATAACATGAACAAAAAGATTTATACATTGTTTGAATTAATGAATGAATTGGTGGTAGTGAAAGGCATTCTTGGTACATCTAGTGTTGATGCCAATATGGCTGAAGCTTCTACTTCTTAACCTAAGGCGAAAGGCAAGGGTAAGAAAAAGAAGAAGAAGGACTTCACCAAGCACAATGGTAAATAAATTTCCTTAGGAGTTGCCAACAAGGGAAAGAAGAAGGACTACGCCAAAGGAATGTATTTCCGTTGTTGCAAGAAAGGTCATTGGAAGAGGAATTGTCCAAAATTCAAAGTTGCCAATAATAAAGGTATGAAAAGTTCATTCCTTCTTGAAATATGTTTAGTACAAAACCCCACGGATTCTTGGTGTGTGGATTCAGGTTGTACTAATCATATATGCAATTCTTTACAAGGGTTCTAGAAGACCAGAAAGCTGAGTGAAGGGGAATTATTTCTTACTTTAGGTAATGGGAGTAGAATTCTAGTTGTAGTTATTGGAGTGTTTAATTTATACTATGATTCTAGGGTTTTAATATTGGAAGACTGTCTATATGTAATTAATGTTCGTAGGAATTTAATTTCTATGACTTATAAGTAAACATGGATACTGTGTTATCTTGAAAGACAATGTTGTAATAAAGAAGAATAAAGTGTTTATCTATTCTGGCAATATTGTTGATGGTCTTTAGATTTTAACTCCTGATAAGCATGAATTATATAATTTTGAATTAGATAATAATTCACATGTGAAATCATTAAAGAGAAAGTTTTCTTCTACTAATGATGCATATCTTTGGCATTTACATTTGGGTCATATTAATTCAAATAGGATTTAAAGACTGATCAAAGATGGACTCTTAGAGCCATTGGACTTTGATGGATTTCCAATTTGTGAATCTTGTTTGGAGGGCAAAATAACCAAAAGACCTTTTAGTGCAGAAGGTAGAAGAGCCCATGATTTGCTAGAACTAGTACATTCAGATGTATGTGGTCCTATGTCAACTCAAGCAAAAGGTGGCTATGAGTATTTCATTACTTTCACTAATGATTACTCTAGAATTGGTTATGTGTACCTAATGAAACGGAAGTTCGAAGCCTTTGAAAAGTTCAAAAAGTTTAAGACTGAAGTTGAGAATAAATTAGGTAAATGCATAAAGGCCATTCGATCTGATCATGGTGGCGAATACCTTCTTGGGTATTTCAAAGGTTACTTAACTGAAAATGGGATTATATCCCAATTGACTACACCTTGAACTCCACAACAAAATGAAACAGAAAGAAGGAATATGACTCTTTTAGATATAATTAGATCCATGTTGAGTTATTTGACTCTACCAATTTCCTTTTGTGGATATGCCTTAAATACTGCAATGTATCTTCTGAATTTAGTACCTTCGAAGTCTGTTCCTAAAACACCTGTAGAGTTGTGGATTGGGCATAAGCCTAGTATGAGACATCTCCGTATTTGGGGCTGTCCAGTACATGTGTTAAAAGGAAAGTCTGACAAGTTATAGTCTAAAACAGAAGTGGTTTTCTTTGTAGGATATCCAAGGGGAATAATTGGAGGTTTGTTCTATAATCATAAAGTTAATAAAGTGTTTATTAGTACAAATGCCAAATTTTTGGAGAATGATTATATGAATTATTATACTCCTAAAAGTAGAGTTGTTTTGGCTGAAATGAATGAACCTATAATTGAACAATCAATGGATGAAACTAAGAATGATGTGGTTGTATCGTATACACCACAAGATATTACTCATGAGATGACTAGTACATAGGAGCCTCATCGTAGCGGGAGGATTGTTAGGCCACCTATAAGATTTATAGGTCTGGGAGAATCTTATGAAGCTATCTTAGAAGAGGCTGAAACTGATCATTACACTTATGAAGAGGCAATGAATGACATAGATGCACATCATTGGGTCAAAGATATGAAATCCAAATTAGATTCAATGTATTCCAACCAAGTTTAGGATATTGTAAAGGTGCCTTATGGCATTAAAACTGTTGGTTGCAAATGAGTTTACAAGAGGAAGAGAGGGATTGGGAGAAAGGTTGAAACCTTTAAAGTAAGGCTAGTGGCGAAAGGGTATAAACAAAAAGAAGGTATTGATAATGAAGAAACCTTTTCACCAGTAGCAATGCTTAAATCTATCATAATTCTTTTATCCATTGCTGCTCATTATGATTATGAGATTTGGCAAATGGATGTCAAGACTGCATTTCTAAATGGCAATCTTGAAGAAGAATCTATATGATGCAACTAAAAGGTTTCATAGCAAAGAACCAAGAGCATATAGTATGCAAGTTGAAAAGGTCCATTTACGGACTTAAGAAAGCATCTAGGTCATGAAACATCAGAGTTGATCAAGCAATCAAGTCATTTGGTTTTGAACAAAATCTTGATGAACCATGTGTGTACAAAAGACATCAAGATAAACTAGTAATGTTCCTAGTGTTTTATGTTGATGATATTCTACTCACTGGAAATGATTTAGGGGTAATGTCATTAGTAAAGGTTTGGTTGTCAAGCCAATTTGATATGAAGGACTTGGGCAAAGCTAAATTCATTCTAGGGATCAAGCTTTGGCGAGATCGCAAGAATAGAATGATAGGTTTGTCACAAGCTGGATATATAGATAAGGTTCTAGAATGGTTTAGCTTGCAAAACTCCAAGAAAGGATTGCTTCCTTTTAGACATGGAGTTCCTCTGTTTGATGACTAAAGGCCTAAGACTCTTGAGGAAGAAAATATGATGAGACAAGTTCCTTTTGCTTTTGCAATAGGAAGTCTCATGTATGCCATGCTTTGTACTAGACTAGATATCTATTATTCAGTTGGCATAGTCAGCCGATATCAATTAGATCTAGGACCAAAACATTGGCAAGCTGTAAACCATATTCTCAAGTATCTACGGAGAACAAGAAATTATATGTTTGTTTACCTGTGTGAGGATTTAATACCTATTGGCTATACAAATTCAGATTTTCAATCAGATCTTGATTTTAGAAAGTCTACTTCAGGTTATGTATTCACCTTGGAAGGTGGAGCCATAAGTTGGAGAAGTGTTAAGCAATCTTGTATTGCTAACTCCACCATGGAGGCTGAATATGATGCTGCTTATGAAGTAGCAAAAGAAGCTGTTCAGCTTAAGAAATTCCTTTATGATCTTGGTGTTGTGAGAATGGAGCAAGTTCTTATCACATTGTTTTGTGACAATAGTGGAGCGATTGCACAATCCAAAGATCCAAGGAATCACAAGAAAGGAAAACACATTGAAAGAAAGTACCACATCATTCGAGACATTGTTGCTGGAGGAGATGTAGTAGTAGCAAAGATAGATAGTGCAAATAATCTAGTAAATCCCTTTACCAAAGCCTTGCCCTAAAGGACCTTTGAGTCACATTTGGAGGGAATGAGAGTTAGATTAGTGCACAATAGTCTTTAGGGCAAGTGGGAGATTGTTAGGACATGTACCCTTTAAATCCTATTATATGATGCTATGTATGACATTATGTGTGACATTATGTTGTGATTAATAAAGTTGTTTTTATTATTATCTATAATAATGGTAACATGGATATTTAGACATTATCATATAGTTCATGAGATGCATAGTGTGTGATTTAGTCACAGAAGATATAAGTCACAAGTTCTTTGTAAACTCAAAATTTTAGTTCGTAGTCGGTGATGAAATTAGGCATTTCATCTACGAAAACTATAACATATCAACTAAGATAATTTGTCTTGATCAAGGAAGTGGAGACTTCTAGTTAATATATTGATATGTTTTAAGTGTTAAGATATATTGAACTGAACCGCTGTGAGATTTATTATTCTACTAACAACTGTCAAATGAATAATAAATCTCACAACTTTTATTTACATCAACTCTTAATCATAAGAGAATAATGAACCTGATCATGAGGTGTAGGTTGCTTTGATATATCAAGAGTAAGATCTAATGTCCCGATCAAAACCTCAGTATGTTGAGTAGTCACATTTAGTGTTAAAGGAACATATATTCTCAAGATGGAATTCCTAATCTCTTAACGAAGATATAAAATATTCCATTGAGATAAGTTTAATGAGTTTGGTTATTCAGAGTGTTAGGCCTAACCACTTTAGTAAAGAGTTACTAAAGTATATATTTATGAAATTGAATTTTATAAATATATGATGAATAACTTAAAAGATTAAACTGGGTACTCAAAGATTAAGATGTAGTAATCGTCAAAGTAGAAGTCATTATTTATGACTTTGTATTACTACGAATATTTTAATGAAGGGGTTGTATATATAATAAAGTTTTGGGATATAATTTATTAAGAAGGCCTAGAGTGCAATTATATTTATATAGTGGTATTAAATATAATTAGTAGTAATTTTGGGCTTGTCAAGAGTTGATAGAGAAGCCCAAAACCTATTAGAGCTATTGTCTTATTTGTTCCCTTTTGGTCCCACTCCAAGCCAAATACTAAAGTCCAATTGGAATGGCCTTAAAGGCTAGCCCAATTAGATAATCAAATATAAGGAGAGAAACATATAGAATTTTATATGAGAATGAAATGGTTTGTATGTGAGTGTGAGACATTCTCTTATTCTCCCTTGAACACATACATATAAACTGATTGAGAGACCTTAAAGGCTAGCCCAATTAGATAATCAGATATAAGGAGAGAAACATATAGAATTTTATATGAGAATGAAATGGTTTGTATGTGAGTGTGAGACATTCTCTTATTCTCCCTTGAACACATACATATAAACTGATTGAGAAACCATACTTCTTGGGACAAGTGGAGTTGGAGTGAAATTAAAAGTGTTCCCAAGTACTTCTAATCTTTGGTTTTGAATTTCACCCCACCAAGGTACACTTTCTTGTTTTTATGTTCTGAAATTTATATAGTACATGTTATCAATTGCGAATGAAGTAGATCCGTAAATTTTCTGCTGCATATGTTTAGTATGAGATACAAACCATGTTTTTCCAACAAATGTATGTTGTTCTTCTCCTCTCTCACCATGTGTTATTTCTTTTCTCTCTTTATACACATGTTTCTTTATGTATGCAATCTTTATTTCTGTTTCACGCTAAGATGCCTTAATGAATTTTGTTTAAAGTGTTTCAGAAAGACAGGTTATGAAAATCTATCATGCCATGAACTCTCTTCTTACAAAGTTTTTCAAGAGTTTATGTTCGGGTTAGAATTTATTTGTATTCCAATAAGTTGTTATGAGTTTAGTAATTTAAGATTTCTCTCATGATTCATTTGTTTGTTGTGGTTTTGTCACGGATTGCCAAAGGGGGAGATTATTGGGACATATGTGAGATTGTTAAAAACATATGTGATGTAAATTAGCTAATCCTTTGACAAAATGCACTTTACTTATAATCGGGTTGATCTAGGATGTGTTTAGCACTTCAAGAAACAAGTGTTCAAGTTTAGTATTGAAGCCATACAAGTCTGACCATGAAACAAGTGAAGAAGTGCTATTCATTATAGCTCAACAAATGTTTCGACAGAATACTTTCTATCGAGGTTTAATGCTGAATCTATTGAGAATTACAAAAGTAGAATTTCTAAATCCGATTTCATGCATATTCATGAGTATTTGTATGGGGTTTCTTTTCTCACAACCCTAGACATATATAAGGATTATTTCAAGGACTGTTACTATGATGCAAAGGTTGTTGCAATTGTTGTTACAAACACATATTGTGACCGAAGACAAAATTGCCCTAGTTCATCATATTCTCTGTAGAAGCTACTGCGTCTTTATACCGAGGGTTTTGTGACCAAGGAGCTTCTTGATCTTCATTGTTGGATGAACTGAAGAACTTTGCAACTAACATCTTCCTCAAGTTGGTGTGTTAGTCACGTATTGGGATCCATGCATCATTGGTTAGTCACGTACTAGGATCCTTGCATCATTGGTTTGTCGTCGTTCATTGAATGGATAGATTGCCACTACATTACAAGTCCAATTAGGTATTGGGGTAAGGGTTTAATTGTAGGTTGGTATTAGGTATTAGGATTCCTTTCACTTGTAACCACTTGTTTTGATAATAGTGGATTTTTAGAAGTAGTGGCCTTAAATTCACCTTGTGGGGTTTTGCCTCAGTAGTTTTCCACATTCATAAACAAATCACCTGTGTCAAATTTATTTTCCGCTACATTTAACTTAGTTGGTGATTTGTTTGTGCTACTATGCTTATTGCATGTAATTGAATCTAATTAATTCATTTGGATAATTAATTGATTAATTTACCAAATGGGTCAATACATTCTTGGCCTATCATTTTTCTTTTTAGTGACTCTAGGATAGTGAGTCACTTGCCTTTTGCTTGCAATTGGTAAAACAGTTTCTGGGATAGTGAACCTATCGTTGCTCATTTCTAGGGCAACAAAGGTGGGAATACGGATATACGAATCGCAAGCAGCTCTTCGAAGTTGCACCCTGCCCCATGTATGCATGATGTGTGTTGTGTGCGTGGGTTGGGCCCGAGCTATATGTTCAAACAAAATATTTCGTCTCTTACTCTTTTCATTCCGTTAGCGAAGCTCATGAATCAAAAGATGGGCATTTGTACACACTGTATTTTGTACCCTTTACGACTCGGGCCCCTGTTCCTCAATGATGTTGAATTCTAAGACCAGAGGTTGGTTTAAGGCCCAATCAGAAGTTAAATTGACTTGGGAAGTGTTAAAATAAAAAATATTAATTTTAATGAGCAAATAAATCAAATTTTGAAAAATAAAACCAAAGGAAACCCTCGCTATACGCATGCAAGAATTAGTATGCGTAGGCAGCTTTCTGCATGCATACGTCAACTCGATCTTGCACACGCATAGCAATTTCTAGAAACTATACAAGGCAAGTTTTTCGCATTTATGTTGAGCTTTGGAATGAATCCCACATCGTCTGGGAATTGTTCTAAACCCTTTTTTTCACACTATAAAAAGCCTAACATAATATATTTTCAAAACACATAGAAATCCCACAGTAAAACACTAAAATTCACTAGAAATAGTGAATCAAAAAGGAAATTTCTCACAAAACACCTTCAAGTCAATTTTCTTTTGATTAAGGTTTTTTATGGCCTTGATCTTTGAGTTTAATATTGCTAATCACTTTCTTATTGGTTTGTGAATAGATTTGACTGAATTAAACAGTTAAAAATCAAGTTTGAAGAGTTTTTCTTTAAGTTATTAGTTTTAAACGTTTCTTTTTCCTTCCTTTTTTTTTTATTGCTCTTTAATTCTTTTGTTTGTCTTGTTTTATTGTTATAGTATGCTTTACATGTTTATCAAGCTTAGGTTTACGTTTTTGTGTGCTTAAAATCCATGTTAGGATGTTAGATTTTTGTGTTTTAGGCTTGGTTGTGTTTTTAGGGTTTTCTGGGCAAGAACTTAAGTATGCATAATCTTGCCTGCACATAGGCTTGTTCTTGCATGTGCAGGCCACTGCCTAGAAACCCTAATTTTATCTTTCACATGTTTCATATGTTTAATTGCTTGGTTTGTCTCACATGTTAGAATTAGAGTTTATTTTTGTGTTTTCTTTATTTCAATGCCATGATCATTCATTCACATGTTCATGCATGATGCCATAGGTGCTGAGTTGCTGCAAGGCAAGTAAAAGGTAAGTCATGCATTTGTAATGTTCATGCATTTGTGGTATGATCTTGCTTTAATGATAGATATGAACATGCATTGTTTGGTTGAGTGTTTCCAAAGTGTACATGCAATGCTTTTAATGATGATATAATGTGCTTGTTGCCTATATCCTTGCTGTGATTCAATGATTCATATGTTGCTACCTTGTTTGATATTATATGTGATGCCATGCTAGGATGATGTGATGAGATGCTATGCTAGATGTATGATAGGGATGCCATATTAGATGTATGGTTAGGGATGTTTGATGTCTTGTTGATAGTTAGATGTATGCTAGTGTGTGTGTGAGTTAGATACAAGTATTGAGTGTGCCTCTAATAAGGTTAAAACATAAGACACAATGATGGGAAGCCAACCTTAGGGTTAGGCAGTTTTGGGTGCTTAACACCTTCCCAAGACCGTACCTTTACTTTGAACCCATATCTCTGGTAGTAAGATCAAAAGGTCCTTCATCGAAATGACGCTATATATATGGTTCCTAAACCATTGCAAAAACTAGGTGGCGACTCCTTCAACCCCCCCTTTACGTCCACAGGATTGCTAGAGCATTTAACAAAAAGGTGAGATCTAGAACCCTTAACGAAGGGGACTTGGTTTTAAAAGTGCTTAGAAATGAAACTTTTGATTCGAGTGGAAAGATGAAGCCAAGATGGTCTGCTCCTTTTATTATCAAGAAGATCATGTCAAGAGGTGCTACCAGAATTACAAGTTTGGATGGGGAAGAGATGCTTCGCCCAATCAACATGGATAGACTCCAAAGATACCACATTTGATTATTAAAAAAAAAAAAAAAAGCCTGCTAGGTTGTATACCCAAAAGGGTGACCTAGGAAAAATTTAAGGCAAAAGGACCTTGTTAGGCTGAAAACCCAAAAGGGCGATCTAAGCAAAAGATAGGGGCAAAGACCATGGGCACGGTGAAAATTCCTCAAAGGACGTCATGGGCAAAAATTACATGGCATGGACAGAAGAAAAAAAGTAAAAGAAAAAGAAAAATGATGACAATAAACAAAGATAATAAATGGGTGGTTCTTTCATTGCTCAAATTAAAAGATGATAAATTGTTCTATAGGAGAGGTGGAAAATTCCAATCCTTTATTAAATTCATAAGAAAAGACACGAGAATCATGAAGTGCATAAAAGAAAATTTTGAGGCATATCAAGGTGATCGGTCAATCTTTCTTTCTTTTGTTTGGACTTTTTATAAGCTTTCTCAGTTATGTGAACCCATTTCATGACAGCCCTAAGTCATTTCTTGTATCCTAAAGTCGGATGAAGCAATTGGAGCCTTTTATATGGCCATATCTGGAAGAGGTAAAAGAGAATGAGAGAAGGCATGACTGAAAGGAGAAGAAAGAGAGAAAAAAAAAAAAAAAAGTTCAAAGACGATATAAGGAGCCTCGAAGCCTTAGGCCAAAATTTGGGATTAAGAGAAAAAAAATTCATACATTTTAACTTGATGGTATGGGAAGGTGCAAGGGAGAGACTAAAGGGACTACTCAAGGCACAATTCAAGCACAGAGTTTCTAAGAATAATAGAATGGTACAAATTTCCAGTTCCCATAAGTTTGTAATTTAAAGTACATATCCAAATAAAAGTATAAATATAAAAGGTATTCCTAAAATACAACCCAATGTCTCAAACCAAATATAAAGTGCAAGCATGTATGCTAAAAAGAGAAAAATAATAAAAACAAAGAAGAAAAGAAAAAGCATGCTATGTTGTGTCTATGACTCTGTCTGTCTGTCTACAGGATCACTGAAAGCACCTCTTCCTCGACTAATGGCTTGGAGTTGACTTTGAACCTCCAGCACCATCACCGCTATCATCACCACCACTGCCATCATCATCATAATCATAATCACCAGCATCTTCGCTATCGTACGGCTGTCAAGAATACTCAGTCAACTCTAGCTTGAGGTTTCCTACAAGCTAAATGAGCTCCTCATGCTCCTAAACAGTAGGTTGAATTTTGAAGGATGGGTTGTTAGAACAAGTGTTGGGATGCAAGAGTAGAAAAGAAAGAGAATAAGGATGAAAGAGAACTTATCACCTGAGTGCCTTCAAGAAAGGGTAGCCCGTGACATTTGTATTACAACCAATAGGGTACTCTCGAGCAAAACCATCAGGGTCGTAAGCATAGACCGACCAAGGAAAACCAGGAGGATCAATAAGAGCAACAATAGCAGGGCCCTCCTGACACAAATGTTTCATTTAAATGTTATTAATGTACAAGAATGAAAATAATGACTGATTGAAGAAAAATGAAAGGAGTAAGAACACATACTGGAATGGTGAAGAAAGGCATAAGGCGAGTCCCACTGAACTCATCATAATCTAGCTCATCTATGACATAATTAGTCAAGGGTATGCCCGGCCCTCATAGGTCATACTCCGCATTTGTCACGGAACGGGGAGTAAGCATGAACACTGGAGGATCCATAGGGACCTAAGGCGCGTCCTCACTCGCCAGCTGGCTGCACACCTTTTCTGCCAAGTAGATCACCCTCAATCCATCAGCCTCAAGGGGATGAGAGAGACTAGAAGCAAGTATAGCAATTGCCTCCAAGTCCGAGTCCGCTATAGGGGCAGCTCTAGACCAAGGACTCCACATGATCTGTGACAACATATGGGGTTAGAAAGAGAACTTAAGAAGTATGCAAATAGTGGAAATCTTTATATGTTTCTAACTTACCTCATTGGGATAGAGCCTGTTAAGGTAAGCCCAAAACGATGTGACCCTCCTTAAGTCCATTGTAGCTCCCCTAGCAATGAGACCATACTCCATAGCCCAGCGCTAAAATATGACACCATACAAGATTTAGAAATAGCAGTTTGCAAGATGACAGCTTGCAAGATTCAGAGACAACAGTTTGTAAGAGGTTATGGTACATGATAGTTTGAGAAGTTCAGATATGGTACAATTTGCAAAACACATATGGTAGGGTAACAGTTTGCAAGATATGCGTATAGATGCAATTAACAAGAATATGGTACATAATCCTAACCTATATGGCATGTGGATGTATGAATATAAGAGTGAGAATGCATGAGCTACAAGAAAAAAGAAAGAGAAACTAACCTCAATGAGCTTCTAAGGCCCTATTAGTTGACACAGTGTCCCCCGACTGAGAGTGTCCAAGGAGGAGTAGAAATAGGCCAAGCACACCAACCTCTAGTTGGCAGCTTGAGCCCTCTCAAATTCTTAGAAAAGGGCCAACCACCTTAAAAACTCCGTTTGCCCACCATTAGCGAATAGGTACGCCCCTAACAAGTACAGCAAAAAGACCCTAGCCATCCGAAGGCATTCTTCAACTGTCCCTTGTAGACGATGCATGAAGTTCGCCTTGAGATCAATATAGCAAATTTTCTCAATAGTATACCTCCTCCCTAGTAGGTCTGCACCCAACCGAATGCCTGACACATCCTCTAGACTAATTGGGACCCCATCAAACCACAAACTAGTCATGCTATAGAGGTCATGAGGAGTGATAGTCATCTCCTGGCCAGCAATGTGAAAGGTGTGGGTGGTGTTCCACCACCTCTCAACTAAGGTCTGTGACAAGACAGCACTGGCAGACCTCTCAGGCATCAAATAAATACTGGGCTCAAAACCCATAACATAGATGTGGCCTCAAGTCTCCTCGGTAAGGATGTTGTACCACATTAAGACTCGGCTAGTATTGCCCCTACCAGAATATGGGACTAAAAACCTGCAAGAAGAGAATGAGATTAAAATCATGATTAGGAGAAAATAGTGGTGGGAAAATAATATTAGGTTCGAAATAGTATGAAATATGACATGGGGCATACAATTGAGTGCAAAAAATGGTGAACGATGATATTACAGTTGCAAATAGATGAAAAACCAATGAAAAAGGAGCTAAAATGCAAAAACAAGGGTTTCTGCTTGACCCCATGTGTGCATAGGAGAAATCTTACGAACACAGAATTTTGCACACGTATGCACAATGGAACCTGCGTGCGCATGAACTAAAGAACAGATACACGCATGCAAGGACAAGCTTGCGTATGCATGAATATAGGTTGCACATGCAAGAACATGTCTGCGCACGCAGGCCAAAATTTAAGCACGTAGGAATAAACACAAAAGGGTGTTCTTCAACATTCTTAAGCTTTTCTCATCCAAAACTTAACGTAAACATGTTCCTACCCCTCCTAAGTGTTAGGTTTTTATCTAAACTCATCCCACAGCCAAACCCAAGCATTTACAGGCCCAAAAAAGGATTAAAAAGGAAGATCAAAGGAAAACTTGAAAAATGAGAAAAGTTTGAAAAATTTACTGATTCTGCCCTTGCACTATCCGAAAGGTGTTGTTGTGATCTATAGGTCAAGGGAGGAGCCGTTATAAGTCTTACTGCTCCATTCCAGCCGGTGAGATGGAAGGGATTAGTGGAAAGAATGTAGGAACTTTTCTTAGGTGCCATTGAAGGAGATAAGAGAGTTTGAGAGAGAAGTTAAGATTGAAGGAGAAAATGAGAGTCAGATTATGAGGGAATGTGAGAGAGGTAGAAGGTTTTGTAGAAAGAGTTAGAGAATGTGAAGAGAAGAGGGAAGATGAAGCGAGTGAAAAAAAGAAACTGTTAGTAACCATTGGGAAAAAAAGATGAAAAGGTGGGAACAATAAAATATATGTAGTTTAGACCTCTCCTTTAAACTATGTGTAGTTTAGAAAAAAAAAAAAAAATTCAAATATCCCCATGGAGTTCCCAGTAGGTCAAAAGTGCAAAGGAAAATTCAAAAATACACCCAAAGTGACAGAAATGCCCTCATTGGGTAAGAAGCACAAAGACCTTAAAAAGAGCATCCCTAGTGAATCGAAAGCATTAAAACAATTCTCAGTGGCCCATAAATCATCATGAAAACTCTTCCTTAAGTCAAGATCATCAACTAAATCCCAAGTAAATCTAGTATCATAAAGGGACTGCCCCATGAGTCCAAGGCACAGATTCAGCTCCCTCGAGAGTTGCAAAGCAAAATTTCCCTAGTAGAGTTTGGTAAAACCCCCTTAGGGTGGAGTCAAAATCAATCCTTAGTGAGGCACAACAAAGAAATAGATAGTTATTCCTTAATGGAAGAAAGTTCCCTAGTGAACAACACACCATCTAAAAATCTCGAGTAAGGTACCTCCTCCTTAGTGGGCCGTACACTATCAAGACATCGTGGTGGGTCAGAATCATCACCAAGACACTTTCCAACAGAATTATACTCCCCAGTGAGTCCTCTAGCATCCCTAGTGGATCTTTCATCCAAAAATAGTGAAGCAAGTCAGAACATAGAACTTGTGCACATATCCTCTAGGATTTGAATATGCAGGCACAAATTTTATACAAGTCAGAATTTGTGCACATATCCTTCAGGAATTGAACATGCAGGCACGAAACCACATACAAGTCAGAAAGGAAAAACACAAAAATTGTGCACATATCCTACAAGAATTGAATATGCAAGAATAGATCCTATACAAGTCAGAACTTGTGCACATATCCTCCGGGAATTGAATGTGTAGGCACAAATCCCATACAATATAGAAATTGGGCACATATCCTACGGGAATTGAATATGCAGGCACAGATCCTATACAAATTAGAATTCGTGCACATATCCTCCAGGAATTGAACATGTAATCACATCATACAGAATTCGTGCACATATCCTACAGGAATTGAACAAGCAGGCACGGTAAAAGTGGTAGAGATAGAGATAGAGACCAAGGTCACCTTGAGGCCAGAGCCTTACCAGAGCAGGTAGAGATAGAGATGGAGGACAAGTACCACTTGGAGAAGTTTAAGGCAAGAGCCCCAGACGGACACCACAGATATATATATATATATATATTCTTTTAAGCTCATAAGAGCACCTTTGTTTGGTTGTTTGAGCTTGTAAGAGCACCCTTATTTGTTTGTTTAAGCTTGTAAGAGCACTTTTGTTTGTTTTTTCTTTTAAGTGACTCTAGGATAGTGAGTCAGTCACCTTTTGCTTGCAATTGGCAAAATGGGTTATGGGATAGTGAACCTGTCATTACTTGTTTCCTAAGCAAAAAAGGTGGGAATTCGGAAATACGAATCCCACGCAACACTTCGGAGTTGCACGTCGCCCCATGTATGCATGATGTGTGTCGTATGCGTGGGTTGGGTCGGAGTGGTACGTCGAAACAAAAGGCTTTGTCTCCAATTATTTTGATTCCGTTAGCAAAGCTTACGAGTTAAAAGAGGGGCATTTATAGACACCGCATTTTGTACCCCTTACGACTTGGGCCCCCGTTCCCCAATGATGCTGAATTCTGAGATCTAAGATTGGTTTAGGGTCTAATCAGATGTTAAATTGACTTAAAAAGTGTTAAAATGAAAAATATAACTTTTAATGAGAAAATAAATCTATTTTTAGAAATGTAAGGCTAAGGAAACCCTCACTATGCGCACGCAAGAATTGGCATGCTCATGCAGCTTTCTACATGCACATGCATATCGAATTCCAGAAACTAAATAAGGCAGTTTTTTTGCATTAATGTTGACATTTGGAACGAATTCCACATCGTCTAGTAGTCATTCCAAACCCCTATTTTCATACTATAAGTAGCCTTATATGGTATATTTTCAAAACACACAAAAATCCCATGGGAAAATACTAAGATTCACTAGAAATAGTGAATTAGTGAATCAAAGAGGGAATTTTTCACAAAACATCCTCAAGTCAATTTTCTTTTTTGATTAAGGCCTTTTCTAGCCTTGATATTTGAGTTTAATATTACTAATCACTCTTTTATTTGATTATGAATAGATTTGACCGAGGGGAATGGTAAAAAATCAAGCTTGAAGAGCTTTTGTTTGAGGCATCTAGTCTAAGCTTTTCTTTTTCCTTTTCTTTTCTTTTTATGCTTAAATCTTTTTGTTTGCTTTAATTCTTTGTTATTTTAATATGTTTATCTACCTTAGGTTTAGATAGTTGTATGTTTTAAAAGCATGTTAGGTTGTTAGAATTCTCGTTTTGAAATTCTGTCATATTTTCTATGTTTCAAGGGTTTTTGGGTAGAAGCTTGTGTGCGCATAGACTTGCTTGCGCACGCAGGCTTGATTATGCACTTGCAGGATTGTTCATGCGTGCACATGAACTAGCCCAAAAACCCTAGTTTTTTATTATTTGTTTTTGCTTCTACTTTCACACACAATGCTTCTGTTTTAGTTTCTTTTTCATATATTCATGCTTTTGGGTTTCTGTTTGACATGTTTAATTGCTTGTTTGCTTTCACATATTAGAATTAGGGTTTATCTAGTGTTTTATTGTTTTTGATGCTATAAACATGCATTCACATGCTCATGCATAATGCCATAGGTGGTGAGTTACTGCAAGGTGAGTGAGGTAAGTCATGCATTCATATATACATGCATATGTTTGTTTTTTATAAGCTTACACTTCTTTGATGAATATATATATGCAATGCTTTTAATGATGACATGATGTGCTTGTTGTCTATATCCTTGCTTTTTTATTTATTTTATTATGATACATGTGTTGCTTTGTTTGAGATAATATGTTACACCATGAATAGATGTATGCTAGGATGAAGTGACATGTATGCTAGATGAATGTTAGGGTCTATGTTGTGATGATATGCATGATTAGATGAATGTTAGGCTTTGGTTGATTACCATGATAGATATATGGTTAGGGATGATTGATGACATGTTGATTGTTAGATGAGTGTTAGTGTGTGTGTGTGTGTGTGTGTGTGAGTTAGAATAACAATATTGAGTGTCTTTAATAGGGTTAAGACATAAGACACAACGAAGGGAAGCCAACCTTAGGGTTAGGCGGTTTTGGGTGCCTACACCTTCCCAAGACCGTACCTTAACTCCGAACCCATATTTCTAGTAGTAAGATCAAAAGGTTCTTCCTCAAGAGGACGCTATATATGTGGTTCCTAGACCATTACAAAAACTAGGTGGCGACTCCAACATTCCATTGTGTCCACAATGGCGACTCCGCTGGGGATAGTGAGTTTAATTTCTATGTGTCCTATATCTTAACCTTAATAAAGGCTTATTCAATACTTGTTTGCATACACATCACTTGGTTCTTTTATCCTTTTACCTTAGTTGGTGATAAGTGGGAAGAAGGAAGGTCCATTCGGGCCCAAGACTTTCAAAGTTCATCCCATCAACTCACAGTCTGTGCCATTGCCTATGATGGGCTTTAAGTACGTTAACAGTTTACCACTAATCCATAAAGGTCCACTTAGGCCTTCGGTTGGAATTGTGACCCACCTAGTTGTGAGTGACCTACTTATCTATTCTTTTAGCTTTAAGGAGCCTACCTACACTTAGAGAGATCCTAGATCTTATCAGAAGGGGGTACCTTTTTATTTCTCTTTTTTGTTCAACCATATATCTTGTGATCATCTAATTCTAAAGGACAAGTAAAAGATGTAAAAAATGGAAGGATAACCCTAAAGTTATGGCATACCCTAAGACAATGGGGATAAAAGAAAAGAAGTTCTCACATGTAAGAGGCTTATTCCCAAATCCAAAGGTATATCTTAACTTGAAAGGTTCATAATCTGGTGGTAGTAACCATGGATCATTGGTCTTTATTAAATTTAGGTACCCAGTGGTGAACTCACCAACTCATAGCCCAAAGACGCTAGATCATTTCTTGTTAACTGAAGAGGATAAACCATGCCATTTAGACCAATGTAATGTTCATTACGTTATAAGTTAAGAGGTATAATGTCCTAGCTATGGGAAACAATAAATCAACAAACCCACCCCACAATGTAATGACTTAGAACCTGTCCTTAGGCTGGTCTAAGTAAAAATTGCATTGCATCTTGTATGTGTTTAATTTGATTGATTGGATTTAAATAGATGGGGACCTAGCCTTGATTGAGCCAACCTACCTTTTCTTAGGGGAAAATCTATCAAGATCAAAGAGAAGACTCCAAAGAGAATCGAAGAGTGATAGCCAAGCGAGTTCTATCTCCAAGCCCATTATGGTACCAAAGCCCTTGTGCAAAGAAGACACCCTATAGTTACAGCGGTAACCCAGTGTTTAATTTAAAAGACAACCCAAGCCACAAAAGATTTGAAGACTTTATCACCATGGCAGAAGGAAAGGAACAGCAAAATACTGAAGAACAGATGGGTACTAAAGAGCTACTAAACACAATGGTGGCTAGCCAAATCCAACTAAGGGAAGACATGAATCTCATGGTGCAACAATTCCAGAATATGAAGAATAGTCAAGAAGGAGACAAGACTGATTAAACTTCCCCCATCTTGGAGAGTGAAAAGAAGATCAATGAAAAGATGAGCAAGATGGAAGAAATGATTAAGAGGGCATGGAGGATGGATGATCTCATGGATTATCTGTTGGAAAAATAAATGTGCGCAGTGGAAAAATTAACGGATCTACTTCATTCACAATTGATAACATGCACTATGTAGGTTTCAGAATATAGAACAAGAGAGTATACCATGGTGTGGTAAGTTTCAAAACAAAGATCAGAAGTTCTCGGGAACACTTTCAATCTTCACTCCAATTCCACTAACACCCAAGATGTGTGGTCTCTCAATCAATTATATGTTCTTGAAAGAATGAGAGTGTCCAACACTCACATACACAATGTTTCATGCACTTGTGATTATTCAAAAATTAAGTATGTCTCTTTCAATATAACTGATTATCTAATTGGGCCAGCCTTTTGTGCCTTTTCAATTGGGCTTTAATGTGTGGGTTGGAGTGGGACCAAAATGGAACAAATAAGACACTAGCTCCAACGAGCCTTGGGCTTCTCTGTTAACTCTTGACATAGTGCATGTTATCAATTGTGAATGAAGTAGATCCATGGTGTGGTAAGTTTCAAAACAAAGATTAGAAGTTCTCGGGAACACTTTCAATCTTCACTCCAATTCTACTAACACCCAAGATGTGTGGTCTCTCAATCAATTATATGTTATTGAGAGAATGAGAGTGTCCAACACTCACATACACAATGTTTCATGCACTTGTGATTATTCAAAAATTCAGTATGTCTCTTTCAATATAACTGATTATCTAATTGGGCCAGCCTTTTGGGCCTTTTCAATTGGGCTTTAATGTGTGGGTTGGAGTGGGACCAAAATGGAACAAATAAGACACTAGCTCCAATGGGCCTTGGGC
Source organism: Quercus gilva (assembly GCA_023621385.1). Classification (NCBI taxonomy): domain Eukaryota; kingdom Viridiplantae; phylum Streptophyta; class Magnoliopsida; order Fagales; family Fagaceae; genus Quercus; species Quercus gilva. Next base: position 31,370,719 of record CM042482.1, on the reverse strand, counting down.
TTCTCTGTCAACTCTTGACAAGTCCAAAGTTACCATTAATTATACTTAATATCACTATAAAAATATAATTGCACTCTAGGCCTTATTAATAAATTATATCCCAAGACTTTATTATACATGCAACCCCTTCGTAAAATATTCATAGTAATACAAAGTCATGAATGAAGATTGCCACTTTGTAAATTACTACATCTTAATCCTTGAGTACCCGGTTTAATCCTTTAAGTTATTCATTATATATTTATGAAATCCAATTTCATAAATATATATACTTTAGTAACTATTTACCAAAGTAGTTAGACCTAACTTTCTGAATAACAACCCATTAAACTTATCTTAAGGGAATATTTTATATCTTCGTTAAGAGGCTATGAATTCAATCTTGAAAATATATGTTCCATCAACACTAAATGTGGTTGTCCAACATACTGAGGTTTTGACAGTTACTTTAGATCTCACTCCTGATATATCAAAGCAACCTACACATCATGATCAGGTCCATTATTTTCTCAAGATTAAGAGTTCATGTAAATATAAGTCGTAAGATTTATTATTCATTTGACAGACGTTAGGAGAATAATAAATCTCACAGCGGTCCAGTTCAATATGTCTTAACTCTTAAAACATATCAACACATCAACTAGAAGTCTCCACTTCCATGATCAAGACAAATCATCTTAATTGATATGTTATAGTCTTCACAGATGAAATGCCCAATTTCATCATTGACTACGAACTAATATTTTAAGTTTATAAAGAACTTGTGATTTACATCTTCTATGACTTTTCCCATAAATCACATACTATGCATCTCATGGACTATATGATAATGTCCAAATATTCATGTTATGATTGTTTCAGATAAAAATAAAAAAACTTTATTAATTACAATATTAAGTCATACATCATGTCATACATAATATAATACATAGCATCATACAATAGGATTCTAGGGCACTAATCCCAACATTATCAATCATTCTCTCTTTTCCCAGATGTAAGGCTACCTCCAAAGTTCAAGATGCCAGTCTTGGACAAATTTGATGGCACTGGGTACCCTAAGTCTCATTTGAAGATGTACATGAGGGCTATGTAGTCTTTAGGAGCAACTAAAGAGATGTTAGCCTAGATGTTCCAAAACACATTAACCGAAAATGTCGTCAGATGGTTCCTTAACATGGAAGATACTAGAGCTCGGAATTAGGAGCACATATGTAGGGAATTCTGTTAGGACTTATGTGGTTCACATGTTAAGAACATACGTCGTACTTTTATGTAATTGGCTAATCCTTTGACAAAGTGCACTTTACTTGTATTTGGGTAGATTTAGGATGTGTTGAAATACTTTAAGAAACCATGTTTCAAGATCACGTATTAAAGCCTTCAAGTTTGTTCAATAAATCAAACTGGAAGTGCAATTTCATTAAAGCTCAACAGCTGGCTCGATAGCTGCATCTATCGAGCTTTAGTAAGCTATTTTAGCCCCGTGTCATGACACCTGCTCGACAGCTACTCGACAGCTTCTGTCTGTCAAGATTTATAAAAATCAAAATTCTGATCTAATTTCTTGGGATCCGTGAATGTGTCTTTGGGCCTTCTTTTCTCCTAAGCCTAGACATATAAAAGGATTGTTTTAAGAGCCGTAAAAGGGTTCACAGGTTGCATAAGCATTGAGAAAACTCTGTTCAAGCAAATTGTGACCGAAGACGAAGTTCTTAACCTAGTTCATCTCTTCTGAAGAAGTTGCTGTGCATGTGCACATTTGGGTTTTGTGACCAAGCATCTTCTTGATCTTCATCATGTGTATGAACTAAAGAACTTTGCAGCCAACCCTTATTTCTAGTTGGTGATTGAAGTCACGTATTGGGATCCGTGCATCTGGTTAGTCATGTACTTGGGAGCCGTGCATCAAAAGGGGGAACTGTCACTACAGAACAAGTCCAATTGGGTATTGGGGTAAGGGTTCAACTGTAGGTTGGTAAGGTACTTGGGATTCCTTTATTTGTAACCGCTTGTTTTGATAATAGTAGTGTTTCGGGAGTGGTGACCTAAAAGTCACCTTGTGAGGTTTTTACCATTAGGGTTTTCCCCATTCGTGAACAAATCACCGTGTCATTTATTTTTCGCCACTTATTTAGTTTATTGGTGATTTGTTTGTGTTGCCACACAATTGCATGTTAATTGAACCTAATTAACTCACTTGGCTAATTAATTGGTTAATTAATCACAGGGGGTCAATTCGTTTGTGGCCTATCAAATTCCACAACAAATACAAGTACAACATAGAGGTAGATGTGATGAGAAGGGACTTAGAGACTACCAAGCGAGAACCTAAGGACTCATTTTCAGCCTTCATAACTAAATGGAGGTCTAAAGCTGCCCAGATGATGAATAGACCTAATGAAGAGGAACAATTGACAATGGTTGTAAAGAATTTGTTGCCTATATACCATAAGTATTTATTTGCTCAATATTTACCAAATTTTAAGGCCTTAATAGTTGCAGGAACTCAAATTGAGGTTGTTAGGACGTATGTGGTCCACATGTTAAGAACATATGTCATACTTTTATGTAATTGGCTAATCCTTTGTCAAAATGCACTTTACTTGTATTTGGGTAGATTTAGGATGTGTTGAAATACTTCAAGAAACCATGTTTCAAGATTAAGTATTGAAGCCTTTAAGTCTGTTCAAGAAATCAATCTGAAAGTGCAAATTCATTAAAGCTTGACAGCTAGCTCGACAGATACATTTATCGAGCTTCAGTAAGCTATTTTAGCCCCGTGTCTTAACACCTTCTCGACAACTTCTATCTATCGAGGTTTATAAAAATCAGAATTCTGATCTGATTTCTTAGGATCCGTGAATGTGTCTTTGGGCCTTCTTTTCTCCTAACCCTAGACATATAAAAGGATTGTTTTAAGAGCCGTAAAAGAGTTCACAAGTTGCACAAGCATTGAGCAAACTCTATTCAAGCAAATTGTGACTGAAGACCAAGTTCTTAACCTAGTTCATCTCTTTTGAAGAAGTTGCTGTGTATGTGCATCTTTGGGTTTTGTGTCCAAGTATCTTCTTGATCTTCATCATATGTGTAGGGTTTAGACCCCTTTAAACCACAAAAAGATTGCGTAGCCTAGATTAATTAGCCAAGTTTTTACTTAGTCAAATTAAACAATTCTAGGTTAAAACAATCAAATAATCATATCAAAATAATAAAGCAGCGGAAAATAAATAACACAAGATATGATCACCCAGGAAACCACACGGAAAAACCTGGGGAGGATTTTACCCACCGATCCTCAAGGCAAAACGGAATCCACTAAGAAAGAATTGAAGTTCTTACAAAAGGACTTACAAGCTCCCCGCTTGACTTCCTAATGCTGCCCACCAGTAAAACTTCCTGACACGACCACGCGCAGGCTCCGAGTCCACGGACTACTTCTTTCTTTGTCTTCCTTCAATCAGGTACAAGCTCCCTGCTTGTTTATCTTTAAGCTTCAGTGGCAGCAACCAAGTTGATCATCAAGATGTAGAAGAATCTCAATCTTGAAAACCCTAAGTTTATGTGAAGAAAAACTCCTCAAAGATCTCACAAGAGATTCACATAAACAGCAATGTATGAGCAACAATACAACTTGTGCAACTCTAAAAACGTGGCTAGGGTTTTGCCTTATATACCTAGGGCAAAAACATAAAACCCTAAACGTTTAAAAGAGTTTGGGCTGAGCTGGAATTTCTGCAGAATCGCATCTGGGCCGATTTTCGATCGATCGAGAATTACATTCGATCGATCAAGCCAGTCCGAGAAGCCCCAATGCTTCTGCAGTCTCTCGATTCCAACTTTACAATATTAAACCAACTTTGAGCAAGCCTAAACAAGACTAAATACATTGTTTTGATCATGGTTTGCCAACATTACAAATTAGAGTTCTAAATACACAAAATCCTAAGACCTTAGAACCTAACAATGTGTATAAACTGAAGAACTTTACAGCCAACCCTTATTACTAGTTGGTGATTGAAGTCGCGTACTGGGATCCGCGCATCTGGTTAGTCACGTACTTGGGAGCCGTGCATCAAAAAGGGGAACTGTCACTATAGAACAAGTCTAATTAGGTATTGGGGTAAAGGTTCAACTGTAGGTTGGTAAGGTACTTGGGATTCCTTTACTTGTAACCGCTTATTTTGATAATAGTGGAGTTTCGAGAGTGGTAACTTGAAAATCACCCGGTAGAGTTTTTGCCGTTAGGGTTTTCTCCATTCATAAACAAATCACTGTATCATTTAATTTTCGCTGTATATTTAGTTTTTTGGTGATTTTTTTGTGTTGCCATGCAATTGCATGTTAATTAACTTAATTAATAAACTTGGTTAATTTAATTGGTTAATTAATCACAAGTGGTCAATACGTTTGTGGCCTATCAAGTGGTATTAGAGCAGACACATTCTGATTAGGATAATCTTTGCTATGTTTGATCCATTAACCCCTATTTGTCATGGATAGAGGACAGTCGTTAATCATACCTCATTTATTTTATAGAACTAACTATGCTTACTAGAAAGTACGCATGAAAGCTTTTTTGCAGTCTTTAGACGAGAAGGTGTGGCAAGCTATAGAGATTGGCTGGACTAAGCCAAAGGAAGCGTCGGCCGATTGGGATGATGCAAAGATCAAGGCGGCTAACTTCAACAGTAGGGCATTGAATGCATTGTTCAGTGCAGTCACCAATGAGGAATTTAAGAAGATATCCTCAACTAAAACTGCTAAGGAGACTTGGACCATCGTTCAGACAACCTATGAAGGAACCAAGGCTGTCAAAGATTCAAAACTTCAGAGGCTCACTACAAGCTTTGAAGAAATAAAGATGGAGGAGGATGAGTCGTTCGATGAGTTCTATGCCAAGCTCAAGGACATAGTGAACTCAGCTTTCAATCTTAGGGAAACCATTCTTGAACCCAAGATTATGTGGAAAGTGCTCGATATCTACCTGAGAGATTCCATGCCAAAATTACGACGATTGAGGAATCAAAGGATATTGACAAGATTCCTTTGACTGAGCTGGTTGGAAACTTGCAAACCTACAAGCTAGGGTTATCTAGGATTGGCAAGTCAAGCAAAGGCAAAAGCATGGCCTTGAAGGCCAAGAGCAGTGAGACAGATGAGTCTTCCGATGATGAAGATTCCAAGATGAAGTCTTACATTACAAGGTAGTTCAAGAAGTTTATGAAGAATGCCAATGAAAGGAACTTCGACAAGGACCATAGGCAATCCAGTTCTTCTTAGTTTAAGAGCCAAGATAAAGGGAAGAAGGATGCAAAGGAAGGTGGTCAGTACATTGTTCCCGCAGGACCTAAGTGTTTTGGGTGTCATGGGTTTGGACACATGAAAAATGAGTGTCCTACATATCTCAAGAGCATTGGGAAGAGCAAGGCACTTGCTGCAACCTTAAGTGACACTGAGCCTGAAGATGATTCCGATAGTGAGGATGATGGCATCTTAAATGCCTTCACTGCCAAAATCAATCCTACTAAAGGGATTGTTGATGAAGTGGAAGAAGAAGAAGAATTGGTGGACACCAAGTGTGAGAAGATAGATGATCAAGATGATATCCATTCAGCCTATGAGAAACTATACAAGCTGTCTAAGAAACAAGAGAAACTCTATAGGTTGACCACCAAGAAGCTCAGTGATGTGGAACTTGACCATGAAGAGTTGTCCATTAAGTTTGATGAGGCAAATCAAACTATTGGAGCACTGAGGTTCGAAAACAATTTCTTGGCTGAGAAGACCAAGAAGCTTGAGGTGGAACTATTTCAGGTTAGAGCTCAATTGGAGAGGACCTCGAGTGCAAAGCTTGATGAGATGCTCAGCATTCAGAAATCTGCTTCAGATTGAACAGGTTTAGGGTATGGTTTTTCTTCCTCTAATATTGCTTCCACTAGTGCTACTGTTTTTGTTCCTCTTGCTACTATTGTTAATGATGATGTGCTAAATCAGTTGGTTGAACACTTCGGCTTCGGTGGGCTACGGCGGTAGCGAAGGCCGGTAGCGAAGGCCTGAAAAGAAGAAACAGTGAGGGAGTGACCGGGGTGGACCGGCCAAATATTCTCCGATGGTAAAGTTAGTTTTCTAATCAAGAAAAACGTAGTTCCCACTTTTCGGGAATAATTTCTCAGAATTTATTTTTCGTACTTTTGCCTGTTTCAGACCGGTCCTTTTATATAGAGAACCTTGGGGCAGTTACTTGGTTTAGTAACCTCCCCAAGATTTATGGAATGACTCGTTTTATGGAGGTAACTTCCCCAACGGCTATAGGAGTAGTAACCGCTGACGGAAGTTACATACTTAGGAGAAATTGCTGGCGATGAACACGGGTTGGTTACCCGCTCCAGAATTTGTTAAGTGTTGTGTGGTCGTCCATCTGCAATGTCTATGGACGACCCTTTGTCATGAAGTTGTTTGGTCGTCCATCTGCTTCGCATATGGACGACCCTTTCGACTTGATTATGAGGTTTACTCAATTGGTCAACTTCTTCAAGGACGAGAGGTTTGGACGAATAGGAGACGGTCTGGTCGTTTGGCTAACAGTTTGTCATGGACGACCCATCTGGACGAGCTGGAGATGTAATTTTTGCTATCCCATCAGTTGCCCCCTTGTCCAGGGTGTCGTCCAGGGACATTATAGAGATTTTATCTCCTTCATACGGCCACGTGTCACGGTTTAATAAGTTGAGCTGTTAAATCAATTGCATTTTCCCATGCGATTGCCATGTGTCATTCCCCTAGTGGATGATGTCGCTTCGCTGACCCTACTCCTAGGCCCTATAAATAAGCACATTCTCTTTCTTGCCCTTCACCTCATCATAAACTTCCTTCTGCTATCTCGTCCAAGATTCTCGTCTAGCACTCGTCCTAGTTCTCAGGTACTTCCTCTTCTCTTTAGGTTTTCGTTTTGATCTTTCCTTTAGTTAAGTCTTCGTCTAGTAGTATAGAGAGAGAAATAGACGAGTATCAGGATGTCTCATCTGGGAGTTTTGAGAGTGATGAGGGCAGCACTAGTTCTAGTAGTTCCTCGGACGAGCAATATTCGTCCGGAGTACTTGGCATTTCCTTAGAAGAATTTCAAGAAATGCAACGTAGGATGGCCTCTGGAACTGGGGCTAGCTCGTCTAGAGCGCCACCCAGCCCTTCTCAGGACGAGGAGGAGGAAGAAAACATCATATATAGCTGTGCGCCTGAGGTTGCATCCACCTTAGATGCTCCTAAGTTAAAAACTTTAGTTGATAGATACCAAATTCCTGCTGAGCTTGAACCTCGTCTACCCAGGGAAGGAGAGTGGTGTTGTTCGCCTTCCTCTGGTTTAGGAGTATATTCATCTTATCTCTTAGCTGGTCTTAGGTTTCCCTTAATTCATTTTGTAGAGGTCTTCTTCATAGGTTAGGTATTGGTCCTAACCAACTTAATCCCAATGGTTGGAGGACGATAGTTGCCATGCAAGTGTTATGGCGTGAGGCATTAGAAGGGAACTGTCCTTTAACGGTGGACGAGTTCCTTTACTGTTATAAGCCCTCAGAGATTAAAAAATCTGCTGGTTTTTACCAGTTCTCGTCCAGAGGCTCTCATTATAGTTTAATAACGGGCCGTAGCTCGTCTGATAGGCTCTGGAAACAAGAGTTTTTTATTATTTCTGGAAACTGGGCTGGGGACCCAACGGAAGTTAGTAATGCCCCCTTCCCTCCTTTTACCAGCCCCATAGGTCGCCTTCGTCCTGAGGGTATGTTTTCTTTCTATGCCATTTCTTTTATTCTTTGCATTTTTTCAACTTTCAATCGTCTAACCATCTCTTTTCTTTATTGGTGCAGCTGTTACTCGTCCACATTTGGACAGGTCCGTTTTAGATAGAATAGACAAAGTTCGTGCCTTCCCTAGAAGGAGTTTTCACGAGCTAGTAACCTTCAGCAGCTTAGCTACTTGGGGACTTGGTCCAGAGCCCACTGCTGAGAACCTAAGTCACGAGGAAACTACTAGACGAAGTAAGTGTCGTCCATTCCTTTTTACTTCTTTCTGTCCTTCCTTTTCTCTCTCTTTTTTTTAACTAACTTTCCTCGTCACAGGAATAATCACAATGAGAGAAAATAGAGATAAGACAATACTTAGTGGGGACGAGGGAGCTTCCGTGCCTCCAGTCGTCCAGAAAGGGGCCGTCCAGGCTGGGAAGAGGAAATCTAAGAAAATTTCAAGTGCTGTGGACCTGGACGACCTTCCCAGTCATCGAGGTCCTAAGAAGCCAAAAACCACTCAGACCTCCCTTCCCAAGGTCCCCAAGTTCAATCCTCCGACGGTGAATCTGGACAAGCCTTCTATCAGTGTGGAGCCCGTCCAGATAATACACCCTGTTTCAACTGATCCTGTTCCTTCTTCAACTAAGACCCCTCGAAAGCCTCCTTCGTCAGAGCCTTCTGATCGTCCTTCCAACTTGGTGCTGGACGAGAGCTATGCATGGAGGACGTTCAAAGGGATCGTCACTAACAATGAAGTTAATGAATGCTACAACATGTCAGTGAGAGAATTTGAACGCTCTGGTATCCATGATCTCTTCAAGGTATGAGTTTCATTCGTCTTTGAATGTTTTTTAAAGATTTTTCAAAAATGTAGAATTTTCTAACTTTCTTTCGTCCATGTACAGGCTATGTCAGAGTTTTATACAGCCACATGCCAAGCGAAGGAACTTGCTGAGGAGGCTAAGACGGCGAAGGAGAAGACTGAAGAGCTGAACAAGGAAGTCTTGTTGAAAAAGGGGGAGGTAATCAGGCTGACGGACGAGGTCAACCGTTTGCTAGGGATTGAGACGAAGCTGAAGGACGAAGTTGAGGAACTCAAGGCGGATGCTATTGAAAAAGATACCCGCATTACATATTTAGAGGGACAAGTTTCAGGGCTTACTTCGTCTTTGGAGAAGGCACGTGAAGAAGCCATATCAGCCTTCAAGAAGTCTGACGAGTACAAGAATCGTCTAGACAGTCATTATGCTGCTGGATATGAGGACTTCCGTGCTGATGCCAAAGATGCCTTCCCTGACCTCAACTTCGATTCTTTCAAGCTTCCTCTTGCAACGGAAAGCTCAGTGCTAGGGACGAGTTCCAAGGACGTCAATGTGGTGGACGACGCCAATGACGAAGTGACACAAGACGATCCAAAGAATGCTCCCAGTGGTCAATCAAAATGATTACATCTTTCTTCTATGAAGCTTTGTATTTTTTTTTTTTTTAAATTTATTCGAGAACAATTTCCTCGTCCAAGTTTATGGACGAGTTTTATGAACGAGTAATATACTCCAGGGTTTTTGGACGGTGGTCGTCTACCCTTTAAATTTTATGAATGTATGAATGATTTTCTTTTTCACTGTTCATTGTGTTTGAATATTCTTTAACTTTATGAACAAGCTTCATTCATATCGTCCATACCATTTTTGTGGTTGCAGGATTTTCCTTTTTATTAAGGTTTTGCCTCGTCTTGAACATATGGACGAGTCCCTTCGTGTATAACATCATGAGACGTTTATTTTCGTTGTAGAGCTCGTCCATGACGTCTTTTCACCAGATTTAATTGTGGCTCAAATCTTGGACGACTTTTTACTCGTCCTTAATAAAAATTTCCCAACAAATGCTCGTCCATGGGCTGGATTGTTAAGTTGGTTAAATTTGTCTATGGGGCTGTGGTGTTCTTACACGCACATTGCTCGTCCATGGGCTGGACGATTGCACTTCAGGTTTGTCTCGTCTTGAGCTTAGACGGACATACCTTGTTTATTTTTCTTGCTTTATCCTTATCTAAAGGAAAGCTTTTAGACGATACTTCCTTGCGTCCAAGGATTTTATTCGTCCTTGGCTTTTTCGCCTTCCGTGGACCATTTTGAATCATAGAAAATGAAGGATTCCCATACAATCATACATATTTAAAACACACCATATGTATATTTAGAAATCCATACTATGTAATCATTTGTCCACAATCATGGCACATGCTTAAGAGCTTGTGCTTTTAAGGAATTACAAATACATAAAACATAACTTCGTCCATGAGTAGCATAACATACACACTTAAAACACAATAGTAATAAGCAAATACTGGAAGATAATATTAAGCATTACTTCAAACGTCCAAGGTTCTCGTCCATATCAGGGCTCGTCCATGACCACCCTTCATTGATAGTATCTCCTTAGATGTTCAACATTCCACGGGTGCTCTAACTTTCGTCCATCCAGGGCTTCCAAATAGTACGATCCTTGTCTCTTGGAGTTGATAACTTGGTAAGGTCCTTCCCAGTTTGGTCCCAGCTTCCCATGGGCTGGGTTTTTGGTTGCCAAAGAGACCCTTTTAAGGACGAGATCTCCAATGCTAAAGCGCCTGGGTTTCACCATGGCATCGTATTGTCTTGCCATGAGATTTTTGTACCTTGCAGTTCTTTGCTCCGCGTCCATCCTTACCTCGTCTACAAGATCAAGGTTAAGACGAAGCTGCTCGTTGTTTTCCTCATCTTGGTACTTCATCACCCTATGGCTAGCCAAATGTATCTCTGCTGGTATGACCGCTTCACTCCCATAAGCCAGTTTGAAAGGAGTCTCTCCTGTGGGAGTCCTTGCTGTTGTTCTGTAAGCCCACAAAACACCTGGTAATTCATCTGGCCATACTCCCTTTGCCCCTTCAAGCCGAGTCTTGATGATTTTCAACAAGGATCGGTTTGCTACTTCTGCTTGTCCGTTAGCTTGTGGGTGGGAGGGTGAGGAATAGTGATTCTTGATTCCAAGCTGATCACAAAATTCTCGGAAGGGGGTGTTGTCAAACTGCCGTCCATTGTCAGATACTAGTACTCTTGGTACCCCAAATCTGCATATAACGTCCTTGCAGACGAAGTTTTTGACATTTTGTTGTGTAATTTTCACTAAGGGTTCGGCTTCCACCCATTTAGTGAAATAATCTATGCCTACTACCAAGAACTTCATCTGTCTGGTTCCAGTTGGAAAGGGGCCCAAAATATCCAAACCCCACTGTGCAAAAGGCCAAGGGGCCATCATTGGGGTGAGGTATTCTGAAGGTTGTCTAGGAATATTGCTGAAACGTTGACATTGGTCACATATCTTAACATATGCCTTAGCATCAGCTTGGACGGTCGGCCAGTAGTACCCTGCACGAATGACCTTGTGGACGAGTGATCTAGCTCCTGAGTGGTTTCCACATGCTCCTTCATGAACTTCTCTCAGCATGTAATTCGCCTCGTCTGGAGCTAAACACCTCAGGTATGGCTGTGAAAAACCTCTTTTATACAACACTTCGTCCATAAGGATGTATCTGGCTGATTTAACTCTGAGCTTCCTGGCTTCGTCCTTCCCTTCTGGAAGCCTTCCGTCTTTCAGGTATGAGACTATCGGAGTCATCCAATTCTCCTCTCCTTCTATCTGCAAAATTTCTGGAAGGTCTATGCTGGGCATGTATTGTATTTCATCTAACTCGTTCATGGCTTCATTGGCGGAGGCTTCCTTCGCTAGAGTATCTGCTTCCGTGTTCTCTTCCCTCGGGATTTGAACGAAATTAGCTTCCTTGAATTTCTTCACAAGGTGTAACACCTTTCTCAAATATTTCTTCATTCTGTCTTCCTTGGCTTCACATGTTCCATTTACTTGGCCTATGACCAACTGTGAATCTCCCAGGACAAGTACTGAGCTTGCTTCTACAGATCTAGCCAACTCCAAACCTTTAAGAAGGGCTTCGTATTCCACCTCATTGTTAGTTGTCTGGTACTGCAAGCGAGCTTTGTACTTCAGTTTATCTCCTTCTGGTGATTGCAAAACAACTCCTATACCTCCTGTATACAGTGTAGATGATCCGTCTACATAGACAACCCATTTTTTACTGTCTTCCTTCTCATTCAAGTTCTCTTAGCTTGGAGTGAATTCTGCAATGAAATCTGCCAGGGCTTGAGCTTTTATTGCATTCCTCGATTGGTACCGAATATCAAATTCACTGAGCTCAATTGCCCATTGGATCAATCGTCCTGCAGCTTCAAGTTTGTTCATTGCCTTCTTGAGTGGATGATCAATCATGACTATGACGACATGACCTTGGAAGTAATGTCTTAACTTCCTGGAAGCTGTTATTAGCGCAAAGGCTAACTTCTCTATCAATGGGTACCTTCCTTCCGCTCCTCTCAATGCCCGGCTGGTATAATACACAGGCTTTTGCACCTTTTCTTCTTCCCTGATCAAAGCTGAGCTTACGGCATGTGGGGACACTGCTAAGTACATATATAGTTCTTCTCCTAGCACGGACGGACTTAGCAGTGGAGCCGTAGTGAGATAGTGCTTTAGGTCCTAGAAGGCCCTTTGGCACTCGTCCATCCACTCAAATGCCTTCCTGAGAATCTTAAAAAAGGGTAAACACTTATCAGTGGCTTTTGAGACAAACCTATTCAGTGCTGCAACTCGTCCAATCAGGGATTGGACTTCCTTGATGTTCTTCGGTGGTTCCATGTTCAGTATGGCTTGGATCTTGTCCGGATTTGCCTCAATTCCTCTTTCTGATACCATGAATCCTAGAAACTTTCCTTACGACACTCCGAATGCGCATTTACTTGGGTTTAGCTTCATCTTGTACCGCCTAAGTGTTTGAAAAGTTTCTTGAAGATCATCTAAGTGGCTTCCCTCATCTAAGCTCTTCACAAGCATGTCATCCACATATACCTCTACGTTCCGTCCTATCTGTGGACGAAACATATGATTCAACAACCTTTGGTAAGTTGCCCCTGCATTCTTCAGACCGAAGGGCATTACCTTGTAACAAAACAAACCTTGACTTGTAATAAAAGATGTCTTTTCCTGATCTACCTCGTCCATCTTTATCTGATTATATCCTGAGAAGGCGTCCATGAAGCTCAACAGTTGATGGCCAGCCGTAGAATCAACCAGTTGGTCAATACGAGGCAAGGGATAACTATCCTTAGGACAAGCTTTGTTCAAGTCAGTGAAGTCAACGCACATCCTCCACTTGCCATTTGTTTTTTTCACCATCACTACATTTGCCAACCAATCCGGGTAATAGACTTCCCGGATGAACTGTGCTGTGGTTAGTTTTTGAACCTCTTCCTTGATAGCCTTCTCTCGCTCAGGGGCGAACACCCTCTTCTTTTGACGAATAGGCTTAGAAGAGGGGGACACATTCAGTCGATGAGTGATTACTCTTGGATCAATGCCAGGCATGTCGTCATGACTCCATGCAAAAACATCAGCATTCTTTTTTAGAAACTGAACGAGGTCTTCTTTCGCCTTCTTCTTCATACTTGTTCCAATTCTAGTGAATTTTTCTGGATCATTTTCTTGTAATAAAACATCTTCCAATACCTCAGTCGGTTCTGCAACAATTTTTCTTTCTTCTATACTCATGGTCTGCATCTGCTCGTCCATAGCCAACATGGCTAGATAACACTCCCTGGCTGCCAACTGATCTCCTTGTGCTTGTCCAATTCCACACTCCGTAGGGAATTTGACCGATAGATGGTAGGTAGATGTTACCGCCTTCCAACTATTCAAGGTTGGCCTTCCAATGATGGCATTATATGAGGATGAACAATCCACCACAAGGAAATTTACTTCCTTAGTTATCTGCTGCGGGTATGACCCTACCACTACAGGCAAGGTTATGGTACCTACAGGCTGCACCTTCATTCCTCCAAATCCTATTAGTGGCGAGCATACTGGACGAAGCTGATCTCGTCCAAGCCTCATTTGCTGGAAGGCAGGATAATACAATATATCTGCTGAACTTCCATTATCTACCAACACCCTCCTGGTTCTGTAGTCTGCTATAAGTAGGGTAATGACTATGGCATCGTCATGTGGATGATGAATTCTTTCAGCTTCTTCGTTTGTGAAAGAAATGGTTGGCTCGTCCGTCCCCCTCGTCCTTGGGGATCGTCCAGAGAGTTGGACATTTTGCACTGCTTTGAGATACGTCTTCTTTGCCTTGGAAGATTGTCCTGTCGATGTCCCACCGATGATAACCCTTATTTCTCCAAGTGGGGGCCGTGATGACTCTTCCATCTTTGCTTTCAATTTTTCATCTTTATGATCCCTTCCAACGAAATGCCTCAACTTTCCTTGTCTTATGAGATTCTCAATCTGCTGCTTCAAGTCATAGCACTCGTCCGTGTCATGCCCATGATCCCTATGGAAGCGACAATATTTATTCTTATTGCGCTTGTTAAGGTCTCCCTTCATCTTCTCTGGCCACTTCAAGGAAGGATCATCCTTGATCTGCATGAGCACTTGATCGAGTGGGGCATTCAAGGGTGTGTAATTCTGACTCCTTGCTGATGGGCCTGCCTTCCTATTATCCCTGTCTCGATCCTTCTTATCTTCCGTTCGTCCCTTCTTTGGACGAGGCCTTTGATCAGAGTGACGTGGGGGGTTGACTTCCATTCTTTCAGCTCTCTTCCTCTTCTTAGCTATGATGGCATCTTCTGCGTTCATAAAGTTTTGGGCTGAATGGATGAGTTCAGCCATGGATTGGGGCTCTTTCTCATACAACTTGTGAATGAATAAGTCCGAGTTAACCCCATTGTGGAAGGCTGCTAATAGGAGTTTGTCGTCCACCTCGTCTACTGTCAGGGCTTCCCTGTTGAAGCGTGTGATGAAGGAACGCAGGCTTTCATTTTCTCCTTGCTCTATGGTCAACAAACTGGACGAAGAACGTTTGTGTCTCTGTCCTCCAATGAAGTTATTGATAAATAATTTGCTTAACTCCTCGAAAGAACTTACAGAATTCGGGGGTATTTTGCTGAACCATACTCGTGCTGGTCCCTTGAGAGTGGTAGGGAAGGCTCTGCACATAATCTCGTCTGGAACTCCTTGGAGATGCATTGTAGTCTTGAAAGTAGCAATATGATCAAAAGGATCACGCGCTCCATCATATGAATCCAGGGAAGGCATTTTGAACTTCGTAGGCAAGGGATGCCCATTGATGGAAGCCGTGAAAGGGGAATCTGTTCGGTGAACCAAATCCTCGACGGGATTTGCCCTTCTCATGTTCTCCTTCATCTCGTCCATAACCTTCCTCATCTGATCCATTTCCTTCTCCAAGTGTGGCACCCTTCGCGAAGTGGTGCCTCTTGACTGAGCCTCTGGTTCAGCATTTCCTCCTCTGTCTTCTTGACTTTGGGACTGTCTCTCGGCATGTCCTTCACGGCGCTGCCTCTCCATCTCCCTAGTCAATTCTTGATTCTGGCGAGTCAACTCCGCCATTGCGGCCGCCATGGATTGTATGTGTTGGATGGAAGGCGACTGCATGACAAGCGCTGATTGGCGATCGCGAAGGGGGTTGCTTGAAGCGTCTCTGCTTCCCTGGTGGCCTGGGCTTGTAGCCCTCGACCTAGTCCGAACCATTCAACCTTTTGTTGCAGAAAACCAAATCGTAAAACAACTTACGCTTCCCACAGACGGCGCCAACTGATGATGTGCTAAATCAGTTGGTTGAACACTTCGGCTTCGGTGGGCTACGGCGGTAGCGAAGGCCGGTAGCGAAGGCCTGAAAAGAAGAAACAGTGAGGGAGTGACCGGGGTGGACCGGCCAAATATTCTCCGATGGTAAAGTTAGTTTTCTAATCAAGAAAAACGTAGTTCCCACTTTTCGGGAATAATTTCTCATAATTTATTTTTCGTACCTTTGCCTGTTTCAAACCGGTCCTTTTATATAGAGAACCTTGGAGCAGTTACTTGGTTTAGTAACCTCCCCAAGATTTATGGAATGACTCGTTTTACGAAGGTAACTTCCCCAACGGCTATAGGAGTAGTAACCGCTGACGGAAGTTACATACTTAGGAGAAATTGCTGGCGATGAACACGGGTTGGTTACTCGCTCTAGAATTTGTTAAGTGTTGTGTGGTCGTCCATCTGCAATGTCTATGGATGACCCTTTGTCATGAAGTTGTTTGGTCGTCCATCTGCTTCGCATATGGACGACCCTTTCGACTTGATTATGAGGTTTACTCAATTGGTCAACTTCTTCAAGGACGAGAGGTCTGGACGAATAGGAGACGGTCTGGTCGTTTGGCTAACAGTTCGTCATGGACGACCCATCTGGACGAGCTGGAGATGTAATTTTTGCTATCCCATCAGTTAAAATTGAGAACAATGATGTTAAAACTGAATTAGCTAGTGAGAACTTAGACAAGGATAAATCCATCCTAGGAGCACCCCCTAAGCTAGAAAAGAAAGATGCTAAAAACCCTAGGGCTAAGAAGGTTAACTCTCAAAAGCCCAAACAGAAGAAGCAGCATCTCTGTCTTCATTGTGGTGTTGCCGGTCATACTCGACCAAATTGCTACAAGTGGCTAGCCACTTAACAGAGCAACAGCATGATAGATTCTAGAAGCTAAAATCAGCTTCAATCCTCTCTTGCTCCTCTTGGAGATCTTCTGAAAGCCCTCGTGTTCCTTTCAAACTTGAACGGGTTCAATTCTTCCCCTTCGCCGCCAATTCAAAGTTTCAACCAAAGGAAAGGTTCTTCCAAGGTGTGGAAGAAAAAGAACTCCAAGTGATTAAATCACTTTCTTCTATCTTCTTGTTTTTCTATTACATTACTTGTGTGTTTTGCTTTTATTTTGAGTCAGTCTAGGTTTTGCAATTCATTGATAACATGAAACAAAAACAGTGTGTGTTTTGTGTACATTGGTACTTGTGTACCTTGGATGGCCATTGAAACAAAGTTTTCTAAACTTTGTATCTTTTGTAGCTTAGATGAATATCTTTATGCACAACTAAGCAAGTGAGCTTTGTGGCTCTTGTTTATGATGAGTAAGATTAAGTTATCTCTTAGACTTAACACTTATATCACTCTTTTTGACGGGTAGGACTAGAAAATCCTAAGAGAAAGGCATAAATAACCATCTCACCACTGTTGCCCGCCAATCATTAATGACATCTGTATGCTTCGGCATAGCAAAAATGTGATGTCTATGACATTTGTGTGCTTTGGCATAGAAAAATTGGAATGTCAAATGTCAATGGGTATTTCTTTTCTCTCTCTTTTATGCCCATGCATGATATGCTTAAAAAGAAAATGTGCAAAGAAAATAAAAAGCAAAAAGATCAAAATGCTTTAAATATGGTTGCAGACATGTATTCTAGGAGATGTGGAAGTTATAGGATGTACCTCAAAGGTGATAGTCCCCATCAAACAGTTATGATTGTGTGTGAGTTAAAGTGATTTTCTCATATCTCAAATCGTCATAACATGTATACACTTATGCAATCTTGCGATGTTTTTCACACACGACACATAATATTCTTTGCTACTCTTGATACATGTGTAGATACAATGTGATTTAGCTATCACTAGATTTACATGTGTTAATGTATGCTCACTAAACTGTCATGGCTTATTTTTGAAATATGAAATCAGTTAGACTTGTTTAGTGTGTGTGTGTGTGTGTGTGTGTGTGTGTGTTTGGAGATCCATGTGCCTAAAATTTTTCGTTGAGAGATGATTTTGAGAGCCTATTATGTTGATTGGATCATTGTTGAGGTGCATGCTTGATTGCATTCATGTCTATGTTTTTCAATTCTCCAAAAACTGTTTTTAAAAGCTAGCTCGACACCTCTTCAATACCTCATCGATACCTAGCTATTTGTCGAGCATCTTAAGCTTTTTCTTATTGCAATCTCGACACATCCTCGACACCTGGTGGATCGATCAAGAAATCTTCTGTCTTCTCGATAGCTCTCCGACACCTGGCTGATCGATTGAGCTTCTGTTCTAGATTCTGGTGTTTATTGCTCGATACCTCCTCGACACTTGTATCTATCGACGACCATTCTTCTTGACACCTCCTCGACAGATGTCTCGACACCTCTCGACACCTGTATCTATCGAGATTTATTGAAGTGCTATATATTCTCCTTGCGCGATCTGGTTCTCATTTCCTCAATCTCTCTCAATCTGTCCGTGCCTATTCATCTTCCAAACTCAGTTTTCTCTCTCAAAACCTTCAATCCACATGATTTTCGGCCTTACTTCAAATCAAGTGGTATGATCTCTTTTCTTCTCATATTTCATGCATTTCATGTTTTTGAATCTTAGGTTTTGGGGTTTTTGAAAAATTTTGGGGTTTTTCAAAATTGATGAGTTTTTCTTGAAATTTTGGGATGGGTTTTCATTTAAATATGTTCAAAAACTCATGCATTGCATTTCATTAGCATTATAATAGTATTTTCATGCATTTAGATGTGTGCAATATGTTTGTGTGCTGGTAGGATTGGATTGGGCTGAGCCCATGATGAATTTCTTTTGCATGTCACATGCTCATGCATTTCCCATGCATACGTACTCCTTTTTAATATATCTTGATATATTTGAAATGTGTCTCTCTCATTCTGTTTACGTTAGTAGTGTCTATGGCACCTAAACGTAAGTCTGCTCCGTCTCGGAACCCTCTTCATTCCGGGGCATCATCTTCTTCTAATCCTACTCCTTCTAACATTCGGTTCCGTGATGAGGATGCCCGTAAAGCATTCTTAGAGAACTTCTCTCGACGAGGTGTTCATTCGGAATGCCGAGTCATTTTGACAGGCTTCGCCGACACTGACCTTCCCGATGTCATTCACAGTCGGGGATGGGAGTCACTTTGTGGCGTCCCGGTCACTTGTCCTCTCGTGCTCATTTAGGAGTTTTACTCCAACATGCACAAGATTGATTCTTCAGTACCTCTCTTTCACACTTGCATTCGAGGTACACGCTTTGCTGTCACATCGCAGCTTGTTACGGATGTGCTTAGAGTTCCGAGGGTAGCGCATCCTGATTGCCCCAGTTGTGAGCGTCTGAGGACTATGTCCAAAGACAAGATGATGTTTGCTTTCTGTGAGCACCCATCTGTCTGGGGTGAGCATCAGTTTACACCATGTCGACCTTTTGCTAAAGGTCCTAGATTCATGAACATGGTGATGACTTTTGTTTTGCACCCACTTTCTCACTATAACTCTATCACAGAGCCTTGTGCTCAATTTTTTCTTTCTTTGTTAGAGCACCTCACTATAGATTTTCCTTCACATTTTATTCTTTTCATTATAGATGTGTTTAGGGATACGGCTACCTATGATAAGCTCATCTTTCCTTCTGCTACCATGAGGATCTTATGCCATTTTTCTATTCCTTGTCCCTCCTCTGATCACTCTCTGTCATGTGTTCCATAGATGCCGCTACCGTAAAACGTAGTGAGGCTCATTTTAGGTCACGACTCCTCCCTCCGATTTGACTCCATCTCATTCGGCACCCTCTCGATCTGCTCCGTCTACATCTGCTCCCTCGTCTTCTTTGGGCGATGTATCTCTTAGAGATATCATGGCGCAGCTGTAGCGTATGGATGCTCGCCTTGGTACACTCTCTACTGAGTTGTACCAGGTGAACATTCGTGTTGGTCGTATTACACGACGTCAGTCGACCATGGGTGGTTTTGCTTCTGAGGCTACTCCTTCACCACCTTCTCCAATGGCTTCTGATTCTGATGCTGAGGTTGATGATGATAATGGTGATGATGATGACGCTTCGGATGATGATAGAGATGCTAGCTCTTCTGATGAGATGTCTGCTTGACACTCTACCCTTTGTCACTCGTAACAAAAAGGGAGAGTAATTTTGGGATATGAGAGTAGTCATATTAGGGGGAGAGTTAGTATAGGACATTTTTGATAGGGGGAGTGTTGATATTTTGAGGGATGTAGTGAGGATGTGATGTATCTTTTTTCTTTTCGTTCTTATATAGATACATTGTTCTTGTATATTTGATCTTGTGATCATTCTGACATACATTGTACTTATTTCTTTCCATATGTGGATGTATGTTGTTTCTTTCACCTATCTCTTACATGTGTTGTTTCTTTTCTCTCTTTATACATATGTTTCTTTACTTGTATGCAATCTATTATTTATGTTTCACACAAAGATACCTTGATGAGTTTTGTTTAAAGTGTTTCAGAAATACAGGTTGTCAAAGTCTACTTGCCATAAACTCTCTTCTTGCAAAGTTTTTCAAGAGTTTGTGTTAGGATAGATTTTATTGTATTAAACAAGTGAAAGTGAGTTGAGCGATTTATGACTTCTCTCATAATCATTTGTTAGTTGTGGTTTTGTCACGAATTGCCAAAGGGGGAGATTGTTAAGAAGTATGTGGTTCACATGTTATGAACATATGTCATACTTTTATGTAATTGGCTAATCCTTTGACAAAACGCACTTTACTTGTATTTGGGTAGATTTAGGATGTGTTGAAATACTTCATGAAACCATGTTTCACGATCAAATATTGAAGCCTTCAAGTCTGTTTAAGAAATCAAGCTGAAAGTGTAAATTCATTAAAGCTTGACAGTTGCATCTATTGAGCTTCAGTAAGCTGTTTCAGCCCCGTGTCTCGACACCTGCTCAACAGCTTCTCGACAACTTCTATCTGTCGAGGTTTATAAAAATTAGAATTCTGATATGATTTCTTGGGATCCGTGAATGTGTCTTTGGGCCTTCTTTTCTCCTAACCCTAGACATATAAAAGGATTGTTTTAAGAGCCGTAAAAGAGTTCACAAGTTGCACAAGCATTGAGTAAACTTTGTTCAAGCAAATTGTGATTGAAGACGAAGTTCTTAACCTAGTTCATCTCTTTTGAAGAAGTTGCTATGTATGTGCACCTTTGGGTTTTGTGACCAAGCATCTTCTTGATCTTCATCATGTGTATGAACTGAAGAACTTTGTAGCTAACCCTTATTACTAGTTGGTGATTAAAGTTGCGTATTGGGATCTGCGCATCTAGTTAGTCACGTACTTGGGAGTCGTGCATCAAAAGGGGGAACTGTAATTGCAGAATAAGTCCAATTGGGTATTGGGGTAAGGGTTCAACTGTAGGTTGATAAGGTACTTGGGATTCCTTTACTTGTAACTGCTTGTTTTGATAATAGTGGAGTTTCGGGAGTGGTGACCTGAAAATCACCCGGTAGGGTTTTTGCCATTAGGGTTTTCTCCATTCGTAAACAAATTACTGTGTCATTTAATTTCCGCTGCATATTTAGTTATTTGGTGATTTTTTTGTGCTGCCATGCAATTGCATGTTAATTAACTTAATTAATAAACTTGGTTAATTTAATTGGTTAATTAATCACAAGGGGTCAATTCGTTTGTGGCCTATCAGAAGGATGAAGCCAAAATGGACTCTCAAGATCAAGGAAGAAGTTGAGAAACAGTACAATGCGGGATTCTTGAGGGTGGTAAACTAGTTATAATGGTTAGCCAATGTGCTTCCAGTGTCGAAGAAAGATGGGAAGGTGAGGATGTGTGTAGACTTCTGAGATCTTAACAAAGCCAATCCTATGGATGACTTTCTGTTGCCTCATATTGATATTTTCGTTGATAATACGGCAGGACATGCAATGTTGTCATTCATGGATGGCTTTTCAGGGTACAATAAAATAAAGATGGCTCCGGAAGATATGGAAAAGACGTACTTTATCACTCCATTGGGGACCTATTATTACAAGGTTATGCCATTTGGTCTTAAGAATGCTGGTGCCACCTACCAGCGAGCAGCCACTACTCTGTTGCACGATTTGATACATAAAGAAGTTGAAGTTTATGTGGATGACATGATAGTGAAGTCCAAAGATTGTGAAAGGCACATACCAACTTTACAGAAGTTCTTTAAGCGGATCCAATTCTACAAGCTTCGGTTGAATCCAAAGAAGTGCACTTTCGGTGTGACGTCAGGAAAGCTTTTGAGGTTTATGGTAAGCTAGAGAGGAATTGAGGTAGATCCCAAGAAGATCAAGGCAATTGTAGAGATGAAACCTCCAAGGACAAAAACGGAGATCTGAGGATTTCTAGGGAGGATACCACACATAAGCAGTTTCATAGCCCAACTCACCATGACATGTGAACCTCTCTTTCGATTGCTCAAGAAGGAAGTCCCTACAGTATGGAATGAACAATACCAAGAAGCTTTCGAGAAGATTAAGAATTACTTAATGAAGCCACCAATATTGGTTCCACCGGTACCTGAAAAGCCATTATTGCAATATCTTACAACCATATATACAGCAATGGGGGCTTTGCTTGCTCAATATCTAGAGGAGTCTAAGAAGGAGAATGCAATTTAATATATTAGTAAGAAGATGATGGCTTATAAAGAGAAGTATTCAAAACTCGAGAAGGCTTGCGTGGCACTTATATGGGCTATGAGAAAACTCAGACATTACATGCTTACTTCCAAAGTCCTATTGATAGCCAGAATGGATCCCTTGAAATATTTGATGAAAAAGCTTGTTTGGTTCTAAAGAATTAAGAACCAATGTATTTAGAACTCTAATGTGTAATGTTGGCAAACCATGATCAAAACAGGTTGTTAGTCTTGTTTAGACTTGCTCAAAGTGTGGGTGTTGTATGTAAAGTTGGAATCAAGTGGCTGCAGAAGTATTAGTGACTTTCTATCTGGCTCGATCGATCGAGAATTAGACTTGATCGATCGAATATCGGGCAGATCATTTTTCTACAGAATTTTCCAACTCAGCCCAAGCGTATTAAGGATTAGGGTTTCAGATCTACTTCTCCCACTATGTAAAGGAAACCCTAAGCACATTTTTAAGAGACTAAAAAGAGAGAGAAGAGAGTGCCTCTTTTGTATCTAGGGTATTATACCCAAACCTCTCTAAGGTCTTTGTTGCTCATATTACTGTTTTTGTGAATCTCTTGTGAGATCTTTGAGGAGCTTTCCTTCACATAAACTTAGGGTTTTCAAGGTAGAGATATTATCAACACCTTGATGATCAACTCTGTTGTTGCCATTAGAGCTTAAAGAAACACAAGCGGGAGTACTTGTATCTTGTGGAGAATCCAAGAAAGAAGGAGTTCGTGGATTCGGAGCTTGCACGTGGTCGTGTCAATAAGTTCTACTGGTGGGTAGCAATAGGAAGTCAAGCAAGGGTGCTTATAAGTCTTATTGTATGAACTTCGATTCTTTCATATAGTGGATTCAAGTTTACCTTGAGGATAGCTAGGTCAAATCCTCCCCAAGTTTTTTATTGGTTTGGTTTTCCTGGGTCATTATATCTTGTGTTCTTTATTTTTTCGCTGCTATATATTCTTGATATGATTGTTTGATTGTGATAACCTGGAATTGCATAAAATGACTAAGTTAATCACTTGGCTAATTTTCTAGGTTAATCCAATTGTTGTTTTAAAGAGTCTAAAAACCTAACAAAGCTCGAACAAAATGGGAAGACAGCTAAATGGTTTTGCTTTTGTCAGAATTTGGTATAAAGTATGTGACTCAGAAGTCTGTAAAGGGAAGAGAAATTGCCGATCACTTAGCCCATTGTTCACCTGAAGTTGCCGAAGAAATTCAAGGAGACTTCCCAGATGAAGATATCATATGACAGAGTCAAAACCATGGAAGATGTATTTTGATGGAGCAACTAATCAGAATGGAAGTGGCGTTGGAATTCTCTTAATTTCTCCAAAAGGGACACATATCACATTTTCTGGTAGGCTTAACTTTCCTGCCACTAATAATGCCACTAAATATGAAGCTTGCATTATGGGATTACAAGTAGCCCTTAGTCTTGGAGTGGAAGAGTTGGAAGTGTATGGCGACGCAGCTCTGATAATTTGTTAGATTTAGAACAGGTGGAAGATCAAGGAGGAGAAGCTAATGCCTTATCATGAATGCCTTCAGAAATTGGCATCGAAATTTGGAAAGATTCAATACTAGTACGTGCTGAGAATGTAGAACTAGCTTCCAGGTGCCTTAGCAACATTAGCTACTATGATGGATGGGCCCAAAGATGTCCAAGCCCAGCCGATAGTGGTGGAACAAAAGGAAGAGCCTGTTTATTGCATGTCAATAGAAGGAAATGAAGAACTGAATGGGGAAGGTGAATGGTATTCAAGTATCTTATAGTATCTCAACAAAGGGACATACCTAAAGTCGGTAAATAAGAATGATCAATTGATTATCTGAAGGTTATCCACCAATTACATCATTTGTGGTGAGAGGTTGTATAGAAGGTTTTATGATGGAATTCATCTCCTTTGTGTGATTCCTAAGGAAGCACAACAGGTAATTGAAGAGGTTCATGAGTCAAGTTATGGGCCACATATGAATGCACACATGTGTCATGGAAGATAATGAGACAAGGTTAGTACTAGACCACTATGGAAGCAGATTGCACAACCCATGTTCGGAAATGTCATCAGTGTCAAGTCCATGGAGATTTGATGAACATACTGCCAATGCCGTTACATACAATGGCTTCACCATGGCCGTTCTTTACATGGGGAATAGATATTATTGGAAAGATCCACCCAATAGCATCAAATGGTCATGAATTTATACTGGTGGCTATTAATTACTTTACTAAATGGGTTGAAGTTGCCTTATACAGGGTGTTAAACTCAAAGAAAGTTGCTCAGTTCATTCAAACGAATATCATTTGTTGATATGGGATACCACATGAGATAATTTCATATAATGGACTACATTTTGAAGGAGAGACAGAGAAATTACTTTGAGAGTTCAATATTCAACACCACAAATCATCACCCCTATCGTCCCTAGACAAATGGAGCAGTTGAGGTTGCAAATAAGAATATAAGGCGGATTTTGAAGAAGAGCACGAAGAACTACAGGGATTGGCGTTTACAGTTACCTTATGCACTTTAGGGGTATAGGACATCAATTCTGTTATCCACAGAAGCCAACCCTTATTTGTTGGTGTATGGGGTGGAGGCAATCCTACCCATTGAGATGGGTATTTGTTCATTGAGAACAGCATTGGAGAGTGAAATCCCAAAAGTAGATTAGTTGCAGAGTAGGTATGATCAGTTATGCATGATGGATGAAAAGAGGCTTAAAGCCTTATATCACATCCAAGGTTACTAAAGGAGACTCATAAAAGCTTTTGACAAGAATGTAAGAGTTAGGTATTTGAAGATAAGAGATAGTGTTGAAGGAGATTCGAATCCCTGATCCAAGAAACAAATGGGAAGTTCAAGCAGAATTGGGCAAGTCCATATATTATCAAGCAGATATATTCTGGATTAGCAGTAAGGTTGATGGACTTAGATGCAAACCCTTTTACTGAGCCAACCAATATGGATCAACTAAAGAAATACCACATCTGAGGTGGTTGTCTGAAGAATTTCCATGTTTGAGGTGGTTGTAAATTATTTTGTTTTTCTTTTTTAGGTTCATCTTTAAATAAATAAAAAATAAAAATAAAAAGGCCTGCTAAGTTGAAAACTCAAAAGGGCAGCCTAGGAGCTAGCTCTTTCAAAGCAAAGCAAGAAGTCTCCGATGAAGTAAAGAGCTAAAGCAAAGTTTTTCTGCATGTTGTCACATATACCATAAGTACATCAATGAATAAGCCTTGTTATAAATGTGTGAAGATTCACCATGTGGCCCTCAATTATGCTACTGGTAATTGAAACAGAAAGACCTAATGCATCGGATAAAATTTCCTCATGCTTAGGATCACAAGAAACTGCTACTGATTTTTTTGCCAAACTCTTAACCCAAGATGGCAGAAAATTCTTTAATAGTAGGACAGAGTTCGGCAATACCAAACCAGAAGACTTGATCTTTAGTTTCCCAGAACTTTACAACAGCATGGAAAAATTCCTAGTTGATCTTGACATTCCTTAAAGATTTGATCCCTTCTAATTTGAAGGCAGTGAAATTGGTCTTGGTAGCAAAATCAAAGCTACAAACCCATCTATTGATATCATATGTGATTGAATGAGAAGGATTTTGATTGAAGGCCATGAATGATTGTTGTGTGCGATAGCTCTTAATTGTTTTGATGCAGAGGTTATTTGCAAATTTGATGATAGGATAGGGTTTTTTTTATTTTAATTTTTAATTTTTTTTATGTCCAATCATGTTTAAATAAGTCCATAGAGTTTGAAGTTAACTAGGAAAGTGTTTCACAATCCAAAACTGATAAAAAGTTTTTTGAAAAAACCTAAAAACGTGTCACAAAACGTGAAAATCAAACTAAAATTGGGTGTGCCAATCAACACCCTAAAAGTGCCAATCAGCACTCCAGGAATGCCAATTGGCACTTCTAGAGGGCGGATCGGCACTCAATCCCTGTATGCACAATTTTGATTTATTTCGTGTCTTCAACACATTTTTGTCCTATTTTGGCTCCGTTTTCACTTATATAAAAGCCATCGTGCAATGAAACTTCTTAAAATCACATTGATTGTCAAACTAGGGGCATTCGGCCATGCCTTATTCATTTTTCCAAAAAAAAAAAAAATCATCATCACCATCATTATTATTATTTTTTTTTAATTTTTAAATTAATCAAATCCAAAATTTTCAAAATCATGCATCAATCTTCCAAACTAGGGGCATTCAGCCATGCCTCATTCCTTTTTCTAAAAAAAAATCAAATAAAAAATTAATCATCTCCTTTTCTAAAAGAAACTTTTTTTTAGTAAAAAAAAAAAAATCATCATGCTTAAATTTCCAAACTAGGGGCATTCGGCTATGCCTCATTCAGGTGAGAATAATCATGCCAAGATTGGTTAGATAAATTCAAATTGTTGCACTACAAAGCTTTATCAAGTGAACTTTAAACTTATCTCATTTAAATCCTTGTAAGACCCAAGTCGTGAAAGGTCAAAGAGCTAGTGTTAAGCATTAGTACAAATTATCTAACTAGGGGATATTTTGTTTCTTGCAGGAAAATAAAAATACAAGTCATGCATCAATCGGACTTTGAGTCCACCGGCAGGAAGATCTTCTAGGCCCACCTCTAGAAGAACCCTCCTCTGTGTTCCCTTTTCGCTCTTGATCGATATATGGTTAAGGTTCTTGTCGCCTATCTTGAAATTTGAGATTCCGGATTCTTTCTTCCAAGGCCCATGTGTTGGCTTTAGCACTCGCATCCGGTTATTCTAAAAAAAAAAATCATCAAAGGAAAAGTCCAAATTGAGCTAATATAGTTCTCAGTCAGCTTCCAAATTTTCAGATTGAGTAGATATAGTTCTCGATCGCCTCTAGATTTTTAGATTGAGTGGATATAGTTCTCTGTCACCTCCAAATTTCCAAATTGAGCAGATATAGTTCTCGGTCACCTTCAGATTTCTAGATTGAGCGGATATAGTTCTCAGTCGCCTCCATATTTCTAGATTGAGCGGATATTGTTCTCCATTGCCTCCAGATTTCCAGATTGAGCGGATGTAGTTCTCAGCCCCCTCTAGATTTCCAGATTGAGCAGACATAGTTCTCAGTTGGCACTAGATTTCTAGATTGAGTGGATATAGTTCTTAGTCGACTTCTAGATTTTCAAATTGAGTGGATATAGTTCTCAGTCACCTCTAAATTTTCAAATTGAGTGGATATAGTTCTCAGTTGCCTCTAGATTTCCAAATTGAGCAGATATAGTTTTCAATCGCCTCTAGATTTCCAGATTGAGTGGATATAAATCTCGATCGCCTCCAAATTTTTAGATTGAGTAGATATAGTTCTTGGTCACCTCCAGATTTTCCAATTGAATGGTTATAGTTATTGGTCACCTCTAGATTTTTAGATTGAGCAGATATGGTTCTTGGTCGCCTCCAAATTTTTAAATTGAGTGGATATAATTCTCAGTCGCCTCTAGATTTCCAAATTGAACGGATATAGTTCTCAGTCGTCTCCAATTTTTCGGATTGTGTGGATATAGTTCTCAGTCACCTTTGGATTTCCAGATTGAGTGGGTATAGTTCTCAGTCATCTCCATATTTCCAAATTGAGTGGATATAGTTATCAGTCATCCTATCAGATCGAGTGGATATAGTTCTTAATAGCCTCCAAATTACTAGATTGAGCGGATATAGTTCTTAGTCACCTCTAGATTTTCAGATTGAGCAGATATAGTTCTCAATCGCCTCCAAATTTTCAAATTGAGCGGATATAGTTCTCAATCACCTCCAGATTTCTAAATTAAGCAGATATAGTTCTTAGTCGCTTCCAGATTTTCAAATTGAGTGAACATAGTTCTCGATCGCCTCAATATTTTTAGATTGAGTGGATAGAGTTCTCAATCATCCCACTAGGTTGAGCAGATAAAGTTCTTAGTCACCCCAAGATTCCAGATTGAGCAAATATAGTTCTCAATCATTCCAGATTTCAGATTGAGCAGATATGGTTCTCAAAAATTGGCATTCAAGCCTCTACCCAGATTCATCAATCATCAAGCGGTTTATATGCCACATTTCTCATTTTTTTTAAGACAATAAAATACAAATTCTATATCCCAAGGTTCTAGGTTCTAGGGCTAGGAAATCTTTGAAAAATCAACCTTAACTAAATCATGGTTGCTAAAATCAGTGTCTTTGTTTTACATTGACATTCGCTTTTCAAGCTCTGTCAATGAGGGGCATTCTGTAGACACTCAATTTTGCACCCATAATTTAATCTTGGAGGATGACTGAAATAATCATGCTAAATACCCAAAAATCATAATTGCATTTCATGCATCAAATCATTCGTCACATATCATAAAAATGATCTTGAGACTTTGACGATCATGATGACATGCTTGATTCCCAAATCAGACCGTTGGATTGAAAGATATCACAAGATCAAGTTTTCACGGTCTGGATGCATTTTATGTGGGTGAAGCTAATCACGTATGATTAATTGAAATTAATTCTGATTGGTCAACAATTAAAATTAATTAAGTAATTTATGTGATTGGCTGATGGATTTGATCAAAAATAAGCTTGGTTGCATAAGAATAAAATAGATAATCAGATAATAAGGGAGTTGTTGATAATTAAGTTTTTTTTAAAATATTTATCTTTTAGATAATTATTGTTTTAAGGACCTAATTATCATATTAAGATGGATTTATTTTAGAATACAAGTTTAAAATACATCCAAGTGCAATTCTCGACTCAAGAAATCCCTAAAAAAGAGTACAAATCGAGCCAAAAGAGGAAATTGCGTCGAGTACCCAAGAGTGCCAATTGGCACTTCCACAGTGCCGATTGGCACAAGTTTGAGGCCTGGCCCAGAAATTTTTATATTAGATTAAAACACATCAAGTTCAATTTTTTAGGGATAAAATTCAACCTAACTAGAGTCTACTGATTTTCTAAGCAACCCTAGCTTGTTTTTTAAGCACAACACCTCTATAAATATTGAATTAAAATCTTAATTCAGCACTCCTCTACTCTTAACGTTAAAGAAATTCTAGACATTCAACTTTAAGACTTTCTTTTCTGTTAAGTGTAATTTATTTAGGACTTAGAGAGACTCACCCTCTCTTTAACTCTAATGTAATTTCCCATTCCCTTGTAAAATTCATTGATGCATTGATGTAGGTAACTTTCTATCTTTTTATTTACATGCTTATGTAACCAATTCAATTCCCCATGCTTTTCTAACATTTTGTTTTTCTTTCTAGTGAATATATTATGAATGTCTGTTTATAGGCATGCGTTTTGTTCATGTAGTTATGTAATGTATATGGTTAAATCCTAGATTTGTAGCTTTATTTAAACTAAAACAAAAATCAAATCTAAAGTTTTAAGTCAAAACTCCATTCTTTGTCTAAAAACAAAAATCAAATCTGAAGTTTTAAATCAAAACTCCATTCTTTTTCCAAAAACAAAAATCAGATATGAAATTAATTTTCAAAACTCCATTCTTTTTCTAAAAACAAAAATCAAATCTGAAATCTGTTTTCAAAAATCCATTCTTTGTCTAAAACAAAAATCAGATCTGAAGTATTAAACTCCATTCTTTGAATAAATAAAAAATTAGATCTTAAGTTTTAAATCAAAACTACATTCTTTTTCTAAAAACAAATTCATATCTAAAATCTATTTTCAAAACTCAATTCTTTGTCTAAAACAAAAATTAGATCTGAATTTATTTTTCAAAATCTCTATTGTTTTCTAAATCAAAAATCAGATCTAAATTTATTTTTCAAAATCTCTGTTGTTTTCTAAGTCAAAAATCATATCTGAATTTATCTTTAAAACCTCTTCTATTTTCTAAAACACAAAAGTCAGATTTGAAATTTTATTTTAAAAATTCATTCTTATTTTGAAAAATCAAATTTGTAATTTCTCTTAAAATCCATTTTGTTTTTTAATTAAACAATCAAATTTCAATTTTCTTGTTGGAGATTCATTCTATTCTTTAATTAAGAAATTAGATTTGGAAACTCTTTTTAAAAATCCATTCCTTTTTATTTAAAAAAAAAAAAAATCAGATCTGAATTTTTTTTTAATCAAAAATTCATTTTGCATGTTAATAGATTTGAAACTTCTCTTAAAAAATCATTTCCTATAAATAAAATTTAGATGTGATTTCTCCTTGCATAAATGCAATAGATCTAGTATTTTGTATATTAACCAACCATAGATCTAGGCATATTGACACAGCAATTTGCATGTTATTTTTTTATGGGTATTTAAATGGTCATTTAAAAGTCTAAAATACCAGACTTTGTTTGGACAAGATAGGTGCCTAACACCTTCTCATCTTGTAACCTAGCCCTAGAATTTCAGATCTTAGGTTCGTAGAAGAGTGTCTTATTTTCTTTTGATAGATTGTGACTTGAAAACAAGGCATTGTAAATTCTTTTTTTACCAGATTGTAACTAGAAAACAGAGCCATGTATAGTTCCTTCTATCAAGTTGTATTTATTTCAAATTAATGAAAATGTATATTATTCAAAACGTCTTGTAATCTTTTGTATAGTTTTCTTATTTTACTTATAAAATAAGTGGCGACTCCATGTAATCCTGAAAAGAGAGGGTGCCGATGCCTAAACCCTGTTTTCTAAGGGCCGTGTTTTCCCGATCTCTCACACCTTATAATATATTACTTGTTATTATAATATTCAATATATTATATACCGTATGGCATTATAATTTATAAATGTACTTGATTAGTTTTATTAAAATATACAATATATACTACTATATTAACATGTATTTAGCACTTCAAAAAAAATTAACATGTATTTAGTTGTTATTTATAACACATATTGAGTTATGAAGTATTGTACATTACTATTTTAGATTTCTTACACACAAAACATATATATATATATATATATATTGCCCCCCCAAAAATAAATTCCTAGCTCTGCCACTGGGTGTCTACTCAATTGAGTTTTATGTGTTGTTATTTATTATTAAGTTATCGGAACCTGTGGGTTCCAATTAGCTCTACTGGTAAACTCTCTGATGATTGTATAAGAGATCTGGGGTTCAATTCCCCCTTATATCAAAAACTGATTGGTGTCTTGGTCTGATAATAAAGAGTTATCATCAAGAGCGGACGCCATAAGTTAAAACTCTCTTAAAAAAAAAAAAGTTATGGGAACTTGACTTGAAAAACGAAAACAATTGAATAATAAAACTCATTAAATATATCCTAACTTATCTAAACAAATGATATTCCTGACCAGAAAAGAAAAAAAAAAAAAAGAATAAAAAACATCTGGGCAATCTCCAATTATTACCCTTGTTAGCTCAAACACTAACGCCACAATCAAGTTATTCCAAGGAGGCTGCCATATGGTAATAGATCGATAAGGACAATGAATGATCACGCTTGCAGGCCAAAATGGGCAAATGCCCTTTTCGTGCAAAAAAACCAGCGTTTTGGCCATTTTTCCAAACTAATTAGGGAAATGTCCATATTTTGAAACTCAATTTTTTCAAAATCGAGTTTCAATGTAAAACTCGATTTGTAGAAAATCGAGTATGGGGCGATTAAACTTAAAATAAATAAATAAATTGCATGCAACTCAAGTTCATGGAGCTCGAGTTCCATTTAATACGCCACTATAGGGCTCCTTGAATGTAGCTATAGGATCAAACTTAAAAAAATAAATAAAAAATTAAAAAAAATAAATAACTTGCATGGAACTTGAGTTCATGGAGCTCGAGTTCCATTAAAAACGCCACTATAGGGCTCCCTGAATGCAGCTATAGGTATGGGGCGATCAAACTTTACCAAAAAAAAAAAAAAATTTGCATGGAACTTGAGTTCATGGAGCTCGAGTTCTATTTAAAACGCCACTATAGGGCTTTAAAATGCCACTATAAGGCTCCCTGAATGCATCTATAGGTATGAAGCGATCAAACTTAAAAAATAAAAAAATAAATAAATAAAAACTTGCATGGAACTCGAGTTCCATTTAAAATGCCACTATAGGGCTCCCTGAACACAGCTATAAGTATAGGGCGATTAAACTTAACAAAAAAAAAAAAAAAATTGCATGGAACTTGAGTTCCAGCAATTTTTTTTTTTTTAATTTTCAGTTTGCTATAACTCGATTGTCCGAAAATTGAGTTTTAAATTGAAACTCGATTTTTAGAAAATCGAGTTTCAAAACAGGAGTATTTTTCTAATTAGTTTAGGAAAGGGGGTAAAATGCTGGATTAAAAAAAAAAAAAAAAAAAAAGAACTTGCATGGAACTTGAGTTCATGAAGCTCGAGTTCCATTAAAAACACCACTATAGGGCTCCCTGAACGCAGCTATAGGTATGAGGCGATCAAACTTAACAAAAAAAAAAAAATTAAAAATTGCATGAAACTCGAGTTCATGGAGCTCAAGTTCTATTTAAAACGCCACTATAGGGTTTTAAAATGCCACTATAGGGCTCCTTGAATGCAGCTATAGGTATGAAGCGATTAAACTTAAAATAAATAAATAAATAAAAACTTGCATGGAACTCGAGTTAATAGAGCTCGAGTTCCATTTAAAACGCCACTATAGGGCTCCCTACACGTAGCTATAGGTATGGGGCGATAAACTTATAAAAAATAAAATAAAATAAAAAGTATGGAACTTAAATTCATGGAGCTCGAGTTCCAGCAATTTTTTTTTTTTTTAATTTTTAGTTTGCTATAACTCGATTGTCCAAAAATTGAGTTTTAAATTGAAATTCGAATTTTAGAAAATCGAGTTTCAAAACAGGAGCATTTTTCTAATTAGTTTAAGAAATGGGACAAAATGCTGGATTAAAAAAAAAAAAAAAAATGCCAAAAGCCATTTTCTCCCATGTTTGCAATAGAACATGGCCTAGAGATAGCGACAAAATCATACGCCAAGAATTGAAATCCTTTTCATAACTACTCCACAATGACTTCTAATGTTCATCAATAAAATAAAATAAAACAATGACTTCTAATGAAACCATTTACAAAAAAAAAAAAAAAAAAAACTGCAAACTTCTTTAAGTTCATATATATGGAAATATGTGACACAAAGAATCAGATGAGGCATTTATATATTAAATTTTAAATCTCCCAAGTTATATATATATATATATATATATATTATCCGGCAGAAACTAATTAATAAAACAACAAATGACTTTGAGAAAGCCGTTGTCCAGCTGAGCTGTGTGGGTGGGACAAATCTAATATTCCTTCTTATTAATTCACTATAAATAAATACTTCTGGTTATGAATCCAATTCATAATTAAGCTCTTCGATCTTAACCACTGCCAATTAATCTCTCTCTTTTTCTTTGTTCCTTTTGTATTTCATCTTTGCCTTTGGGTATGGCTGCTTATTATATATCTTTATTATTACGTGGAGGCTGGTCATCATCAGCTATTGCTGTGGGCTTTGCTATATGCATCCTTGTGCTATCGAATACCAGCACTTGTGGTGTTGCTGCTGCTCGTCAGATGGAGGAGATCCCGTCGCCGATGCCGAGAAGTCTTCTGGCAAATAAACTTGCTCTAACGCCACCTATGGGGTAAGCCCCCCCCCTGTCCTCTTCCCTTTCTTTCTTTTTTCTATGTTAACAATCCTGCTTTTGGTGATTAAATTAATCATGCGCGCGTGTAATCGTGTGAAAAAATGCGCAGTACCAAAAATGTTCGGTCTTTCTTATCCCTTCCTCTTTAATTTGGTTGGGAATGATCAAAAACTTAATTAATTAGTTGAAAATTTATCTTTAAAATGACCCTAATTATGTTTTTATATCTAGAGTCTAGTGCATGGCTCACAATGAGCCAACTAGTTTATTTAGATCCGATTATTAAAAAAAGACCATGTGATCCATCCATCTACTTTATTAGAGTCTTCTGAACTGAATATATTTTCGTTTAACTCCATAATAAAATTCTCATCATTCATGCTTAAATGTTGATTAGTGTTTTAACTTATAAGTTAAAATCCTAATTTGTCTTTTAAAAAAATGGTTTTTTAGAGAGAGGTTATTGAGAGGGATGGTATATACAATCATTATACAAAATATAAATGGTTCGATTTAATCAAATAAAATTTAATATATAATTGAGTAAATGATCAATGGATTTTTATTAATTTTGTCATGTTTTAGAGTTTGGGTTATGTGAAAAATTCTAAAATTTCCCATGATAATTGAATAAAACGAAATTTCTTGGTATTAGTATCTAGTTTATGTCATCCGTTGACTCAAGAGTCAAGAGGATCCTGGACCATATGGGGTTCAAGAATCGGAAGTATGATTTGACAACTCCATGTTGCTATCAAATTAGGTATTCCATTAAGAAGAAGAAATATCATAAATAAATACATTAAAATAAACATAAAAAGTAGGCATTCTATAACTAGTGAAATTAATTATGTGGTCCTTTAAGAGCCATACGATTGGGTTTATAGTTCTGATGGCCCTAAATTGGGAGCTATCTCCTCCATCCAATCTTAAACATATGTGGATGATGAAGCCCACACAATATATATCTATATTCTATATATCAAATACATAAAAATATTTATTATTAATAAATTAAAAATATGAGCTTTAAGTTTGAAGAGGGGTCAAATATAATATGAATTTAAAGAGGGTCTAGTTGTCACATATGTATAACATACATAACTCTATGATTATTATTATTTTTTTTTTTTTTGTCATGATGAATCCAATAACGTGTTGGGGATGCTCATATTACTTGTCGGCATTCGTAAAGTCTTGTGTTGAAGCTTAGGATCTCATCTCTCTTAGTGAAAATTATCTTTATTTAGAGCCGTTAATAACTCTTTCAATGACATCTATCTTTATTAGAGCAGTAAATACCAAGTCCTTTAGATTGTTCACTTTTTCTTTTTATAGAAACAAATTTTCACTCTTTTTAAGAGCTAAGATGTGACACATTTGCAAAAAAAAATTACAATTCAACTAGTTGAAATTTTTTAGTACTTTTAAAAGAGATATTTAAGATTTAATTGCAATTCAGGTTAGACATTTTGAGGCTAGGCCCCAATGCCTACCGTCCAGTGACAAAATGTTCGCTTTTTCATATTGAAAAAAAATCGCAAATTTTCCACCTTTAATGCGTGTTGGTGGAAAATATTTACTTGGAGAAAACGATTTTTAATTTTTTTTTTTTTTTTTTTACATGTGATTGTTGCTTAGAAAATGATTTAGAAACTTTTTTCCAATATAACTTAAACCAAAAGTCATCAATTTTTCATGTTAGTAGAAGAGGCGATGAGATTGTAGTTGTAGTGGTGGTAGTGGTACATAAAGTTAGGGGTGTCCACGGGTCGGGCCGGGTCGGGTTTGTGCATAACCTAGACCCGACCCGAAATTCTCAGGTGGGCAAAAATTCAAACCAAAACCGACCTGTATTAATGGTCGGGTTGTCCGGTTCGGGTCTATTGATTTTCGGGTTTGTGCCAGTCAGTTTCGGGTTTCGGGTTTCACTGTCGGTGCCGAAATTTCACAGGATTCAGCAAGATCTGGCCGATATTTGGCCGAATCTGTCAAATCTGGACTAGATGTCGACGAAATATCATCAGATCTCGC
Source organism: Quercus gilva (assembly GCA_023621385.1). Classification (NCBI taxonomy): domain Eukaryota; kingdom Viridiplantae; phylum Streptophyta; class Magnoliopsida; order Fagales; family Fagaceae; genus Quercus; species Quercus gilva. Next base: position 31,334,874 of record CM042482.1, on the reverse strand, counting down.
TGGATCTGGTGGATTTCAAGTATATCTTCGTCGGAAAAGCAAACATATCGCCGATATTTGTCATTTTTTGTCAGAAAACCTTTGAATGTCGTCGGATGTTGATTTGATGGTCGGGTCGGGTGGCTCAAGTTCGAAGGATGTATTTGCCATGATAGTTTCTTTTAGAAAGAACTGTTTACCGGGAAGGAAACCCGCCAACCAACCCGAAGAGTTCGGGTTCTGTAGGTGGCGACTCGCCGCCAACCGTCGGATTGGTCGGTTCAGTGGTGGCCGGTCGGTTTCGGGCGGGTCCGGCGGGTTGGTCGGGTGATGAGGAACCGTGGACACCCCTACATAAAGTGGTGATAATGATGTGCTGATGATGACGACAATAATGATAGTTGTTATATTGGTGGGGTTAGTTAACGTGGCTATACAAAATAGTAGATAAGGTTTAGAAAATAAAAGGAATATTAAAACATGTATCATTTTCTGAAAATTAAAGAAATATTTTTAATTTTCTTTTAATAATTTTCTGTGATCCATTTATTTTTTCTGCCGTATATAATATGAAAAAAATGTGGATAATAATTTCGGACAAAATGTGAATTTCCTATACAGGAAAGAAAGGATTTAATCTTATTAATAAATGGGAATAAGACATGTACCAAACTTGCTTTTAGTCTTAATCTTATTAATAAATGGGAATAAGACATGTACCAAACTTGCTTTTAGTCATGCATGTGATATGAGGTTGAAGTGTCTAACAAGTACGCATATGATATAAATAATGTGTTTCCCCTCAAAAAATAAAAATAAAAATAATAATGTGTTTGAGCTTAATGAGAGAGTACAATTAAGTGTGTATGATTAAATGTTAGTTTGTTTTTTTTTTTTTTTTTTTTTTGAGAAACTAAATGTTAGTTTGTTTATAAAAATAAAAAAAAGTCACACACGTGATATAAATTCTTTTTTTTCATTTAAAAAAAAAAAAAGTCACAAGGTGATTGCCAGTTGATCAACTTTGTCCTTAATTTGCTTTTACTTCTTCTAAAAGAAAATAAGGATCTCTTCGCTTCTGGGGTACCAGTGCCAACCACGTCATCATCTCTAGTGTTTTTAATTTTTTTAGGAAACACCAATATATAATAATTATTAGAGGGCAAGGTCATTGTTCTGAGTCTTGACGCTGTACATCTCATACAAAAGATTTTTAAACAGCTCTCTTTTTATAGTAGTGATATATAATTGATCTATAACTATTTTTTCTTTCACCTTTTCTTTTTTTAAAATTTTATTTATTTATTATTCTTAAAGAGATTAAAGGTTTTTGTTCATTGCTCTTGTACACTCTATACTAGGTTTAAGCTATAGTCAATTTAGGACAGATATTTTGTCAATGTCTCCTCCACTGCACTAGAGGGAAGTAAACCCAAATTTCGAAACTCATTCTTACCGTAAGTCCAATAACACAACGAATTTCATAATTTTGTTTTCAAAATTGTTAAGCTACATATTGTTATTCATTATAATAAAATTGATGTTAATGGTGGACTTATATGATAAGGATGTTACAACAATTACAACATGTCATCTCAACAAGTTGTAAATTATTTATTTATTTATTTAATATTTAACATTGTCCATAATGATCAACTAACTTAGCAAAAATAAATGACTCTCAAAAAAAAAAAAAAAAAAACTTAGCAAAAATAAATAAGTAAAATAATTTTTTTGATCCCTAGAATTTATTTCTCCAGATTTTATTTTATTTTATAGATAGAATAAGATTTATTATTATTATTATTTTTTTTTTTTGAATTCATACGAATTCATACTAGAGCATACGAAAAGCAGTAAACATGACATTTTTATTTTAATTGTTGATATAGTTTATTATAATTCATAATAAAAGTAGTGTCAATAGTGAGCTCAAAACAGAGAGCTTAACATTTTTTCTTTGTCTTGTCTTGTTTTGTTTTTTGTTTTTGTTGAGATAGTTAGAAATATATACATTGCTATGCTACTTGAGATTGGAATGCGTCAATTGAGCTACAAGGTTCTTAACGAGTGCGTAACCTTCTTAAATTGATTTATACTTGGCAATGTGATCAATCTTTTTTCTTTTTTTCTTTTTTTTTTGAAAACGCAATGTGATCAATCTAGTATAGCTCTTTGTGTGAAATTCTTTTCTTGTTCATGTTAAATAAGAATCGTGGAAAAAATGCAACTTCTGTTCATATTTATATTTGTAATCAAACTGTAAGTTTGATCTTAAATTTGACTACAATATTGAGTTGTGATCAGATGGAATAGTTGGAATCACTTTGCCTGCCACATCCAAGAGGAATTGATCAGAGAAACAGGTAATCACATTGTCTATCATAAACATTTGTACGAACTACAAAGGAACTAAATTCGAATACGTATTCACAAGAGTTGTAGCTCAACGCAACTCAATAGAGATGTTCATGATTCAAATTTCCTATCTCATTATAACTATCAAAATTTTTGGAAAAAACAAATTTGAATAGGTTTTTTTATAATTAAAAAAAAAAATTGAACATGTATTTTATGTTTTATTCCATTATTACAGCGGATGCAATGGTGTCAGCCGGACTTGCAGCACTGGGATATGAGTATATAAATCTAGGTAATTAATAAGCAGCTGCGTTGAGTAGTTATTATAATTAAATTAACATTATCGTTTCAGAATTAGCTAATCGTTTCTTCCCTCTTTCTTTTTTTTTTTTGGGGGGGGGGTTGTATTTTAAACATTTTTTAGATGATTGCTGGGCTCAACTCGATAGAGACTCTAAGGTATATGTGCTGCACCGTTACCCTTTTTCCTTTAAATTATTAGTTTATTTGTCTTTAAAGGGTCACATTCTATTTTATTGGTATAATTAATTGTACTTCCATCAAAGTACATAAAACTTCGAGAGTAAAAATTTTAAGCTTCAATAATTTATTAGTTCTAAGCAGTTAAATAACATTTCATAAATTCTGTCAATCTTTTTTAACAAAATATTAATTCTGGCAGGGAAATTTGGTATCTAAGGCTTCGACGTTTCCCTCTGGAATAAAGGCATTAGCAGATTATGTCCATAGTAAAGGGTTGAAACTTGGGATCTATTCTGATGCTGGGTAATGATTTCGTGAGTCATATATATATATATATATATTTTATTTAATTAACAATGTAGTAATGTATAATAATTTTAAGTACCAAAAATTTTGTTCATCTCCACAATCTATATATTATCAGCCAGTGTTTCTCAATATATATATTTATATATGTAGAAATGAGACATGCAGTGGACAAATGCCCGGATCACTAGGTTATGAGGAACAAGATGCAAATACTTTTGCTTCCTGGGTAAGATTAATTCCTTTTTAAAAGTATTGATTCTTAAGTATTGCCCTAGTTATTAACATTTAGCTTTTAGCTTTGGGTCTTTTAATTGCGACTTTTTGGTGTTTCTAACCGAGACGTTAGTGTTTAAATCTTTATTTTCCAACTATCAAATTATTTATAAAAAATAAAAATAAATAAAAATTAACTTCTACGAACAATTTCATTAGGCTAATTCATAATTTATCCTATACACAGGGGGTTGACTACTTGAAGTATGATAACTGTCATAATGATGGCACAAGCCCAAAGGAAAGGTAATTATTGCTTCAAAATATACAAGCTTCTGTTGTTATTTTGAATAATTTGTAGACTTTCATATTATGAAATTCGAATTTAGGGGCCCATGGTTAGGAATCCAAAAATCTATAAAACTAAATTCTTTTGCAAGAATAACGTTATAGTATTAGTATGGACTAAACATTTGTAAAGCATTGCAGTTTTAGGAAAGTCCCATTTTTCCTGTGCATAATCTTTATAGCTTTAATCATACTTGCTTATAATGTGTAATAGGTACCCAAAAATGAGCAAAGCTTTATTGAATTCTGGAAGACCCATCTTCTTCTCTCTATGTGAATGGTGAGTTACATAGTGAAGTTTACATTACATCAAGCAACTTTTGCTATTTATATAACATTACATGATTTCCAGAACATTGTTTTGCAGAACATACAACAGATCATGGTTTTGTAATTGGTAGAATTTTTTTTTTTTTTTTTTTGGGTTGAATATATATTGCAGTGAATATTAATGTGTAGTCGACGGTGACACTTTTTTATTTTTTACTTTTGTATTTATTAAATTTGTTGCCAACTTCAGGGGGCAAGAAGACCCTGCGACTTGGGCTGCAAGTATCGGAAATAGTTGGAGAACGACAGGAGATATTCAGGATAGCTGGGAGAGGTAAGATAAGAAAGTGCCACTTCATATAATTTTCGCAAGCCAAATGTTTGTCAATATCATAGTTTTAAGATATAACTTTGATTCAATAGATTTGTTACTAGTGTTTTATTTTTTAATATAAAACATTTACACAAAATAGGTTTTCCTCTATTTCAATTTTAATTGAGTGTATTCGTTCTACAATATAAGAACATTTCCAATGGTAAACATAGCATCAATTCAAGTTCTAGTATTTCCAATGCTATCATAAAATATGGTAAATACTAAATAAATATAGTACTGTATGTGCTTCCAAAAAAAAGTGAGACTATTAAAATTGAAATGTAAGTTAAATAAGCTAGAATAAACTCATCTAAATATGCTTGTAGCTACGGTACAATTTCAGCTTCAATTCTTAATTTTGCCACAAAATTTGAAAATAATGAAATAAGTTCCTTGTTATATATTCTCATGATTCAATCTAAGAAAAGTATTTTTACATGTGTTTTTTAGCATGATATCTCGTGCAGATCAAAACGACAAATGGGCATCTTATGCTGGACCAGGAGGATGGAATGGTACTAAACTTTATTTATTTAATCTATAAACTCATTTTTATGTATAATTTTAAACAATAAAAACTTGAACTTTAAATATTTGATTAATGACATAATTATTGATATTTTATTGTCTTAAAATTTTGCAAGCATAAAGAATATTTGAAAATTATGTAATCCAATGGTGGATTAGTCAAAATTTGAATCCAATAAAAAATATTGAGTGGTAGAATATTACTTCTATATATGTGTGTATGTGTGTGTGTTATGTCAACTATGGAAGGAAAAAGGACACGCACACATATGTCATTCTAGACGTTATCATAATTAGAGTCATTGATTTTGTTCTCTATCATTTCCATATGCATTACCCAAAATTTTGACATGAATCCTCTATTATTCGAGTAATAAGAAATAATTAAGAGGATTGTTTGTCTCTCTTATGATAAATAAGAAATTATGAGTTGTGTTAGCCCTCCATTTTCAAGTGATCGAGGCGGTACCACGTAGCCCCTTGGCTTCAAAAAGTAAAAGTAACTTATGATAGTGTTAGTTTTTGAAAAATAAATGGTAAGTCAGTTTTCCAACTAACTAATTGGTTTCAGATCCTGATATGCTTGAAGTTGGAAATGGAGGAATGACAACAGAGGAGTACCGTGCACATTTCAGTATATGGGCGTTAGCTAAGGTAGTCTGGCAAATATTACTAAATTTTTTTGATATCATTCATATACCACATGTTAAATTAGAATGTCAGTTTTAAAAATATGCAGTTGATCAAACCAGTGTTTTGTTCGTGTTTATAGGCTCCTTTATTGATTGGATGCGATATTCGATCAATGGACAATATGACATTTGAATTACTAAGCAACAAGGAAGTTGTTGCAGTTAATCAAGGTACATCAGAAACATTGCTTATCTTCCCAAATAAATCTGAAATTGCTTACGATGCTATATTTGGACAGATAAACTTGGAGTTCAAGGGAAAAAGGTTAAGAAGGATGGAGATTTAGAGGTGAGCTTTTATCATATTATTTTCATTAGTGTGTAGCCCCGTGCATATGCTCAGATACAATTAAAAAAAATTACATTAATTATACGGTTCAAATTATATTTTTTTAGAAGAGGTTCAAATTATACATGGTATTAACTTATACTTTTATAAAATTATACATTTCTAAAATATGTAATGGTTTCTCATTAATTATATATATATATATATGTGTGTGTGTGTGATTTAGAATTTAATTGGTTTTAGACTTTTCGATTTTTGAACCTAATAATTCACTTATCATAAAAATTAAAAACTTAAATAGACATGTGGTGGAAAATTGGACTACAATTCAAATCTAATTTAGAATCTAAATGGATTTGGACTCTTCAATTTTTACATTCAATAATTCACTTGGTACAAAATTAAAAATTAAATTGGACATGTGATGCAAAATTGAGAATCCAATTAAAATCTAATTGGATTTTCTCTAAGTTTTGGCTATTAGTATTGATGATGCACAAGAATCAGTAGGCTGTATGCTCCGAGCTACAGTGGTGACTCGATGACCTGAAGAGAAAAAAGAGACTGTCAATGGTGACCGGTGTGAACTGGTCAAAGACTCTCTGACGGTTAAGTCAGTTTTCTCTCTAGAACACAAGGATGGTGAATTAGTGAGTAGTAGAACTTACATTGGTTCAATAAGACTTGATCCTTTTATAGAGAGTTAGGAATGGGTCTACTTGTTCGAATCCACTATCATCATGGGGGATGTGTGGAGTTAGTGGAGAAAATGGAAGGGGATTTCGGGGAATTCTCCTCACATTTTGGAATGGCAGATCGTGGTTTGATTGCATAGAACCTGTAGAAAGCTCCTTTGAAATTGGCTAAGTGTTGTTTGGTCATCCATGCCCTTGTGCCATGGACGACCATCCCGATTTGGACAATCACGATATTCATGGATGAACCTTGTTCATGTTTGTGGTGCTTCTGTTGGGCTTCCTTCCTTATAAAACGTTCTGGATGCGATCTGGTCGTGGACGACTACCATGGACGAACTAAACTTAATTTGAACCACCACCAATTCCCCCCTTGTCCTTGTGTCGTCGATATCACTATTACCTTGACACGTGGTGATTTTTTTATTGGTTGAAGGATTTTCTAGGTGCATGTCAAGGTGATTTGGGATTAGACGTCCTGGATTTTGACACGTGGCATAATCCTAGCGGTCTACAAGTCGCGTTGTTTCGTTCTTTAAAAAATTGCCACGTGGCGTATTCTGGTTGGCTCGTGTCATTTCAGTGTCCCACCCTGTTGCCTATAAATAGGGGAATACCTTTCCTACCCTCTCACATTTCTCATATTTTCTTCTCTGACATCAGTCGTCCTTCGCTCCTCGTCTAGAAGTTTTCTTCCATCCTTAGTCCTCTTTGTCTAGAAGCAGGTATCCTCTTTTCTTCGTCTGTAGGTTTTCTTTAGAATTCTATACAAAATGGCTGAGATAGTAGTGTCTTCATCTAGTGATAGGGATGAGAGAGATAGACAAGTACCAAAATGAGAGCAACAATAGTGATAGTAGTAGTATGAGTAATAATAGTGGTAGTGATTCTACGAACGAGCAGTACGCATCTAAAGTCCCTGGAGTTCCCTTAAAGGTTCTCCAAGAGGAGTTGAGGCAGAGGGCAACATCTAGGTTATTCGCTGGTCTGTCCACCAGTGCTTAAGTATCCATCCCCCCTAGTGAGGAGGAGGACATTTTGTATTGCTACGCCATGGACATTCCTTTAGAAATAGATGAGTAGAGGCTTTATACACTTAAGGATAAATACCAAATCTTGGACGAGGTTAATCCCCATCTTGCCGCTCCTGGTGAATGGTGTTGTACCCCGAATTCAAGGGTTGGCATATATGAGGCTTACTTGTTAGGGGGTCTTAGGCTACCTCTGAAGGCTTTTGCTAGAGAGCTTCTCCATAGGTTAGGTATAGGACCAAACCAACACAACCCCGATGCATGGAGGATCATTGTGTCCATGCAAGCGCCATGCAAAGAGGTTTTTGATGGGAACCATCCTCTTACTGTGGACGAATTCTTATATTGTTATAAACCCTCTGAAATAAGCCAATCTTTAGGTTTCTACCAATTTTTAGCTAGGGGTTCTAGTTGTAGGTTAATAAGGTCCTTTCCCTCATTTGATAGGAGGTGGAAGACAGAGTTCCTCTTTGTCTCTGGGTATTGGGCAAGGAACCCTATTAAGGTAGGCATGGACCCATTTCCTCCTTACACCAGTGAGATTGGTTGTTTGCATTTTGAGGGTATGTTACCTTTTTTAGATCATCTTACTTATTCTATCATACTTATCTAACTTCATTTTTTCTTTCTTTTTCAACTGTAACATGACCTTCCCTGACCAACTTCTTCCTAAATTGCGTCCAACAAACACATTCCTTTGTTGATAGGACCTTTTATTCCTTAGTGACGCTTCGCCGTCTAGCAACTTGGGGGCTTTGACCTAAGCCTATAGAGGAAGCATTAGCCCACAAGCTTACTACTCATCAATGTAAGTTATTTATTTTCTTAAACTTTTGCTTGTTCCTACTCATTTAGTTCATCTAAACTCTGACAATCCTCCTTCTTTTGTATAGGAATAGCAACTATGAAGGGAAATAAGGGGAAATGCCTTGTTGCTAGTGATAAGGTCGTCCAGTTTGGGGACAAGGTCCCTATCTAGACTCGTCTGCCTGCTGGCCACATTGAAGCTTATCCCTCTAGCCTCGTCGGAAAAAAGGAAGAATGTGTCTAAGAAACTGGACATAGGTAACCTTCCTAGCCGTCGAGGCAATAAGAAGCAGAAGGTTAATTCTTCGACACCGTCCACCACTCTTGTCGGGGTTCTTGACCCTGTCACTCCTACTGCTAAACCTGTGGTCCCAAGATTGATGCTTCCTTCGTCTTGATGCAGAACCGTCTAACCCTTTTCTTAAAGCCCCTCTTTCTGACAATGGTACCCTAACTCTTCTAAGAAGTGAGAATCTAGCTTGGAATCAAGCAAGTGGCGAGAATTGAAGACGTCTTCGTATGCTACAAGATGTCCATCAAGGAATTCGAGCATTCCACAATCCCTGATCTCTTCAAGGTAATTTTTCTTTGTCCATATTAAGTCATGCACTTTGTCTTCAAGTAACCTTTTGACGATACATATTTTGCTTATACTGTAGGTTATGATCAAGTTCATGGCAACGTCCAGGCAAGCCGCGGATTTGGATAAAGAGAGGATCAAGATGAAGGCGAAGATAAAGGATATGGAGAAGGAGTCAAGTCGTAAGGTTGGGGAGAGGAGGAAGTTGGGGGACAAGGTGAAAGAGTTGAAGAACCTTGCTGAGGAGTTGGAGGTGGACATTGTCGAGAAGGATACTCATCTGAACCATCTTTAGAAGCAAAATGACAAGCTCAGGTCCTCTCTGAGTAAATCTAACGATGAGGTCATCAAGGAATTCAAGATGTCCAATGAGTTTACTGACCTCCTGGACAAGAACTATGCTACGGGCTTCGAGGACTTCCGTATGGACACTGTCGAAGCTTTTCCTGGGGTGGATTTTGATTCCATCAAGCTCCCACTACAGTTAAGAGTTCTTTGCTCCAGACTAGCTCAGAGGATGCAAATATTGAAAATGATGCCTTTACCCCTCATCCCACAAAGGACGACTCAAAGTATGGGGGTGTTGCCCCTAGTGGTTTATCCCAATAGTTTAATTTGTAAGAAAAAATTTATTTTCATCATCATCATTTTCTTCTCTCTTTTTTTTTGGGGGGGGGGGGGGGGGGATCCGTTGTTTTGGACCATTTTAAATTTTTCCAAGTACATTTACTTCGTCCATGTTTAAGGACAGAAGTTTTATACACTTACCTTTTTGGGCTTATTACTCTAATGATTTTTGGAAGGTCGTCGTCTACCTTTTTTATTTTTAAATACAAATCTCATCTATCTTTGTTTGTTTTTATCCCTTTTGTTGCTAACTTTATTGTTCAAGTATTCATTCGTCCATGGTTTGGACTTCACTTATTGCTTGCATGCTTTGCTTCGTCTACTATTTATCGACGAGTGTTCGAAAATGCGTTTGTTCCTTTTGCACTTTTTTATTTTATTTTTTACCTTAAGGATTTGTTTCACCGTTTGGTGTTTTGCCGTCCATGAATGTTGTCTAAGGATAGTTATTGACGATACATCTCTGCATCTCGAGATTTTATTCATCTATGGCCTTTTAGCCTTTCTTGCGGACTTTAATTCTATATTGTATTAAAAACACTTAGTAGAAAATCCAAAATGCTTTATATAAAAACTAGGAACTTTGTACATAATGTAATAACGTCCACAAACATTACACACGCCAGTAACTAGTGCTTTTTAGGGAATTCAAATGCTAGAAAACATAACCTAACATAAGTGCTGAAAAATAACATAAATAGACTACCAATAGGAACCAATAGTCTATAGGTTTTGGGCCGTCCATGCTAACCTTCTTGACAAGTCTTCACTAAAGTACTTCCTCAAGTGCTCCACATTCCATGTATGCTCCAGCCTTCGTCCATCTAAGGCTTCTAAATAGTACGATCCTTGTCTTTTGTAGTTGATGGCTTTGTATGGTCCTTCCCAATTAGGTCCCAACTTTCCATGATCAGGGTCCTTAGTAGCCAGGGACACCCTTTTTAGGACGAGGTCTCTGATGTTGAATTGTGTGGGTTTGACCAGTGCATCATGGTTCTTAGTCATCAAGTTCTTGTAGCGTGCCACCCTCTGTTCCATGTCCATCCTTACCTCGTTAATAAGATCTAGGCTTAGACGGAGTTGCTTTTGATTATCCTCGTCCTTCTAGTGAGCCACTTTATAACTAGTCAAGCCAAACTTTGTGGGTATCACTGCATTGCTTTCATATGCTAGGTTAAAAGGAGTAACTCCAATAAGAGTCCTCACTATCGTCTTGTATGCCTAAAGGACGCTGGGTAATTCATCTAGCCATATCCCTTTTGCCCCCTTAAGCCGAGTCTTGAAGATCTTCAACAAGGATCGGTTTGCAACTTCTACCTGTCCATTGGTTTATGGGTGGGAAGGTAAGGAGTAGTGATTCCTAATTCCCAAGTACTCACAGAACTCTCTAAAGAGTGTATTATCAAATTGCCTATTGTCAGAGACGAGCACCCTAGGGATTCCAAAATGATAGATGACGTTCTTTTAGATGAAGTTTCTAACATTCTGCTCAATGATCTTTGCTAATGGCTCTGCTTCTGCCCAATTAGTAAAATAATTGATCCCCACCACTAAGAACTTCATTTACCTTATTCCCATGGGAAAATGACCAAGGATGTCAAGTCCCCACTAGGTAAATGGCCAAGGGACCACCATTGGAGTAAGGTATTCTGATGGTTGTCTAGTTATATTGTTGTAGCATCAACACTTGTCACACGCTTTGACATTTACTTCAACGTCTGCTTGCATGGACGGCCAGTAATATCTCGCGCTTGAGATAAGACATTATGGGGTCCAGTTGGCTTCTCCATCTATCTGATGTACCTCTGGAACGTCTATATTAGGGGTGTACTGGACTTTAATCTGGTCAACAACCAACTCGTCTATAGATGCTGCTTTGGCTAGGATGTTAGCTTTCATGTTTTCTTCCCTTGGGATCTGGTGAAATTAAGCCATTATGAAGCACTTGATTTACTACTCGACTTTGCCCAAATACCACTTCATTTGTTCTTCCTTGGCTTCACACATTCTATTTACCTGGCCTATAATCTGCTGCAAGTCTCCCTGGACGATAACTGACTCTGCTCTAAGTGACTTTAGCTAACTCCAAGCGAGCTAACTCCAAGCCTTGGAGGAGGGCTTCATACTTAGCTTCGTTGTTAGTCATCTGGAATTGTAGAAGTATTGCGTACTCTAGACAATCTCCTTTGGGTGATTGCAAGATTATACCAACTCCTCCTGCATACTGAGTAAACGAACCATCCACGTGGATGATCCACTGTTTTTCCCCTTAGTCTCTACTCTGCTAATCATGGGAAGAGTGAATTTTGTGATAAAGTCTGCGAGTACTTGGGCTTTTATTACTTCTCTAAGGTAATATCTTACGTCAAACTCACTAAGTTTTACTACCCACTAGATCAGTCGTATAACTGCTTCTAGTTTATTCATAGCCTTCTTAAACGGATGATCTATCAGGACGTTAATGATGTGAGATTGGAAATAAGGCCTAAGTTTTCTTGTTGCTGTTACCAATGAAAATGCTAACTTTTTTGTTGGCTGGTATAGTCCTTCAACTCCTCTTAAGGCCTTGCTGGTGTAGTAGACAGGCTTCTACATGTTTCCTTCTTCCTTAATTAAGGCTGAGCTCACTGCATGAGGGAACACCGCTAGGTACAGATATAACTTTTCACTTGGTTTAGACAGGCTCAACAACAGAGTTGAAGTGAATTTTCTTACTGCTGTTACCAATAAGAATGCCAACTTTTCTATTGGCGGGTATCGTCTTTTAGCTCCTTTTAAGGCCTTGCTGGTGTAGTAGATGGGCTTCTGCACCTTTCCTTCTTCCCTAATAAGGCTGAGCTCACTACATAAGGGGACACTAGGTATAGATATAACTCTTCACCTAGTTTCGACGGGCTCAACAACAAAGTTGAAGTGAGATAAGCCTTAAGATCTTCAAATGTTCGTTGACACTCGTCCATCCATTCAAATGCTTTCCTTAACACTCTGAAAAATGGTAAACACTTATCAGTAGCTTTTAAGACGAACTTGTTGAGGGCTGCTACTTGTCCAGTGAGGCTTTGGACTTCTTGGACATTCTTTGGGGGCTCCATGCTCAGTATTGCTTGGATTTTGTCAGGATTTGCTTCAATTCCCTTCTGTGAAACCATAAAACCAAAGAACTTTCCTAATGAAACTTCAAAGGCTCATTTGCTCAGATTCAACTTCATGTTGTATCTTCTAAGCATGTCAAAAGTCTCATGGAGGTCGTCCAAGTGCTGCATCTCCTTCGCGCTTTTGACCAGCATGTCGTCCATGTACACTTCAACATTTTGCCCAATTTGTGGACAAAACATGTGGTTGACTAGCCTTTGACAAGTGGCTCCTGCATTTTTCAGACCAAAAGGCATTACTTTGTAACAAAACAAACCTTGGCTTATGATGAAGGATGTTTTCTCCTGGTCTGCCTCATCCATCTTGGTCTGATTGTATCTCGAGAATGCATCAATGAAAGTCAACAATTAGTGTCCGGCTATTGAGTCTACCAGCTAGTTAATGCGTGGAAAGGGATAACTATCCTTAGGGCATGCATTGTTCAAATCTATAAAGTCCAAACACATCCTCCATTTGCCATTAGCTTTTTCGACCATCACTACATTAGCTAGCTAATCAGGGTAGTAGACTTTGCAAATGAACTTTACTGTTACCAACTTTTAGACTTTTTCTTTGATGGCATTGTCTCGCTTTGGGGCGAACACTCTCCTTTTCTGATGGACGAGCTTATAAGACGGGGACACATTTAGACGATGAGTAATCACACTTGGGTCAATCTTGGGCATGTTTTTGTGGCTCCACGCAAAAATATCTGTGCTCTTCTTGAGGAATTGGACGAGATCTTGCTTCGTCTTCTCTTCCATGCTTGTTTCGATTCTAGTAAACTTCTCTAGGTTAGACTCATCCAGAGGAACATCTTCCAATACTTCAATCAATACAGAAACTGTTCTTCTTTCTTCGATGTTCATCGCCTGCATTTGCTTATCCATCGCTAACATTGCTAAGTAACACTCTCTAGCCGCTAGCTGGTCTCCTTGTACTTCTCCAATGCCATATTCTATTGGGAATTTAATGGACAAGTGATAGGTGGACGTTGCAATCTTCCAACTGTTCAAAGTTGGTCGTCTTATGATGACATTATATGAAGATGAACAATCCACAACAAGGAGGTTTACTTTCTTATTGATTTGTCATGGGTAAGAGCTAACTACGACTGGCAAGGAGATAATGCCTATTGGTAGAACCTTCATTCCTACAAACATAATCAAAGGCATATTCACTGGACGAAGTAATTCCTTATTAATTCTCATTTGCTGGAAGGCCGGATAGTAGAGGATATCCGCTGAACTCCCATTAATATCTACTAACACTCTTCTTGTTGTGTAATTTGCAATCGTCAAAATGATAACAATTGCATCTTCATGAGGATGATGCAGTCTCCTTGCATCTTCGTCCGTGAAAGTAATAGTGGGCTCGTCTACTTTGGACATCCTTGGTGGGTGGTCAGTGAGTTGAACATTCTAAACTATCTGCAAATAAGTCTTCTTAATTTTGGATGAGCTCCCAGTTGACATTCCCCTTACAATAACCCTTATTTCTCCTAATGGCTAACACACTGACTCTTACGCTTTGCCTTTCAACGGTTGCCTTTCGTCTTTGTGGTCTCATCCAAGGAAATTCTTCAATTTTCCTTGCTTAATGAGAATGTCAATTTGTTGCTTCGAGTTGTAACACTCGTCCGTGTCATGTTCATGATCTCAATGGAAATGACAATACTTGTTTTTGTTTTGTTTTCTGGGATCTCCTTCATCTTCTCTGGCCATTTCAAGGACGAGTCGTTTGATTTGCATTAACACTTGGTCAAGTGGGGTATTCAAGGGAGTGTAGTTAAAATATCGTCCTGATGAAGATCTTGCCTTCCTGTTGTCTTGATCTCTTTTCTCCCTAGTCTTGGCCTTCTTTGGACAAGGGCCTTGCTTTGGATGGTGTACATATCCAGCTTTCACTCATTTAGCCTTCTTCTTTTTCTTGGCTATAATCGCATCCTTAGCATTTATGAAACTTTAGGCTAAATGTATCAACTCGACCATCGTCTATGGCTCTTGGTCATACAACTTGTGGATAAATAAATCCAAAGTAACTCCATTGTAAAAGGCTGCTAAAAGGATCTTATCATCCATCTTGTCTACCAATAGGGCTTCCTAGTTAAAACGACTAATGAAAGTCCGAAAAATCTCATTTTCTCCTTGCTTTATTTTTAGTAAACTGGATGAGGAACGCTTATCCCTTTGGTCTTCGACGAAGTTGTTGACAAACAACTTACTTAACTTCTAGAACGAAGTTATGGTGTTTGGTGGTACCTTACCAAACCACACCCTGGCTGGGCCTTTCAACGTGGTAGGAAAGACTCTGCACATGATTTCATCTAGTACGCATTGGAGATGCATGGTTGTCTTGAACATGGTGATATGATCGCAAGGGTCTCGCGTTCCATCATATGAGTCCAAGGTAGGAATTTTGAACTTGGAGGGTGGAGGATGACTCGTGATGGACGTGGTGAAGGGAGAGTCAATTCTATGGACGAGATTATCCACATGGTTTGCTCTCCTTATGTAGTCCTTCATCTCTTACATGGCTTTCTTCATCTGGTCCATTTCTCTCTCCAAGTGTGGCACCGTCCAAGTGACGGTACCTCTAGACTAATCTCCTCCTTCGACACTGTTCTCTGTCCCTCCATTCTCTAAATTTTGCCCGTGCTCCGTGCCGCATCGCTGTCGATGTTGTCTATTGACTTCTCTAGTTAACTCCTGGTTTTGTTGCGTCAAGTCCGCCATTGCAGTTGCTATGGACTGTAGTTGTTGTTGGACAGACAATGGTGCTGGTACTGGTGCTGGTGCACGATTTGGATGACTAGAGGCATTTCCACTCTCCTAGTGTTTTGGAGTGGTGGCCATCGACCTAGTCTGAACTATGCAACCTTTTTTGTCTTGGAAAACAAGGTGGTTAACACAAAAACTTTGCTTACTCCCCACAGACGGCACCAACTGATGATGCACAAGAATCAATAGGCTTGATGCTTCGAGCTACGGTGGTGGCTTGATGAGCTGAAGAGAAAAAAGAAACTGCAAGGGTGACCGGTGTGAACCGGCCAAGGACTCTCCGACGGTTAAGTCAGTTTTCTCTGTAGAACATAAGGATGGTGAATTAGTGAGTAGTACAACTTACCATGGTTGAATGAGACTTGATCCTTTTATAGAGAGTTAGGAGTGGGTCTACTTGTTCAGATCCACTATCATCATGGGAGACGTGTAGAGTTAATGGAGAAAATGGAGTGGATTTCGGGGAATCCTCCCTATATTCTGGAATGGCAGATTATGGTCTAATTGCACAGAACCTGTAGAAAGCTCCTTTGAAATTGGCTAAGTGTTGTTTGGTCGTCCATGCCCTTGTGCCATGGACGACTATTATGATTTGGACGATCACGATATTCATGGACGGACCCTGTTCATGTTTGTGGTGCTTCTGTTGGGTTTCCTTCCTTATTAAATGTTCTGGACGCAATCTAGTCATGGACGAACTAAACTTAATTTAGACCCCCATCAAGTATATATATATAAATTTATCATATATGAATCCATGTTTATATATGTGATATTTTGTGCATGTATAACTGGCTAAATCATGGGCATCAACTTAAAAAAAAAAAAAATGAAACAAAAGGTTTAGCAAAGTATAATCGACTGTTACTGCTAGAATTTGCATTGCATAAATGGAGTCAATCAATTCTTCATCCACAGTTAAACGTCTAATTATAGTATAAGATATAATTACATAAAAATTTTTGAAATAAAACTTGTATGTAGGTTTGGGCTGGTCCTCTCAGTGATAACAAGGTAGCAATAATCCTGTGGAACAGAGGTTCATCAAATGCTACGGTTACTGCTTATTGGTCTGATATAGGCCTCAAACCAGAAACTGTTGTCAGTGCACGAGATTTATGGGCGGTAAGATTTGTAAGTTGTAACTAGGATTTGATTTTATTTTATTTTTTTCCAAAAATGCGAGAAGGCATACTATACTCTTCTATAGTGTTATTTAGAGCTTCCTTGATTTGTGCAGCATTCAACACAATCATCAGTACAGGGACAACTCTCTGCCAATTTGGAGTCCCATGCTTGTAAAATGTATGTCTTAACTCCTCAATAAATTGTTTCAACCAAAAAAAAAAACTCCTCAATAAAGATGGATTTCTTCCGACCTATTTCAAGGCAATCAGATAGATATGACTTGTAATATCTGGTGGTCTGTTTAAATCACTTAACAGAGTGATCATTTAAATATAAAAATAATGAATAGAAGTAGATTATAACAAATTAATTTGGAAAACACATTGTTTCATTCTTGGAGGCCCTACTGGCTGCTATTTTGCTCATATTTTGCCAAAACATAACATAAAACAGATCAAATAGCCTCCTAAGAAATACTTTGCTTCACCATTGTAAAGTCCAAGATCCATAATCCAAAAAATTGCATATATGAGAAAAATGAGAGACGCCCACATCGATTTTCACTCAATAAAGTGGAAACTACCAATTTCATAAGAAAAGAAAAGAACAGGAGGGACACCCATACAGAGTTGTGGTTGTTGATTGTTTTTCTTCATTGGGTGAACCCAGATCCTGGAAACTTCGAGGGAGTTTGGATACAGTATATTTTGATAAAAACTGAAAACTGAAAATAATAAAAAAAATTACTGTTCATTTACCTATTTACACTGTTTATGTCCTATGAACAGTGCACTAGGGCTGGTCCAAAAAAAAAAAAAAAAAGACGTCCGCACCAGACACAATCCAATCGCTCACTTCTTGTTTGTTGATGAACTTGCTCCCTCCTTCACTATTGTTTAGATTAGATTCGACATCATCTTGAACATCAAGGCATACAACTCTTCTTTGTTGGCGTTGGGGTTCATTGGATTCTGTCACCGACCCACTTTGTAGATTATTTTTTTTAATACAATTTACCCATGGCTTAGGATCTTGTTCTTTATTAACATGTGGATGTGGATGAATAAAATCCATACACTACCATTTTTTTGGATTATTGCCACCGCCATCATGAGAGCATCTTCATGTTTGTGGGACCAAAAGGATTGGGATGGCAAAGAAAGAAAGAGCTTCTATCAAATCTGGATTTTTTTTTTTTTTTTTTT
The DNA here is from genome assembly GCA_023621385.1 of Quercus gilva. Taxonomy (NCBI): domain Eukaryota; kingdom Viridiplantae; phylum Streptophyta; class Magnoliopsida; order Fagales; family Fagaceae; genus Quercus; species Quercus gilva. The sequence goes on along the minus strand of CM042482.1, from coordinate 31,317,041 downwards.
TTGAGGTATAAATTTTATATCCAAACTAAGAAATTGATAAATGATGGTATTGGAAACGAAGGGACTTAAAAATTAAAATCCTATCATTTTGTGAATTTCTATGAATTTATCAATTCTTCACCCAAACACAGGTGAGTGAACCCAGATAAAAACGTTATTCTCAAAGTGAGAGAAATAGTCCCACAGGTCAGAGAGAACAAATAAAATTACAACTTCAACACTCTGTCACTTTCTTCCATGTGTTCCAACTCTTTGTTTTCTTCTTCATTGTCTTTGGTACCAAACTCCCCATTATATTTTGGATAGTGGGATTTTGACTAGTTGAATAATATGTAAAGGTTTATACTTTATAGAAGAAAGGGGGACCTGCGCTTTTTTTTTTTTTTTTTGGTTAGTGAAAGCATCTACATTTGGATTATATGTAGTAGTGGATGAGTTTGTGAAATCTTAATCATGGGATTTTTAGTATAATCGAGCTTTGTTTTGTTTTTTATCTATTTATTTATTTATTTTTGAGTTCCGGATTTGAAGGAGGAGAGAAACATAAAAAATTATTGAAAAAAAAATATTCCTATTTTTCTAAAAGCAAGGAGAGAGGTAGGTTACGGTTGTCTAACAAAGGGCATCTTAGGTGGATTATGTAACACTTTTTAACCATGAGTAAGCACTATTAAAATGGGTCTAACCAAAGGTGGGTTAATTGCAATTGTCCCATGCACTTTTTACACCATTCTAATACAATGGTCTCAAGAAAGCAATTAATTCCTTTTATCTAGTTGCATACAAGCAAATTGAATGATAAATGATTGAGGTTTTCATCTCACTTGAATAACATAAGAAGCAAATATTTTTAGATATTAAGGCTACATTTGTTTCACATAAATTCAATTTCAGAAAACTATTTTACACCCTTGTGTGTGTTTGGACACCCACGAAAAAAATGGTCAACGGAAAATCAGCAACCCGTTGAACATAAAATAACCCACCAAAAGCGTAAAATCATTTACACTTTGATTTTACCTTCAACCATTTTTTGGAAATCACACCCAAAAGAGAGAGACTGAGACTGAGATCAAGCACACGCCACCTGAAGCTCATCCTCACTGGTCAGATTGTCATCCTCGTCCCCTCCACGCGACAGTGAGTGCTCTGTTCCTCTTCCTTCCTTTTTGTTGCTTGCATAAACCCATCTGTTCAAACCCACCCTCGTCGGAAGTCCCTTCCATCTTCATCTAGCAATGCCCAAACCACAAGGCGTCGTCTGAATTCCCCTCCAGCTTCATTGTCCCCTCCATTTTTTCTTGTTCAAACTCAACTTGATTTGGTTGCATCCCACCACACCCATCCCTGAAACCCAGAAAACCCATTCCTCAAACCCACTCCGACGAACCCACCACTTCGACAAACCCATTCGTTGAACCCACCACTCCAACAAACCCACCACTCCAACGAACCCATTCTGCTAACCCATTTCTCAAACCCCCACTAGCCGCCATCGACCACCAACCCACTCCACTCCACCCCCAAACCCACCCGATCTGGTCGCCACCACCTCCATCCACTCTGATCCTCTCTTTCCCGATCTATCTCTCTTTCCCTCAATCTCTCACTCTTTCTTCCTCCTCTCACCGAGTTTGTGAATAAAAGATGTTTTTATTTTGATTTTTGGTTATGTTAAGGGTATATTTTGAATTTTTCTGTTATAAAATTTGTTTGGGAGTTGAGAAAATGTGAAAAAAATGTAGGAAAATAGTGTTTTCAAAATGTTACCAAACACTGAAAATCGTTTTCTGGACTATTTTCCATTGCAGAACCAAACACCCGGATTTCATTTTCCTTGCGGGAATTCGCTTTCCCCTGCATTCATTTTACACTCGGAATTCGATTTACATTGAACCAAACGCAGCCTAAATGACAAAATTCATGCCAAGATAACCTGATTGTAGTAAAGTTAACAACATATATTTGAAATTGTTAAGTTGTGATTTTTCTTGTTTTATGTTGGCTGTATTATGTGTCAAAGTTCTTTGTAATTTCATGCATAATTTCTTCGTCATCTGACCAAGGTGCATCAAGTTGGCTTTGATCCAGTTTGTCGATCCCCGATTATAAGTTCTCTTTGACCACAACATATAGGAACTAGACTATCTATTGCTGTTAAGCTTGTTTGCAAAGGCTCATGTATAGAGTTACATTCAATAATCCCTAGGGCTTTCTAATTTTGGTCTCTAAATATTTACCAAAAGTTTGTTTTTCATCCCTAAATTTGAAAATGATATTTTTTATGTCCTTAAACTTTGTAATTAGTTTTTTTTTTTAATAGTTTAGAAACAAAAATAGGGACAAAAAAATGAACATTTTTCAATATTTTAAGGACGAAAAAAAGAAGAAGATATTTTAAAATTTTAAGGATGAAAAATGAAACATTTTCAATAGTTTAAGAAACAAAAGACGAACCTTTCAACAATTTAGGGACAAAAAAAAGAACTTTTTAAAATTTAGGGACAAAAAATATTTTGGTAAAATTTAGGGACCGAAATAGTATTTTACCAGGAAGAAAAAAAAAAAAAAAAGACAAAAATACAAAACAATGGAAATAGATAAAATTATAATTAAAAAAAAAAAAAACTACTCAATATATTTAGAATTGGCAAGGTAAAACTTGATAGGACAAATATTTATATAATGCATGGCAAGATAGCCATGTGACCCATCAAGTACTCATGAATCCTCAAAGCAAGGTAACAAGTCTGCGTCTACCTTTATCTTATAAAAACTTCTGTTCTACTGCATCTTGTATGACTCTTTTTTTCTTTTTCTTTTTTTAAGAAACAAACATACACACATAAACACACAAAAAAACCAAAATAACTTTTAAGAGAGTGTGGTGTAGATTATGCTATACACAACACACTCCTTTTGATTCCCATTACTTTTCAAATATTATTCTAATTATTTTCTGGTACCCCCAAAGTTCTCTTCAATCAATAAAGCCTAAATGTGAGCTTCTTTAAATTCCTATAGTATATTACTCTTATACTTTGTTCTTCCATAATCATAGTTGATCAATACATAACTCTTGAACAATAGTGACCTTATGAAATTGTGAATTACATTGGTGTAGAAAGGAAAAACTCTAGATGTAGAAACTCGATTTTGCACCCATAATTTAGTTATGGAAGATGACTAAAATGACCATTTCAAATACCCAAAAATCATAGTTGCATTACATTCATTAAATTATTCATTGCATACCATAAAAATGATCTTGAGATTCTAACAGTCACGACAGTATGCCCAATTCCCAAATTGGACTGTCAAATTGAAAGATATCACAAGATTAAGTTTTCACTGTCTACAGGCATTATATAGGGGTGAAGTTGATTATGTGTGATTAATTGAAATTAATTCTAATTGGTTAAACAATTAAAATTAATTAAATAATTGTGTGATTGGTTGTTGGTTTTTATCAGAAATAAACTTGATTGCATAGGAATAAAATGAATAATCAGATAACAAGAGAATTGTTGATAATTAAGTCTTTTTAGAATATTTATCTATTTATCTATCAGATAATTATCATTTTTAAGGACTTGATTATCAAAATAAAAGGGACTAATTTTAGAGTACGAGTTAAAAATACGTCTAGGTGCAATTCCTGACTTAGAAAATCCCTAAAAAAGAGTCCAGATCAAACAAAAGTTAGGAATTGAGCTCAGCACTCTTGGAGTGCTGATTGGCACATGGCAAGTGCCGATCAGCACTTCCCAAGTGCCGATTAGCACAACTTCAAGGCCCGGCCTGGAAATGTTTTAATCAAGATAAAATGCATCCATTTCGAATTTTTAGGGATAAGAATGCAACCTAATTCATATCTGATAAGGGTAATTTAAATAAATTAAAATATATAAAAAAAAAAAGAAAAAAAAAAGAAAAAGGTGTTAGACTTATTCACATGAGATAAAGCCATTAGTCTAGAACCTGTTAACCATACTATGCATTCAAAGAAGAAAATGACAACATTGTGAGCTGACGAGTCCTTTTCAAAGCCAATGACTCCACCTTAAAGCCGACGGCTTTTGGGTGGGACGACTAGAACTCCCAGACATGGTAGGAAACTGACGGAAGGAAGCTAATAGGGATAAAGAAGCTTTTGATGGATCCAACATGACTTTACTTGGACTCCACAAATGAGTATATAGGAAAAATCTTATGCCCCACGGTTAACCCTAATAAAGAGAGTCCCTATAAGAAAAGGATCCTGCAAAATACGCGCATTAATGAGGATCTTCCCCACAAGGAAAGACCCTCTCCGCCAAGAAATGAATGTCAACTCTACACTACTATAAAAACCCTAAAGCCCTCACAAACCAAGGTACGCATAATTTACCCCAGGTCTGGCACTCTAGAGTTGTGGAAGTTTTTTAACTTAACCTTCAGAGGGTATTTGGTCGGTAGCACACCGGTACTCTCTACAAGGTCTTCTTTGTTTCTGTTTCACATGTGTTGTCTAGAGCACATAAGGACTGTGCAACTTACTGATGATTTTTGGCATCATCAGTTGGCACCGTCTGTGGGAAACTTGTAAGTGATACTACTGCTTCCCAGATAAAGAGTTGCATGGTACTTACTCGCTCGATGTTGACCACCAACAATATTCAAAGAGACAAACCACATACCACCACCCTCGAGAGACAGGTTCAAACTCTCGCCGCTATCGTAGAACGCCTTACCAAGCAAAACCATGATCTAGAGGAGCAGTTGCGCCAAAAGAATGCAGGGCTTAACACTCATGAGGAGGACCGAGAAGGCACTAGCGCTGAGAGAAAGGACCAAGAGAAGCCGGAAGGTAGCAACGCCCTAAGCAAACAAAGTGATAGGACACAAGCTGTCCATCTGCCGCAGAGACAACTCCACCATACATGGTTGTGAAGATACAGATGATGAAGGAATGGATGGACTTTATGATGAACACCCTCAGAGGATGACTGTCTAGCAACCTCGATGAGCTGGTCCATCGGACGAATTCACCCTTCACGGCATCCGCCACTTCATTCCCCCTTCTGCCGAAATTTCGCATGCCGCAGGGAGAGTCTTATAAGGGATCCAAGCATCCCTTAAATCACCTAGAGTCTTTCAAAACCTTAATGCACTTGCAAGGTGTGGCAGACGAGATCATGTGCTGAGCCTTTCCAACTATGCTGAAGGGTCTCGCAAGGATATGGTTCAGCAGGCTGATGCCAAACTCCATCAACACCTTCAAAGAATTGAGTGCACAGTTTGCTTCGTACTTTATCAGGGGGCACATGTATAAGAAGTCCACTGCATGCCTGATAAGCATTAAACAACAGGAGGATGAGACGTTGATGTCTTACATCACTTGCTTTAACAAGGAGGCCCTCTCTATTGATGAAGTTGACAACAAGATACTCGTGGCTGCATTTACCAATGGGTTACGGAAGGGTAAGTTTCTATTTTCCTTATACAAAAATGACTCAAAAACCATGTCGGATGTACTTTATAGGGCTACTAAGTACATGAACGCGGAAGACATACTATTGGCCCGAGAAGAGAAGCCCAAGAAGAGGGAAAGACAAGAAGATGAGTGGCAAGATAGGGGATGAAAGATGGCTAGGACTGGAGACCTACAAGATGATAGACGCTCCAAACCCCCCATTGGGAGGTTCACAAACTTCACCCTGCTCAATGCCTCAATCGATCAAGTCTTAATGCAGATCAAGGACAAAAGAGCCTTGACATTCCCTGGCAAGTTGAAGGGAGACCCTAGTAAGAGGTCTAGAGATAAGTATTGCCATTTTCACCATGATCACAGTCATGATACATTCGACTGCTTTGACTTGAAGCAGCAAATAGAAACTTTTATCAGACAGGGAAAGTTGTAAAGGTTCATCAGTAAGGAAAAGACAGATGCACATCAAGAACAGACTGTCGGAAGGGAGAACGAGCGTCCTAAGCCGACCCTAGGAGACATAAGAATGATTGTAAGAGGAACTACAGTTTCTGGCTCATCTAAAAAGGCTCATAAGACTTACCTAAGGATGGTTCAGAATGTCTAGCTAACGAGCTTCGTCCTAAAGATGGTACAGGTCGACAACCCTATCATTGGGTTCTCAGAGGATGATGCTCGACGTCTCCACCACCCGCATGACGATGCACTTGTTGTTAGCATACGGGTAGGGGACTACAACACTCATCGAGTCTTAGTTGACAATGGGAGCTCAGCTGACATCCTCTACTACCTAGTGTTCCAACATATGAGAATTAAGAGAGAACGGCTGGTTCCGACCAATGCCCCACTTGTTGGGTTTGGAGGAACAAGAGTATACCCCTTCAACGCGGTCACATTACCTATAATGGTTGGTGATTATCCTCAACAGATCACTAAGAATGTTACATTTCTTGTTGTTGACTGCTCATCTGCATACAATGCCATCTTGGGTCAACCTACACTCAACTCGTGGAAGGCTGTGACTTCGACCTACCATCTGATGATCAAATTCCCTACTGAGTATAGAGTAGGAGAGATACGTGGGGACCAAGTGGCAACACGAGAGTGCTACATAGCAATGCTAGAGATGGACAACCATTTGCAGACCATGAACATTGAAGAACAAAGGGCGGTCATAGAGCCCATTTAAGGATTGAAGGAGATAATTCTCGATAACTTTAGGCCTGAGCGAATGACTAGGATCGGCACCCTCGGCAGGCCGCCAGTCCATCAAGTGCTCACGTCATTCCTAAGAGAAAACCAGGACATCTTTGCTTGGAGTCATGAAGACATGCCTAGGATCGACCCCTCAGTCATGGTACACAGGTTGAATGTGTCACCCATTTTTCCCCCCATCCGTCAGAAGAAACAAATGTTCACCCAAGAATGAGGCCGAGCCATAGTGGAAGAAGTCCGCAAGTTGCAAGATGAAGACTTCATTAGAGAAGTTTACTACCCCGACTAGCTAGCCAACATGGTGATGGTTAAGAAAGCCAACAGGAAGTGAAGGATGTGCATAAACTTTATGGACTTGAACAAGGCGTGCCCCAAGGATAGCTACCCTCTTCCGCAGGTTGACGTCTTAGTAGACTCTAGCTTTTCCTGGCTACAATCAGATAAAACTAGATAAAGCTGATCAAGAGAAGACTTCATTCGTCACTAGCCAAGGCCTCTTTTGCTACAAAGTAATGTCATTCAGCCTCAAGGACATGGGTGCAACGTATCAGTGGCTCATGAATAAGATGTTTGCACATCAGATCGGAAGAAATGTTTAAGTCTACATTGATGACATGCTAGTGAAAACCGAAAAGGAGGATGACCATTTAGACGATCTCAAGAAGACCTTCGACACCCTACGCTCTTACAACATGAAACTCAATCCGAGCAAGTGTGCGTTCGAGGTGACGACTATAAAGTTCCTGGGGTTCATGGTGTCTCAGAGAGGTATCGAAGTCAACCTAGACAAGATTCAGACCATAATGGAGATGGCACCACCAAGGAATGTGAAAGAAGTACAAAGCGTCAACAGCAAAGTAGCCGCACTGAATAGATTTGTATCAAGGGCAACAAACAAGTGTCTACCTTTTTTCCGCATGCTAAAGAAGTCTTTTAAGTGGACAGCGGAGTGTTAACAAGCATTTGAAGATCTAAAGGCCTACCTCTCTTCCCCACCATTGCTAAGTCCCTCCCAACTAGGGGAAGAACTATTCCTCTACTTGGCTGTATCCCCAACTATCATTAGTGTGGCCTTAGTAAGAGAAAAGGACAGGATGCAGAAGCCTATATACTACATTAGCTGAGCACTCCAAGGTGAGGAGGAAAGGCACCCATCGATGGAGAAGCTCGCTTTCGCTTTAGTTACCGCGGCCCGTAAACTCAAGCCATACTTCCAAGCCCACACTATGTTTGTCCTAGCTGATAAGCCTCTACAGCAGGCAATGAGCAATCCTGAAACTGCTGGACGAATGGCGCTATGGGCAATAGAATTGAGTGAATTTGATGTGCAATACCACCCACGTACTGCCATAAGGAATAGGTAGTTGCTGATTTCATCGCAGAATTCACTTGTATGAAAAGCCAAGAGGTAGAAGAACAATCTCAGTGGAGTGTCCACATAGATGGATCATCCAACAAGCAGGTTGGCAGAGTGGATATAGTGCTCCGTTCCCTAGAAGGGACGAGATCAAATGCATGGTTCGTCTCGATTTCCCAACGACCAACAACGAAGCTGAGTACAAAGCCTTAGTAGCGGGGCTAGACCTTGCAAAAGCCGTAGGGTCAACAAGTGTGGTCGTATACTGCGACTCTCAGGTCATCACCAGTTAGGTGAACAGTGACTTCAAATGCAAGGGGGAAAAGATGAAGAAGTATTTGAAGCAGGTGAGAAAACGAGTAGGCGAGCTGAAGGCCAAGTTCGTCCAAGTTCCTGGGGAAGAAAACAAGAAAGCCGATCGCCTTGCTAAAGCTGCCTCTGCGGAACATATGCTTATCATTGGCAAGGTACTTTCTTTTGTTTAGCTCTTACCTTTAACAGATGACATCCGCATGCAGGAAATAGACTCGGAAAGCAACTGGACTACGCCGATAGTTTCTTACTTGAAAAACGGCACACTACCCGATAGTATGGAGGCCGCAAGGAAGTTGAAGGTCCAAACAACACGATTCGTTCTAATAAAGGATGTCTTGTACAAGAGAGGCTTCTTCCTCTCGTTCCTAAGGTTCTTAAGCCCTGAAGAAGTGGACTATGTCATGAGAGAAGTCCATGAAGGGATCTGCGGGAACCACTTAGGGTCACAATCTTTGGTGCACAAACTGATTCGAGTTGGATACTACTGGCTTACTATGCAGAAGGATGCCTAGACTTATGTCAAAGCCTGCGACAAATGTCAAAGGTTCAGCAGCGTCATCAGATAGCCAACAGAAGAGCTCACCCCAATGACAGCCTTATGGCCTTTTGCTTAATGGAGATTGGACATCATGGGCCCATTCCCAATGGCAATGAGACAACTGAAGTTCCTAATAGTCGACATAGACTACTTCACCAAATGGGTAGAAGCTGAAGCCCTGGTAAGAATGCATGAAGCTTCATCTAGAGGAACATTATCTACAGATACAAGATCCCTAGAGTCTTGGTCTCGAATAACAAGAAGCAGTTCAACAACGACTCTTTCAAGGAATTTTGCTCACAATTAGGGATCAAGAACCACTACTCCTCTCCCGCCCACCCTCAGGCTAATGGACAAGTTGAGGTCGCGAACCGATCCTTGCTTAAAATTATCAAGACTCAGCTTGAGGAGGCAAAGAATATATGGCCAGAAGAGTTGCCAAGCGTACTATGGGCATACAGGACAACAGCCAGAACACCTACAGGAGAGACGTCGTTTCGACTATCACACATAAGCGAGGCAGTTATCCAAGCTAAGGTCGGACTCACAAGGTACTAGGTGGACAATCATGATGAAAGAAGGAATGACGAGGCCATGCATCTATAGCTTGACCTTGTGGAAAAGTCAGGGCGATAGTTGAACAAAGACAAGCACGTTACCAAGACCTCATGGCCAAGCACTACAACTCCAAAGTTAGACATAGAGACTTCAAAGTTGGAGATCTCATCTTGAGAAAGGTGATGGGTGCCACTAGAGGTCCCTCCCAAGGAAATCTCGGTCCTAACTGGAAGGGACCCTACAGAATCACTTCATGGCAGAGGAAATGCACATAGCACCTGAAGACGTTAGACAGACAGAAGTTGCATCATCCATGGAACACCGAGCACCTCAGGAATACTACCAGTAGATAAAAGCATGAAGGGCGCCACTCCTTATTTCCAGTTTATTTCTTTTAGTTAATTTTTATATACAATACTTTCTAAGCCTAAAGGGCAGGTTTTTATTCTTTTTAAGAACAACTTTTTACTTATGCGCATATTTATCACAATAAGAGGAGTTATTAAGATATTACATGTGTATGTGTACGTTTCTACAAAACCACATCCAAAAGTGGATAGATGGTCCCAAGGGATGCCTAAAAAATAAGTGAGTCCACAAATAGGTGAATTCACTAAGTCCGCAAGTGGATGACTTCAAAACCACATCCACAGGTGGACGGATCATCCCGAGGGATGCCTACAAAATACTTGAGTCCACAAATGGACGAATTCACTAAGTCCACAAGTGGATGAGTTTATTAAGTCCACAAGTGGACGAGTTTATTACGAGGTCCTTAAGTGGACGAGTTCATTGCGAAGTCCATATAAGTGGACAAATTCATTACCAAGTCCATAAATGGACGAGTCTGATACTTAGTCCTCAAAAAGGATGAATTAAGTCCAACAAGTAGACAAATTCATTACTAAGTCCACAAGTGGACGAGTTTATTATGAAGTCCACAAGTAGATGAGTCTATTAGGAAGTCCACAAGTAGATGAGTCCATTACAAAGTCCACAAATGGACGAGTTCATTGCGAGGTTCTCAAATGGATAAATTGATTATGAATTCTGTAAATGGACTAGTCTTATACTAAGTCCTCAAAAAGGACAAATCATGTCTAAAGTGGACGGGTTCACACCTACATGTCGTAAAGTACTAACAGACGAGTTACTAAATACTAGTGGAAGGGTTCATTCCAAAGATGCACGAGCGCACCCAACAGAACAGGAGCATCCTGACATATACACTCGTCCCAAGATTAACGACATACGCATATATCGAAGTAAGAAATCAATACTTAAAGCGACAGATATAAAATGTTAAACAGATGCCATAATATAAAAAGTGTTTACAACCAAAGCCCAAAGGCCTCTGGCACTTAATATTGTCTAAAAATAGGACGAAATACATAAGAAATTATTATTATTAAAAATAAAAAACTAAACTGAAGGGTTCTGGACGTCCTGAACTAGAGGATTCTCGTCGTCCTTGGAAGGAGGATTCTGGGCGTCCTGAGTAGAAGGATTTTCATCATCTTAAGGAGGATCTTCAGTAGACTGGATCAAGGGAGTGACGGGTCTCTTCACAGCAGGTTAAGCAAGGATAACACCGTCATCTTTTGGATCCCACTCTAACTGAGTAGAGTGTTCAGTCTCCTCACTAACGGTGTCACCGCCCGTAGGGATTAACGGCAGGGGGTCATCCATGGTGACTCTAGATAGATCCAAGTTTGGGTAGACGAATCTGACCTACTTCAAGCAATCCTCAAACCCGTCACCATAATAGACTGCACAAGCATCCATAAAAGGCTGTAAAGCCTTGAACTCTATTACAATGTCAACCCTGGCTGTCTCTACCTACCTACAAAGAGCTGTCAGCTCCTTCTCCAAGCTCGCTTTAGCCTCTTGCACCTTTTCCCACTGATTGGTCTCCTTCTTCAACTTCTCGTTCAAAGCCATCACCTCCTTGTTAAGAGTACGAAGGGCCCCCATGTATTGATCCGGTTCATTGGTCAAGGTCTCATTGTGCTTCCTAAGATCACTGATCACCCCATCCTCAGCTACGCACATATCTTGCAACGCCATCATACGCACCAGCGCCTGAAAATAAGTTAGAACCATCAGCTAACGAATAAACAACATAATAAAAATGGGAAAAGAACATACCCTAGAGAGGTCAAAAAGACCCAACACCCTCAAATCCTCCATCTCTTGCCCGGCGTAGGGGTCCAAATCCATCTCCTTGATGATTGACTCAACCATCTCGATGACGTATCCCTTATGTGTAAGGAGACGACGAGTTCCCTAGGTAACGGGCCCATCGCCGTCATTAAGCCTTTGCCAACTCCATGACTTGGCTTAGGAGGCAACAGCTTTTTGGACTGTTTGTCACCAGGAGTGACCATTCCTTTCTTAAAAGGATGATCATCCTTCCCTTCAACTTTCTGTTTGGGCGCCCCATTCTCGACAACCTTAAGGGTCGACAAGGATGCTCCCTCATTCCCCTTCTCCTTCTTCTCCTCTTTTTTATGTGCCACAGCTGACGCCTTCACCAACGCTCTCTGTTTGGTTGCCTCCATTTTTGTAAAGAACAAAGGATGGGAGTTATATACAAAAAAGACAAGGAAACGATGAAAAGAAAGAAGTAATAAAGGGAGGACTTATTCTGACAAGAGTATCTGTTCAGTCTAAGTGCTACAAGCGTCGGCTTTGGACCACCACAGTAGGCATGCAGCGTATCAAGAGTGGTCAGGTCCCCCCACTTTCATTCCTCAAATGGAATCTTAAGAACCTGTCGAATAAAAGCCTCCTGCTAGTCAATTATTTGCGGAAGAACACTAGCTAAAAAAGAGGAACGGACGTCGTTAAATACTTAATAAATAACTGAGAAAGAAGTTAAAGAAAATAACGATGGCGCTAAACCTAAGTCTTTGACAATACCCCAAGTATTGTTGAAGCCATGAGGCATTGTAACCCACTCCTCTGGACGGCATACCCAATTCGTCCCCTAAACGTAGAAATATATGCCTTTCCAATTTCTGTTGGAATCAAGCATGTCTAACACAAGCCTAAGCGCTTTCTTCCGCGCCGAAAAATGGTATATCCCTTGAGAAGAGACGATGTGCTGGGGTCTATAGTACTAAAAGAACTCGTCCAGTGAAAGCTGACGGGTTTCACCACTACGAAGACCCCATAGGATTTCAGCTCCAATGAATATCCTCCAAGCATTGGGTGCAATTTAGCTGACGGATAGTCCTAGAAAATTGGCTAACTGACGGTGCAATGCCGTCAGTGGCAACCTCAGTCTTGCCACGAACATGGCATTGTACATGCCGATGTCTGCGGTCTTCCCCGAGTAGCACTTTTCAAACTTCTCAGGAAGACGAATTAGGATATGGTTAGGAATTTGGAAACGGTCCCGTAAATTCTTAAAGATGTTGGTTGTCATCGTTGGCTAGAAGTCATTGATGGTCCACATTTTGTGGAGAATAAAGGGACAAGTATGGCCATCCCTGGGCCTTCCTGAACTTCCTCCCTTATAGGCTCCCTCGTCACCCTCACCCTCATCCCCGTCATCTTCTCCCCTATATTCTTTGTCCTCTCCTCCTTTATCATCCTCATCCCCACCCTCTTCTCCCTCTTCTTCCTCACCTTCCTCTCTATAGAAGTGCTGACTAACTAGAAGAACCAAAGTAAAAAGAAAATGAGGGGAAAAGAGGACTTACAGGATGAAGTGACAACTCTGCAAATGATGAGATCCATAAATTGACAGCAACAAAGTGATGGGATGACAGCTCTCTTTCTCTTAGGGTTTGCAAGGATGAATGAGGAGAAATATAAGGAAGAGGTGAGATATTTATAAAGCAAAAATACACAGGAAACGAAGCAATGCTTTTGTTCAGAAACGAGGCCAACTAGCCTATGCCACATGTCCTAGCATTAAATGATAACTGCTTGAGGAACCATTAATGAACACACATTTTCCTAAACATATAAAAAGCTACGAATCAAACTCCATAACCCATCAGCTAAAGCCGACAAAGTCATGGAGTAGGGGGCAGCTGATAAAGGTAATTTAAAAAAAAAAATGTGTTAGACTCATTCACATGAGATAAAGCAGTCGGTCTTTAAGAACCCGTCAGCCATACTAAGAGTTCAAAGAAGAAAACGACGACATTGTGAGCCGATAAGTCCTTTTCAAAGCCAACGACTCCACCTTAAAGCCAACGGCTTTTGGGTGGGGCGACCAGAACGCCCAGACATGGTAGGAAACTAATGGAAGGAAGCTGATGGGGATAAAGAAGCATTTAATGGATCTAGCATGGCTTTGTTTGGACTCCACGAATGAGTATATAAGGAAACATCATCTGCCCCAAGGTTAACCCTAATCAAGAAGGTCCCTATAAGGAAAGGATCCTACAAAATATGTGCATTAACGAGGATCTTCCCCACAAGGAAAGACCTTTTCCGCCAGAAATGAATGTCAACTCTACACTACTATAAAAACCCCAAAGCTCTCACAAACCAATGTACGCATAATTTACCCCAGCTCTGGCACTCTAGAGTTGTGAAAGTTCTCTAACTTAACATTCGGAGGGTATTTGGCCGATACCACACCGATACTCTCTACAAGGTCTTCTTTGTTTCTTTTTCACAGGTGTTGTCTAGAGCACGTGAGGACTGTGCGACTTACCAATGATTTTCAGCATCATCAGTATATGATCCAATCCAGCTTATTTTTTAAGCACCAAACCTCTATAAATAGGGAACAAAAATTAGAAATCTTTTTCTGACTTCTCTCTCCCTTTATGTTAAAGAAGTTCTGGAAGCTTTGCTTTAGGAATTTCCTTTTTGCTAAGAGGCTTCACTTAAATCCTTAGAACTTCACTCTCTTTGATCTCTAGGATAGTTCTCTACTAGTGGAATAAGTTCATGCAAGTATAATTCTAACTTTGTTTCCATAACATGCTTTCATATATGCCTTATTTTACATGGATGTGATATATTTTTTTTCTTTTATGTTTAGATAACCATGTTTCTCATATGTTATTACATGTTCTCTTTTGCTTTCAAAAATTTTCACATGATTAATTGATGAACATGCCTAGATCTAGGGTTGAATCTTTCCTTAAGATTTTAGATTTGTAATTTTTCTTTGTGTTTTTCTTAAACATCAAACCTGCAATTTTTCTCATGTTTTTTTAAACTAAAATCAAATTTGCAAATTTTCTCCATGTTTTTAAAATTAAAGCCGGATCTGCATTTTTCTCTTTGTTTCTTTTTCAAAGTAAAACCAGATCTAAATTTTATTTATAAAGTTTGATCTGAATTTTATTTATAAAATCTGATCTATTTTTTTCTTACAAAAATCTGGTTTGTATTTTAATAAAAAATCCAATTTGCATTTTTTCAAATAAAAAAATCTGACCTTTTTTTAAGTAAAAACCAAATCTGCATTTTTCATAAAAATTGGTGTTTTCAAAATAAAAATTAGTTTTTCTCTCACATTTAAAGGATTCAAACCAGATTTGAATTTTTATTAAAAATTCATTCTCTTTCTTTCACAAAAAACTCAAATCTAAATTTTTTGCCAAACATTCCCATTAAACCTTTTTTACATAAAATAAACTAGCAGATCTAAGGTTCTTAAATAGAAGTTTAACTCTAGGTCTAGGATTTGACATGGCATCAGTTGCATATTGTTTCATACATTGAATATGGGTATTTAATGGTCATTTAAAATCTAGAAGATCAGACTCTGTCTGGGCAGGGTGGGTGCCTAACACCTTCCCATCCTGTAACCTAGACGTCAAACCTTAGAATTTTAGGTTACTAGAACTAGTGCTTTATTTGGTTTTGGTAGATTGTATCTAGGACCAATGTTTTGTATATTTTTTACATAGATTGTATCTAGGACCAAAGCCTTGTAAAGATATTCTACCAAATTGTATTTATATAATCAATTAATGAAATTTGAGGTATTTTGGACATGTGAATTTGTATTGCATTTTTTCTTTTTTTTTTTTTTATATAAAAAATAAGTGGCAACTCCACACATAATCCTGAAAATGGAAGGTGCCGATGCCTAACCCCTTTTCTGAGAGCACCCAAGTGTTCTCTAGTCTCTCACAGTGGCAACTCCACTGAGGATGTCGAGGGCTAAGCTTCACATTAGACTTTAAATGACCAATTAAATACCCTTGTTTTTGTAAGATGTTTTTGTTTGTCTAGTTGCTCATGTCTTTGTATTGTCTATATAATATCTTATTTGAAAATGCCATGTTGATTGTTAAAAGCTTTCCCTAACTATCATAGTGTGTGCCATCAAACAACAAATATGCATGTACCAATCTCAACATATGGTGGTAGTAACTATGGATCATCGGTCTTCATTAAATTTGGGTACCTAGTGGTGAACTCACCAACACATAGCCGAAATTCATTGGATTATTTCATGTTGACTAAAAAGGATAGACTATGCCATTTGGACCAATGTAGTGTTCATTACATTACAAGTTCGAAGGTGTAACGTCCTAGCTATGGGAAACAACAAAACAACAAACCCACCCTACAATGTAATGTCTTAGAACCTATCCTTAGGCTAATCCGGTTAAAATTGCATTGCATTCTATGTGTGTTTGTTTGGTTGATATATTTATATAGATAGGGACCTAGCTTTGTTTGACCCAACCAAGCCTTTTCTTAGGGGAGAATTTGGTCAAGATTAGAAGGAAGACCCCAAAGAGAATCCAAGAATAATAGCCAAGGCAGCAATTCCAGTTCCAAGCTTATCATAGTAATGAAGCCTTTGAGTATAGAAGGCACTCCACTGTTACAACACCTCAACCCCATGTTTGACTTGCAAGACAACCCAAACCATAAGAAATCTGAAGACTCTGTCACCATGGCAGAGGGAGACGAGCACCAAAACACTAAAGAGCCAATGACCACTATGGTGGCAAGCCAAATTCAGTTGAGGGAAGAGATGAACCTTATGGTACAACAATTTTAGAATCTTAAAGATAGTCAAGAGAAAAACAAGACTGATCAGACTTCCCCTATTTCAGAGAGTGAGAAGAAGATTAATGAGAAGATAAGTAAGATGGAGGAGATGATAAAAAGGGTGCGCAGGATGGAAGACCTCATGTATTATCAATCACTCTCAGTTTTCCCAAACATAAGATTGCCTCTAAAGTTCAAGATGTTGGTCTTGCACAAGTTTGATGGCACTAGCTGCCCCAAATCCCACCTAAAGATGTACATAAGGGCTATGCAACCTCTAGGAGCTACTAAAGAAATGTTGGCACAAATGTTCCAAAACACCTTGACTAGAGCTGCCCTTAAATGGTTCCTCAACATGGAAGACAATAGAGCTAGAAACTAGGAAGACAATTGCAGGGAGTTCCATAATCAATACAAGTACAATATAGAGGTGGACATGACAAGAAAAGACTTGGAGACCACTAAACAGGAGCCGAAGGAGTCCTTTTCCACCTTCATTACCAAATGGAGGTCCAAAGCCGCACAGATGATGAATCCGAATGAGGAAGAGCAATTAACCATGGTTGTAAAAAACTTGTTACCTGTATACCATAAATATTTGTTTGCTCAGTACTTTCCAAATTTTAAAGCTTTAATAGCTGCTAGTACTCAGATTGAGGATGCAATAAATAATTGGACCATAAAGAATGAGGATGCACCTAAATTTAAAAAGAATTTTGGGCCTTCTAACTCTAAAACTACATAAGTATCTAATATATATAAAACTGATCCATACTAACTTATTGCCCCAGTGCAAATATCACAAGGGCCGCCCTCAAGGCCTAGGAGGGAATTTCATGAACTTTATATGCCGATGAGTCAAGTATTTGAAAAGTTGAAAACAAAAGGGTTACTAAAACCCTTAGACCCAAGACCAGTCTCAAACCCATTACCTGCAAAGTTTGATGTGAGTAAAAGGTATGCCAACCATCAAGCCCCAAGCCACGACACTGACAAGTGTTATAATCTTCGTTATGCAATCCAAGATTTAATAGACACCAAGGTGATTGCACCGCTTACAAGGCCTAATATTACCAACAACCCCTTCACAACCACAATTTTGGGAGAGGACCAAGGATCAACTGTTTGATTTCTGAGGAGGAAGGAGAAGAAGACCCGTCTGAATTGATCTATGACCTATCCAAATGCTTTATGATGACTTGGGAAGAGCTAATGGGCATGATGTCCACAGCAAGACATGATATATGGAGTGAGGATACTACAAAAATCCCAAATTACCCAACATCCACACATGGGGGGAGAAACTTCAAACCCCAATCAAATAACCTAACATCCATATATGGGGGGAGACACTTCAAACCCCCACATTTGGAGACAGACAACCCGGTAGAGGCCTTGAACAAGGCAACCCAACAAACACTCAATAAAGAGGATAAGGTCCTCAAGCAATTGTAGAAGACACAAGCCAATATATCCTTATGGGGGTTTACTCATGGCCTCATATAAACACCGTCAGAATCTAGTGGAACTTCTCAATCAAATCCAAGTCCCTACAACCACTAATTCTCAAGATTTGAATGTTATGATTAGGTCCATAAGTAGGGAGCTTACTATTTCCTACTCCGACAAAAACTTGACCAAGAAGGGGAAGTGCCATAATGACTTGCACATTATTGTAAACACCAAAGGAAAGAGGATACCGATGGTCTTTGAAAGTTCAAATAGCGTATAAGACACTATGAACATTTGGACCCCCAATTTACAAATTACCAATTCAAGCTTAATATCAAACAATGTAGTGCAAAAAATGAACATAAGCTTATAACAAAATTGATAAATAATCTAAACCAAATAAAATCACATCCACAACAAAAATTAAATGGCATAAATTAAAGGAAGAGAGATACAAACACAAGGACAACACAACGATGTGTTATTGAAGAGGAAACTGAAGCCCTTAGTGTAAAGCCTCTCCGCCACCCTCTAAGCGGTCAATAATCCACTAAAGAATGAAGTTGGGATACATGAATAGCAGAAGACCCTCCAAGCCTAATCTACCCAGTATACCTAAGCCCTCCAAGCTTCTTGCTCCAACGAGGTTACACCAAGCCTTTGTCTTCTTTAGCTTACCAGATTCCGCTATAGACCATAGCATCAACCAATATCAATTAATCCCTTTCTAACTGCTTCCCAAGCACCAATTAGCCTTCTCATAGATATGGGTATGGTAAGAAAAGGTTTTGGCTAATGTACCTCTTAAGGATGTAACAATGGAGAGGGTGAGAGTACAGGAATTTGGAGAAACAAGGATGAAGATTGTGGATGAGTCAATCTTGTTTTTTTATAGGGTTTCTCTCTCAAAATTCTCTCTCGAAGCTCTCTACATTTCGTGGGTATAAAAGTCTATATAAACTAGTGTGTTTGGAATGCAAAGAGTCAGTTTTTCCAAAATAGAGCTAGCTGGTGACTTGGCCTTGCGACTTGACTAAGTCACGAGTTCAAGCCACGAGCTAACTGAATGACCAGGCTGGACTTTTTGTCCTATAGTGCTCTAGATAATGTGATTGTTCAGCTTCTCTGCATGTTTCACTCGTATGCATCCTTTGGCGACTTGCAAGCCGCGAGATCTAGTCGTGAGTCCCTTGCTGATTACACAAACTTGAGCTTTTCTTCACACTCTCTTACACACTACCCTTACATGATTCCCACCTAAATACAGGGTTTCTAAATGCTAAATTACAAGCAAATTGGCATCGAATAAAGCCAATAAGATGGTTGATTAAATTCAACCTTGCAGTCTTAATTGATGATGGAAGTGCTCTGAATGTGTGTCCTTTAAAAACCGTAAGTTGCCTAGGCTTGAGTATTGAAGATTTTGGGCAGTTTGATTAGCATGTGAGAGCATATGACAACAGTGGAAAGGAGGTTTTAGAGACTGTGACACTAGAGCTCATTATAGGGCCAATGATAAAAAAAAATAAAAATAATAATAATAAAAAAAGTAGAATTTCAAGTGCTGAATATAGCTTCATGCTTTAACATGCTCCTTGGGCGACCATGGATTCATGATACAGAAGCCATACCTTCATCCCTATACCAAAACGTTCAGTTTCTACATGAAAGAGCTATAGTTACCGTATATGGTGACACTTTAACCATACCAAAGCCCATTTTTGGCATCAATTCTAAGAAAGAGCCACTAACCCTTGATGTCTTTGAGATAGAGAAGCTTGGTTTTGAAAGAAAGGAAGAAGGGGTTGAAAAGATCTCTATGGGCTTCGATCCGTACAGCAATAAAAATGTGGTAGCAATGGTGAGAAAGATGAGTTATTTTCCAGGGATGAACCTAGGGAAGACCATAAAAGAGACAGTTGTTCAAGTTCTGACAATTCCTATGGTCACACCACCTTTCGGGTTAGGTTATAAACCTACCGAAGATGACTTATTAGAGATGGAAGTGAGAAGGATAGCTCGCGCAAAGGCTAAAGCAAAGGGACTTCCTAGTCCTCCAGAACACTTGAAACCTTACACTTCCATGTTGAATAGAAAGTTATTCAAAGCTAGGGATAGTTAGCGCTATTGGGGATTTTCTGAACCAAGATACGATCCTGAGTCGAAGACAATGGTGCCTGGATTTGAATTATTCTTTGATTGTGACAATAAGCTTCTAGAACTAGAGGAGGAAAATACAAATTAGGTCCCTACTGATTGGGTAGATTATGCGAATCCTGATGTAATGACTATACTGTTGGGAGATGCTATCTTCAATATAGAAGAGGAAGAATACTAGGAGGCTTGCTAACATGCATTGAAGAACCCATATGAAGCAAGAACGGAAGATGAAAATGATGAAGGGGGAGAAGCCCCTAGTGATGACGATGAAGGTAGTGGTAGCGAAGATGACAATAGTTGTGATAGCAACAGTGATGATAGTGGAAACATGACGGTGGAGACAATAACAGTAATGATAATGATAGTGAAAGAAGTAACAGTGAAGACTATGATAGCTGAGATAGTGGCAACAATAGGGGTGAACCCCTAGTGATAGAGAAGATGAAGACGTAGGAGCCTTCCATGAAGACAATTATGATGATGATGTGGACTATTACGATGGAGATATAGAGAATGATGCATAAGCTGAGGGTGAAGACTATGATGAATATCCCTATGGGCGACCTTTGGATTGGACTTGCATTACAGATACTAGTTCAAAATCAGGTCCCCGATATGACAAGCATGGTAGGGGGATTCCCAAGCTTGGTTCATACCATAGCTCAGAATTTGGCTCGTTGACTGCATACATGGATGGAGAAGATGACATAGATGCAAGATTGGCGAGACTAGATAGAAATTTAATGATCCACAGCTTTAGAAACATAACTTTGGAGGATTTTGAAGATGAAGATGAGAGAATGGAAGGGAGCAAATTAGGGTACTTCCCCCAATATGTCTACCCAAGTAATAAAGGGAAGCAAGATTTATTTGGGGAGTGAATGGATAGTATAGTGCGATTGGATGGCTACGCATTTGATAAGCTCGCAAACGTGGAAGTTGATGGGGAAAGCCCAAATTATATGGATGAAAACCTCAGAGTGCTAATGGTGAAGGAGGAAGGAACTCACTAGGAGCCAATTGCCAACGTCGAAGCCATGATTGAGTTGAAGAATTGGGCATAGGAGGGAGCTTCCCACCCCATGGAAGACCCTCTGGAGAAGATTAAGACCATCGAGCCACTCATTCCTGCCAAAAACATTATCTCTATCCTCATAGAGTCTATCTCTACTAGTATTGTTATTCCTGTTGAGTCTGTTTATGATCGTGTTTCTATTCCTATAAAGTCAATTCCTGTTGAGTCTGTTAAGAACTCTACTCCTTATAATATGATTTCTAATTCTGCTTATTTGTTGGCTTTGAATATTTTTATTTCAGAAATTAGTAAAGAAACATTTAATAATGAAGAATTAAAACAAGGACATGTAGAACCCATAAAAGAAGAAACCCAATTTATCAACTTGGGAGTTGATGATGAACCCAAGATGGTCCAAATTGGTAACACCTTAACCTCCACTAAGAAGGATGCACTAGTCACACTACTGAAGGAATTCAAAGAGGTATTTGCATGGTCATACGAGGACATGCCCGAGATTGATACACATATAGTACAACATTGCATTCCAACAGACCCAGCCATAAAGCCAGTCAAGAAAAAGCTGAGAAGGAATGAAGTCAGAGTGGACTCTTAAGATCAAGGAAGAAGTCAAGAAACAGTAGAATACGGGATTCGTGAGGGTGTTAAACTACCCTGAGTGGTTAGCTAATGTGGTTCCAGTACCAAAGAAGGACGGGAAAGTGAGAATGTGTGTAGACTTTGGAAACCTCAATAAGGCCAGCGTAAAGGATGATTTTCCCTTGCCTCACATTGATATTTTGGTTAATAATACAGCAGGATATGCATTGCTGTCATTTATCCATGGAGGACATATTGCTACAAGGTCATACCATCTGGCCATAAGAATGCTTGTGCCACTTACAAACAGGCAGCCACTACTCTGTTGCATGATTTAATACATAAGGAAGTAGAAGTTTATATGGATGACATGATAGTGAAGTCCAAAGACCATGAAGGGCACATATCAAATTTACAAAAGTTCTTTGAGAGAATTTGATTTTAGAAGTTGTGGTTGAATCCAAAGAAGTGCATTTTCGGTGTGACATTCGGAAAATTGTTAGGGTTTATGGTAAGTTAGAGAGGAATAGAAATGGATCCCGAGAAGATCAAGGCAATTGTAGAGATGAAGCCTCCAAAGACTAAGAAGGAGATTCGAGGATTTTTAGGGAGGATACAATACATAAGCAAGTTCATAGCCCAGCTTACCCTGTTATGTGAACCACTTTTTCGATTGCTCAAAAAAGAAGTTCCCATGGTATGGAATGAAAAATGCCAAGAAGCCTTTGAGAAGATTAAGAGTTATTTGATGAAGCCACCAATACTGGTTCTACCAATATCTGAAAAGCCATTGTTGCTATATCTCATAACCATGGATACAGCAATGGGGGCTTTGCTTACTCAATATCTAGAGGAGTCTAGAAAGGAAAATGTAATTTATTATATTAGTAAGAAGATGTTGGCTTATGAAGAGAAGTATACAGCACTTGAGAAGACATGTGTAGCACTCGTATAGGCTACCTGAAAACTTAGACATTACATGCTTACTTTCAAGGTTTTGTTGATTGCAAGAATGGATCCTCTGAAATATCTAATGGAGAAGCTGGTGCAAGATGGGAAGATAGCTAAATGGGTTCTGCTTTTGTCAGAATTTGATATTAAATATGTGACTTAGAAGTCTGTAAAGGGAAAAGCAATTGCCGATCACTTAGCCCATTGTTCACCCGAAGAAGTTGAAGAAATCCAATAGGACTTTCCCGATGAGGATATCATGGGGATAAAGTTAGAACCATGGAAGATGTATTTTGATGGTGCAACTAATCATAATGGAAGTGGCATTAGAGTTCTCCTAACTTCTCCGAAAGGGACACACATCCCATTCTCTGGTAGGCTCAACTTTCTTGCCACTAATAATGCCATAGAGTATGAAGCTTGCATTATAGGGTTACAAGCAGCCCTTAATCTTGGAGTGGAAGAGTTGGAAGTTTATGATGACTCAGCTTTGATAATTTCTCAGATTCAGAACAAATGGGAGATTAAGGAAGAAAAGCTAATGCCTTATCATGAATGTCTTCAGAAATTGGCATTAAAGTTCGGAAAGATTTGACACTAGTATGCGCCAAGAATGCAGAATCAAATTGTAGATGCTTTAGCAACAACGGCATCCATGATGGATGGGCCCAAGGAAGACCAAGCTCAGTCGATAATGGTGGAACAAAAAGAGGAGCTAGCTTATTGTAGGTCAATAGAAGGAAACGAAGAAATAAATGGGGAAGGTGAATGGTATTTAGACATCCTACGGTACCTCAATGATGGGACATACCCAAAATCTGCAGAAAAGAATAACCAATTGACTATCCAAAGGTTATCCACTAATAAAATTATTTGTGGTGAAAGGTTATACAGAAGATCCTATGATGGAATCCATCTCCTTTGTGTGATTGCCAAGGAAGAACAGCAAATAATTGACGAGGTCCATGAGTCAAGTTACGGGCCACATATGAATGCGCACATGTTGTCACCCAAGATAATGAGACAGGGTTATTATTGGATTACTATGGAATTAGACTACGCGGCTTATGTTCAAAAATGTCATCAGTGCCAAGTTCATGGAGATTTGAAGCATATGCCACTAATGCCATTACATATCGAGACTTCACCCTGACCATTCTCTATATGGGGGATAGAGATTATTGGGAAGATTCACCCAATGGCATCAAATGATCATGAATTCATACTGGTAGCTATTTATTACTTCACTGAATGGGTGGAAGCTACCTTGTATAGAGTGTTGAACTCAAAGAAAGTTGCTCTGTTTATTCAAACCAATATCATCTATAAATATGGGGTACTACATGAAATTATCTCAGATAACGGGCTGCACTTTAAGGGAGAAACAGAGAAGCTACTTTGACAGTTCAATATTCAGCACCACAAATCATCACCCTACCGTTGTCAAACAAATGGAGCAGTTAAGGCTACAAACAAGAACATAAGGCGGATTTTGAAGAAGAGCACGAAGAACTACAAGGATTGGCATCTATAATTACCTTATGCACTTTGGGGGCACAAGACATCAATTCGGTCATCCATAGGAGCCACTCCTTATTCATTGGTGTATAGGATGGAGGTAGTCCTTCCCATTGAAATGGCTGTTCATTCTTTGAGAACAGTATTGGAGAGTGAAATCCCCAAAGTAGATTGGTTGCAGAGTAGGTATGACCAATTATGCATGATGGATGAGAAGAGGCTCAAAGCCTTATATCATATTCAAGGTTACCAAAGGAGACTTTGAAAAGCCTTTGATAAGAAAGTAAGGCCTAGAGATTTAAAGACAAGAGATCTAGTGCTGAAGGAGATTCGAGCCCTAATTTAGGAAATAAAATGGGAAATTTAAGTGGAATTGGGCAAATCCATATATCATCAAACAGTTATACTCTGGTGAGCAATCAATTTGATGGACGTAGATGCAAACCCTTTTATTAAGCCGACTAATATGGATCAATTGAAGAAATACCACATTTGAGGTGGTAGTCTAAGGAATGGCCACGTCTTAAGTGGTTGAAGATTATGTCATTTTCTTTCCTAGGTTCAGTAATTTATAAATAAATAAATAAATAAAGGCATGCTAGGTTGAAAATCTGAAAAAGCAACCTAGGCAAAAATTATGGATAAAAAATGGTAGGTTGAAAACCTGAAAGGATGATCTACGCAAAAGGAGAGTTAAAAAATAAAAAATATAAATAAATAAAAACCCGGTTTGCTTGGTTGAAAACCCAAAAGGGCAGCCTAGGCAAAAATTAAAGCTAAAAATGGTAGATTGAAAACTAGAAAGGGCAATATACGCAAAGGAGAGTAAAACAAAAATAGAGTGAGAGAGCTTGCTAGGTTGAAAACCCGAAAGGATGGTCTAGGCAAAAATTAAGGCAAATAAAATGAAGGCAAATAAAATGAATTACGTGATGACCTAATCCTTCTGCCAAGGAGGTACGTAGGCAACCATATATTGGTCCGGTCATAACTTACCTAAACCCACCATTCACCTATCAAAAAAAAAAAAAAATGTTTGCCAAGATTTAACCATTCCATCAACACAAACCATGCCATTACATAAACCAAACCCTAAACGAAACCCTTAACAAACGAAACCCTAAATAGAACCCTAAAGCTGAAAGTCCTAAATAATTCCTAAAGCTAAAAGTTTAAAACTAACTTTTTAAATAAACATGTTCAAAGCCAAAAAAAAAAAAAAAAAAAAAGAGAATCATGTCTTCTTCAGCTTTTTCTTCTTTGATTGTTCATTGGTTCCATCTATAGTAAGCACCCTGCCATCTTTGTCTCTCATTTTGAACTCATAGTTGTTATCCCCTTGCTTGTCTTGGTTATCTTCAAGAAACTGTTTTCTCATAGAAGCCATGTCAGTCTCTTTATCCCTAATCTTGTTATCTGACCAGTTAGAGTATTCCACGGTCATCTTGTGAAAGTAAACCTTAATGAAAGATTGATCTACTCGGTTAGCCATGTCCAAGCCTAACAGCATGTTCCTTACAGAAGTAGGAGTTGTGTCCACAGTAATAAAAGGTTTTCTTCCTCTACCACCAAAAATTCCTTGCTCATGCTCCTTACAACTGCATGAATATTCACCATGTGGCCTTCAATCATGCTACTGGTAACTAAAGTAAAAAGGCCTAGTACATCAGATAAAATCTCCATTTGCATAGGATCATAGGAAACTGCTATAGACTTTTTGCCAAACTCATAACCTAAAATAGCAAAAAATTCCTCGATTGTTGGACAAAGTTCAACAATGTTAAACTGTAATACATGGTCTTCAGTATCCCAGAACTTCACGGCGGCACGGAGAAAATTCCACTTGATCTTGACATTCCTCAGGGCTTTGATTCCCTTTAGCTTAAAGGTAGTGAAATTGTTCTTGGTAACAAAATCAAAGCTACAAACCCATCTATTGATATCATGTGTAATTGAATGAGGAAGATTTTGATTGTTGGCCATGAATAATTCTTGTATGTGATTGCTGTTTCTTGATAGCTTTGATGCAGAGATTTGTTTTTAGGTTTAATGCTAAGATAGGTTCTCATAGTCTCTAACCATGTTTAAATAAGTTTAGAGAGTTTGATGCAGAACGGGAAAGTGTTTCATAGTCCAAAACGGATAAAAAATAATTTTCCGACGAACAAAAAAATAAGGAAAACGCATCAAAAAATGCAAAAAGTCAGGGCAAGATTGGGCGTGCCAATCGGCACCCCAAGGCGCCAATAGGCACTCCAAGAGTGCCGAATGGCACCCATTCCCCCTGAGGGAATTTTAGCTTATTTTGTGTTTTTAGGCATGTTTTTGGTCCGTTTAGGCCCCATTCTTCATTCCAAAAAGTAATTGTGCCATAAAATTTCTCAAAAATTCACATTGATTGTTAAACTGGGGCATTTGGCCATGCCTTGTCCATTTTTCAAAAAATCATCATCTTGATCATTTGTTTAAAAAAAAGAACTCAAAATTTTTCAAAATTGTGCACTCATTTTTCTAAACTAGGGGCATTCAGCCATGCCTTATCCCCTTTTCATAAACAAATCAAACCAATCATCTATTTTCAAAATAAAAAAGAAGGGAAACTCTTTTAAAAAAGAAATCATTATGCATAAGTTCTTAAACTAGGGGCATTCAGCCGTGCCTCATTCAGGTGAGTACAAATCACATCAGAAGTAGTAAAATAAGTTCAAATTATACACTACAAAGCTTCATTAGGTAAATTCTAAACTTGTCTCATCTAAATTTTAGCAAGGCTAAAAGTCATCTAAGGACAAGAAGTTAAAAGTGGAAATTAATACAAATTGTTTGACTAATGAATATTTTGTCTTTTGTAGGAAAATTAAAATACAAGTCAAGCATCATTCGGACTTCGAGTCTGCCTGCGGGAAGATCTTCTAGACCCACCCCTAGAGGAACCGCCCTCTGTAGACACTGCATTTTGTACCCCTTACAACTCGAGCCCCCGTTCCCCAATGATGCCCAAATTCCAAGGCCTAAGGTTGGTTTAGGGTCCAATTAGATGTTAAATGGACTTAAGAGGTATTAAAATAGAAAATATAACTTCTAATGAGCAAAAATATATTTTTGGAAAATAAAGGCCAAAGAAAACCCACGGTTTGCATATGCAGGCCATACGCCTGCGTACATAGGCACAAGTCTATGTTCTTAGTTAGAGTTTCAGAGACATAAAAACTGCAAGTTTTCTACATAAAAGACTAAGATTTGGAATAAATCTCACATTGTTTGGGAGTCATTCTAAACCCCTATTTTTCAACTAAGCCTTACATGGTACATTTTCAAAACACATAAAAAATCCTAAAGAAAAACTTAAGATTCACTAGAAAATAGTGAATCAAAAGGAAGTTTTTCACAAAACACCCTCAAGTCATTTTTATCTGATTGGGTCCTTTTCTGGCACCAATCCTTTGAGTTTAAAGTTTCTACTCACGTGTTTATTGACTGTGATAGATTTGATTGAAAGGAACAGTCAAAAATCAAGCCTAGGAGCTTTTTGCTTTAAGGTACTCATTCTTGCTTCCTTTTTCTCTCCTGTCTTTCTTTCCCATTTTAATCTTGTTTTCTTTGTGTTGTTTTATGTTTATATGTTTGCCTAGGTTAATTTTATAGTTTCCTTTATGCTTCGAGCATGCTAGGTTGCTAGATTTACGCTTTCTGTCTTATTCTATTTCTTCTCTGTTTTTCTGTTTGGTTTGCTTCTAGATTAGGGTTTCTAAACAACCCTGTGCACGCATTTCATGAGGATGCGTACGCAGGTCAAATCTTGCGTACATGGGATCTAGCTTGCGTATGCAGGCCTTTGTCTGCATATGCAGGCATTTGCCCAGAAACCTTAATTTGGATTTCTACTTTGTTTGGTTTGTTTGTTTCACATATTTTTGCCCCTGTTTAAGTCCTTTTACATAGATATCTATATATGAGTTCCTATTTCACATGTTTATTAGCTTGTTTGCTTTTACCTTGTTAGATTAGGGTTTTCTTGTTTAAAGATGCTATGCACATGCATTCATATGCTCATACATGATGCCATAGGTGTTGTGTTGCTGAAAGGTAGGTAAAGGTAAGTCATGCATTGGTATGAATATGCATTTGATGTGTATATTTTTTGGATATTTGTTTTATGTCTTTTAATCCCAATTGCATGCTTTATATAATTTTGTGATTGCCATGATACCTTGTTGCCATGATTAAGTTGCTGCCTTATTTTAGATGTATGATAGGGTTTTCATATGCTAGATGAATGCTAGGGTTTCTATACGTGCATGGTTTGGTTTCCTTTTGCTTTATAGATAGATAGGTAATGTGTTTTGGAATAATAATGCCATATTGTATGCTTAGATGTATGCTAGTGTGCGTGTGTGATTATAGATATAAGTGTTGAACATGTTTTTAATGAGGTTAAGATGTAAGACACAATGATGGGAGGCCAACCTTAGGGTTGGGCGATCTTATGTGCCTAACACCTTCCCAAGAACGTACCTAAACTCCGAACTCATATATTTGGTAATAAGATCAAAAGGTCCTTCCTCAAGAGGGCGTTATATATATGGTTCTTAGACCATTGCAAAAACTAGGTGGCAACTCCAAACCCTTATGTCCACACCTTCTTTGTCTCCTTCTTGCTCTTGACTTGCATAAAACCGAGATTCTTGGTACCTGTTCTGAAATTCAAGGTTCTTGATTCTCTCTTCCAAGGATCTTGTGTTAGCCTATGCAATTGTCATTCGATTACTCTGCAAAATCACCAAAGACTGGAGTTAAGTTCATTACTATGAATTTCAAGCAAAAATCATTAAGGGAGTATCATCCTTTACCCAATTCACTTCGTTGATTAAATATTGGGAAGATTACGTGCGTGCCACCAACTACAAACCTCCAATCATCCGGATGCTTTCTTCCATAAGATCAACACCCACCTGGAGCATAAGGCCACAAGTTCATAAATAACTCGATGGACAAAGAATGAGATAGGAGACTAAAGGATTTGGAAATGTACTGGGTTAGTCCAAGGGACATTTGGGGTATACTCTAGGTGATCTAGATCCACAGAGCTGAAATATCCCTCTGGATTCATTACTTCATATTGCCATGTCAGAAAATGGGGATATGTCTCTATAAAAGAATTAGAAGGACCACTAACATTGCTACGAGAAGGACTCTCATCTCTAGAATATGAATCCTAAAAATGCAACATTCAGACATTTTCACAAAGGTCAAAAGAAAGAAAATGAAAGATGATGATGCGAGTCATGATGCAAATTGATTTGGAAAAAAAAAAAAAAAAAAAAAAAAAAAAAAAAAAGTCACCGATGCTCCAGAGATGACAACTAAACGACCCTGTAAATGAGTCTGGACAAATTCAAGATAGCCTCCTAGTGTTCTAGGAACCGAGCGGCCAATCCAAGCATGAGCAATTTCTTTATTAGTCAAAAGGTCTGCCTTTTGGATAGAAGGACAAGGATGGGCAAGAATCATTTCAGGAGGGTACATGTGTTGAACCTGAGCCAGTACCTAGTCACCAAGATACCAATACCTACCATGGCCACATTCAAACAGCACTTGACGATCATTTAACTCTTGAGCCAATGCACACTCATCAAGCTCCTCACATTCAAGCCAAGGATTTAAGGACATCTGAACACCACAAAAAACCCAAAATGAAAGACATCACAAAGAACCAAGAATGAAAAGAAGCCATACCCAAACACAAAAAACAACAACAACAACAACAACAACAACAAAAAACAAAAAAAAAAAAAAAAAAAAAAAAAAAAAAACACTCACCTCATTGGTATCTAAGCTGTCAATCATCATCCGCCAAGCCTGCAAAGAACGCTTAAGAGGCGCTAACAGATGATAATTAGGCAAACAATGAAGAAACCTTAGAAACGTATCATCAACATCTTCAAAAAGTTGTGGACCAACACCAAAATATTCATACATCCAAACCTAAAAACAAAAATCAGCACACATCAACAACAACACAACAACAAAAATAACCCTTGCAAAATTCACCCAACCAAGAATTTAAATCTCACCTACCAAACAAATGGCACACCTCCTAAGCTTGAAAGACTATACCGAGAAGGCTAAGTCATAAAGTGTAAGAGGGTCGCATAAGCCATGTCACTCCTCGAGTGTACTCTATTTCAAATGTACAAAACTTTTCATCCATTCTTTGAGCCAATGTCCTATACAGGGCTAGGCTTGGTTCCTTTAAGGAAAAGCTCCCCTTGGCCTAGCAGACTACCAAATTGGAGCCACCCACCACCTTTAAGTGTTTAATACCCATTTTGAGGGCTGTTGCCAACCCTTTCAAGTAGGCCACATACTCCGATGTATTGTTTGAACAAGGAAATTCCAATTTGAATGAAAGTGCCACGGTCTCTTCACCATTGTGATAAAGGACCACTCCTGCGCCTCCTGAGTTTGCTGTAGAGGAACCATCAAACTTCATGATCCACTGTTCTTCGGCCACTTCTACTATAGCCACTTCTCCTGGTACCTCATCATCTTCTCTTGGAAATTAAACCAAGGGGCTGCTATAGCCTGACTTTTCACTACCTTGGGTGTTCTTACCTTCAAGTCATACTGTGATAACTGTAATAGCCATTGACATATTTTTCTAGATAGAATGGGTTGTTGGAGAAGAGCTTTGATCGCATGGGATTTCGTCATCAAATTTACCCCGTTAGCCAGGAAGTAATGACGTAGTCTTTGCAACACATAGACGATTGCCAAGCATACCCTTTCTGCTTTGGGATAACAGGTCTCCACGTCCCTCAGGGCACGGCTTATGTAGTAAACTGGCTATTCAATGCCACCTCCATCCTCCTAGGCTATCAAAGCTTCAATGGCAGACAAGCTTAAAGCTAGGTAAAGCAGCAATGATTTTCTGGGGACTAGGGCTTGTACTATGGTGATTGGTGAGGTTCATCATAATCTATTGTAGCTTCTGAAAAGCTATTTGCTATGCTTCCCCCCACTCGTAGCCTTGTCCTTTCTTTAGTAATTTCGTAAAAGCCGAAGTGATTAATGCTAATCTAAGGATAAACCTCCTGATGTAGGAGACTTTACCCAGGAAGCTTTTCAACTCCTTGATTGTGGTTGGTGGCTTTATGGTGGCTATTGCCACTGCCTTAGCTGGGTTTACGTCTATCCTTTTGCTATGAACGAGAAATCCCAAAAAATTTTCGGCAGACACTCCAAAGGCACATTTTAGTGGGTTCATTCTTAGCTTGAAAAGTCTGCATCTTTCAACTACCTTTCTTAATACCTTGACATGATCTTCTCACCTTCTCGATTTCACCACTATGTCTTCCACATAGTCCTCCAGTTCTTGGTGCATCATGTGATGGAATTTGGCAGTCATCGTGCGTTAATAAGTTGCACCTGCATTTTTTTGCCCAAAGGGCATCACTATGTAGTAAAAGTTTCCAATGGGTGTCTCGAAAGCAGTTTTCTCCGCATCCTTCAGTGCCATCAGAATTTAAGTGTATCCGCTGAATCCGTCCATAAAAGAAAACTTGGCATTTCTCGCGGCAGAATTTATCGGCAGGTCCACGTTGGGTAATGGGAACTCGTCTTTGGGGAAGACTCGATTAAGATTTCTAAAATTGACACAGCACCGTATCTACCCATTTTTCTTCTTCACAAATACAATGTTGGATAACCACCGTGGGTGTTGGATCGATTTGATGAAATCGGCCACTAGAAATTTTTGCACTTCCTTCACTATCTGCTTCTCTATTTTGGTGTGAAACACCCTAGCAGGCTGATGTTAGGATTAGTGCCCTTAAATCTTATTGTATGATGCTATGTATAACATTAAATATGACATTATGTATGACTTATTATTGTGATTGATAAAGTTATTTTATTATTATCTAAAATAATGGTAATATGAATATTCGGACATTATCATATAGTCCATGAGATGCATAATATGTGATTTATGTGAAAAGTCACAGAGGATATAAATCACAAGTTCTTTGTAAACTCAGAATTTTAATTCGTAGTTGGTGATGAAATTGAGCATTTCATCTGCGAAGACTATAACATATCAACTAAGATGATTTGCCGTAATCATGGAAGTGGAAATTTCTAGTTGATGTGTTAATATGTTTTAAGAGTTAAGACATATTGAACTAGACCGCTGTGAAATTTATTATTCTCCTAACGACTATCAAATCAATAATAAATCTCACAACTTCTATTTACATGAACTCTTAATCTTGAGAGAATAATAGACCTGATCATGAAGTGTAGGTTACTTTGATATATTAGGAGTGAAATCTAAAGTAACGGTCAAAACCTCAGTATGTTGGGCAGTCACGTTTAATGTTGATGGAACATATATTCTCAAGATGGAATTCATAATCTCTTAACGGAGATACAAAATATTTCCTTGAGAAAAGTTTAATGGGTTTATTATTCAGAATGTTAGGCCTAACTATTTTAGTAAATAGTTACTAAAGTATATATTTATGAAATTGGATTTCATAAATATATGATGAATAACTTAAAGGATTAAACCAGGTATTCAAGGATTAAGATGTAGTAATTTACAAAGTGGAAGTCTATATTCATGACTTTGTATTACTACGAATATTTTATGAAGGGGTTGCATGTACAACAAAGTCTTGGGATATAATTTATTAATAAGGCCTAAAGTGCAATTATATTTATATAGTGGTATTAAATATAATTAATGGTAACTTTGGACTTGTTAAGAATTGACAAAAAAGGCCAAGGCCCATTGGAGCTAGTGTTTTATATCCTGCCATTCAATCTCTTTTTCATGAACTAGTGATAGGTAGATGGAATTAGGCGATACTTGTGCAACCATTAGAAGTGTGCATGGGTCGGGTTGGGTTAAGGGGATTTTTTGACCCAACCAACCATGGTCCAACCCAACCTAACCCTCATGGGTCGGGTTGGGTCAGGTTGAACCCATGGGTTGGACAATTTTTTTTAATTACTATTATTATTAAATTAAGCAGAAAAAAATATATCACACCTGCCACCTGAGTTGATAAACAAAATATGCATTAATATATGAACTAATATACATTAATATTGGCTTTTATATAGGATAGGAGGAAGAGCTAGTTATTTGAAAAATTTTAATAATTATATAATATATTTTAAATATATATTAAATATATGGGTGGGTAGGGTCGGGTTTGGTAGGTTTGGAATTTTATGACCCAAACCTAACCCAACCCACTATTAAAAGAAATTTTGTAACCCAACCCAACCCATAAAGCCCTAAAAACCGACCTAACCTGAAAGGTTGGCTTGGGCAGAGTCGGTTTTGACGAGTTGGCTGCACACCCCTAACAACTACGGTTTTCCTAGTAGTATATGATAGGAAACTTCTATCTTTACCACATGAAAATGAGCCAAAAAGGCTATTGGACCCACCTTCAGCCATAACTCTATGTGGCCTACGGTATACTCACCTCTTCCTCCGAACCCCATTACTTCCATTGGGCATCCTTGAATCTTTTTTTTTGGAATTCTTGCTGCTTGTAGTGTTTTGAGTGGGATGAGATTTATTGAAGCTCCCATATCAACTAGGGCTCTCTTAATGGGAATTTGGTTTATGGAGGCTGCTAAGTAGAGGGGCCTTCTGTGGTTTGAGTATCCCACCTCCATGTCTTTATTACTGAAAGTAATCTTGTTGGTGTCTTATAGGAAAACTTTGTTAGCTCTAGTTTCTACAGCAAGACATTCTACTCCCGTTCCTAAGGCAATGCTTACCAAAGCCTCCATGGCAATCCTTCGTTCGTTTGCTGTGAGCTCTAGTTGGTCAAACAAGTTCTTGATCCAAGAGCTCCTTTGTAAGGTAGTAATGGCTACAGCGGGCGAAGCAGGCCTTTCTTCTTTGTCCTTTCCTAAATCTGCTAAAATGACAAATACTACTACTCCCTTCCCTTTATGATTGGGGAGTGTGTCTATCTGTAGTTCTAGTTAGGACAACTCAAGGGGTCTTTCTCTGATTCTGTGGTGCACTAGTCTGTGAAGTGCCCAGCATTCTGTAGTGGCGTGTTGCACATAGTTATGTAGATGGCAGAAATGTAGGTCCCTCATTCTTTTTCAGTGGGCGCTCTGGAAACTTGATTGGGATTGAAAACTCCATCTGCGATTCATTTGTCTAGGAGCACATCCAGCTCCTTTGGTGTGCATGGTATTGGCAAAGGGCTTTTGTACTCCCTTCCATCTAACTTCCTTTTCTTCTCGCCGGTGGACATTGTCATGGCCTGCGGTGTGGATCTCCACTCCTTGGGCTTGTCAAAGCTGGGCCTAACTAATTGGGTGGTCTTCCTATCCTTTACAAAAGTTGCACAAATTGTGAAATTTTCAAGTTTTCCAGGACGGCTCTATACTCCATGATCATATTTCCCATGCACATTTCCACCAGTGTCTTTTCCTCACAATGGTCATAGCAATTGAGGGCGATCCTAACTTCAGGCTAGTGTACCAGGTGTATGTGTTGGAAAATCTGGTTTTGTATCTCATACAAAATGCACAGTGGAAGCAACAAACACGGATCTACTTCAATCATGAAAGATAAACATCTAACCATGAATTCTAGAATAAAGAAAAGGAAGCGTACCTTGATGCAGTGAATTTTAAAAACAAAACCTTAAGAAAACCTTTAATCTTCATCTCAATTCCACATGGTGCCCAAGATGTGTGATCTCTCAATCAGTCTTTTGTACATAGACTCTCAAAGAAAAATCCTTCTTTTTCTCCTAGTGGAGAAAAACTAATTTCTTTTCTTTTCATCATATGGACGTTCAAACTATTCTCATAGTTTCTTTTATTTAATAACTCTTATTAAATAAAAACTAATTATCTAATTGGGTTAGCCTTTTGGGCCTACCCGATTGGGCTTAAGTTTGTGGCTTGAGATGGGACCAAAGGGAACAAATAAGACTCTAGCTCCAATAGGCTTTTCCGTCAACTCTTGACAAGTCCAAAGTTACCATTAATTATATTCAATACCACTATAAGAATATAATTGCACTCTAGGCCTTATTAATAAATTATATCCCAAGACTTATTATACATACAACCCCTTCATTAAAATATTCGTAGTAACACAAAGTCATAAATATAGACTGCCACTTTGAAGATTACTACATATTAATCCTTGAGTACCTGGTTTAATCCTTTATGTTATTCATAATATATTTATGAAATCCAATTCCATAAATATATACTTTAGTAACTCCTTACTAAAGTGGTTGGGCCCAACACTCTGAATAACCAAACCCATTAAACTTATCTCAAAGGAATATTTTATATCTCCGTTAAGAGATTATGAATTCCATCTTAAAAATATATATTCCATTAACACTAAATATGGTTGCCCAACATACTGAGGTTTTGACCGTAACTAATAGATCTCACTCCTGATATATCAAAGCAACCTACATCTCATGATCAGGTCCATTATTCTCTCGGGATTTAGAGTTGATGTAAATAGAAGTCGTGAGATTTATTATTCAATTGACAGTCATTTGGAGAATAATAAATCTCACAGCGGTCCAGTTCAATATGTCTTAACTCTTAAAACATATCAACATACCAACTAGAAATCTCCACTTCCATGATCAAGACAAAACATCGTAGTTGATATGTTATAGTCTTCGCAGATGAAATGCCCAATTTCATCACCGACTACGAACTAAAATTCTAAGTTTACAAAGAACTTGTGATTTATATCTTTCTGTGACTTTTCACATAAATTACATACTATGCATCTCATGGACTAAGATAAGTCCCATTAGTTCATTTATAAATAGTCTCATATAACTAAATAATTTAATTATTTATGACATGCCATTAAATTGGATTTTAGGGCACAAACCCTAACAGTATGCTCGGTCACATAAGGACTTCGAGAACTCTCGGAGACAAAGGTCCTCGTCTGCTGCGTTAGGACCAAGAGTGTCAATAAACTTACTTACGTGGTCAAGAACGCTTCCCCTTCTGCCATCATACTATGCGAAGATTCGTGGCTCATATCTCTCGGGATATGCTTGTTGAGTATCCTCACTGGATAGGGAGGTTTACGTGCATATAACCCTTCTTTGGGTGCTTTGGTCTTTTCTTGCTCTAACAATGCTACGACATCAACCATCATGATGAAATACTGCTCTGTGTTCTATGGGCCACAGCCCACTGGGGTTTCTTCCTTGTTTGCTACGTGCTCGAAGTCATGTTGGCTCCCCTTTTCCTTATTCTTATCTGCTTTCAATTGGTGCATTGCTCCATTAGCTGCTACTAGGAATGTTGTACGGACTGCAATACTTCAATGAAGAAGTTAGTATTGTCAACAGGGTTCCGTTGCTTCTATAGCCCAGCCCTCGCTCCATTAGCACCCTCTGCTTGGTTAGGCTAGTGCAGCATGACTGGTCTTGATTTTGTCTGCGATGGCACGATACTCATATTTCATGTGGCCTTCGATCTTGGAGGCATAACTTGCGAGGCATCTATTTGCTTTCATTGTCTTTTTCGCAACTCCCAAGTGAAGTCGCCAATTTAAATGTGATGGGCCTTTTGTGTTGTTGGGCTTAGGTTTCTCCTGCTGCACTGTAGCCTGTAGATCTGAGGTAAGAAAGTTGGGGCTGGCCTAAATGAAACTCACTTTAGGCCAGTTTGTGCATAAGTTGAGTCATCCCAATATGGATGCGTCCTGGCTAAGACACGAAGTGTACGGCGTGTCCATAGTAGAAACAACTGTTACAGATGTTATAACAAGAATACAATATGGCAAAATAACTAAAATATTAAACAAATAACATTAACTCTAAAATAAGGGAAAATGGCTTGATAAAGTTACGGCGGGATAATACAACAGTAAAATAACGCTACAGCAAATAGTTTAATAACTGTAAACTATTCACCCAGTAAGCATGAAAGAAAATTTGTCTGCCATAAAAGTAAGCTTAGCTTCTCAGCAGATGGAAAACTAAGAAGGGAACTAATCCCCAATGTGAGTAACCTCAAAGAAGGTTTCTACCATAGAAGTTATGCACTTTGGAATAAGGACCTAAATGGTTTAAGCTTTAATCCTTATTCTCCTAAAGAGTGGGTCTATCGAGAGGAAGAGAAATGGGTAGTCTATTGATGCATGCCTCTATTCCTACCACTCATGTTTCTCTGATTTTTTTGTATTTTCTTTTCCTTTTCTTTTGTTCTACCTTTTCTCCTTTTTTTGTTCCTCTCCGTCCCCCTTTTTACTATTCACAACCCCGCTCTTTATACTATTGCCAGGGTAGGATTTACCACTTTTACCCCTTAACTGCTTTTGGCTCCTTATGGGCATCCTTCCGAGACTACTTACTGGCCTACTAGTTGTTTAACCACTACCATTGCTCTAAACGTGTCGGTTGCACCAATCCCCATTCCCAGACAAAATTAATTGTCTTGTTTTTTTACCTCTCTCTGTTTTTCACTACTCTTATCTGAATAAGGATTAAGTCTCTCCATTACCTACCTTTATGGCATACATCAAGTGGTCCCAACCCATTTTACCTATTTTGGGTGAGATGCCATCCCAGCAAGACATCCCTCCCTAAAGAAGTTTGAGCGAGAAACCCAAAATAGACCCCCTCTTTCTCCCCACAGCCAGACCACACCCTCTGAATCCCTTGACCTGTGGCCCACCTCCCATGTATTGACTAGGTACAAGTAGGTGGTGCCTTGGCCCTTTGTGCATGCTCCACTCCGTCTGAATTTGTTTCTTTCTAGCTTTCACACCATTTCTGTTGCCTCGTGTTTGTTTGATTCTGCTGTACATTCTGGTTGGTGTTTATCTCTTATGGCATGAAAGATGTGTGGATTTTTGGGCTCATGTTCCCTGCCTTTCATCCCTTCCTTGGACTAGGTATTGCTTGGGTGAAGGACCTCACCTTCCCGCTGAGCCCATGCCTGTGTTTGTGGGCCTTTTGGCTATGGATCCTGCCATACCATTTCATCATGTTTGCTATAGCATTACCTCTCTTTTTATTTCTTATTACTTGTATCTTACGAGCTGATGCTCCTACCATGCCAGCCCATTGTCCACATCTTTACCTCTTTTGGGCTTTATTGGCCTACATTCTTGGTGTGCCAGCTCATTTCATTCCTCAGGCTTCCTCGGCCCATTTACTTCTTCTTTACCTCTTTTACTCTCATGGGTTTTTAGGTAGACCCTTTGGGCTTCCTTGGCCCAATTACCACATCCTTACCTCTTATTATTTTTTGGACTTATTGACCTTTAAGCCAACCTAATGAATTTACTAATTCATTTCTTGGGCTTCCCCGACCCATTTTCTTCCGCTTTACCTCTTATTGTTCCCATGGGCTTACTATTTCATTCCTTGGGCTTCCTTGGCCCGTTTACTCCCTCTTTACCTCTTTTGATTCTTATGGGCCTGTTGGCCATCAATCCTGTCATTTCAGCATGCTGGGCTTGCTTCCTTATTCCCTTACTATTTTCCTTTTCCCACTTTTTCAATATTGTTGGATTAACTAAGAATTCCATTTTAAAAAAATTATAAAAATTTTTTTTTGTCCTTACGTTTTGGGCCAGCTACCAATTTGGTCTCCACTTTTTTTGAACTCCTATTTTGATCCCTAAAATTTTGAATTTTTTTTTCAATATCATCCTTTCCGTCACTAACAAAAATACTAATAGAAATAATAAATGCTAACGTGGCCATTAAAAAAATATTTAAAGAATTATTTTGCATTTAAAAAATGTCATGTCAAGCTTCTAAATTAAAAAATAATAATTAACTTCCCAATTTAATTTAAATTGAAAAAAATAAAAACTTTTTTAGTTATAAAGATAGAGAAATACAATTTGTAGTAACTTTTTCAACTTTTCTTGAACTTTCTTAGCAACCAAACACAGCATCACAAAAATTAAATTTACTAATCTTTAATTGTGGTAGGCACAAAAATCAACCTAATACTATATTAAATTTAAAAAAAAAAAAAAAAAAAAAAAAAAAAAAAAAAAAACTTAGAAACCCCCCCCCCCCCCAAAAAACCCAAATCAAAACCCCAAGGCCCCTTCCACTGACAATCAAGATTAAAATCTCTCTCTCTCTCTCTCTCTCTCTCTCTCTCTCTCTCTCTCTCTCTCTCTCTCTCTCTCTCTCTCTCTCTCTCTCTCTCTCTCTCTCTCTCTCTCTCTCTCTCTCTCTCTCTCTCAACCCATGGCCAAAAACCCAACTCTTCTTAATTGAAGATCTCTACTCGGTTTGTTGGAGATGGGTTTGTTACTAAGTTTATGAGTTTGATTTACTAGAGGTTCCAATGTTTTTGGTAGAGGATAGGGATTTTGTGTGTGTTTCTGCATATCTAGTTGATAAGAAAACGCAAGAAAAAAAACAAAATTTGGATTTTTTAATTTTCTAGGCAACCAAGTTCCAGAAGAACATGTTAGTCTATATTCTTTTGACAAAATAATATAAAGAAAAAAAAATTTAATTAGCTTGTGTGTTTTTTTTTAATTAAATTTTTTTGTCGTGGTTTTATTTATTTTATTTGAAATGCTTACTTGATATTTTTAAATGCTGAATAATTTTTTTTAATATTATCGTAATAGTCATGTTAGGATTTAGTGTGCTAGTAATACACTCCGTTTTTTATATAAGTTATTTCTGTCATTGAGATGACAATAGGATGACATTAAAAATAATTTCAAAATTTTAAAAACCAAAATTAGAGCTCAAAAAAATTGTAAACTTACCCAAAATGTAAGAGAAATGTTATATAATGACATATTATTATTGGTGGTCCAATATAGCAAAAAAAGTAATTTAAGAGGTATGTTCAAATTAGAACCAATACCAACTAATATTTATAATTTGTTGTGAAAATCCTATACTGGTAACACTTCCAAAAAAAAAATGTAATAAATAAAAATGTATTTTTGCCCAAAAAAAAAAAAAAGTTTTACTAACAAAAATAAAAACAGACACATTAACCAATCACACTATCAGCGTTTCGAAATTTGAAATTTAAAATACATGACCGTTGGGAATTCTCCCAAGGATAACCTGCAAAGTTAGAAAACCCACAATCAAAATCGAGTTTAAACTTGATTTGCTCATATTACCCAATCAGCACCGTCTTCTCATTCGATTGAACTTTGTCTGAATCCGTGCCTATCTTCCCATTCGATTGAACCAACCACAACAATGGGAAGGCTTGGAACAAGTGATTACGAAGACCTCCGAAATGCAAGAATCTTGGAAAATGTAATAAATAAAAATGTATTTTTGCCCAAAAAAAAAAAAAAGTTTTACTAACAAAAATAAAAACAGACACATTAACCAATCACACTATCAGCGTTTCGAAATTTGAAATTTAAAATACATGACCGTTGGGAATTCTCCCAAGGATAACCTGCAAAGTTAGAAAACCCACAATCAAAATCGAGTTTAAACTTGATTTGCTCATATTACCCAATCAGCACCGTCTTCTCATTCGATTGAACTTTGTCTGAATCCGTGCCTATCTTCCCATTCGATTGAACCAACCACAACAATGGGAAGGCTTGGAACAAGTGATTACGAAGACCTCCGAAATGCAAGAATCTTGGAAAATCAGGCTCGCATGGCCTCACTTGGACTCCACAAAACTGCTTCCGAGCTCCGCTCAATCGCTTCCTCTGTAAAACCCACCAATCTTAGAAAACACAGTAAAAAGGACTACACACTCACGCCATTACGTCGCTCGGATCGCTTAAAGCATTCCGATCATCGCTTAAAGCATTCTTCAACTGCCACCGCCAACAAGAGGCCGAACCGCGTTTCTTTGCGCCGGTCTGATCGCTTGAGAGGAAAAGAAGGTGCGTAGATTTCTTTATTATATAGAAAATGACGTTTGAGTTGTTAATGTAATATAACTATTTGGGTTGTTCTGTACTAATTAACGGGAATGTTGGGAAAGTAGGTGGTGTTTCAGAGGAGAGTGTAGAAGAAAGTGAAGAGAGTTATGGTACTACTCCTAGTAGTGAAGAGAGGAGGCCTGCCAACATGCCTTGGGTGAAACTGGGTGGTTTGGAGCTTCAGCTTTCGCCGGAATATTCCGCCCACCGCTGCGATAGCAAAGGAAGGGGCAGTCTCTATGACCCTGTCTATGGAATTTGCTGCCACTTCTGCAGGTTTTGTTTATGCCCTTATAGTCTCTGTATCTCCATTATCCATTTTAAGTTTTTGTATAATGGGTCATAGATAAGATAGGAGGAAATGAATTTTACTTGGATATTGTTAACACAATCATAATGACCATCTTACTTCTCTCTCTTTTTCCTGTTATTTTAACTGCCTCAAAATTTTCAGAGGGGCCATTTGCATTTAGTTTAGTTCCCTTATTTATTATTGTGCTAATGATTTGATTAGTGTTCAAACTTCAAAACTAATCAGCATGTGTTTCATTGTATACTTTTTTTTTACATATAATCGAATATGTGTTAGAAATACATGGAACGCACAAGTCATTAGAATTAGTTGTTCTGTGTTAAAATGCACAAGTCACTAGAGTTACAAAATTTGTTGGGACATTTTGGAATTATTAGTATAGCATGGAGTTACATTTAGAATCTGTCTTTGGAATTTGCTGCCACTTTTACTGGTTTAATTTTGTATTATGGATTATGACTTTTTCTGGGAAACTGTTAACATGACCATGATAATCATATTACTTCTCATTTTTCAATCAATTTTGTTCTGTTATTTGAACTGCCTCAATTTTTTTTCATGTGGTCTCAATTAGTTCCCTTATTCATTGTTGTGGACTATTTCGTTTTCTGACAATTTAAATTAATTTATTGATTTATTTTCAAAAGCACTAACCATGTGTTTGGTTGTGCACTTTTTATGGAGACTATAATAGCATCCGAGTTAAAATGCAAGGCATTTATAGTTACAAAATTTGTTGTGACATTTTGGAAATATTAGGATAATTGTTTTGCATAGTTGGTTTCAGATTTAGTGTCCCTTGGTTTTAATTTTGCAGTATATTTTTGTCTAAAATGAAGTGGTGATTGGAGATTATATGTCATTGTGAATCCAAAAATACATAATTGCAGGCAAAAGAAATTGTGTGGAGAAGAAGATTGCAAGAGATGTAGTGATCTTGATATGGATGAGCCATGCATAGGTTAGTTTTATTTCTGAAATCACTTTCTGCAATCTAAACAGTAAACATTCCATTCAATGGCTTTGACATTCCTGGAACACATTCCAATCAGGGAAGACGGATTGTTCAGCTTGTCATTCTAGCAATGGTGTTCTCTGTCGAGCCTGTCTCATGGTTAGGTATGGTGAAGGTAAGTCCCAAATATAAAGAATTAAGGAAAATGTTTCATATATCAGATGAAAGTAAATAATTTAGAAGTTCATTATAATGAAACTCTTTTATCTAAGGCGAGTATCCTTTGCTTCCCCCCCAGCCCCTCAATGACAAAACAATGGATATAACATTAGCCCCACAAATCATGCAATCATAATGAGTTGAATTTACACATGAAGCAGTCACCAATTTTGTGTTTCACTTGTGACTGAGTGGACTCATTCTGTTCCACTTAGAAGCATCAGATATGAGGTGACTGACCTGTACTTGGTTGAATATTTTTTGCAAGAGAGGGAAAAGCAAAAGGAAAAAAAGTTGGTGACTTTGGGGTTATGAAATTTTATGGGGATCTTGCAAAATAATTTACTTTGTATTTGCAGAGAGGAGAGACTTTGAAATAATTACATTTAACATTTATGTTTTAATTCTTTGTTAGAGATGGATGAGGTGAGAAAGGACAAAGAATGGATGTGCCCACATTGTGTGGAAGAAAAAGGGATTAACCCATATTGGATATGTAACAGGTACGAAAATCACTCTATGAAAATTGCCTTCAAGTTTCAATTATTAGTCATTTCAATCTGTTGCTCTCTGTCATTGCATTTTAGCCAATATGATCATATCCAAATGGTTTTGCAGAATCATTTTATAAGCCATTTTTATGGACTGATCGAAGATTTTCATGTTTGTTTTGGATAGTTCACTGTGCCTAAGGAAGCGAAAGATGGTTCCAACTGGCATTGCAATATTCAGAGGTTTGTCTAATTTTCTACTTTCAAATGTGTAGTATATTTCTCATAGTTATTGCTAAACTTACTTACAATTGTATTGACATCAAAGCTCGGGAGATGGGGTACAAATCTGTGGCACATCTACTAATGGATGAGCTTCAACGAACAAACAAGGTGATTGCGTGAAGATGAGGATTTTCTTTGTTCAAGATCAGGAAGTATTAGCTAGAATAGAGAAAACACGTGTGCAATTGAAGAATAGAACTGGCTGTTCTTGCTTCTAATGCCCATTTTAACATCAACTATTTTGTTCCTGTAACAAAAATTTAGGTCCTGGTATTTTGTCCCTTTTCAACTGAATTGATACTAGTTGATTTTATCCTCACAAAAACGTGTCTATGTGCATGCTAGCAATGACTCAAATCTACTCACGGATCCAAATGACTCTCATAAATCTACCTAGTAGGCTATATGATGTCCCGTTAAGTTTGAAGTAGTCCGCCACATGGTAATTGAATGCAAAACTTCTTGAATGCAGAATTGTAGATGTAGTGCAGCTGAGTTAGGGCACAAGAGTTGGCGTTTGGATGTGCTATGACTATCTTGCCATGGTAACCATTACCAACAAAAAAAAAAAGGGAATGATGCATGCCATCTCTTTCAATTTTCGTCCATAGAATACTACATTTATTTGGTAAACTGAAGTTGCCATAAAAGAGAAGCTATATTATATATTTTTTTAATAAAAAAAAGGCAATGAGTATGTTGTCAAGCCATTTGCAGACCAGAAAGATTGAAATGAAATGAATCAAGCATTGAACAGGCTAATATGACAAAATAGTTCGGGTACAGGGGAGGTACTAGAAGATACTGTGTTCTACAACTTAAAGTCCTCTAGTGCACAGCTTGTATGATGATTGTATGAATATGATTACCAATATGCATTTGTGTATATTATAATATATTCCAAAAATCAACAGATTTCATTAGCCCGATGACATTTTGTCCTGGAGAATTGAAATCAATTATTGGCATCTACGGTCAATTTTTTTTTTCTTAAAATGAGTCATGGAAAGGAAATTCAAGGTTCTGTAGAGAATTAACCCATAATTGGAATGAATACAACCAAACTTCTAGCCTAACCAAGTAGCTTGTTCTG
Source organism: Quercus gilva (assembly GCA_023621385.1). Lineage (NCBI taxonomy): Eukaryota > Viridiplantae > Streptophyta > Magnoliopsida > Fagales > Fagaceae > Quercus > Quercus gilva. The sequence continues at coordinate 31,272,616 of CM042482.1, read as the reverse complement.
AAGACTTTCGATTGCAAGAAAATACTATAACCTCACTTCGTGATGATTTGCGCAGCACCCTACAGGAGGGATTTGAAAAAAAAAAAAAAAAAAAAAAAATACAATTCTTTTTTGGTAAATGTAAAAGAATGATCCATGAATGAGCATATTTAGAAAAAGTTGTTATGCTTATGTCTTCCCCGAAATGCCATTTGTAGTAAAAACAGGGAGAATTTCATTGTAGTAAGGGACTATGGGGGCCATTTGCGGTAAATATTACCTTCTTTTTTTTTCTTTTTTTTTTAAGAATACAAAATATTTTAACAAACACATGTGGGAGAGGAGAGAATGTTTTAAAGAAACTCACAGTGTTACTACCACCAAGTAATTTATTTATATATAAAAAAATACAAGCATACAAACAAAAATTTGTAACTTTTCAGCTTTATCGCTTAGCATTATGTTACATGAGCAATGTTTATTTCACACCCATTGTTGCATAGAACAGTAGTCATGATTGCTGTACAAATTGTGTGTGCACGGTTGAGTGCAACAGCCAAGTGTGAATTAGGATTTAGCCTTGCCAATAATAATAATAATTTAGGTAAAACTAGATGGAAGAATAACAGCACCCAAATTCTAAAATCTCAAAATTTTAACTTTAGATCCTTTGAATTAAAGAAGAAAGAGGAAAAAAAAGGACATTATATATATATATATATATATTTATATATGAAAGTGAAAGCAAAATAAATTGATACTAGTATCAATTAATGTTTGGAAAAATTACACTTTACTACCCTAAACTATACATCAGATTACACTTTGTATATATATATATATATATATGAAAGTGAAAGCAAAATAAATTGATACTAGTATCAATTAATGTTTGGAAAAATTACACTTTATCACCCTAAACTATACATCAGATTACACTTTGCACCCTAAACTATTCGAACACACATTTTGCGTCTTAAATTATCACACTTTGCACTCCGATGTTACTTTTACTTTTATATTTAACGGAATCCTACTGCACATGACAAGTATGCATTTTGCTTAGGTGGAACAAACTTAAAAGACTAAAACACCATTTTTCAAAATCAATTAAAACAAAAACTAATTCTTTTTCCACATCACCCTCCCTGGCTCATGCGTGCCAGCCTCTTCCTCAAACTCAAATTCTTGTAAACCCTAAATCTCCAATCACAAATATACCAACAGATGAAAGGTTGTCAAAAGCCAGCAACTTGTCCCTATCAATATTCACTGCACTCTAAGCTACCAACATACGAGTAAAGACATTCGACTTCCATCAATGCAAAAACCATACAAATGAAAGAATAAACACACCCATCCAAGTCTGTCCAAGTTACTAGGATGCCATAGTGGTTGGTGTGACCATTACAACCCTAAACATCAAAGTTATCAGAATGTAAGAAATAAGTCTAAGCAAGATCAGGCAAGCTTGATAGAAAAGGGTGAAAGCTACAAGGGTATCTGCAGAACAAGTGTAAAGCTAAACGACATAAGTGAAGACACAAAACAAGTAAAACGACATGTAGCTTGTACTAGTGTGTAATTGATTTATTAGTTCACACGTGTAAATGTTAGTTATAGGATCTGTAGCATGTGTCAAAGTTAGTCAGTTGCTTTTGTTTTTTCTTCGTGTATATATATATATCTCTCTCTCTCTTGTACTCTTTTTCCTAATTAATGTGAATATACAATTTCAATACAACTTTGATATGGTATCAGAGCTTCTTTTCTAGAATTCTCTCAATTTTCTCTTCGTTTCTAAATTTTCCCCAATCTCTGTTCTAGGGTTTGGTGCTTTCTTCAAAGTTTTCTTCAATATTTTCTTCTTCAAATTCATTTTCTTTCATTTTGCCAAAGCTTGTTCTTGTTATCAATGGCTTCCACTGCTACTTCATCAACTTCTACAACAGAGAGTGCTCCTCCATCTTCTCAAGATTCTCTAATGGATGATCCCCTATTTTTGCACCATGGAGAAAGTCCAAGCCTTGTCCTTGTGACTCAACCTCTGACAAGGAGTGAGAATTACTCAGCTTGGGCACGAGCAGTAAGGAAGGCTCTGCTCACCAAAAACAAGCTAGGATTCATTGATGGCACTCTCACTTTGTCATCTCCATTGGTGTCTACACCTTCAGCTGTTCAAGCTTGGATTAGATGTGATAATATGGTAGGAACTTGGTTGAAAAATTCAGTTTCTCCTAAGCTTCAAGCTAGTATCATCTATGAGGACACTGCTTTGGGAATTTGAAATGATTTAAGGAATCATTTGGCTCAACAGAATGGTCCTAAGATTTACAATCTTCAAAAGGAAATTGCAAATCTTCATCAAGGTGAGACTTCAATTACTGACTTCTTCACTCAGTTAAAAGTTCTCTGGGATCAATTGCAAAATAATAGTCCTTTTCCTTCTTGCACTTGTGGCAAATGCACATGCAATGTGAACAATAGGCTTAGTGATTTGCAATCTAGAGAATCTGTTATGAAGTTTTTGATGGGGATTAATGATTCCTTTTCACAAGTAAGAACAAAAATCTTGCTTATGGATCCCTTTCCTTCTCTAAATAAAGTGTATTCCTTGATGATTCAAGAAGAAACACAAAGGTCTGCTATTCACAGTTCCAATCCAAGGGTAGAGTCAACTGCCTTAGTTGCTAAATCATAGAATTTTCATGCTAATTCTGGGGTTAACTATGTTGGTAACAATGGGATTAAAGGAAAAGAGAAGCCTGTTTGCACTCATTGTGGTAAGTCTAGTCACACTATTGATAAATGCTATAAGTTGCATGGATTTCCCCCTGGTTACAAGTTCAAGGGCAAGACTGCAATGGCACATCAAGTGACTCTTTTATAGCCTCAACCACAGTCCCAAAATTTGTCATTTCTGACTGCTTCAGGCTCCATGACACCAATCTTCACTCTAGAGCAATATCAACAGCTACTTGCTCTTATTGGGACTCCTAGTTCTCCATTAGACACTTCTATTCAAGGAACCAACTCTCTTACCATTGCCATGGCAAATGTGGTGACATCTAATGCTTCTTCCATGGCAAGTATGGCCTTTAAACATTCAGTCTTTTCTGCCCAAGTTGTCAACAGAAGAGCATATAATTCTAGTACTTGGGTCATTGACACTGGTGCCACTGACCATATAGTATGTTTTGCTCATCTTTTGACTTCTATCATTGCTATCAACTAGTCCATGGTTCAATTTCCTAATGGAGAAACAGCTTCTATCACACATATTGGCACAGTGATTTTGTCACCTTCCCTTACTTTTCACAATGTCCTATGTGTTCCTTCTTTTACATTCAATCTGTTCTCTGTCAGTTCTTTCACTAAAGTTCAACCCAATTGCCTTGTTCTTTTGTCTACTTACTGTTTTATATAGGACCTTATCACTTGGAGAACGATTGGAGTGGGGCATGCAATTGATGGACTGTACCTACTGCAGTGTGGCTTTTCATATCAACATTCTGCTACTTCCCTTTCAGAATTTCTTGTTCACCACAAATTAAGTACAGTTTTCCATCCTTTTACTGCTGCCATGTCTTCAAGCAATCTCTTATCTCTTTGTCATGAAAGGCTAGGTCACCCATCAGATGTTAAACTCCATGCTTTAGGTCATTTTCTTCCTTGTTTACAAAAGGCTTGTAATAATCTTTGTAATGTCTGTCCTTTAGCCAAACAGAAACGTTTGCCTTTTCATTCAATAATAAGATCAATTCTTATGCCTTTGATTTGATTCATTTGGATGTTTGGGATCCTTATGCTGCTTCTACTTTGGATGGTTTTAAGTACTTTCTCACTGTGGTTGATGATGCAACCCATGTCATTTGGGTATACTTAATGAAATCCAAATCAGAAGTTAGGTCTCTCATTACTTCATTTTATTCTATGGTGCTTACTCAATTTGGTTGCAAAATTAAGTCTATTAGAATTGATAATGATATGGAATTTAACATGTTAGACTTTTTTAGTTCTAATGGCATTGTGCATCAACATAGTTGTGTTTATGCTCCACAACAAAATTATGTTGTGGAGAGAAAATATCAACACTTGTTGTCCATAGCTAGGGCTCTCCATTTTTAGTCTAATGTTCCTCTTAAATTCTAGGGTGATTGCATTCTAACAGTTGCATATTTGATTAATAGATTGCCATCAGCCCTACTCCATGATAAAACCCCTTATGAACTTCTCTTTAAACATCCTCCTTCTTATGAACATTTGAGGGTTTTTGGTTATGAATGTTTTGCCTCCACTGTTGCTCCCTCTAGAACTAAATTTTCTCTCAGAGCAAGGAGGTGTGTTTTTCTTAGTTATCCTTTCAATGTGAAGGGTTATAAGTTGTTTGACCTTCAGTCTCATTCTATCTTCATTTCTAGGGATGTTGTATTCCATGAAACTGTCTTCCCTTTCAGTTTTAATTCTGCCTCTTGTTCTAATTCTTCTCAATCCATTCCTTTGCCTTGTATTCCTTCTGTTTCTTCTAATTCTTTTGATCCCATTTGATGAGAATCAATAAGCATTTAAGGATCCATTGCATGTTCCAGTTGGGCCTATTACTAAAGCAAGATCCAAGAAGATCAAAGAACCACTTAATGGGCCAATTCAAGAGATTTGGGCTGATTCTAACACAGGACATTCCAAGCTTGGCCCAAAGGAAGATGAAGGCATAATAAATTTAATCCAAGCTATTGAGGGCTAATCTGGCTTAATTGGGAGTGATTTATGGTGTGGATTAATGGCTGATTGATTTTCTAGCTCCATATCAGTTAATAGACATTTTTCCTACTTTGGAGCTTCTAATTTCGGACCAAATCTACCTTAATTTTAGGCTTTTATTATTTAGAACGTTTTTTTAGCTATTTTCCTATTTTGGATATGCTAATTTCAGACCAAATCAACTTTTATTTAGGGTTTTACTATTTAGTATGTTTTTTATATTTTTCTATTTTCAGTTATGCCTTATAAATAACATGCACTCATTATAATAAAGGATTATTGAATAAAAATTAGAAAAGGTGAGGCTTTGCTCTTATTTTGGTTCTTCAAGAATTGTGAACTTATCAGGGATTCTTTCTTGTGGCGTTCAAACTTTATACCTTTGGTTCGTGATTCAATTATAATCATTGGGTCTAGGCGTTATACTTATACATTTGGTTTGCGTTTCGATTATAAACGTTGGGTCAGGGTTTCTATCAAAAATCTGAATTTTAGTTTTCTTGGGCAAGTATTCCAATATTTTTGTTGGGTCTCAAAGCGTGTTGATTGAGGTTCGCATCACCATTCTTCATTCTTCTTCTTTGTCTGCTGCTCCCTTATCATTTGGTCACATTGATGATTCTATTATTGCTGTGCACACTGATCTTGATGATGAGTTTTTAAAATGATGTTCCTGTTGAACCACCTAAGCCTTTAACTGATCCTGTGCCTATTAGAAGGTCTACTAGGGTCCATAAACAACCCTCTTATCTTCAAGCATATCACTGCAATCAGGTATCCTCAATTCCCACTCCTACTGTTCTCCACGTAGGTACCTTGCACCCTTTATCTTCTCACTTATCTTATCATTCTATTTCTCCTTCCTATAAACATTTTTGTTGTTCTATCTCTTCTATTGTTGAACCTTTGTACTATTATCAAGTTGTCTCTGATCATAAATGGCAAGAAGCAATGGTTGCTGAGATTGCAGCTCTAGAAGCCAATCATACTCGGACCTTGACACCTTTACCTCCTAATAAGAAACTCATTGGCTGTAAGTGGGTTTAAAAGGTCAAGTACAAGTCAGATGGTTCCATTGAGAGGTATAAAGCTACGTTAGTTGCCAAAGGTTTCACACAGAAGTAAGGAGTTGGTTACAATGACACTTTCTCACCTGTTGCTGAGATGGTTTCTATGAAATGTCTCTTAGCTGTGGCTACTGTGAAAGGTTGGTATCTTGGGTAACTTGATGTCAATAATGCTTTCTTGCATGAGGATTTATCTGAGGAAGTTTATATGTCTCTTCCCCCAAGGTTTCAGAGCCGGGGGAGATGGTTTGTAAGTTGAATAAATCACTTTATGGGTTGAAACAAGCTTCTAGGCAATGGTTTGCCAAATTCTCTTCTACTTTAGTTCAGTTGGGCTTCAAACAGTCTAAGGCAGATTACTCTTTGTTTACTAGACAAAAGGGTCATTGCTTCATGGTTTTATTGATCTATGTGGATGATGTTTTGATAGCTTGTAATGACAAGGAAGAAGTTGATCAGTTTAAGGTGTTGTTAGATCAAAATTTTAAGTTGAAGGATTTAGGTGACTTAAAGTATTTTCTTGGTTTAGAGATTGCAAGGTCAGACAAGGGTATATCAATGTGTCAAAGAAAATACACTTTAGAAGTATTAAGTGATGTTGGCTTGTCAGGCAGTAAACCAACCAAGACACCAATGGAACAGAATGTAAGGTTAAGCAAGTATGAAGGGGAAGAGTTTAAGGATCCTAGTGTTTATAGAAGGCTTGTTGGAAGGTTATTGTACTTAACAATCTCTAGGCTAGACATTACATTTGTTGTCCATAGGTTGAGCCAGTACATGTCCAAGCCAAGGAAGCCACATCTGGATGCAATGCTTAAGGTGTTATAGTATTTGAAGAATGAACCAAGCAAGGGTCTTCTGTTTTCAACTAGCACAGAATTGCAAGTAAAAGGCTTCACAGACTCTAATTGGGCTACTTGTCCTGAAACCAGGAGGTCTGTCACAGGTTATAGTGTTTTCATTGGTGATTCTTTGGTCTCATGGAAGTCCAAGAAACAATTAACAGTCTCTAGATCATCTGCAGAGGCAGAGTATAGAGCAATGGCAGTGGCTACTTGTGAAATAGTGTGGATATTGTACTTTCTTAAGGACATTGGTGTTGAACACAAAAGGGAAGCTTTGTTGTTTTGTGATAGTGAAGCAGCCTTGATGAGAATTAACAAGAATTCAAGGATCCATTGCATGTTCCAGTTGGGCCTATGACTAAAGCAAGATCCAAGAAGATCAAAGAACCACTTAATGGGCTAATTCAAGAGATTTGGGCTGATTCTAACATAGGACATTCCAAACTTGGCCCAAAGGAAAATGAAGGCGTAATAAATTTAATCCAAGCTATTGAGGGCTAATCTAACTAAATTGGGCGTGATTTATGGCGTGGATTAATAGCTAATTGATTTTCCAGCTCCATATCAGTTAATAGACATTTTTCCTACTTTGGAGCTTCTAATTTCGGACCAAATCTACCTTAATTTTAGGCTTTTATTATTTAGAACGTTTTTAACTATTTTTCCTATTTTGGATCTGCTATTTTCAGACCAAATCAACTTTTATATAGGGTTTTATTATTTAGTACGTTTTTTATATTTTTCTATTTTCAATCATGCCTTATAAATAGCATACACTCATTGTAATAGGGGATGATTGAATAAAAAATTAGAAAAGGTGAGGCTTTGCTCTTCTTTTGGTTCTTCAAGAACTGTGAACTTATCAGGGATTCTTCTTTATGGTATTCAAACTTTATACCTTTGGTTCGTGATTCAATTATAATCATTGGGTCAAGGTGTTACACTTATACCTTTGGTTCGTGTTTTGATTATAAACGTTGGGTCAGGGTTTCTATCAAAAATCTGAATTTTAGTTTTCTTAGGCAAGTATTCCAATATTTTTGTTGGGTCTCAAAGCGTGTCGATTGAGGTTCGCATCAAGCCTTGTACATTGGATCAAATCCAGTGTTTCACGAAAAGACCAAGCATATTAAGATAGATTGTCATGTGGTTAGAGACAAAGTGTTAGAGAAGGTTATCAAATTGAATCATGTTAGAACTCATTGCCAGCTTGCAAATTTGTTGACTAAGGCATTGAATTTTAATCAATTTTCAACTCTGGTTTGCAAAATGGGAATGATTAATATACATTCAGCAGCTACCCTTGAGGAGGAGTATCAGAATGTAAGAAATAAGTCTAAGCAAGATTAGGCAAGCTTGACAGAAGAGGGTGAAAGCTACAAGGGTATCTGCAAAACAAGTGTAAAGCTAAACGACATAAGTGAAGACACAGAACAAGTAAAACGACATGTAGCTTGTATTAGTGTGTAATTGATTTGTTAGTTCACATGTGTAAAGGTTAGTTATAGGATCTGTAGCACGTGTCAAGGTTAGTCAGTTGTTTTTGTTTTTTCTTCGTGTATATATATATCTCTCTTGTACTCTTTTTCCTAATTAATGTGAATATACAATTTCAATACAACTTTGATAAAAGTCATCAAAGTCATCATGACTTTGCATAGCATACTTGTGAAATCTCCTCAAAAGCCTAGGCATAAAAGATCAAGCCAATATAGTACTGGCAAGAGTACTACCAATTGGAAAAATTACATCTTTCAGATAGGGATGTGAATAAAGTAATTGATGAGTATAGGGGATCAGTTCATCAGAAGCTTCTTTAGCCTTTTGCGTAGTATAAGTTCCCGCATCAACTGCAGTGTGGCAAGCATCTTTAATATTATCAACAAATCACTTCCAAAAACATCATTATCACTACCATCTCCAATTTGGGAGAGATTTAGGGTTTACAAGGTCTGAGTTTAGAGAAGAGGCTGGCACGCACATGGGACAGGGAGGGAGACGTGGAAAAATATTGGCTTTTGTTTTAATTGATTTTGAAAAATGATGTTTCAGTTTTTTAAGTTTATCCCACCTAAGCAAAATATGTGTGCTTGTTATGTGGAGTAGGATTCCGTTAAATATAAGAGCAAAAGTAATACTATGGTGCAAAGTGTGATAGTTTAGAGTGGAAAGTGTAATTTGATGCAAAGTTTAGGGTGGTAAAATATAATTTCTTCTTAATGTTTTAATAGCTTTTTTTCATTTTTCATAAAAGTTGTGTCAAAACTTTCCTAAAATAAATTGTTAACCATTGCCCTATGTAGACCTATTAGCATGACCATTTTTCTATTTACTCAATCAAATACTTTCTCTCAAAAAAAAAAAAAAAAAAAATCAACCAAACAGAGCACGCTAGAAAACTTATTTCACGAAAACAAATGGAACACTTTTACCTTTTATTTTTCCTGTTAATTTTATTTTTCTTGTAGAATACTAAAGCTAAAGACACAAACAAAGTCATTAATTTTTCGACTTTTACACCCGAAAGCAGCAAAAAAAAAAAGAAAGAAAAAGGAATCATGTCGTATGAATATCAAACTATTTTAAATTCTATTTGTTATATATATTATTGCCCATGAAATTTGACTCAAATAAAACTTTTTCCTTCCATAAAAACGGATAAATAAAGGATAAAAATCGTTCGTTCAAAACGCATAGAAAAAAAAAAAGCAACAACAATAGGAAATAATTAAATGGCATTATCAAAATAGCACATAAATGATAAATGTCCACATTTGATTGCAGAATGCAGAGAACAAAACGTAAACCCCTCTAAAACCCCAATAAAAAACCAGACCTCATCAACACACTTCCCACTTCCAACAATGCCCATAACCATAACCCACACTCCTCATTCCTCTATCTCCACCTTCCCTCCTCCATTTCCCAACTCTTCTGCACTTTGCCCCAATTCATTCCTTAAATTCCACACTTCATCATCCCTCAGCTCCGGTGCTTCCACCTTCTTCAACAAAACCCTCCTAATTCCAAACCCTAATTCCCGTGGTTTCCTCCGCACGAGATCACCACTCCGCCGCGCTTCGCTCCGAGCCAGCGCCACCGCAGCAACCGACTACTACTCCACTCTGAAAGTCGGTCGCAATGCCACTCTGCAAGAAATCAAAGCCTCCTACAGAAAGCTCGCTCGTAAGGTTTGTGCCCTTCTTTAAGCTTATTCATCACTTTGCTAACATTACAATGTGTATTTGCCTAATTCGTGTTTTGACTAAGTGTTAATTAGTGCTTCCTTTAGTGTTGTAGTTGAATTTCTTGCGTTACTTATTTCATGTAGCGTGACGGAATATGCATAATGAAGAATTACATGGAAATCAATCAATTTATTTTTAGAATAGGATGTTTTTCGTGCATCATTATTGTTTGAGTAATGTTACAAACATAACAAATTTTCATAACAGTTGAGATGGTAAGTTTTTATTGGTTCTCTCGTCTGGGCACATCACTGCCATCACTTTTTATCTACTGATAACGATTAACAACTTGTCACCTCAGCAATTGTGAAATTTGTTGTTATCCTCTTAGGACATGTGATTTTCCATGCTGTTATCCATTTAAACTCTTAGAACCTTTGTTAAGCTATTTTTAATCTTGTGACAAAGATATGGTTCAAACATCATTTCACCAGCTCTGCTTAATTAAAGTGCTATAGGTACTGAAAACCTACACGTAATTTTCACTACCTTCATACATTTGTATTGCAGTGGGACCCAGGTGATACGATTGCTTGTAGGAAGGGAGTGAAAGATTATGTGGTTCTTTTGGTGCTTGTAGCACCGCTAGATTAATTAATTTGGGATAGTTTGCATTTCTATTCACTGATTGTCAAGTTAGGTTTTGCTTTAAAAAAAATTATATCAACGACATGGAGTTGTACTTCATGCCATTCCATTTTTGATTTCCAAAACTCTATTAGGACCTCTTATGTAATTGTTTTGTATTCTTTAATTACTTTGTTTTCATAATTGTGAACATAAAGTAGTTCTCATTTTTTTTTTTTTTTTTTAAATTGTTCTTATCAAAAAAAAAAAAAAACTCCTTTGGAACAGTATCATCCGGATCTGAATAAGGGTCCTGGTGCAGAAGAGAAGTTTAAAGAGATAAGTGCTGCATACGAGGTAATTCTACTCCTAACATACTGCTTTTTCTGCAATATATATATATATATATATATTTTAATCCTTTTCTGCAATCATTTCTATTTGCTCATCCTAGAACCATATCTTGATGATGAGCTTCTGTGGTTAACATTGTTTTTGGGAATCAACTTTTCATCCATCCATCCATTCATTATGTTACTCTGAATTTGTCCTTCATGTGTGATCAATAAATTTTGTCCTGCTGGGATGTATTGATTGATGATGAATCAAGTAGATTAAAGTGTAGTTTTTGCAAAATTTAATGATCATATGCGGCTGGATTATCTTTTTGTCCTTCAGTTTTCATTCATGTTGTAATAAAGCATCTGTGTAGGTCCTATCAGATGATGAGAAAAGATCTTTATATGATCGCTTTGGTGAGGCAGGTTTACAGGGGGAAAATGGTGGGTCAAGCAATTATTCACAGGCGGTAAGTTCATAAGCAACTCTTCCACTTTCCACAATGTCCAAATAAGCAAATCTGCTTGATTACATTATTGTAGTTCTCTTTTGACACTTTCTTATATGGGGTTTTTATATTTGATCCCCCCCCCCCCCCCCCCCCCCTCTCCTTCTCCCCCTCATTTCAAGTAATTCATGAGGCATCTTTTCTTGTTTCATTTGATTATTATTGTTTTTTTTAGGTGGATCCATCTGTAATATTCGATGCATTCTTTGGTGGGTCCGATGGGCTTTTCGGAGGAATGGGTGAACAAGGAGGCATCAATTTCAACTTTAGAAACAGGGGAAACCAGGCTCTTGACATTCGGTAACTATCTGCCTGCAAAATCGATATGAGTTTCTTTTGAAGCTATGAAATTAGTCCCCCCACTCGATGTTAAAATGAGAAAAGGAAGTTAATAGCACTTTTCATATATACTAAAAGGCTACTTTCTCCATGTTTTTCCAATGAAATTAATTGTTTGTTTGTTTTATTTATGTATTTAGTTTTACAAGTATTACTGACAGATGGAGCCTTACCGTTTCAGAACCACACACCTATGTTTCTAACAAAATCCACTGTATATGCATAGCCACAGAGATGCAAAAGAAATTTTCCATGCTGCATAATTTGCATTTGAAATGTTAATATGGGATTGCTGGATTTTTATAATTCACTTGTGAATTTTACCTATCAAAAAAAAATAATTCACTTGTGAATTTCTGGTTTCTTTCCAAAACCATCGTTTCCAATAATGTATATACATGAGTGAAAAGTTTGCATGTATTTTGTATCTTTACAATTGTCACTCTTTGGAATTTCTTTTTTCCATATTCATTAACCCATATTTCGATCCTTGGATTATGAGCCCCTTTAATACAGGTATGACCTTTATATGAGCTTTGAGGAAGCAATTTTTGGTGGACAGAAGGAAATAGAAGTCCCTTGTTCTGAGACATGTGATAAGTGCGATGGAACAGGAGCGAAGTCTAGTAGTTCCATAAAATCATGTACAGCATGTGGTGGGAGAGGAGGGGTAATGAAAAGTGAGAGAACGCCATTTGGAGTAATGTCACAGGTAAAATGAACTATTAGAACCAAAAAATTACTGGCGAGGACAAAGAATACAATTTTAGAACTTCTGTTGTTTTGCAATGAAGATAGTCATATAGCTAGCTTGTATTATGATATGATGTGTATTCTCTAATAAAAACTTGTTTTTATAATTAAATAGCTAAATAATTACAGTTTATGTTATGGATTTTTATTAGGTTAATGTTACTTTTCTCTTATGTCAAAAAGTTCTATATGAGCTGATATTATCAACTATAGGCACAAAAGGATGGGCTGATCGTTTAATCTTTCTCCTGCCATTTATTCTTTAATTCACTTCCTATAGTTGACATATGTAGTACGCTGCATGAATGTTATTATATGACTTTTAGGTATCAACTTGCTTAAAGTGTGGAGGTGATGGCAAGATAGTCACTGATCATTGCCAATCCTGTGGTGGCAGTGGTCAAGTGCAGTCAAAGCGTAATATGAAAATTGTCATCCCACCTGGTGTTAGTGATGGAGCCACAATGCAAATTCAAGGAGAGGGAAATCTTGATAAGAAAAGGTGTGTAAGCAAATGAAGCCCCCCACCCCCCGCGCGTGTTTTAAAGGGCATAGTTGTGGCTGTTTACTTCCATAACTTGATTGCATTTTGCTCCAAGGGATGATATTAAATTAGTAATTTTTTGTTACTTGGGTGTAATTTAAGTCCCTGGGAAGTGGAGACAATATACAACAGCATAAGCCCACATTGCAAGAGGAGGGTACTCCCCTTCTTCAATCCTCTCCTCTCCTCTTCTCTCCCTCTAAACTTCCAAACATAAGGGAAAATATGGTATCATGAAAGCAACTGAATATACTTTGTTTCTTCCACCCCCTCCCCTTCCCCCTTTCTCCTTTTCCTTCTTTCTTTCCTTTTATTTTATTTTATTTTTCTGACAGGGGCATAGCTGGTGATCTCTATTTGGTCGTCCATGTAAATAAAAAGCTTGGAATTTGGAGGGATGGTCTTCATTTGTACTCAAAAATTAATATTGACTATACTGAGGCAATACTAGGGACTGTCGTAAAGGTAAAAATAGTTACCACTATTGTTAGACATGGAGCAATTTTTTTTTTTTTTTAATTTTTCTAAGTTTTATGGTGATTGATTTTCTGCTTCATAATAGTTTATTTTGTTTGTTTGTTTTTGTTTTTGTTTTCTGTGTTGATTTCATTATATTTAACATTTATGATTTATCACCAGCTAAGGATGACTTTTAGTCTGCATGCCAAAGTGTTGATTACATTGTTTGGTTGCTTTATATAAAAAATTTTGTTGATTGAAATCCATAAGTTTCCCCATATATAAATTTGAAAATATATTTATACTTAGCAAATTGAGATAATAATTCAGTGTTTGGGAAATTCATGATTTACAGTATGTCAATGACTAGGATATTGGGTGAACAATATAATCATTTCTGCGCCAATTTTGTTGTTCAAACCTTTTGGGTCCACTTACATGAATGAACCGTTCTATTCTTTCCATACACTACTTTAGATTTATTGATGATATGAGGGATCCTACAAACTGCCATTATGGGCTAGGTTGAAATGTAAATGGGGTGGAGTGCAAATGTGAGTTGAAATGATTGGAATACATAATTTAGTTTAAATGTATGGTTTTGTCATTTTGCCACTCATAAGGGCATACTTGTAATTTGCAAATTAATAACTATTTAAAAGTAATAAAATATATGTTAGGGAAGAATAGAAACCCTAATAGTATTAGAGTACTACAGTCTTGGCTTTTGGAAGTTTGGAGGGAGAAAGAGGAGTGGAAGATTAAAAGACAGTTTTACTGGTAACAGGTGATAACCCCGAGGAAGTGAATCTGAAATAAAAGACCTCGGAGTTTTGAAGTACTTTCTGGTTATCGAAGTAAGAGAGTCCAAGCAAGGTGTATTCATATCTCAGTAGAAATATGTTCTTGATCTCCTAGAAGAAATAGGAATGCTTGCCTGTAAGACCCATGATAGAATAGAATCACAGATTTGATGAAGATCTGAGGGGTGTACTAGCTGATAAAGGGAGATACCGATGCTCAGTTGGAAGATTGATCTATTTGTCACGCACTCATCCTGATATTGCTTACTTCAGTGTGGTTATTGCTCATAATCTTGAACAACATGACAGAATCAAACATGTTGAAATTGATAGACACTTCATCAAGGGTAAGCTAGATGATGGCGTAATCTGTACTCAAGTTGTGAAAACTGGGAACCAACTAGTTGACGTCTTAACTGAAGGAGTTTCAAGTAGAGTTTTTCGTACTATTTAAAGCAAGCTGGGCATGAGAAATATCTTTGCATCAGCTTGAGGGGGAGTGGTGGAATACATAATTAGGTTTAAATGTATTATTATTATTATTCCACTCATAAAGGCATACTTCTAATTACACATTAATGACTTTTCAAGGGCAATAAAATACATGTTAGGGAAGATTAGAAACCCTATCAGTCAGAGAATTTTTAATCTTAACAGAAACCATCCTGCGTTAGGTAATTGTATGGTTTTAGTCACCATGCTTTAATGCCCCTGGTGTGTTATGTTATAATGATCACAATGATATGAAAGAATCAGCCATTTGCTGTTATATTATCACTTTATGAGGCTGCCAATAGGGCTATCCAAGTAGTAGACATTTAAGTAGAATTAGGTGTAGCAAACTTAAGGTGCTGTTGTTCAATTGGTGAAGTATGTTTTAGTCACCCTGCTTTAATGCCCCTGGTGTGTTATGTTAAAATGATCACAATGGTATGAAAGAATCGGCCATTTGCTGTTATATTATCACTTTATGAGGCTGCCAATAGGGCTATTTAAGTAGTAGACATTTAAGTAGAATTAGGTGTAGCAAACATAAGGTGCTCATTGTTCAATTGGTGAAGTATCTTGGTCTCGCATTGGATACCTAGATTAGATCAAATCTTGTCTTCACCAGCCATTAGGTGTATTTAAGGAAAGGGAAAGGAGTACCTCCTAATTTTTACCTTATAGGCCTACTTGGTATGTGATATTCCAACAAAGTGGAGCAAACTTCACCTTTTAGCTGAATATTTAATTTTTTAACATCTTTTTCCATTGTTATTTAAATTGTCACATATCATCTTCTTTTACTGCTTAATGTCAACTGAAATAAGTTGCTTACACTGTGTTGTATTGGAAATTTATTGTGTCACTGTGCTATATTATTGTAGAGATTCAAAGTAATAGACTAAAATGCAGAGTTGTGTCCAGTATATTTTTATTTTTAGATAATGGTAACTTTTACTACATGAAATGGAGAAATTGAAGTGACTTATTGTTCCTATAAAAAAAAAGGCCCAACTGTTATAGAGGAAGAAGAAAGGCTTATTTCAGCCAACCAGTAAGTGTGCAGATTGTGATATTTACTTCTAATATCCGTTGGAGTAGGATCCATTCTTTTATTGTTAATTTTTTTTTAAAGTTTATTCCTTCTCTACATTTCTTCAATAGTACGCATGGCTTCTGTGTGATAATGCATTGTCTTTCCTACTTCCTGTTATCCTTGAATTGTGGGATGCTCCGGATAAGCATGAATCTTTGTAGTACTTTCCAGAGCACTATGGCTATTGGTACTGGTGTGCCCAAAATATGAATACACGTTTGACATAGAAATCTTGAAGTAACTTCAGGTAGAAACTGTTGAGGGTATGAGAGATCTTCAAATTCCTTCTGGGATTCAGCCTGGAGAGAGAGTTAAAATGTCACGCATGGGCGTTCCAAACATCAATAAACCTTCTTTTAGAGGTGATCATCACTTTATCGTGAATGTTCTGATCCCAAAAGATATCAGGTTGGTGCCTTTTCACTATTTACACTTTAAAATTTTATACATTAATTTGGCTTGGACAGTATTTGACTTTAAATTGATATGTACTTCTTGCATAACATGTTAAACTAAACTTATCATTGAAGCAGCTTTTTCGTCTCAACTCATGAGCATATGCTTTGTATGTCCAGCTTTAACTATTTGTTTAAGACGTTTTATAGTGAATTAGTTATTAACCATATAATATATGGTGCTTTTGAATTGAAAGATTTCAGATGTATTAGTCTCCTTTGTGGTGTCTACAAATTCTTGCCAAGGTCTAGCAAACAGGCTGAAACAAGTTTTAGGGTAGATCATCTCAGACATTCAAAATGCATTTATAGAATGTAGATATTTTATTGATTCAGTGCTCATAGCTAATGAATCCTTGGATAGTTGCTTACAATTCGGAATCCCTAGAATTCTCTGTAGATCTAAAGAAGGCATATGACCATGTCAACTGGGATATTTTGGTTTACTTATTACAAAGGTGTGGTAAACTGTCTTTGACAGCAGTAGAGTTCTGCATCAAGGTAATCCTCTTTCCCCATTGCTGTTCATTGTAGTATTGAAGGATTTAAGTGTATTGATGTCTAGAGTGATGGTAGGAGGTTCTGTATCTTCTGGAAATATTGAGACTGGTAATATTGCACTTGCTTTTTTCTGTTGATACTCTGATTTTTTTTGTTATGTGAATATCAATTGAATCTGCCATATGAGATGTATTTTGGTATGTTTTGAGAGTTTTTTCTGGCCTTAGGGTAAATCTGACCAAATCTGAGTTGGTACCTGTATGGGTGATCACAGAGAAAAGGGTTCTGACTAACATTTTGGGATGTAGGGTTTCTTCTGTCGCAATGAAATATTTGAGACTCTCTCTTGGGGGCTCATTTCAAAGGTAGTAGTATATGGAATGGCATCCTAGAGAAGATGGAATAGACATTGTAGCTTTCTTTGTCTGGACTGCTGCCTTAGGGAAATGCTTAACGATTGATAATTTACAAAAAAGGAAGGTGTGGATCTTGGATTGGTGCTTCATGTGTAAGAGAAATGGTGAATCAGTTAACCATCTATTCCTTCATTGTCCTTTTGCTATGGATCTATGGTCTATGGTTTTGGGTCTATTTGGAGTATCTTGGGTTATGCCGCACACTGTTTTGGGGCTGTTAGGGTGTTGGCAAGGCAGCTTTAGTCGTCATCGAAATGGTTATATTTGGTCCATCATTCCTCATTGCCTTTTGTGGTGTCTTTGCAGGGAAAGAAATAATAGATGTTTTGAAGATGTTGAGAGATCTATTCCGGACCTCAAGCTACTCTTTTTTAGAACTTTAAGGGATTGGTTGTTTGCTTTGCAAAATCAATCATTCCCTTCTTTTATTAATTTCCTAGACTCTTGCAATTTTTGTATTTGATTTCTTATCCCTTGTTCACTCCCTGTGTACTAGGGTTCTCCTTTTTTATATCAATATATCTTATTACTTATAAAAAAAAAAGAAACTTATCTTACAAATAGTTCACCTCACACTAATTAGTAGTGTGCCCTCTAGTCTCCCATCTTACTTCCTCTTTGTTTTCCATACTGGTTAGCGTGGCCCATAAATTGGAAAAAATACAAAGGGATTTATTTTGTGGTGGTATTGGCTGTACCCTGTGCACAAAGCTCTCAATTTTATTGGGTCTGAGAGAGGTGATGGTAGGCAGCCTTACCCTTAATTCTTTTGGAGAGGCTGATTTCCAGACCTGAACCTGCCACCTCCTGCTTTTGGTGGAAGGCACTTGCCTTCACATTAAGGCCTGACCTGTTGCTTTTGGGGTAATATTGGTGGTGAGCATAACTTCCATTTGGTGAATTGGTCTAAAATGTGTACCCGAATTCAAAAGGGGGTATTGGTATTAGAAAACTTTTGATTTTTAAGTAAGCCTTTCTTGATAAATGGTTGTGGCGTTATGTGGTAGAAAGGGACTCACTTTGGAAGAAGGTGATAGATGGTAAAATATATTACTGATTTGGGTAATTGGTGTTTAGGTGTTGTCAAAGTCCCTTATGAGGTTGGTTTGTGGAAATATATCAGATATTGTTGGAAGAGATTTGTCTCTTATACACACATTGAGGTGGGGGCTTTAAAGTTTTGTTTTGGAAGGATCACTGGACTAGCAACGGAAGTTTCAGAGACAAGTATCCTTAGTTTTCAGATTTGCTAGAGATAGATATGCCCTTGTATCAGGCTATTTGGAGTGGGTTAATGGACAGTTACATTGGAAGTTGCTTTTCATTAGAGAAGCTCAAGATTGAGAGAGTAAATCGTTGGAAAAGTTTTTAGATAACCTACATGCAGAATGTCACCCATACGGGGGGTCATAGATTGGTGTGGCTACCATCACCAAAGAAAGGATTTCAAGTAAAATGCTTTTATAAAGCCCTTAAGTTAGGGAATGTCAGATCAGCCCAATTTCCTTGGAAGTTCATTTGGAAAGCTAGAACCCCACCTAGACTTGCTTTCTTCATTTGGATTGCAGCACTAGGAAAAGTTTTGACAACGGATAATTTAAGAAAGAGGAAAATTACGATTGTAGACTGGTGTTGTATGTGTGAGTCCAATGGAGAGTCAATGGATCATCTTCTACATTGTTCTATTGCTAGGGATATGTGGGATGTATTACTCTGCATATATGTGGTTAGTTGGGTAATGCCCAGTTCTGTACTTGCTACATTGGAGTCTTGGAAAGGTACTTTGTAAGTGTGGGGAACAACTCCTTCATATCTCTTGTGGCGCATTTGGAGTGAGAGAAATCATTTCACTTTGGAGGGAATTGTTATCATTACCATATATTAACTTCCTATTTTTGAAGTCCCTTTACGAGTGGAGCTCCATCTCCTATTCTTTCTCCATGGTTTCCTTCATGGACTTTTTAGATGATTGTCTGTCAATAATCTCTAGGCCTGCGTAATTTTATTATTATTATTATTCCTTATCTTTTTCTCTTTCTCTCTGTTTTTTCTTTACTACTCCGTTACTGAATTTTATTTTACTTACAGAAAAAACACATTTCTTCTGTGGTATATGTTTTAATGGTTTATATATGTTTTTGTGCAAATTTCATATATTATAATGAATGAGGTAATAGGAGCTATCTTTTGGAAACTGTGGCCATTGATACTAGTTTATCCAACATATCTGTATGTGCACATGTTCGTTTGTTCCCCCCTCACCCTCTTTGTCACTGTCACATCTTCTTGATGCTTATGCTTTGTTTTGTAGGTGCATAATGCCTTGCACTTTGCAGTTTCCTTTAAATAATGATTTTTATTGATATCAGTGATGGATTAAGCTGTGTAGTTTCAAAATGATAATTTACCAGCAGATGCATCATAAGTTAACCAAGTGCAAATTTATTTTGTAGTGGGTTCTACAAAATAGTAATAGGAACATATTACTGGAGCCTAGGTGTCAGCAAAGTCACAAAATTCCTCCTTTTTATTTTATTTTTTTATTTTCCTCCCCTTTTCTTGGTGAATACTATCCAAACATCAACTTCCTACATTAAAGCCCTAGGTTCTCCATGCTCTGCTCGGTCAAAATTGGCAATTGGCTTTTTTTATTTATTTTTATATATTTTTATCAATAACTTATACATACAATATATACATGCAGCATGGGTAGGAGCAGGTGAGAAAATAATAAGATCAATGGGTAGGAGGAGGTGAGAAAATAATAAGATCAATACAAATGCTTTGACCGGAATGGCCAGGCCATGGTGGACAAACTGAAATTGCTGATTTCCTTCTGAACAAAAAATTGGCACCAGACTCATTATTCTTGATTAATTGCAATTTCTCTTATGTATATTATCTGCTGGGTCCTAGTACTTTTTCTCCTCAGTTGTACACAATGAACATGCCATCATGCTATTTGATTATTAAAAATTTATTTAATATCTGATTTAATCTTTTTATGTTGTAGTAAAGAATTATCTTTATCAATACTTCATCCGAGGTGGCTGTCCTCTCTTAAAGAAGGAGATGACCATTTTCATTTTTTTGGATGAGTAATAAAAAGTAGATGACCAAATTATAGGTTGTGTTTATATTTTCAAAGGAACACTTTTGCAAACTATACAGTCAAAACTGTCTCTCAGAAGTTGCCTATGTTATGATGATTGATGCCATCATAAATACAAATCCACTTTACAAGGCCCTCTAAATCACCGATATTCATGCAAGAAATTTTGGGTGGAAATATGGAAAGAATGCATGTTGTAATGCAAGTAGATTAAATAGACTAAATAAAACTAGAAATCTACTTGCTTTTTAGCTCCAATGACATTAGCTTGTGAAGAAACTCATTTTCTTAATATAAATGCTAAGGACAAACTGAGAATTACCTTAGGAATGATGTTGAGTTGCAATGTATATGAAGCCTACTGGAAGCATAAAGTGGCTGTTTATCTACATGTTAAAGTTTTACTTTGCATAATCCTATTTTGTTCTGTTATCTTGTGATGCTTCCTTCCAATTGAAATTTAGTTGGATGGAAATGGCAGTGATACAAACTGTTCTTGATGTTTTCTATCTCAGTACACATCTATTTTGGGGGGCTTCTTGATTTTCTGAATTTTCTTTAATAAATTTTCCCACTGATAAAAAAAGTGATGGCAGTGATACAGAACGTGCACTTGTTAAGGAATTAGCTTCGCTTAGAGCATCCAGCAGACTCCATTCTGATTCTGCCAATACAGATGGTAATGTCATCATATTTCTTAAATTAAGACCTGTTGATTAAGATTAGATTGTAGGTGAACATTCTGATGAATGTTTATTGGATGGCTGAAGTGAGTTAATATTGAGTGTCCATTCAGAATTTTATATGTCTGCTTTATTCTACCTTTTTCAGGGACAATGCATGGTGATTTTGATGAACACAAAATTAGAGACCTTAAAAACCATGCTTCAAGCCCAGGGATCAAATGTGTTGCATCTTTGTGTAAATCAATTAAGAATTTCTTGGGGTATGTTTCACTGGCCTTTCTTACCATGTATTCCTAGCTTGACTTGCCAATTGGATGTGAAAAAAAAGTTGAAAGCAAATCACAAAAAGTATATTTGATCAATGAAAAGTGCTAAATTGTTTGGAATTGAGACATCAATAAATAGTAAAGTTATGTTTTAAATAAGAAAGAATTATGATGTACCACATTCTCGTAAAAAATTATGATCTAGTATACTAAGCTAATTTGTTTCTTGAAAATTGATTTATGTCGCTTGATAATCAAGTGATACTTGGGATCGAGGAATGTCTATGTTGAAAGTATCTTTACTTCTTTAGGGACTGCAAGTTATGCTAAAAACATACGCACTCACACGTGGGTTAGTGAATAAAAGAGGGGTCTTGAGTTTGTTGTCTTTTTAGGGGTCTTGAGTTTGTTATCATTCTTGAAAATGATTTGCTTTTTACTAAATGCGGGAATGTTTATCTTCTTGAGGATTTGAGTGGAATGTTACATAAAAACCTAGACATGGGAGTCCCACATTCTTCGGCATCTGATTCTGGAAATCCAAGATTCCAAGAATGTGAGTTTTACTGGAAATTCAAGATTCCACTAACCAAATGACCCCTAAATGATTATGTTGGATGACTAAAAGCAATATTCATATAAGCCACCCTTTCTAATCTGTTTGACAGATTTATGATTTATTGCTTGAAGCCTATAACCATTTTCTTTCAGGCCTTACCAATACTCAGATTGGTACAAAATAGTATTGAAGTTCTCATGCCCATCCTCCCCACCCAACCCCCCAGAAGGTCAATGGGAAACCTGTAACCATAATTAGGCATGATGAGGATCTTTGTATTCAAAACTAGGATTCATCGTGAAAAAATCAATGACATTGATAAATACAAATTATCATATGTTCTAGAACGAGTCTTGAATTTGCTTGTCCTCTATTAGTCCTTGAACAAATTATTTCGTGGATTGAATTTCACTTGACTCTCTACAGCTCCATTGTGTGTGCTCGGGGTAACTCTCTTTCAATTAGGCTTATATTCATCATTGTCAGAATTGGGTTCAAGCTTTCCCAGCCCCTTATTCTTCCCGTGGATCTTAATCTTTTGCTCATGTACAGGCAAAGACGGTCTGAAGAAGGGTTTGCATCAGTCAGCTTTGACTCATCCTCATCATTGTGGAGGTGTAGCAAGCCAGATTCCTCATTGGCATTTTCAATTTTTATATTTTTTATTATTACTTGTATATTTACCTTGATTAGAAAGACTGATGACTGCACATCTGTACAAAAAAGAAACGATAACCCTAGTGCCTGCAGAAAACAAAAAGAACGTAATTACAGAATTTTTTAGGCTCAGATAACTGATAAGATTTTATTTGCTTGCTATACTGTAATAGACAATGGGACTTGAAGTTGTGTATCAATTTTGCCTGCATCCTCCCTTTTTGTCTTCTAAAGTCTTGGGAACTGTGACATGGTCTTATTGCGTCTTCTTTCATGCTTACTATCGCTTATTCGATATATGTCAATGCCATTGATGTGGGAACATGGATCTTTGTATTGTCCAAGACTTGACTTCTGTGTGGAAATTGATTTCTAGAAAATGTTTTCTGCATTTATAGGCGTTTGGGGCAATGGTAAATGTTGATCAACCGGAAATTGTTTTTTGTTTGACCGTAAAATAACAGTACTTACAGTTGAAAACAATTTATGGAAAACAGCAAACCATTTTTAGCCTTATACAAAAACTTATCAACTGAACCTCCTTCTCACCCTCTACTATCTGCCACCCAACCACCATCACTCCCCCTACTAACGTTTGTGGTTTCTGGTGTCATATGTTTTTCATAATATTAATAGAAATGCAACCAAATACTTGAAAATAATTTATTTTCCAAAAAATATTTTCACTTGAAAGTATTTTACGGTCATAAAACATTTTTCATCGCACTAAACACAACTTAATTAGTATTTGAGTTGCAGTGAGTAGTGGCTGTATATCAGGTTGTACATCTTTGTAGATGGTTTTGAATGGTTGTATAAACAATAATGTTCTTTGCATTTGAAGTTTAAATTAATTTTCCCTATCAAAATTTATTAGGTAGTGTACCATTATGTAAAAGTAACACTTATACAATGTTTGTAAATAATATATATAATGTCACTAAAATGAATAAAAAGGTAACTTGTTGATTAGAAATTGTCTTTATATTGTTTATGTTTGTAAAATATTAAGATGATAAGAGATTAGTAACTTTTAAACTTTGAAATAAATTCTTTAAAACCATATTAATACATTGAAATGAATGCATCTAAAAATAATATAGTTTAGATTAAGTCTTGAATTTTTAATTTTAACAATTAAAACCTAAAATTTATGAAATTGTTTCAATTTGAAGTCTTTGTGCATCTTTACTATTCATTTTCCTTTTTTTGGGCAGTAAGTATATAAAAGCAAAAAAATATTAATTAAATTCAGCGTTTCACTTAGAGCTTGTTCATAAATTAATTTGTTAGTCATTGAAGAAAATGGTAACAAGAGAAAGCTCTATTTAGAGAGAAACTTTTGCTTAGAATGAGAAAGTAATTATTAGAAAATCAAAGTTGGTTACCAAGATAATAAAAAACAATATGGTAGCAAGAGAAAGCTCTATTTAGAGATTTTTTTTTTTTCTTTTTTTTTTTTTTTGCTTAGAATGAGAAAGTAATTGTCAGAAAATCAAACAGCTAATTCAAAGCCTCTCATATAATAATTATTGTTGGGGAGACTTTATTTTGGGGATTCTCCAATTGAATGGTTAATATAACAAAATATAACAAAACTAAACCTAAAAACATAAGCCTAAAAGTTTGGGCCCAACTATTTTATATAAACTACTCCAACTTTTCATTATTATTCAATGTGGGACTGTACTTACACATGTATATCTCACAATCTCCCACTCACATGTGAATCATTGTGTCTATGTGAGTAATGAACAAGTCTTACTAACTCCCCCTTGCTTATGAGCTTTTTCCAAGATTGTTTGTGTGAGTTTTATGGCTTGCCTTATGCGATTTATACTTTTGAGGGGCTCTAAGTACATGCACCCCGTCCTCACTTCAATTGCGAAAAAGATTAATCCTCGCTCGTTCTAGTGAAGGGGACCATGATGACTTTGCCACCTTATCTTACACCACCGTGGGCTCTAATAATATTTGTTAGATTCCAATCTAGTGTTGTATGAATTAAGAAAATAAACTAATAGTTTTAATCAATTTTCAAAATATATTATCACCAAATTACCAAGCCAAAATGCAGTATTTGTTATTATCAAATCAATTACAATATCCTCTTTAGCTTATGCCTAATTTGAAATCCACATCAAATACATATCTATTTTTAGGAATTTGTGTAAACTCACTCAAAATCTTCACTTAGATCAAATTCAACAACTCTATGTGGTTGTAACACCCAAAAACCTCTTCTTTAAAAAAATAAAATAAAATAAAAAAATAAAAATAAAAAAAACACACACACACAAATTTTGTCTCTTGCTTATGTCTCACAAATAAAAAAAAATGGTAAATTACAAAGTTAGTCTCTATCCTTTATACCATATTTTAATTTAGTCCCTAACCTTTTAATTATGTCAATTTGGTGCATAACCTTTCAGTACCATGTCCATTTAGTCCTCGCCATTATTTCTTAGATGGAAATTGATGACGTGACAAACACTTAAATAAAAAATTATTTTTTGACAATGACACCTATATTGCCATGTCAATTAAAAAAAACCAAATTAAATCTGAATTATTTCCCTAAAATCCAAAATCCCTGACTTTCTCCATCTCTTCTCCCTCTCTCTTCCTTGTTAGTCTCCACTCATCTCTATCTTAGACTGCTACTGACCTTTATCTTTTTCCATTTTTCGTCTGCTGTGGCAAAGAAGACGAATTAGAGTACCAACAAACCCTGCATCTGTACATAGTTGCTTCTCTATATAGCGCTGGTAAATCTCAAGTTAAGTTTCGCATCATTAAAAAAAATAAATAAATAAATAAAAACGAATGTGGGTGATCTTATGGCATCCTCCAAAAAGAAATCAAGTAAGATACACTATATCTTGGAGTGGTTCATTTATACAATACATTCAAAAAAACACTATTTGCATTAAAGGAGAAAAAAATTCATAAATCAACTCTACTTTCCCCGCCCTAGCATATGTTAGCATATCATTTTCAAATCCAATTCCTTGGAAACTAAGCCTTAATCCTGTGGAATTGAGATTGGCTACATAAATCCTTTTACATCTTCAGGGGCATAGCCAGGAATAAATACTTGGGGGGGCCGGATTGTAACAGATATATACTAAATATAATTCTTAACTTTATTGAATACAAAATTATCAACTTTCATATATCATCATATACTTGAACATGTTGGGAATTCAACCGAAATTCCAAACTTGTGAGAAACAAAAAAATAGAGAAAACAAAATGCCAAAGAAAAACAATCACACACACAAAACAGTATTTACGTGGTTCGGTAATATGCCTACGTCCACGGAGTTGTAGAAATTTCACTATCATCAAAGAAAATTACAATGTGCGGCTACAATATGACTCAAAAATTAACCTGAAAAGAATTTTAAAAAATAAAATTCTAATTAGAAATTTTTTCCTTAGTTATATGATGTTATTCATACTCAAGAAAAAATAAAATTTTCACTATAATTTAAACAATCAAACCCATCAATCATCATCATTTCTATTATTAAAATTTTCCTGTATTTTAATTTTTTTTAATACAACTTTAATTAATAATAACCCCTTAAAGGCTTAAACAAAAACAAAAATTAAACAAGAATTTGTACACAACATAAACCAAACAATTTAACAACTTCTACAGCCACATGATATCTAACTAATCAAAAATATGTAATATATCAAAATAATTTTACCTGTCTTCACAGAATCACAAAGTGCAAAAATGGGTGGGCCGTGTGGCAATGCTTATTTGCCTACAACTGTAGATATTCTTCCCTTCAAGACTCATCAGTCATCACAAACAAATTGAAACAATCTCCTTATCATTGGTTAGTGACCATCCAAGGCTTGATAGATAGACATTTCTTTCTTGCCTTTCCAAGTTCTTTACTTGAAACAAAGTGCTCACACAATCCAACAAAAACAGCAACAAGTAACTGCAACGGAAGCACCCTTTTCTATTTCATTTTGGTAATAAAAAAAAAAAATAGCAATAACGAAAACAAAAACACCCTCTTTCTCTCTCTCTCTTTCTCTAACATTATTTTTATTTTTATTTTTAGAAAGCAGGAAAAAAAAAACATTTTCATGTTCGTAGAAAGGCACAATCTTTCTTCTGTGTTCTAAACCAACTGATCAGTAAAACCCATTTCTCGTTTTCGTTTCTAGTTGTCAAAAAACATGGAGCTTCGGAGATCAATTATCTCCGTCCCAATTCCTTCAATCATATATTTCTCTAAAAATTTATGAAAATATAAAAAGCATGTGAATATTTAGGTGTAGATAGTTGAGAAAATAAAAAAAAAAGACACTGAAAATAGATGAAGGTCTAGTGCTTAAATAAGAGAGAAAACTCACCACTTCACCAGGCAGTCACCAAGTTCCAAATCCTAAAATTTGACAATAAAATATACTGAGTGATTTGTTTTAGAAAGCAAGAAGAAAGAAAAAATTGGTCAGGAATTTTTTTTTTTTTTTTTTTTTTTTTTGGGACTGGAGGACTGATGCTGCTGAGTTTTGGGGGCTGGTAGGCGGTACTAGGAAGTGTATCACAGAAGACAGAAAAGAAAAGAATAAGGGATTTTGTGGGGGACCGTGGGGTGTGTTTTTGAGATGGAGAAGTTATGTGTTTGGATTTTAGTATTTAAATGTTTGTGGGCCAATTTTGTGTTTTATTTGGAGCATGAGAGGCTGGAAACCCAGGAGAATAGAGGCCTAAACTATAATTGGGAGTTGGAGAAATATGGGGGGGGGGGGGTGGATGTCCAAGAGTGGGGGGGCCCAAAAAATTTTTATACCTACTCTGTAGGAAATTTTTTTTTTTTTGCAGGGGCCACGGCCCCCCTAGGGGACAACGTGGCTCCGCCCCTGTACATCTTACAACCATACCAACAATCATATAATCATGCTTTTTGGGTGGTGACTAATGAGAGAGAGAGAGAGGAAGAACGAAAGAAGAGACAAAGATGAGTTATTAGGGATTTTGGATTTTAGAAAAATACGTGTTCCAGATTTAATTTGGGTGTTTTTAAAACTGATGTGGCGGTATAGGTATCCGTTGATGTGGTTGATGTGGAAAAAAATAAATTTTTAATAACAGTGGAGACCAAATTGACACATCATTGAAAGGTTAAGGATCAAATTGACACAATTGAAATGTTAGAGATTAAATTAAAACATGATATAAAGGATAGAGACTAACTTTGTAATTTATCACAAAAAAAATCTTTTTGTTTTCTTTGCTCTCACACGAAGAAATTCATGACAAAAATTCCTTGCTTCTTCCTATAGTCTCACTTGCTAAAAGCATTCCTTCGCTGCTAAGAAATAAGTCATTTTCCCTGCATATACATAACAGTCCCATTGTCCCAAAAAGTCAGAAAACGTGGCAATTCCAACAACCCATTCCCTTATTAAAGCCCTCTCTACTCCTTCATTGTTGAGTCAAGCTCCCCCATCAAACACTGTCCACTGCCCACTAATCTCTTACATTCCCAGAAAATCAACTACGCTTTTTTCTTCTCTCTACCCGAACACTTTAAAATGGCACTAGAATGGGTAGTCCTAGGCTATGCTGCGGCTGCAGAGGCCATAATGATCCTCCTGCTGACCCTCCCAGGCCTCGACCCTCTCCGCAAGGGCCTCATCTCTGTCACCAAAGCTCTCCTCAAACCCTTCCTCTCAGTGATCCCATTCTGCCTCTTTTTGCTCTTGGACATTTACTGGAAGTACGAAATGAGACCTTCATGTGTGTCCCTTAATGCTTGCACTCATGCAGAGCATCTTCGCCACCATAAGTCTGTCATGAAGAGCCAGAGGAATGGGATTTTGATCGCTTCGGCGTTGCTCTTTTACTGGCTTTTGTACTCGGTCACCAAGCTCGTGGTTCGGGTCGAGGAGTTGAAGTATCAACATGGGCGGCGTTTTGTTGAGGTCAAGGGGTTCATTTGAACCCCCCTGAGCTGGAATGTATTTTTATAATATATAATATTTTTTATATTTTATATTTTATTTGTCTTCCTAAAATGAAAATTTGAACGCTCTGATCTTAAATTTATTATTATTATTATTATTGTTTTTTAAGTTAAGTTGAAATAAGGTTAAATATGATATTCTTAGCAATATCTTGGTCTTTTTAAACACACACCAAAAAAAAAAAAAAAAAAAATCCAGAACAAAAGGAAAAATTTGTTAATCTTAAACCTCAAAAAAAGCCTATTTAGATCTTAAGTAAATATTTGTTTAGTTTACAATGTAAATCTTACATTAATAGTACAATATAAACATATAATTGTCCTGGATTCACATCAGGTGCAATACCAAGATATTGCACCTGGTGCTAACAATGTAAATCTTACATTTATATTTTATATTTTATTTGTCTTCCTAAAATGAAATTTTGAACGCTCTGATCTTAAATTTATTATTATTATTATTATTATTGTTTTTTAAGTTAAGTTGAAATAAGGTTAAATATGATATTCTTAGCAATATCTTGTTCTTTTTAAACACACACCCAAAAAAAAAAAAGTCCAGAACAAAAGGAAAAATTTGTTAATCTTAAACCTCAAAAAAAGCCTATTTAGATCTTAAGTAAATATTTGTTTAGTTTACAATGTAAATCTTACATTGATAGTACAATATAAACATATAATTGTCCTGGATTCACATCATGTGCAATACCAAGGGTATTGCACCTGGTGCAATAGCTAATTAATGGTTGAGATTGAAAGTTGAAAAAGCAACTTTCAATCTCAGTCATTAAATAAAATATATTAAAAAAGAGTTAAAAAGTAAAAGTTAAAAAGTTAAAAAAAATTGTGAAAGAAGTGGAGGTATTGCACCTTTATTTTTTTTTTTTTTTGGAAATAGATTCAACTTATAGCGTCCGCTCCTAATGATAATTCTTTATTATCAAACTAAAACACTAATCAATTTTTTATGTAAACGGGAATTGAACCCCAGATCTCTTATTCAACCATCAAAGACTTTACCAGTTGAGCTAACTGGAATCCACATAGATAAAAGTATTTTAATTAGTGATAATTAAAGTTCACTTAATAAAAATAATTAATATGTTCATTGTATTAAGAAAAAATATGTCAAATGAACTTATAGTTTATTATTTATTCTTTTACTAGTACATACTATAAACAAATTTGTAATAAGAAATCTTCATAAAGTGCAAGATTTATTTCTTACCCAAAATACATCTTCTTATTGACCCCCAAGAAAAAAATTATGGGGCCGCCACTGAGTATCAAGTCGAGAAACAGAAATATTAGAATTTAGAAGTGATAGGGAAAGTGGGATTTCGTTTCGGGCTTTTGGAAACCCCGAGGGGGAGATGAGTTCTTCTCGTGTTTTTGTGAAAATAAGAACATGAAAAGCTCGAGATTGTGGAATCGAATAGTTACTCTGTACTGTGCGTTAATACTAGAGGAGCTAAACATGTATTATAGATTTATACTTTTATAGTCTCGTATTAATTCGTAACTCAGTAAAAACTCAAAGTATCAAATACATGCATACAAACATACGTCTTCATGAATAGTTTTTTTTTTTTTTTTTTAAGTCTTAAAATTTTAATTCCAAAGTATTAAATTTGCAATAAAAATTAGTAAGTGGCTCTCATATAAGTAATTTTGAATTTTCACACTCATTCATCAATTTCAAGATTTGCTTCTCCAAATTTCAAACACACAAATTTGAGTAGAAGCCAATATGGAATTCTAGACAAATATAGTGAATAAAGCCTACCCATTGGTTGAAAAAATTAAAGAAAAAAAAAACCATAAATTATAAGATAAACAAATAGAAATAGAAAGGGAGAAAAACTGAGAAAAAAAAAATTGCACTTTCAAATAAAAACACTATGCTGTCAATGCCATTTTTTTATTCAGAGTTTCATACCACTTTTAAATGGTATTTGGTAAGCTAAAGATAGGTATTGAAGAGAGCCAAATTAGATATTTGTAAAGAAGAGCACCAGGTAAGGGAAGAACATTGAGCCAAAGAGAAGACTTTTAGGATATGTTTGGTTAGAGGTGGAATAGGGCAGATGGAAAATAAATGAGAGAAAATAGAAGTGGGTGTTTGGTAAGAAGAGTATGGGAGGATATTTTTTTGGTAAGGCCAGACATTTTCCACCTGAGTCCACAAAAAATCCATCATAAGCATAGAAAGTCTGATGCCTACCCAATTACCAAATTGCCCCAATTTAATGAGTCTCACCTACACTCCTCCAGCACATGAAAGGCATATCAGATATATCTCTCCTTGCTTCTCTTTTGTTTCTTCGGCACAGCCTCAACCACGTAAAACAGCATGTCCAAGTTTGTTCTTTGCCAATTTTTTTTTTTTTTTTTTTTCAATCCAGCAATATAACATATATAATATTATATATAACTAGCCTTATCACACGCGCTTTGGGCATGCGATGAGGCTCTTTTTTATTTTTGGTATCATAATGTTTAAAAGTGAGATAGAGATAGTGTCTTAATATTTAGGATTTTTTTCTACATGAGTTTTGATAAAAGTTTGAAAATTTGAATTTAAAATAAAAAATGGCAATTTAGGTTAGAGAAGATAAGGAAAAAGCATAATACTTAGGATTTTAAAAAAAAATAGTAAATTACTCTTTTAATCTGTTTGTGTTTTTAAATTTAAAATTATTTAACTAAAAGATATGAGCATTTTAGAGAGTTCAAGAATTTGTGTGAGGATATTTTAGTACACAAAATGATAAAACCCAAACAAGGAATCTTATTATTAATAGTATAGATAACAAAGGAAAATAATATAATTAGTACAAAATAATAATAATAATAATAATAATAATAATTAATATATTATATTATATATAATTTTATTTTATTAATTTTAATTAATAATAATTAATATTTTCTTCTTATTTAATGAGTACAAAGAAAATATATTTTACATATTATGTAAAAGGGTATAAGAGTAAATTTATATAAATTACATTTTATATCCTCCTATTTTTCTCCTCAACCACACAAAAGAGATTTCCATTCCTCTAACCAAACACACATCAAGGGAAAACTAAATATTTCCTATCCTCTACTTTTCCATCCTTCTACCATTTTTTATCTTCCCACTTTTCTATACTCACAACCAAATAAACTCTTAAGTTATTGGAACGGGAAGTGAAAGTTGTAAAAAATTTTAGAAAAATATGTTGAAACTTCTAAAGAAAAGCTAAAAATAAAAGTCAAAACTCAAAAAGAATTGGTGTCAAATTGGGAAGGAGAGAGAGTAAGAGATAGACATGAAAAAGTCATAAATAGGGGGAGGGCAATCATTTCTTGGTGGTGGAGGAGGAGGAGTGGGGGAGTTCTTAAAAAAAAAAAAAAAAAAGATGATATTTCTTGTTTTTAACCCACTATAAATCAACTTAAAAAAAAAAAAAAAAAAAATTGTGTGAGCCATGGCCCCCCTATGTTATGCATAGTTTTGCCCTTGTGGTTAGAGCTAAGGATAGAAATTGGATGGAAAACTAAAGACACACCTAAATCCACAACATGCTTAAGGGTCACCTTGTAATTGGTGTACCTAAATTCACAATTTTAGGAAAGGGAAATGTTTATTACACAAATGCTTATTGCACACACCTTGCACACACAACACTTTTGCACAAAATTCATGATATGCAAAACATTTCCCCAAAAGGGTAATGTTTATTACACATATGTCTATTACACACATCTTACGCACAAGCTACATTTGCACAGAACTTACCCTTGGTAATCCCATGTGTAACCCCTTATAATCCATTCACAAGTTAACAAGAAAGTATGTTGTGAAATTAGGTATGAGTTTGGGTGTCTTTGTAAGTGGACTGTTGGATTCCTTCCATTTTGAGGAAGATTTACCATGTTCACCGACAAGGGATGTTGGAGACCCTATTTAGGGGGAAGATGAGCGATGTGCATGTGTGGATGTGTTAAGAAAACTTAAAGGGACACGGAGAAATCGGTTGTCATGGATTTCAATGTGGCACATCTGGTTGAGCTTGCTGGGTTGGAGGATCCTAAAATGATGAAAAAAAAAAAAAAAAAAAAACACTCCACAATGAGATTAATAAGTTTGGGTCTATGCCCAATAATTCATATGAGCCCTTAACTAATGTATTGCCCATCTTGCGCCAAGATGAAAAATGGCATTTCTGTTCATGGAGGAAAAGGTGAGTTGCTCTAAACTAGAATATAGAATATTAGGGAGTTTTGTGGTTGGTATAAAGTATCATTGGATTCCAAAGAAGTATACCAAATGCAATTTGTTTGGTCACTAGCCTAAAGATTGTGCCCCACATACCAAGACTAATGGCGAAGGAAGCCAAAAGCATGAATTCCTTGTTAAAAATTACTCTAATATACTAATGAAAACATAGCATTTAGGATTATTTAGAGAAGAAATTCCATTAAAGTCCTAGAGAAAAGAGTTTGATTTAGAAAATAATGGTGGTTGCAAGATCAATTTAGTGTATGTGAGAGGAGAAACTTACTACCTTCTACGCTGGACCACATAATGAAGAGAACACATAACAATCAAAATAGACTAATTGTTATGTTTTAAGGGTGAGGTAGGAGCTTTTCCTTGTGTGCAAAATATTGGCCCATCTCATTATGGGCCTACAAATAAAATACACATAATAAGAGCATTCATAGAAGGCTTGCTACTAGTGCTTTCGTCAAATTTCTTCTAAAATGTTACTTTAAGAGCAACTGCATCAGTCCATGGATAATCTTGCAAAATACAAAAAGTAATTCATTTTACACATTTTGACCAAAAAAACACCCACAGTTGTAAAATTGTGTATAAATGCACAAGTGCTATAGTAATCGTGCATATATGCACAGTTACTGTAGCTCTTCTATACATTATTTTAATAATTTCTAATTTCGCTCATTTTTTTCTCTCTCTCTTCTCCATCTGCAAAACCAACGCCTCTTATCATCTTCTTCTTCCTCTGATACACACACTCCCACAAACACAAAATAAAAAATCAACCACAAAAATAAAAAATCAACCATAGACACTACAAAACCAAACACACTCACACATGGACACACCAATAGAGACAGAAAGAGTGGATCAGTGCTTGGATCTGTGAGAAGAGCAAGGTGTTGAAGAAGAAGAAGAAGAAGCAGCAACAGTAGTCAATGGAAAGCCCCAAAATCACCATCCATGTAGTGAAAAAACTTGCCCAAAATCACCACCAAAATTGCAAACCCAAAATCACTGGCCATAATCAAACCCAAATAGAAAGAGAAAAAGAAGAATGAGAATGAGAATGAGAAAAAGAAGATGAAGATGTCGAAGATGTAAGAAGGAGAAGAGAAAAAAAAAAAAAAAAAAAAAAAAAAAAACAAACAAACAAACAAGAAGAATGTGGAAAATATAGAGATAGAGAGAGTGTTAGAGATATTTTGGAGAGTTTGGTAAGGTGGTGGGACGGGTGGAAAATAATAAAAAAAGTGAGAAAAATGATTAAATAAAATAGATGGTAAAATAGACAAACTGATGTGGGTATTTTGTAAAAATTCGGTGTAAAATAAGTAAGTTTTCATTGCAAAATAAACAAAAAATTTGCATGAACTGATACGATTACTCTAACTAATTCAATTGTAGATACATTTATATTAGACTCAATACTCTATCTTTAAATAAATTTTTTCTCTCCTTACTTAATTCTTCTTCCGGCCAACCCACAACAAATCTCTCTCTCTCTCTCTCTCTCTCTCTCTCTCTCTTCTTTACTAAGATGCACATAGACAGTGCGTGGGTCTCAAACCCAAAAATTGTACTCCAAAAGGTTGCAGGTCAATGGCGCGTAACAATGAAATTGAAAGCACATGAGTGCTTTAAGACAAAATTGATGATGTGTGGGTTTGTAGGTGGTGAGTGTTGGATTTTCATTGTATTTGCTAATGGGTCTAAGTTGTTAGAGATTTTCTTTCACATAGGTTTAGGTGTCTTTTTAGACTTCTTCGTCTCTATCTTCCTCTCAACCCACAAAGACTCAAATGAAGAGAGAGAGAGAGAGTAAAATGCAAAAATAAAATAATGAAATAGTTTATTTTAGTTTTGGCAATGAACAGAGCTTGACAATGGTAGCATGGAATGTTCATTGCTAAAAATTTTTGTTGCTTTATTGAGTCTGATGAGTGTTATGTTTTGGTTGATTAGGTAAAATTGTTTGCTGCTTTAATGTATAAAGAGGCAGCTGCAAGTGCTCTAAAGGTCCATACTCACATATTTCATTACTATGTCAGTCTACATAAAAATAATAAATAAATATAACATTCTCCCATTTTGACGACACAGGTCATCAAAAAAAATAATATTAGATGTGAGAAAACATCTCAAAATACAACCCAGTCCATAATACGTTTACAAGTACCTAGTTATATAAACAATACATCGACAAGAGATCCACGAAACATAATCAAGTGCTTACAAATATATGACATAGGTATTAGAATGCAAGTGTGATACAGAAATAACACAAAGACATCATTAACACACTCTATTCAACAAGAAGCTAGCCCCATTGAGACTTAATATGAATGTCTCGCATTATAATATTTATGCCATGATCAACAAATGTGGCACAATGATATACATGACAAGATAATTAGTGTTCACAACATGCACATACACGAAACTCCCAATAACTCAATACAACAAAACTCCAATAAACTTATATGAGTCACATGCTCCTTAAACACTTTTGGAGCTAAACCTTTTGTTAGTGGATAAGGCAACATATGTTTGGAAACGTACTCAACACAAATCTAAGACTTGATTACTTCCTCTCTAGGAAAGATATATTTAATCTCAATATGCTTGGAACAAGAAGAGCTCCTAGTGTTCCCAGAAAAAGAAACTATTGTAGAATTATCACAAAATGTCTTCAGCAGCCACGCAATGGTATCTACAATACCTAACCCTAAGACAAAATTCCAAAAACAAATTGTCCGACGCATAGTCATAACAAGCTACATAATCCGCCTCCATAGTTGAGGAATTTGTTATTTTATGTTTGAAACTAATCCATGATACAACCCCTCCTGCTATCATAAATGTGTAACCAGAGTTGGAACTTGCTCACCTAGTGATGCTTCTACTTTCTAAAAAATGTGTTGCAAGGGAAACAGAGGTGACTTCTAGCAGCTAATGGAGCTTCTTTTCTTTTACTGGTTCATGTTTGCTCATGCTTCCACTGATGTGAATGATGATTTGAGTTTAGAGAGAGAGAGAGAGAGAGAGAGAGAGAGAGAGACGAAGGTGATGATAGAGGGAGAGTACAACCGTGTCTTGGTTGTTTTCTAATAGTGAAGTTGCTTTTAGAGAATGATTCTCTTCTTATTTACTGATGTTTTGTATCTATGATGACCTTTCTCTGATTTTCTAATTGATTATTATTATTGTGATGATGTGTGTTCTCTCTCGGTTATTTTGATTTCCTCCAACCTCACCCCATCCTTTATGGTGGGAAAGAGTGAATAGTTGGACCAATGAGTTGTCCTCTAGACACAGTAAGCTACTGAAGCACTTCTTTAAGTAACCCAGATTACTCGTGGGAAATAGGAGTGTTGAACCTCCTTTTCCACCGTTTGTATTTCCTAATTAATTTCCATATACCAAATAAGTTTTCTGAGAATGGCTGGCTAAAGTGGTTTTTCAACCATCAGCTATTTGCGTCTGTTTTAGAGATTCGGAGCTTCAATCAAGTTCTGGGAATCTGAAGTTTTGACTGCATTGCTTGACCAGGAGCTTGGTGCTTCCGGCATTGACAACAACCACACACCCCAGCACAGTATACCTCAACCCACCTACACCTATTCCAAGCTCACAATGTGCCAATGGGTGAGAAACACATGCCTTCTATAGCTGTACGGTAACCCATCCTATCATACCGTATCCCCCTCCCTTTCACTATATTCGTGTTGTAAACCCATGGCTTGGTTCATGGGTTCTGCTGCCTGAGTTGGACTTGTGAGATTTCATGAAGAAGGAATTATTCTTCTCTGTGTTGTTAGAGATTTGGATTGTGTGGAAGTCTTGGGCTCTCTTCCTTTTCTCTTCTAGTGGGCCTTCGTGGGCTAGGTCTCTGCTTTTGAGAAGGAATAATGGACTTATTATTTCTTTTCTGAATGAACTCAAAGCTGCTGTTGCAGCTTGCAGCCCTTTGGAGCTCTAAAGTGATGTGTGAATTTTGGGCCTGTGCTCTTTGCTAACAGACATCACTTAGTCAAGGATTAGGCCCTAAAAGTGAGCCCTAGGTGCATGTGGTAATGAAATTAGCCCAAATACCTTGGTTTTGGGCTTGGTTTTCAAAGACTTGTTTCCAAAATGACCCTTAACAGCTTTCTTATATATAATCTCCAAGCCTCCTCATTCTCACCCAATTGAACTGAGCATACCCAATTAACTAGCAAACAAAAGCCCACTGATCAAAGGAGAAAAAGAAATTGACAAGGGTGTTCGATGATCCCTTTTTCCTTCTTGTCTGTGATGGTTTGAATGATCTAAACGATGTAGACAAAGCCACATAAGATGATAACAACCAATGTTTTAAATCCCATTAAGATATCTAGCTTTTCAAGGCTATAGTTTCTTGCCTCGACCAACTCTTAAATCCTACCTCTATCTTGGAGCTTCGCCGCCACCACACCCTGACTCCCACCACAGCTTCATCCCGGAGCTCAAATGTACCACGTATGTGGCTCTAGGCTCTCCAATTTGAAGAGCCCAATGAGAGAGAAAATGAGAAAACAAAAGTGCAAAGAGAAAAAATATATATCACTAAAAGATACAGAAAATTTTTATAAAAAAAAAGTTCTATTTTCTTTTTTTGTGTGGACAAAACGACCATAATTTCATTTTTATCATTCAATAGTTACAAGTTACACCAATAAAAATTAAGTGATTGAATCTAGACATTTTCATTAAAAATATTAAGAGTTGTCAATTGAGTTATAAGACTGTTGACAAACAAAAAAGTTTCAATGCAATAAAACTACATCATTTGAGATGGGATGACACTTAACACCATTTCATTAGTAAATATGGGGGGATGATTTTTTTTTTTTTTTTTTGTTCCAAATGTTACATAATATTAAGGGTATGGATTGAAATTTTAAATCTTTAAAAAAAGCTAAATTAAAACTATCACGGTGTAAATTACAATTTAGTATACTTTTACATATAAATTACAATTGAACATTGCTAGTTGATAATCCACTTATCAGTAATTAAAAAAAAATTAGTCCAGTTATTGTCTTATCTAAATAATTAAAATTTGTAAGGAATGAAATTTATATGTCAATAACGTATGATAGCAAAGTAACACCATCGTGGGATTGTCGTCCTCATGCTTTTTTCCGGAAGTGCAAATCTGATAGAACTTTACGCAAAGGTTGTCGGTGCCATTGTGATGTGATTCAATGCTAAACTTTTTTTTTTAATTCTTTATTCCTCTGTCACTGTCTTTCTCACATTAGATAGAATCTTACGAGACAATCTCATAAGATCACCCTCTCACAATACGTAGAATCCATATGTGTGTAATTCACGTATAATATGAAAAATATGTTTCATAAGACCATCTCATAAAATACCATCTCGTGTGATAATGTAAGAGAGAGACAGAAAGAGAGAAAAAGGATTAAAAAATGTTTTCAATTATATGAACTATAAAAGCAATGAAATATTATCTCTAAAAAAATAAAAATAAAAGCGATGAAATAAAAAAAATAAAATGTAAACACAAACGAACAAGTTCAATTCTAGTTGACGGTGCCATTCTCTGGCTCAAAAAAAAAAAAAAAAAAAAAAAAAGGTCCTGATTAAGCAATGGATTAAATCAGTCTCAACAGTATCTTTTGCTAACTGGAATAGTTCATTATCTGTTCAAGGACATTTCCAGCTAAACATTTCTTTCAGCTCATTATACTTTAGCTGCGCCTGCCATCTCTTTTCAATGCGATGTATATAATTAGAACTAAGTTTTGTTTTTGTGTTGAAGTGCACGTCAGCTTTGGCATTCTTTTCTTGTAAATTATCCTTTCCACTCATATGATAGGACTAGTAGTAAAGCGCAGCTTAAGAGTCGAATTTCATTTATTAAAAAAGTATACGACCGATATACCTAAGAGGCTATGATTATTTAGTGGGACAAGGAGGAACGTCAATTAATGTTTAAAAAGTTTACTCCCGGCCCAACCACCCCAACTAACCTTGAATTTTTAGCAATACTATTCC
Source organism: Quercus gilva (assembly GCA_023621385.1). Lineage (NCBI taxonomy): Eukaryota > Viridiplantae > Streptophyta > Magnoliopsida > Fagales > Fagaceae > Quercus > Quercus gilva. The sequence goes on along the minus strand of CM042482.1, from coordinate 31,233,853 downwards.
GCAGAGACAATGAAAGGGTACAAGAAATGAAAATTGTTGTTGATTACTGAATGCGAATAATGCTACTCTTTGTCTAATTTTCATGCCTCATATATAAAGAGCAAAGGGAGAAAAGAAAACTTAATTGAAAAGAAAATCCTTGTTCGGGACCTTGAAATTCAGCTAGCAGTTAGCAGTTGGGAAACATGATAAAATTGAATTAGTGTAGGCCCTTGCGGATGACCAAATTAGGACTAGAGCCCAGTGCTGGCCCCTAAATGTTCTAACCATTTTTGTGACAAAAAATTGACGATCTCTCACCATTGGTGACCTAATTAAAATCCCATCAAATTCCTCACCATGTTTGTACTAGGAAAGGGAAAACCTAACCACTGGGGGGCCTAATTAGGACTAAGCCCATGAAAAATTTCACCATGTTTTTACTTTGTACCAAAAAAAATATATCACCCTGTTCTTTTTTATCTTTACCAAAAAAAAAAAAAAAAAACCCCTTTATGCACGTGCCTCCATGTGCACGCGTGTAGCCATGGAAGAGAGAGAGCGAGAGAGAGAACCGACAAGGGTAAAAGAACAAGAATGGAAAGGCCTTCACAAATAACAAACAGCTAATTTGAATGATCATTGTGTGTGGCATGGTTGGCAAACTTTATACCTTGATGCTCTTTAAGAAAAATGTCCTCAGATTCTCACCTAAGAGCCATTGTTAACACCTTAGTTTGGCTGGAAAATCAAATACTTTATGCTTTGCATCTTATCATTGGTTTACATAAAATCTGATCATAAATTGTCAGAAACATGCTTGTACCTACTAATTAAGCTTGAAGCTGATGTTTGTTTTTCATGTCAAATATGTCATTAATCATTGCCATAAAATTGGTTTATAATGGGCCCTACATACTAGAGAAGATTGAAACAACCTGACTCCCACGATTATCATATCTTAAAACTACAGCCATTAAATCATTGTATTGATTTTTTAAGATACCGAGCAAGGAAATTAAGTTAGCCTTACTTAAGGTATAAAAAACTCCCTGTTTGACAAGATGTTGAGAAACAATATTTGGTACTTCTTACTCACACTTGTTTGATGGTGACCCGAACGCAATAAATCCTGAGCTATAAAAAATTTATGTGATAGATTCTTACACCAAATCCACAAAAGAAGTTTACTCTGTGTAGATAATAACTAATTTCTATTTTATATGACATTTACTCTATAGTCTAAATTCTTCATTCCCTTATTTTTGTATTACACCATTAATTAAACAAAATCTCTTCATATTATGGCAACATTACTTTATGTTATTACTTTAAAATATTTTGAATATTCTATATAATATTCTCACATAGAAGCTTATAACATTATCCACGTATCGCGCAGGCCCATTGCTAATATTTGTAAACACAAGTCTATGTCCCGCACAATACGTGCATACATTATAAGTTCATTTTAAAAATTTTAGTAAAAAATTATTTTATGACTTATGTATAATACTCACTAGCATGTACATACACATGGATGCATTTAAAAATAAACACATTTTTTAATCATAAATATATACATAATTGATTGAATTATTACAAAAAATACTAAACACAATTAGATTCATGTTTAAATTTCTGCCTAAGTTTAATACTTCTTGTGATCATTTTTATTCTAATTTTTTAATAAGATAGAAAGTGTAATAATTTTTATTGAGTAGATATATGATTAATTTTTTTATATTTTATATTTTATTAATATTGGACTCTTAGTATTTTGCACTCATTAACTCACTTGGCACAAAAATTAAAAAAATTTAGTGGATACATGGCACAAAATTTGCCCACAATTGAAATCTAATTTAGGATCTAATTGAATTTTCTCCATGAAGTTTTATATATAGATCACATGTTATAGAGCATTCACATCCGAACTGCCAAATGCCACATGTATGACATATTTAGAATTAAACATCAAAAACAACCCAACACTCGGATTGCCAAATGGTCAGAATTGCAAAAAACTTTACAATACTGATACAGTACCATTGCAAATTTGCAATGGTACTATAGTAGTATTGAAAATCCAAAAATTATTATTTTACTCTCTTCACTGTCTCATTTGCACGGTATGTAGCAGTACTGTAGCACTTTTGTGTGTCTCATTTTCTCTCTTTTTAAAATATATTATTATTTTATTATGTATATATATTATTTTATTGGATAGATATACTATTTTAATGTGTAGTATGATAAAATAAAAGTTAGGATGCTGAAAGTATTGTAAAATAGTATGATATAATTGATAAAATAGTTTTTTGAGTTGATAAAATGAGATGGGATAGTATTTCCAAATGTGAATGCTCTAATATTTAAGAAACTGCTTCTAATTATATTATATGCCATTCTAAAGAATGAACATGTAAATTGAAAAATATTTAATTATTTCCACCATGTTATGTACAAAGTATATTTTTTATTATTATTCTTGATCGCATGTTTTCTTAAATATATTTCTCTTTTTGCTTGATTATGCGTTGGAATATTTTATAAAATGTATTTCAATTCTGATTAAATAGTCATTTAATATTTATACATGTTAATTTCGTATTAACGTAAAAAAGGTATTTTGACCGGCTTTCTCTTTTGGGTCCCATTACTGCTCAATTCAATGAGCATAAATTGCTCAAACGGTTTATAACTTTATGGCCATACATTTCTGCCCTATGGTCAAACGTTTTAATACATGGAGCCTATCTTTTTACAACTCAAGTAATTAAGTTCTTGTGGATTCCAATTAATTTAATTAGTAAAAAATTTTATAGTTGTATAAGAGATTTAGATTTAATCTTTACTTATACCAAAAACTAATTGATGTCTTAGTTTAATGATAAATAACTATCATCAAAAGTGGACGTTATAAGTTGAAACTCTCTCTAAAAAAAAAACTCTAAAATTTATTTTGATATCAGTCATCAAATGAAAAAGGTGTTCGTGAACCTTTTATAAAATTGGTGTAAGCAATAAGATTATATGCATATTTTTTATCTCAAAGCTTTTTACACAGTTCACATTTTCACAATCCACTTTTAGCTTTTATAAATGTATCACTATATTTTTTATATACTATATTTCTGGGTAAAAGAAAGTACTATTAAGAGAGTTCTTGATACTATAAGTTGTGTAGACTAATAAGAATAATCACTAAGGTGGATGTGTTGTTGTGTCCCAAGGGCAGCACGCACAATATTTTAGTCTACTATACCAGAAACCATGTAAATGACGTGTATCGTCTCAAGATAGTGACATGATCCATGTCTCAACTCCGCCATCTAAAAACTTTTGAATTGCTAGTAAATTTTTCTCATGTTATGAGACTAATTTAAAGCATTATTGAGGTAACATCTTTTCACTATTCTCTAATTTTATGGTAAATTATAATTTATGTAATATGTTATTATTTAAATGTTAATTTGAATATTATTTATTTATCAATTATTGTTCTTAGGAACAACATTATTTTTCAATTTTTTTTCAAAGTAACCCAACTTAAGCAAGAATACCATATTTCTAAATCCCAATCAACGGTTTCTAATATAAATTTTAGAAACTATGACTTTTGAGTGAAGTTTATGGTGTGTTTTTGTGTCAGAACTCCTTTCCCTCTCCCTCTCCTCTGTTTGTGTGTGTGTGTGTGCGTGTGTGTGTGTGTGTGTGTGTCTCTCTCTCTCTCTCTCTCTCTATATATATATATATATATAATTGTGAAAATGTGTTCTATATAAATAATTTGTGCACCAAATATAGTACCTGAATACAAACGCATTTAACTCATTAAAGTTTTCTTAATGACATTTCACAAATTTAGGCTATTATAATTTTGATGCTTGTTCCATATACATGTCATCAAAAGAGTTAAAATATGTAAATTTTTTTTTTGGAGTAAAATATATGTAAATTATTGATAAGAGATTACATTGCCTCTTTATTTTCAAGTTTTTTTTTGTTTTTTTAACCAAAAAAAAAAAAAACTTAAGTTTACTAATTTCAAATGGAATGTAACATCTAATTAACACAAAATTTGACATATGCATCTAAAGACAATGAGAAGTTATTGGGTGGTGTAATATTATAAAAAAGTTATTAGGTGATGTAATATTATCAAAAAGTTACAGCACTTGATCATGTGTGTCTATATATATATAGTGAGAGAGAGAACTCTATAAATTCCTTAGATTTATATATTTATCATTATTTATTAATTATTATTTGTATAATAACCAACTAATAAAAGTAGTTTCTTATATAAAATTTATATAAATAATTATATAAATTTTGTTTAAATAAATGATTTGTGCATACTTTTTTTCAAGTAGAATTAGTGCATACTTAAAGATAATTTTTTTTTTTATAAGAATCTATAGACAATTAGTATATGCATTTACCATATTGGCATATGCAATGAACTACATAAATGCAAACTAAAGCTATTAACATTTGAGGTTTTTGCAAATAAATGCATTTACCTCATTAAACTCTACTTAATGACATAATATAAATTTAGGCTACAACAATCTGGATTCTTGCTTTATATATATCACATGTCTCTATAAACCAAAAAAAGAAAAAGAAAAAAAAAAGAAGCATTTATCTCATTAAGTGTTAAAGAAATGCATTTATCTCATTAAACTCTTCTTAATGACAACACAAATTTATGTTATTACAACTTTGATTTAGGCTTTCTATATATTACATGTCATCAAAAGGAGTTTAAATATGTAAATTATTGATAAGAAATTACATTACCTCTTTAATCTCAAGTAATTTTTGCATTTTAAATTTATAGAAAAAACCATAATTTTACTAATCAAATAGTGAATAACATGTAGTACTCACGGTTGGTTATGTACTCTTAATAGTTATAAGGGAAAATTGCAAATTATACCTCTAAAGTTTGGAGTGTTTAGATTTTACATCCTAAAGTTTCAAAATTTGGATTTTAACCCCTAAAATTTGGGAGTATTTGGATTTTACATCCTAACATTTTAGGAGTGTTTAGATTTTACTCCCTAAAGTTTAGAGGTGTTTTGATTTTACACCCTAAAGTTTTAGAATATAAAGGTGTAAAATCTCCACACCTCCAAACTTCAGGAGTCAAAATCCAAATTTTGAAAAATTATGGTGTAAAATCCAAGGGTAAATTCTAAATTCTAAAATTTCAAGGTGTAAAATATAAACACCGCCAAACTTTATGAGTGTAATTTACAATTTTTACCCTAGTTATAATGATAGAGGGGAAAATTGAATCACTAAACTACAAATCTCGACTTATAATTTACATATCCAATTTGTAGTGATAGATGAGTGTAATTATCATGATTTGAAAAGTCCATGAAAAAAAAAAAACAAAAAAAAAAAGAAAGAAAAGAAAAAAAAGAAAAGTCTATGTGCACGCATAAATTTTTTACTAAATTATAATAAAACTTATGATACCTAAATATTTATCATTGCAAAGAGACTTTTATTTCATCTACAAATAATAAGGAGAAACATACTCAAAAATTTTTAAATATCCAGAGCTTTATACTCATGACTCAAATATACAAAAAGACCCCTTAAAAATATAAAGATAGTTTTAGATAGTTCAATTGGTAAAATCTCTTGATCTGGAGTATAAACTAGCTTACACCAAAAACTAATTGGTGTATTGTCATGATAATAAGAACAATCATCATGAAACTGATACCATAAGTTAAAATTTCTATAGCATCTATAATAAAAAAAATGATATATTCCCTTTATTCATAACTATTGTCTTAATTCTTTTTGAGAAAAAAAATAGAAAAATACACTTTCAACTATGGATTACATGTAACAGCTATCCTCACATTTTAATAAGAAATTATTTATAATTTAAAATTTAATAAAAATTCTTTTGTGTGGTCGAGGATGAGCTAAAGAAGACTAGGCCTGGATTGGAGCCAAAAGGGGCCCATAGGAGCGTTTCTAGAGAATGTTTGGGCCCAAGTAATTCGAGGAGAGTATAAATTTAGAGATTGAGCTAAGGAAGGAAAAAGCTCGGGATATCACGAAGAGGACTGGGGATTGTTAGGCCGTGCCTAGGATGATAACTGGTGAAAGGAACAATAACTAGTCCGAACAAAATTTGGAAGAAGCTTCTTGACAAAGCCAATGCCTCATCCACATCAAATGTACTGTACCAATCAAGCATGCCACATTAATGGCTAAATACCCCTCTGAACAGTGTCCCAATAACTTGTTATCTACTTCGCTCAGCCTCAAAAGGAGGGAAGAAAAATGATGTGATACGTATCTTACCTAAAGGATAGTCCACTCTACAGATGGATGGCTAAGGTGGAAGTATTATAACTATAAATAAAATATCCTTCATGTTGTGGCATTGGTGGGAGATCGAGAAAAGAGAGAGATCATTGTAAACCCTAAGGAGAATTTCATCTTGTATTCAGACCATTATAGTGACTTTCTTCGGAATGAAAAGCTAATAAACGAAAAGAAATTTTTTGTCAACAATCTTAGCCCTAAAGTTTCTTCTCTTTACTTGAGCATTTTTCTATTTATTAACTATTAATTCAAAGATTCACCTCTTATAAAATTAATTGTTCCAAATAGAAACCCAGCCCAAATTGGGTTGCTTGGTTTTTAGTCCATACATCTTTGATTTTTATTTTTATTAGTTATAAAGCTATCAAACAATTAATTTTAAATTAGTTATAAAGGTATTGAATAATTTATTAAATGCATAATTTTAGAATGTTTATCTATTTTTCCGATGGGATAAAAGGAAGGGAATAAGGTTTATCGAAAAAATCACTGGGCGATGTCCCACATCGGGTGCGTGTGGTGTGTTTCTTCTTGCCTTAAGATGTATCAAAAAAAGGAAGGTAATATCATGGATGTTCCTATTAGCATTTATTGATTTGATAGATGTCAAGATACTACAGAGAAGACCAGCAAAGATCAGAATAAGTTACAAGATCAAGGGAAGAAGAAAGTACACAACTCTGCTTAAACGACAGTGAGCAGAGTTTGTATACTTGTTATTTTTCTGTTCTATACGGTGTGTAGTTTTGGGTGTTATTGTATAGCTTTAGTAACTAGCATGTGGACATCACGTGAGTAGTTGTTAATTCTGTTAATTAGGATTGGAGGGTAATCAGTTAGTTAGTTAGTTAACCTTTAGTTCTTTTACCCGTGTATATATATACAGAGCATTGTAATTCTTATTCATTCAATATACAAGAAATAGAAATTCATTCATTCTCTCCCTATTTTCCTAATAATAGAACCGCCTCCTTTTTATTTATTTAGTTATAATTTTTTTTTTAATAGAATACAATTTTTTGATAAAGCGGGAAGCTTCCATTTTATTTGAAGGCCAAAATGCATATTGTATTTACTATTTACTACGACATTTCTTTGTTTAGAAAAGTAAGAGCCTTTTCTCTTCGATAGAAGAAAACTAAGAGCTTGCTTATGCACTAAGAACGGGTTGCAAACGTGAAACAAGGCGGAAATGCTGACAGATTTTTGTTTTTGGCCGAGTGCAATGCTGACAGTTTTATAATATAAAAAGACAAGTCAGCGCTTAGCATGTTCATTTGACTTTTTACAAAATCTGAGTACAGTTGTTACATGGTGTAATTTAAATCCATGACTTAAATTATTTTTTTATTTATCAATAATAATTAGTAGTAATATTTTATCACGTAAGATTTGTTGTTATTTTTGTGAAAATATTTTGAACATACATAGCACTTCTCCAATAAAAATTTATAACAATATTTATTATATTCCTTAATTTGCTTACCGCCTCACACATGGATCACTTAAAAAAAAAAATTAATTCCAAAAGTGAAGTGGTAGGAAAATTGAAGGGAGTTGTAAAATTTTGGTAAAAATATAATTTATCATTTTAGTCCGGTAACTTGACCCAAAAATTATTTTAGTTCTTTAAACTTTGCCCAAAATCACTCAAAACAACCAACTTAAAGGATTGGAATGATTTGTGTTTAATGTTATTAGACTAAAATGACAATTTTTAAACTTAAATTATTAAAATGATTTTGGTATAAAGTTATTGGACTAAAATAACCGACTTCAAATTTAAAAGACTAAAATAATTTTTGGACAAAGTTAACATATGTAATTTGCATTTTTGCTTAAAATTTTATTGTGACCCTAGCTTTATTGAAATATTTACTTTATAAAGTAGCCATTTTTTTTTTATTAAGTCTATCCACTGGACTAATGCGATTTTCTTTTTCTTCCTTTTTTTTGTTTGCAGAGTATGCTATTTTGTTAACAATTTATTAATTCTCCATGCATGTCAAAAATTGTAAGCTTTAACCCTTCATCACAATTTCTGATTTAGAAACTTAGTGTATTTTAATTTGTTCACTTAACATGATCCTCTAGGTGTTGCAATATACCATGAATCTTATTGAAATCTATCAACCAGTTTTAAATTAAAATTTTAATTTTTAAACTTTTGTTATAAAAATCTTCTATTGATTGTTATCCACGACCATAAGACCAGTTCATTCAAAAACAGCAACTAAATTTGATGTCACCAAATGCTCAACTAAAAAGGGACAAAAGCATTAAAGCACCTAGTTAAGCAAGCTCTTGTCAACCATTTGAAACAGACATGGTGGCCCTTTAAATTACAATGTGGACAAAAATATTGGCAATCGAAGAGTCACAAACTCACAATTATACATGTCTCATTGGTAAAAATTGGAGCAATTTTCCGTCAGAATTACGGAATCTTGTTTGCCTATTCAAATCTTAGCCTTTAAGGTAGCGTAGGGACCAGAGAGTATAAGACTTAAAAAAAAAATTTATGAAGAAATTTGTGGTGAAGATCTTATTTTTTAAATTTGACCATTTATGATTATCGTGTTATTTAAAAATTTAAATGATATACTATTAAATACATCTTAAATTTGTATGAATATTGTCTTTTTTAGTCTAAAACTGAAGAATATTTGCCGCAAAAGCAAAAGGGCATCCAAATGTAACAAACCACGTTCGGGTCTATTTAAATACTACTTATTATTGAAAATTGAAAATTAAAAATACTGTAATAAAATAATTTTTAAATATGTGAATAATGCCATGGAACTCATTTTTAAAGTTTTTTTTTTTGTTAAAAAAAGTATTTGCGAGTCCCGTGAATAGTGCACAAGACCCACTATTTTTTAGCCAAATGCAAGAACGCACAGAAAACATGCGTTCCAAATGCACACTCAGTGTTGGAAAACAAAAATGTAGACAGATTCAAGATAACTTATTCATAAATAAATAATTAAATAAAGATAATCATGTTATTGTGTTGTGGTTGCTTTTGCAATTTTTTTTTTTTTAATACTAATTAAGGACACAACTTTTTCACAAATACTAATATGTCCAATTAAAGCAACATCACTTTTACATAAGTGTACTATATTTATATCATTTTGCATGCTTTTCTATTTTATTAATATTAATGAGCAACTATTTTCACAATTATTCATATGTTTTGTTGTATAGTTGAAAAAACATCACTTTCATTTGAATCCAATACTTAATTATGCATCAACTATAGTTAGTCATATGATACTAGAACGTATGGAAAATGTTGTGCGCCTAGACTCTTGTTTAAACAATATTGTTCTAGATGATGAGAATAATAAAGTCTGCATTTGTGTATATTAATTATCAAAACTATATTAAGAGGCATATATATATAGGTTGAGTTCAAGTTACACTTGATATAACTCTAAACAATATTACACCATCTAATAACTTGTTATTGAATTGATATTTTGAAAATCCGACCATTGAATTACACGTTTTATATGTTCTTAATATGCATGCCAATTTTTATGCCAATCGGATATAATTTACTATTCGATCCATAAACTCATCTTTTATGCACTGTTTTAAATTACAAAAACTTGAATTTAAACAATTAATTGATGACATGACTATTGATTTTTTATTATCTTTAAATTTTGTAAGCATAGAGAATATACAAAGATAATGTAATCTAGCTGTGGATTTATCAAAATTCACATTTAATTAAAAAAATTGGATGGTGTAACATTACTTAAAGTTACACTAGGTGTAACTCTAAATAATGTTATACCATCCAATAACTTGTTATAGAATTTATATTTTGAAAATCTCACAGTTGAATTACATATTCTATATGTTCTTAACATTCACGCTAATTTTCATGTCAATTGGATGTTAGTTACTATTTGATCCATAAACTTATCTTTTATGCATTATTTTAAATTACACAAACTTGAATTTAAAAAATTGATTGATAACATGGCTATTAATTTTTTGTTACCTTGAAATTTTGCAAGCATAGAAAATATACGAAAATAATATAATCAAATAGTGGATTTGTCAAAATTCGCATCTAATTAAAAAATATTGAGTGGTGTAATATTGCTTAGAGTTACACCAGGTGTAACTTGAACCCAACTAAATTTATCAAAATTTGCATCCAATTAAAAAATATTGAATGGTGTAATATTACTTAGAGTAACACCAGGTGTAATTTAAACCCAACTTTATTACCTTAAAATTTTGCAAGTATAGAAAATATACGAAAATAATATAATCAAATAGTGGATTTGTCAAAATTCGCATCTAATTAAAAAATATTGAGTGATGTAACATTGCTTAAAGTTACACTAAGTATAACTGGAATCTAACTATATATATATATAGGGTTGGGTTGGGTTCAAGTTACACCTGATGTAACTCTAAGCAATGTTATACCACCTAATAACTTGTTATAAAATTCATATTTTGAAAATCATACCGTTGAATTACATGTTCTATATGTTCTTAACAATCATATCAATTGGATGTTATTTACCATTTGATCCATAAATAAACTCATCTTTTATGCATTATTTTAAACTACAAAAACTTGAATTTAAAAAATTTATTGATAACATAGCTATTAATCTTTGATCATTTTGAAATTTTGCAAGTATGGAGAATATACAAAGATAATATAATCTAACGGTAAATTTATCAAAATTTACATCCAATTAAAAAATATTGAGTGGTGTAATATTACTTAGAATTATACCAGGTGTAATTTATACCCAACTCATATATATATAACTCATATATATATATATATATATATTGCTAACCCTAATATTAATTAAAAAAAAAAAAAAAAACAACAACAACAACAACAATGTTTCATAAAAAACAACAACAATGTGCAATATAACGAGTGTGTGCAGTTGTGCCAATACATAGATTTGGCTAATATAAGTATATAATTATGACAATCCTTCTCAAATTTCAAATAAGTTTTAGAGAAGTGTTATGTCTACAATATTTTAACAATACTTTTAAAACAACTTATAGGTGGTAAGTTGTTATTGGTTCTAATTTGAATTCACAACTTAAATGATTTTTTTGCCCACCAGTAACAATCAATAACAACCTATCACTTAAAATTTATTGTGAAAATGTTATGAATATATCATTTCTCTAAGTTTTAACAAGTTAATAACTTGAGTTTGGAGACAAGATCATATAAGTGGCATGGTGGATAAGGTTTCATAAAGACATCACCAAAATTGATCCTGAGCGGAGACGTGACAAAGTTGTAGCACGTCTTGAAATAGATGGTGCAAAACAAGTATCAATTGAACAATATGTTTGGTTTGCTCATGACAAACTTCATCATGGGTGATTTGAACAACAGTACTCCTTTTATAATAAATTCATAATGCACGACAGTGGCGGAAGGTAAAGAACTACCCATGTCCTATAATTGTGATGCAAGAATCAATTATTTGCCCTAGTTAATTAACCATTCAGATATAAGTGAAGGTGCACGCACGACTCTCTTTCCAGGGTTATGACTTATGAAGTATGAACACATAGGAGGAGGGTTGGTCTATCACTTTCAGGGTATAGGGGTTTTCCAAAAATTGCATGAACAAAAATTTTCAGAAGTGAAACCTTCAGAGCTAGAGCATAGACATATGGTGATCTCACATTCACAAGCATGGAATAATGTTGCACAATGACGCGTGGCATGAATACCCAATATTTGTAAGCATGAATGATATGTCATATGAGCGCGATTATCTGTATAAATACAATGATGAATTATGTGCAATGTTGCTTTCAGATGACATTGTCGGGACATTTATCAAACAAAAGATGCATAATGTATATCCGAGTGTAATTAATGAAACTGTAGAAAATTGATTAATTATTTATTATTGTAATTGGCAAGCCATTTTTTAACCTCTAATTCTCCAATCATTTTCTGAATTCCCCCTATTTTCAACTCATATATTATCACCTTTTGGTATGATTTTTAGAGGATTCAAGCCTTTGGGTGTCTAATTTTCACTCAAATTCATCAACCCATGCCTTCGTCCATTTATAAATAAAAGGCATTTACAGTTTAAAACACACAATTCTAGGGAATATAGAGAGTTTTCGATAAAGGTCATAAGGTCGTTGGTAATCCTTTTATTCATTACACGATGGAATCTCTATCACTCAATTCTCTACTCTCCAAAGCCCCCCAAAAACATACCAAACCTAAATTTATGATCAAGCTTTGTGCATGACTGCATGTAGGTGGTTTTTCTCCTTTATCTGATTGTTTGATCTTGTTATTGCCATTAATTTTTTTTTTTTTTAATTATTTTCTTTGATGATATGGGGTGGTTTAGGATAAAAGCATGCTAGATTTTAATATTCATACATTGTTCTTATGTTCAAAATGTTTTTTTTTTTTTTTTTCAAAAACCTCAATGTTAGGTTTTTATTTTTGATCTGTTGGATGAATGGATAATATGACATGATGGTGTCCATCATACTCTAGAAGACCAATTACATTAGGTAGGGTGGGTTCCTAATACTCCCACTTCATAACTTAACTTTTAATCTTAGATTAACAGTTCTTAGACTAAGTTTTATCATGTAATTTTCATGTTTTAGAATGTAACTAAATTTTAAAGTCAAGTACTTTTCTTAGAATGTATTTAGGATTAAGGTCATGTATTTTTCATTTTTATATTCAATGAAATGTAAATTAAATGTTTTATCAATAAAGATGTTTATTCATATATTCATTTTTTTTTTTTTTTTTTGGTTAATGAAAATAAGTGATTGATCTAGCTAAATGTACAACCCTTGATCTAGACGATACAATATCATCAGCTAAACTTTCATTTCGTGAGACAATTAACATGACCTCACCCACATATTCACGTGAGCTTAGACAAAATAAAAACTAACTTAAGATTGCAGTCCATTTATATATTATGTAACTTAAAGTATTTCTCATTTTATTATTTAATTTTTATCATCTATTTTATTATTTGATATTAATTTACATAGAATTATTGTTTAACTAGTGTATTAAATGTGCATAATACTTTTATTTTCGTTGGATGGTCAGACACTTGATCTTACGGAATTGTAATTATCATATATATATATATATATATATACACCATATTATGGATAAACAAAATTGACTTTCGTTTGAAATATAGGGGCCTCCCAATAAATAAATAAATACCCTATTTGCCAGTAAAGCATAATGCAACTAACAAATTAATCTTATTTAAACGATTAATACTATTTCAAACGAAAAATCTATTTCGACTCCACAAATGATCAAATGGCTAATCGTTAATCCTATTTGAATGAACATTAGAACCCTATGTATAAATTAAAATTTTTTTTTTTTGAGAAATGTAAATTAAAAGTTGAAACACTTAAAATGAAGAGATTGTTATTAAAAATTAATGAAACTATATTAATGTTGATTGGGCAAATAGGTTGTTATTTCTGCCTTTGTTTATTTATTCGGATATTGTAATTCGGGTTTTGGTATAGCTTAAAGTTTGATCTAATTTAGTTAACAAAATCTCATGCGACCAAGTCTTTGATATACCCTCCCATCAAAAAAAAAAAAAAAAAATCTTTGACATTCCCTTCTCAAAAAGAAAAAAAAAAAGTCTTTGATATACGGTCTAGGTTTAATTGTTCTCAAGAATTATAAGTTCATACTATTAAATATTAGAAGTATTAATTATACGAAGTAGAAAAAAGTCAGCTCGCTAAAAAATAAATTATTCGTTATCACAATCATTTAAATAATAGAATATATAATAAAATCAACTATGAATGAATTAAAAGTTTCAAATAGAGAGAATACTTGTATATATTATTTTTCTTTGTTGATTTAGAAGACATTTTTTGAACTACTGAAATTTGACAAAATCGCATTCAAATGAATAAAATAAAAAGATAAAATTATTTTAATTAGTTTGACGATTTTATATACTTAATTCCTTGAGAACTATAGTTTGATTCTTGATTATGTGTTAGAAGATGTCAAGTGTTAGATTGATTAATCCTGAAGTTCCATTATGTAGCCCATTTATTTGGCTTTCAAAAAACAAAATATCCAAACCTTACCATGATAAATAATTTATTTAGTTAGATCAAGTAAAAATAAAATTTTCCCTAAGATGGCAAAAATTTCACACTTGATTGACTTTTCCTGCCATACTTTGCCTGAGATTTTCTTTTGTTTCCAAGAGATACGATGGAACGGGAATGGATTTGTCCTATTTTGTCTCGCACAACCCTGAATGTATATGTTTGTGTGTGTATATATATATATATATTTGTAATATTTCTTAATTTTTATCAAATTTATAATTTATTTATTTTGTATAATCTCCATTTACTTGTTTTCTCACTTTTCTAGCTAATAAGCTCACATACCTTTTTCCTCTCATACTTATCTCATTAATGTCGAAGTCATCTAGAAGATGATAAAATATCTCAAACTCATTCTGTTCTTGATTTGCTCTGTCCTCATCTCGCATTAATTTTTCTCTGATTCAACCTCACCCCACTCCTTAGCTATCCATTTTTTGATGAACTGAAATTTTATTCAGCAATTAACAAATTATTACA
Source organism: Quercus gilva (assembly GCA_023621385.1). Taxonomy (NCBI): domain Eukaryota; kingdom Viridiplantae; phylum Streptophyta; class Magnoliopsida; order Fagales; family Fagaceae; genus Quercus; species Quercus gilva. The sequence goes on along the minus strand of CM042482.1, from coordinate 31,218,847 downwards.
AGGAAACAAAATTCAAAAATTAACAAATTATTACAAGGAAACAAAATAGGCAGCCTCCGTTTCAACATAATTGGACACACATGGACGTAAATAATCCAGAACAAAATAACCAAACCAACCTTGATTCTCAAATCATTTAGCTAATATGCATGAGCAGCCATCCCTAAAATCATAAAATTCATGAAAAATTATTCAATATATCATTATCTTTAATGATTTACATTGAATTGGTATTCATAGGGCAATTAAAAGAACAAAATGCTATGTACGAGCTGACAGTTTTATTTTTCGTTGTAGGAAGTTTTATTTTAACATGAGGTTGCTAATATATTAAAACTTAAAAGCTTTAAACTATTAATTGGGTAACTAATTTGTATAATGATCAATGATACACAGTGATATTAGTTAAATTAAATGAACAATAAACCGGTATGAATGACTTTAGCAAGATTTATAAGATGAAGGAAATATGAAGATTTCTACTTCCTTTTTGTTATTGTTTAGACATTTTTATACAGCAATGATTATTCTTTTTGAATAAATAATTTGAATATTTTTCGATAAATTAATGATAGACTGAGACAACTAGAAAAAAGAAATATGAAATTCAAAAAAAAAGAAAAGAAGAAAAATGTTGTATTGACAGTTTACTTGAGTAATTCCATAAAATATAAGTACTGTACATCCCCCAAAAAAAAAAAAAAAAGTATAAAGTACTGCAATTCATGCTCACATTCACGTATGAACTTTTTAAAAGGAGGGTATGAAAAAAATGGTAGACCGTAGTTGGTAGCCTGACTGAGACGGATAAGGCTAGTGCTGTCTTTTAGACAATTACTACCTGTCAAGATTAATTAACAAAATTATATTTTAATTTCTACTTAATAAATCTGAGTTTTCTATATTTTTTTTAAAAAAAAAAAAAAAGCCTTATTCTCTTTGTTTCATTTTTTCAATACAATCCTTTTGGACTAGTTGTTGCAAATGGTTTGGACATAACAATTCTCTATTTGAAACAAATCCATTTCTTGATTCATATTAAATTTTTACAAATTTAAGCGCATGAATGTAACCTTATTTAAAACTATGATTGAATTTAGAAAACAAAATCTTAAAATTGAAATGAACAAAATGGAAAAGAATTGAAATTGTTCTGAAATATTCAGATTACCAAAAATTGAGTTTGGCTAAGGCATTCTATACATAGAAGCACATCTTCCCCCAACAAATAACAAAAAAAATTGAGATATTCTTCTTTCTTGTATTAAAAAAAAAAAGAGCACTAAGAAAAGGAAAAAGGAAAAAAAAGAAAAAGGAAAGACAAGGACAAAGAAAGTAAAAAAGAAAGAAAAGATAGGGTAATGGAATCCTAGTTGACTACTCAACTGACAATGCAAAACAACAACAACAAATAGGGTTTGTTTACCCTTCACAAGTCACAACTACTAGTGCAGCCTCTCTCTAATTAACATTAACTTAACCACGCTACCAGCCTGTACTCTCTCTCTCTCTCTGTTTCTCACTCTCTCTCACACAGTCACTCTCCTCTCAACCCACAGACAAAAGAAAGAAAGAAAGAAAAAAAAAAAAAAAATGCAGCTTCTCCAACTCACACACTAACCCCCAAAACCAACCAATGCCTAGAAATTACACTTAAAAACTCCAAAACTCACAAACCCATATCCTGTCTCTCTCTCTCTCTTTATCTGTCCTGTGGAGACAACCTGGGTTTTCTCCAATCTGGGTTCCCAAAATGAAGCCTCAGACGCTTCCCATTTTGGTTTTCACTTTTCTCACAATATTGTTCCCTTTTTCAAAACCAGATCTGGCTTCTGACCGATCTGCACTCTTGGCTCTTCGCTCTGCTGTCGGTGGGAGAACCCTTCTATGGAACATAACAGAGATTAGTCCATGCCTTTGGGCTGGTGTTCTTTGTGAGCAAAACCGAGTCACAGTGCTTCGTCTTCCTGGTGTGGCTCTCTCAGGCCAACTTCCCAATGGCATTTTCGGAAACCTCACTCGTCTCCGCACTGTCAGTCTTCGTCTCAACGCTCTCACTGGTTCACTTCCTTCTGATCTCGCTGCTTGCGTCAACTTGCGCAACCTGTATTTGCAAGGTAATCTCTTTACCGGTGATATACCTGAGTTTCTGTTTACTCTTCAGGACCTTGTTCGGCTTAACCTTGCTTCCAACAATTTCTCTGGTGAGATCTCGTTGGGTTTCAACAATTTGACAAGGTTAAAGACTTTGTTTTTGGAGGATAATTCACTGACCGGTTCGATTCCACCCGGGTTTGATGTTCCAAGTCTTCAGCAGTTCAATGTCTCCAACAATAAGCTTAATGGGTCTGTGCCAAGCAAATTGCAGACTTTTTCGAAGGATTCGTTTTTGGGTAACTCACTTTGTGGGGGTCCCTTAGATACTTGCCCTGGAAATGCCACTATTCCAAGTGCTAGCGGTGGCGGTGGCGGTGGCGGTGGCGGTGGCGGTGGAAGTAACAACAGGAAGAAGTTGTCTGGTGGTGCAATTGCGGGTATTGCAATTGGATCTGTATTGGGTTTTCTGTTACTAGTAGCAATTTTGATATTTTTGTGCCGAAAGAAGAGTAGCAGTAAGAAGGGGAGCACGGTCGACATTGCCACGGTGAAGCACCCAGAAGTGGAGATTCCCGGTGAGAAATCAGTGAGGGAGGTTGAGAATGGTGGGTATGGAAATGGGTATTCGGTGGCTGCTGCGGCAGCTGCGGCTATGACCGGGACCGCGAAGGCGGAAGCAAACGGTGGAGGAGCTGGTGCTAAGAAGTTGGTGTTTTTCGGGAATGCGCCAAGGGTGTTCGATTTGGAGGATTTGTTGAGGGCCTCGGCGGAGGTGTTGGGGAAGGGGACGTTTGGGACGGCCTACAAGGCGGTTTTGGAGATGGGGACGGTTGTGGCTGTGAAGAGGTTGAAGGACGTGACAATTACTGAGAAGGAGTTCAGGGACAAGATTGAGACTGTGGGAGCAATGGATCATCAGAATTTGGTCCCTCTCAGGGCTTATTATTTTAGCAGGGACGAGAAGCTGCTTGTCTATGATTACATGGCTATGGGAAGCTTATCTGCTCTCTTACATGGTCAGCATTTTCTTTCTTATAGTCATACTTGTTTTCTTTTTGGTCTGTGTGTGGCTATGATTTTTCATTTTGGTTATCATTTGTTATGATTTCTTTTGATCCATCATTCCTACAAGATGATTACTTTGATTTGTTTTCTTTTGCTATATATATTTTTCTCGTTTTTAATCTACAAAAGGTAATGAAAGTCAAGAGAAAAATTACTACCAAGGAAGAAACGTGAATTAAAATCTATTGGTTCTTTTCTCTGGTTTGAATTGTCTTAGGTGTGTTTCAATTGCTTTTTGAATCTTCAAGAGGACTATTTGGGCTACTTGTTTAGATTCCATTTGTTGTTTGTGTTGTGTTTGCTTAATTTTGAATTTTCCTGTTCAATATAATTAGTGATGACTTCCATTAGTTGGTAAGATAAAGTGCTCTTCTTTGGTTGTGTACTCGTTTGGTTTGCATTGACCCTTGTTGCCTTGTCATCATAGAATCTTGTATCCAATGAATGACTGCATTCTTATCATAATTATTGTTGGGCTCAGTTTCATTTGTTCATTATAGCATCTCAGATTTTAGTTTCTACCAAATTGTGAAACCATTTGCTGGAGAACTCCTGAATTTTCTTGCTACTCATTGTAACAATGTTGTATCACTGAAACATAAGACATATAAAAGAGGACCAAATGAGAGTAGAAAATCCATGCCTCATCAGTTTTATCTTAACTACATTACTTCTCTCTATATTTCCAATACAGGAAACAAAGGAGCAGGAAGAACTCCATTGAATTGGGAAATCAGGTCTGCCATTGCCCTTGGAGCTGCTCGTGGCATTGAATATCTGCACTCTCAAGGCCCCAACATCTCTCATGGAAACATAAAATCATCCAATATCCTTCTCACCAAATCCTATGATGCTCGAGTTTCGGATTTTGGTCTTGCACACCTTGTTGGGCCCTCCGCCACTCCCAACCGAGTTGCTGGCTACCGTGCCCCTGAAGTCACTGACCCTCGGAAAGTGTCCCAGAAGGCAGATGTTTATAGTTTTGGGGTATTGCTCTTGGAACTGCTAACTGGGAAGGCCCCCACTCATGCCCTTTTGAACGAGGAAGGAGTTGACTTACCCAGATGGGTGCAGTCCATAGTTCGAGAGGAGTGGACTTCTGAGGTTTTTGATCTTGAGCTCCTCAGGTACCAGAGTGTTGAGGAGGAGATGGTTCAGCTCTTGCAGCTTGCAGTAGATTGTGCAGCCCAATATCCCGACAAACGCCCATCCATGTCTGAAGCGACAAGACGCATTGAGGAATTATGCCGTTCTAGCTTGCGAGAAGATCATGACCCACAACCCGATTACATCAATGTTGCAGCAGATGATGTGTCTTCTCGGTGAGTTCCTTGGGCCCTGCCAACATATCCTCCAAATGGATTGTAGAAGAAACTTCATTGCTTTGTTATGCCCATATCTTGCGTGGTAATTCTGGTGTTTTGGTTGTATCATTTGAATCCGGGCCTCCTCATCTTCTTTAAATCAACTGTCAATTTTATTTTTTCTTTTGCTTATTTCATTCCCCATTGTACTAGTTTTTATTTTTTTCCTTTTTTTTTTTTTTTTTGATTAATACTCTCGGGTGGATATCTGTTCCATTAGTTATTGTTGGGTGGATGATGGTGGTTGTAATTATTACTTGTGCTTTTACTTTTGTTGCAACTTTTTAGTCTGAAGTTGAGATGTTATAGTTGCTTTTATAGGTTGGTTGTGATGTCTCTTCAGATTGATTCAACCTCCCAAACCCCCTTTCATTGTTGCTAAAGATTAGATTCATTCAGATATGTTTCCTATCCTACCTTGGTAAAGATGTATGATGCATACCCGCCCCCAACTTAACTGCTACATCTTCTGTCCTCGCTAATCAGTGAAACAAATAGTTGTAACTTTTGACAGCTGCAACATGAGTCACCCAATTTTGTATTTTGGGCAATGCAAATTTACTTATTGTTTACCAAATACAACCTCTGATGTTGTATTTGACTATTCAGTAATTGTACAGCTGATAAGTGATACCCCCCCATGTGCATCATTCTATTTAGTAGTAGTTAGAAAACATGATAATGGCTATACAACCATGCTAAAATAATTATTAATTAAGAAATCATTGACATAATCATTGCTGCAACCACACCTTTGGTAAGTTGAAATTTCAAAAGATAAAAGTTCGTAGGTACAAAAGTTTTCAAAATTTCTTAATAGACTGATATAACATATTGATATTAATAAGTAAAAAAGCAATAAATAAAGTCTAAATAAGAATTAATAAAAAATTGTCAATAGATAAACTTAATAAAAAATTGTCAATAGATAAAAAAGTGATATTCGTAGTCCATATAAAAATTAATTTGTGAATTGTGAAAATTATTGCGAACATTTTAGTGATTATGACATTGTTGATTTCAAAATATCAAAATAGTGACGGCTAAATGATACATTTGCTGAAAGTTCAAAACTACGTGGATGCTATTTGAAAGGTGATGACAAAAGCTTTATGGTGGACCAAATTGTTGCATATAAGTGGAGTGGAGGGTCAGGCCTAAAAGTGAGTCGACAGTCTGATACTTGTGGCCCTGTTAAAGATTGTTAATTTTTGTTGGCATCCAAAGCCTCACAAATTATAAAAATGTTCTGTTTCTTTTTATTTGAGTGTTTTTCTTTTCCTAGCAGATAGGTTCACATAGAATTTAAAAAAAAAAAAAAAAAAAACAAAGATGTGGAGCTTCCATTTTCCAATATAGGGTTCGTTTTGTCTCTTCGCTATGTCCTTTTCTCTGGTTTTGTTGAAGAATCAAAACGGCTTGGGAGTGGAATAAATACAAAAATAAAAAAATTGATCAGATGATACAAACATTGGAAATTCAGAGTCCCCATGCCTAAATGGACCAAGGACCTACTATAAGTGAAACTTTGCTCTTTCTTATAATTGCTTCATCTGAAAGGAACTTTTTATTTGCATGGCACTGTGAACCTTGTGCAAGCAGTGTTTAAAGCATTGCCATGTGGGGATCGGGAATAGTCAATTTTAGATCTGAAATATTTGTTTGAACTATATTATCAATAAATCTAGACAATTTTTTTTTTTCACAATTCATAAACATTGATATGTGGCCTATTGTAATTAATACATAATAAAAATGATTTTTTTTTTAATTTAATAGATATGATAGAATTGTAATATATTGTGTCCAATTCATAATAATTACTCTTTATCATTAGGTCAAAAGGTCTAAAACATTAATCAATTTTTTTGGTGTTAGCTTATTGGATGTCAAAAGTCACAAAAGACTTTACAAGTTTATTTTTTAGAATAAGGTTTTACCAATTGAAATCTATGATAAAATAATGTAAAATAAAATTGCCATCACAATTTATTATATTAATAATAAGTTTGGAAAAGAAAGTTACATCCCTTATATTATTCGAATATTATACTTATCATGATAAAGTTGTTTGGTGACAAAACTAGGACCACATTGGTTTTTTTTTTTTTTTTTTTTTTTTTTTTGAGAAAAAGGACCACATTGGGTATGTATTGTAATAATGTAATCTAAAAATCACTAGTATCATTCCGGTGTAATAAAATAAGAATTATGGCAAATTAATTTTTTAGTTGGATGCGTATAAAAGTAGGTATAGTTATAGCAAACTTTCTTATAATGTGGGCAGGCGCAGGCATTCATTACTTTACTGGTTTATCTTGTAGAAAAGCAGACCAACGACAATGATTTAATAATTGACAATCTGCAAACTGCAACCCTGGACACAGGTATTTCTTTTTGATATTACCTAGTCCATGCTATATTGAACGTGGGTCATTCGAAAGTTTCATTAAAAACGATTAGTAGTTTGCATGAATAATGCCTCTTAAGAATAACAATAAATTTAAGAGTAAAATATTTTTCATAACGGGTTAGTATAACCTACTGTGATTGGTTTATACTGCTAATATGAGTATAAAATAATGTTATTTCAATTACAATAAATTATATCAGTACTTAAAAAAAAAAGATTTTAAAAATATTTTTTTGCTCCTAACAATATTCTAGGATAATAGAATTTTATAGCTAAGAGCATTATATTTTTTCCAAACGATAAAAAAAACGGATCTAAATTTGAAAATGTGAAGTGGAAAGGTGTAATTTCTATTTCCGTTCCCTCACAACTTTAAATCATGTGTCGTGGTAAAATAAGCCGCCATTCCACTCTCCAAATTTTATTGGTTTAGTAGATTTTATTATTTTAAGCCTCACCCATCCATACCAAGTGATTAAACACTTAAAAGAGTACTCATTGCTAGGGTTATACTTTTTGTAATTAACTAATCCTTTGACAAAATGCACTTTACTTGTAATTTGATAGATCTAAGATGAGTTTAGTACTTTAAGAAACATGTTGTTCAAGTCAAGTATTAAAAATATGAAGATTGATCAAAGAAACAAGTAAAGAAAAACTATTCATTAAGTCTCGACTGATGCCTGCTATCGAGATTTAATGAAAAGCTCGATAGATAGCTTGATAGCAGCTCAATCTATCGAAAATTACAATTTTCAGTTTTCCAGATCTGATTTTCAGCCTAGGCTTTTGGATTTATTTAGGGTTTCTTTTTTCACAACCCTATACATATATAAGGCTTATTTTAAAAGCCATCACTGATAGATACAGAGACTAAGAAGATTTATCTTCTTTGTGAGAAGTTACTGCGTTTGTATGCTAAAGGGTTTTGTAACCAAATGCTTCTAGATCTTCATTGTTGATGAAGTGAAGAACTTTGCAGCCAACAACATCTGTTCAAGTTGCTGGAGTTACTCACGTACTAAGATCCGTGCAAATGGTTAGTCACAAATTGGAGGTTTGTGTATCAAGGGAAAGAAGGCTACTATAAGATCAAGTCCAATTGGGTATTGGAGCGAATGTTCAACTGTAGGTTGGTATTTCGGGATAGGTCAGGGTAATTGGTAAGATTCCTTATATTTGTAACTGCTTGATTGTTAATTAGTGGATTTTTGGGAGTGGTGACCTTAAAATCACCCGGTAGAGTTTTTGTCTTGCGAGGTTTTTCCTATTTGTCAACAAATCATTGTGTCAAACTTATTTTCCGCTGCATCTAGTTTTTTGGTGATTTGTTGGTGCCTCCACAATTTGCATGCAATTAAACCTAATTAATCAACTTGGATAATTGAATTTATTAACTGGGGTCAAGTTATCTTAACCCAACTAGTGGTATCAGAGCGGGCATACTTTGATTAGGTTTTAATCTTTGCTGTGTGATCTTTTGACCCCTGTTGTTATGGATCGTGGGCAATCCTTGATTATTCCTCCTGTATTTGATGGTACTAATTATGCATACTGTAAAGTACATATGAGAGCCTTTTTGCAATTTTTAGATGAAAAAGTGTGGCTTGCAGTTGAAGTAGGCTGAAAGAAACTTGAAGAGCCACCAGCAATATGGGATGATACAAAGATCAAGGTTGCAAAATTTAATAGTAGAGCACGGAATGATCTGTTTAGTGCCATAACTAATGAAGAATTCAAGAAGATCTCTTCCACCGACAATGCTAAGGAAGCATGGACTATTCTTCAAAATACCTAGAAAAGCACTAAAGCTGTTAAGAATTCCAACTCCAAAGGCTCACTACCAATTTTGAGGAAATAAGGATGGATGAGGACGAGTCATTCAATGAATTCTATGCCAAGCTCAAGGACATAGTGAATTCAGCCTTTAATCTTGGAGAACAGATTACAAAGCCCAAGATTGTCGGGAAGATCCTTAGATCTCTTCCGGAAAGATTCCATGCCATAGAAGAATCAAAAGATCTTGACTTTATTCCTTTGATAGAGCTGATTGGGAACTTTCAAACCTATGAACTAGGGTTAGCAAGGGTTGGCAAGGGTAGCAAAGGTAAGAACATGGTCTTGAAGATTAAGAATGATGATAACGATAAGTCGTCTGAAGATGAGGATACCAAGTGAAAATCTTATATCACTAGACAATTCAAAAAGTTTATAAAAAATGAGAATGTCAAAGCAGGTGATAAGGATCACAAACAATCTGCATTCTCTCAATTCAAGTCCCAAGACAAAGGCAAGAGAGAATTCAAGGATGCTGGTTAAGGCAACGGTGTTCCTACAGGGCCAAAGTGTTGTAGGTGCCAAGGATTTGGACACATGAAGCAAGAGTGTCCCACATATCTCAAATCCATTGGCAAAAACAAAGCCCTAGCTATCACCTTAAGTGATGCAGAACCAGAAGCTGATTCTGATGAAAGTAACTAAAATCAAATAGTGAGTGCTTTCACAGCCACTATTAAGTCCCCTAAGGAAGTAGTAGACCTAATTGATGAGGAAGAAGAGCTCATAGAATCAAAGTTTGAGAAGATGGATGAACAAGATGACATCCACACAGCTTACACTAAGTTGTACAAGGTATCTGAGAAGCATGAGAAACTCTACAGGTTGGCTACGAGAAAGCTCAGTGAAGTGGAGTTGGAACGTGAGGAACTCTCCACCAAGGTTGATGAAGCAAATCAAAACATTAGAGCACTGAGATTTGAGAACAATCTTCTTGTTGAAAAAACCAAGAAACTGGATGTTGAACTCTTTCAAGTAAGAGCATAATTGGAAAGGACTTTAAGTGCCAAGCTAGATGAAATGCTGAACTTCCAAAAATCTGCATCCGACAAAATAGGTCTTGGGTATGATCATTCTCACTCCTCTTGTAGTACCTCTTCTAATGTTTTAAGTATAGTTATTTTTGTTCCCCTTGCTAATAATGATAACTTTAAGGTAACTGATCCTAAAACTGAAAATGTGAGTGAGGATAAAAGTGATAAGGGAAAATCCATTCTAGGAGCACCCCCTAAGGTTGGTAAGAAAGAGACTAAGGAGAATAATCATCACTCCACCAATAAGAAGTCTCTACCAAAGAAGTCCCACTTCTGCCACTACTGTGGAGCATCTAGGCACATTCATCCAAATTGTTATAAGTGGTTAGCCACTCAACAAAGCAATAGTGTGTCATCTCTAGGAAACCAAAATCAACTCAAACTTTCTTTAGCCCCTCTTGAAGAACTTCTTAAGGCGGACATACTTCTCTCAAACTTCAATGGTTTCAACTCTCCTCCTTATCCATCTGAACAAAGGTTCATGCAAAAGAAAGGATCCCCATCCAGGTCTCCCATTTGGAAGGAAAAACACTACTGCCACTACTGTGGAGCATCTGGGCACACTCGTCCAAATTGCTATAAGTGGTTAGCCACTCAACAAAGCAATAGTGTGTCATCTCTAGGAAACCAAAATCAACTCAAACTTTCTTTAGCCCATCTTGAAGAACTTCTTAAGGCGGACATACCTTTCTCAAACTTCAATGGTTTCAACTCTCCTCCTTATCCATCTGAACAAAGGTTCATGCAAAAGAAATGATCCCCATCCAGGTCTCCCATTTGGAAGGAAAAAGATTCCAAGTGGTTCCTTCTCTTTTCTGATCTCTTGCATGGTTTGTGTTATGGTTTGAGTCAATCTAGTTTTGATGCCTTGTTTATTTGCTTGTTTGTCTTTGTTTTGTTTCAAGTTGTTTTTAATAAATAAAAAAAAAAAAGAAGGAAAAATCAGAAAAATACAAAAACAGTATGTGTTTGTGCATATTGATACTAATGTACCTTGGATGGCCTTTGAAACAAAATTTCTCAATTTTGTATCACTTGTAACTTAGATGAGCATCTTCATGCACAACTATGCAATGTAAGCTTTGTGGCTTTTTTATGTGATTTGTATGATTTGGTTAATCTCTTCTCTTTCATATCTTAAATCACTCTTTTTGACGGGAAGGACTAGAAAATCTTAAGAAAAAGACATAAATAACCATCTTACCACTAAAACTCGTCAATCATAAAACATCTATGTGAAATTCATAAAAGCCATGCTCGGTAAGGTGTAGCACTTGCACAATAAAATCAGGATGTTCAGCTTATATAATTGGGTTTTTTTTTTTTATCTCTCCTATATGCACATGTATGATATGCTTAAAAGAAAAATATGAATAGAACATGAAAAGCAAAAAGAATCAAAATACTTTTAATATGGTTGCAAGCGTGCTTTTAGGTGATGTGAGAATTATATGATGTACCTCAAAGGTGATAGTCCCCATCAAATAGTTATAATTGTGTGTGAATGTATTTGATCCTCCTATATCATTACTTTTCATATAATTATTTACTTATGCTTTCTTGCAAAAGTTTCACACACAACACGCATACTTTTTGCTACTCTTGATACTATTGGATAGGTACAATGTGATTTGGCCATCATAAGGGATACATGTGGTAGTATATGCTCTCTAAACTGTCTAAACATGTTTTTGCAATAAAATTGGTTAGACTTGTTTAGTGTGCTTTTGATTTAGGAATACTTTGCATCTAGAGTTGAGGATGTGTTTTTATGCTTAACATGCTCTTTGATTACTTGTTTGGTGTCTATCTTGTTTGCTTTCATCTTGTGTTGCTTCTCTTCCTTGAAAACTCTCTTTTAGGCCTTTCGATAGTAGCTTGATACCTCATTGATAGTTACTTGATAGCTCCTTGATACATGCCTCTTCTATCGAGATTTTTGGGTTTATTCTCAATACCTCTCAATAGATGTCTTGATCCATCAAGCCAATTTTTTGGAGTCTCTGTCTACTCGATACCTCTACAATCTATCGAGATCTTTTTGTCGTCGATACCTCCTTGATCTATCGAGTTCTTTTTGCCTTTGATACCTCCTCGATTCCTCTCGATCTATCAAGATTTTGCTCTCGATAAAAGCTTGATACCTTCTTGATCTATCGAGCTGTGTTTTCTTTATATAGATTTGAGGTCTGGCCCTGTTTTGCCCAAACTCAAATATCTCGATCTATCTCTCTTCTCTCTCATTCCAAACCTTTTATTTTCACTAGAAACCTTCTCCCATTCAAGATTTTGGCCTAATCCAAGCCTCAATCCCTTGTTAAGTGCTCTAAATCTTTCCTTTTCTCCTTTCTCATGCATTTCATGTATTTTGTGACCTAGGTTTTAGTTTTTGGAAAAATTTTGGGTTTTTTGAGTTTTTATGAAAATTTTTGGGTTGAGTTTTGTTAATATGATCTCACATGTTCATGCATTGCATTCTATATTCATGGTAACAATGCTTCATGCGTTCTAGGATTATGTGACTAATTATACAATGTGAATGTTATTAAATTGGATTGGGTTTTTGCCCATGATGCAATTTCTTAAGCATGTAATATGTTCATGTATTATCATGCATTGCATACTTTTTGTTCTTCTTTCTAGTGCCTTTTGTTCCTGCTGTTTCGCTCCTCTCTCTCTCTCTCTCTCTCTCTCTCGTTTAGTCTCCTTCTCATGGCACCTAAAAAGTCTATCCCTTCTAAGAACCTGATAAAATGTCATGGTTCCTCTTCTCCTTCTTCTACTTCCTTCCCTTCTGATTTTGTTGAGTTTCGTGATGAGAAGGCATGAGATGACTTTTTGAGAACTTTTTTGACTGAGCGATTCATTCGGAACGCCAGGTTATTCTGTCTGACTTTCTAAACACTCCTCTACCCGATGCGTTTAGCTTTCAGTGATGGGCTTTTATATGTGAGAAACCCTCGATGTGTCCCGACGTGTTCATTCAGGAGTTTTACTCCAACATGCATGCCATTGATACCTTTATACCAAGGTTTACTATGGTATTCCAAGGTACACGTATTGTAGTTACCCCGGAGCTCATTTTCAAGATACTACGCATCCCTAGGGTGGACCATCCGGATTACCCTAGTCATGAGGGTCTCTCTTCTATCTCTAGAGACAAGTTGGCCTCACTATTTTGAGAGAAGGCCATGTTGTGGGGAGGTACCCTAAATTTCTCCACAACTGAGTTTGCTAAAAGTCCACGAATCCTTAATATCGTAATGACCTTTGTACTCACTCTATGGTCACCCTATAACACTATCACTGAGCCTCGTGCTCGTTTCCTTCTTTCTCTCATGGAGGATCTTACTATAGATTTTCCATCACACATGATAGTATCTATTATAGATTGCTATTGAGACACTGCTACACGTGATACGCTTATCTTTCCTTCAGCTATCACACACATCCTTACACACTTACACGTCACCATTCCTCCCTCTCCCCTCTTCTATGTCACGGGTGCCATTAGCAAGGAGTCTATCCGGAGGAGTACAACACAGCTGGCTGTGAAGTGGCCTCGTGTAGAGATGACGAATGCAACCCCTAACCGCTCGACCCTCTTCTACATCTGGTCCTTCTTCCTCCTCTAAGGCATATGTCTCCCTCACTGACATTATGGATCAGCTTCAGCACATACGTGCTGATTTTGGTAGTCGTCTTGACCATTTGTCTGATTAGATGTGTCAGATGAATACCAGAATCAGTCGCATCGCTTGCCACTAGTCTCGCCTTAGTGGTTTCGTGCCCTCACCTTCACTTGAGCTTGCTGAGGAGTCTTCTTCTAGTGAAGATAATGATGATGGCACTGATGGTTCTAGCTCTTCTAGTAATGATGAGATGATGACCTTTCAGTGATGCACCCTTTGTCACTCGTGACAAAAAGGGGGAGTAGTTTTGTATATGAAAGTAGTCATTATGTTAGGGGCAGAGCTAGAATAGGATATACTAGATATGAGGAGAGTGCTTTGAGGGATATAATGAGGTTTTGGTGTATCTTTTTCTCACTTCTTGTACCACGGTTTTGTGACCATTTTTACATACATTGTATTCTTTTTTTTTTTTTTTTCTTTTTTTTTTTCTATATATATATATATGATGTATGTTTTTCACCTTATCTCACATGTATTGTTTCTTCTCTCTTTATACACATGTTTCTTCTTTTATATAATTTGTCTAAGTTTCATACTTGATGCCTTAATGAATCTTGTTTAAGTGTTTTAGTTAAGAAAGGGTGCAAGTCTACCATGCCATGATCTCTTTTTTTGCAAAGTTTTTCAAGAGTTCGTAGTAGGGTTAGACTTATGTATTTTTGTAAGTTATGGGAAAGTTGTGTTAGACTTCTCTCATAATTGTTGCTTGTGGTTTTGTCATGGATTGCCAAAGGAGGAGATTGTTAAGGTCATACTTTTTGTAATTAGCTAATCCTTTGGCAAAATACACTTTACTTGTAATTAGGTAGATCTAAGTTGGGTTTAGTACTTCAAGAAATATGTTGTTCAAGTCAAGTATTAAAGACATGAAGATTGATCTAAGAAATAAGTAAAGAAAATTTGTTCATTAAGTCTCAATAAATAGCTCAACAGATGCCAGCTATCGAGACTTAATGAGAAGCTCGATAGTAGCTCGATTTATCAAGAACTACGATTTTCAATATTCCAGATCTAATTTTTGACCCAGGCTTTTGGATTTGTTTAGGGTTTCTTTTCTCATAACCCTAGACATATATAAGACTTATTTTAAAAGCCGTCACTGACGGATACAGATACCCAAAGGGATTTATTTTCTCTTTGAAAAGCTACTGCATTTGTACGCCACTGGGTTTTGTAACCAAGTACTTCCAAATCTTCATCATTGATAAAGTGAAAAACTTTGCAACCAACAACATCTATTCAAGTTGCTGGAGTTAGTTACGTACTAGGGTCCGTGCAAAGGGTTAGTCACAAATTGGAGGTTTGTGCATCAACGGAAAGAAGCCTACTACAAGATCAAGTCCAATTGAGTATTGGAGCAAAGGTTTAACTGTAGGTTGGTATTTTGGGATTAGCCAGGGTAGTTGGTAAGATTCTTTATACTTGTAACAACTTGATTGTTAATTAGTGGATTTTTGGGTAGTGGTGACCTTAAAATCACCCAATGGGGTTTTTGCCTTGCAAGGTTTTCCCCATTTGTTAACAAATCACAATGTCAAATTTATTTTCCGTTGAATTTAGTTTTTTGGTGATTTGTTGGTGCCTTCATGATTTGCATCTAATTAAACCTAATTAATCAACTTGGGTAATTAAATTAATTAACCGTGGTCAAGCTATTTTAACCCAACACTCACAAATAATAAAATATCTTTGTAGTTAATTCAAAATCCATTTCCATGCCTTTTCCTCTCCCTTGTGTGTGTGAGTGTGTTTGCTTCTCCAAAAAAAAAAAAAAAAAAAAATCCATTTCCAGGTGAGAAGATCCTTGGACAAAAAGGAACAAATACTTTCTAGGATTGTTTATTTATAAGATTTCAATCTCTATTTCTTGGTGGAAAAGGAATACATTCCTTGGTGGACCAAGAATATTAATTTACTTCTTCAATAATAATTATACTTATCTTCCACTTCCAAAAAAATAAAAATAAAAAACCCAAACAAGTCAAAATAGCAATAATTTTTTATAATCTCCTCCTTGACCCAAATTCTACCAAGCAATCTTCATTCTTTTTGCACTCATTCCATTCTTATTCCAAAAAAGGAAAAAGAAAAAGGAGCAAGAGTCACAAAATTGAGCCAAATTCGACAATGATTTTCAACCTTGCGGGATTAGTAGACTGCCAAAGTCCATCAAACTCTTTTATCCACCTCAACATCAATTGATACACCAAATAAAAATATTTAACTCATCTCAACCTTGGCAAGTCTTCTCTCAATCCACAAATGCCTTAAGTATCAAACTCAAATTAGAGCCCAACCAAAAAAAAAAAAAGTGCAAATCACCCTAAGCTACCCCCATATATGCCCATAAGTCATAAGTGCCAAATACACCTAAAGGTGCTCAAATACTATGCATAATGATCAAGTCCAAGTAGAGTTGAAACTTGACCCCAGTGACTACCTTTGTAAGAATATTAGTAGAATTATCAACAATCACAATTTTACGAAGAATAATATCTCTTTCATTAATAAAGTACTCTTGAATCCTTGATATTGGGCCAAACACAAATCGATGGCGCTACAATTCTATCAATTGATCTACTTCAAGGCTTTTTTTTTTTTGTTTAATAAATTTTTTTCCATCTTTGTAGGTTTTTCTTCTAAAGAAATACCCATCTCTCTTTGAAGCAAGACATTTATAACTTCGTATTCCCACTTGCTGAAGTTGTTCCTTCCATTGAATTTTTCTACCTCAAATTTGGCAACGATGACCATAGTCCTAACTACTAGTGATGATTTGGTAGATGATTCACTTGACATCTTTCTTCTCAATACCTAAGTATCGAGGACCTTGGCTCTAAAACTAGTTCAGTTGTGATTGTATAAATTTTGTGTGATTGTAAAAACTCTTATACTAGTTTGTTGCACAAAAAAGGGACACCCATATAGCACTCCTATGCTAGATTGATTGTGAACACTATTATGATCTGAAAAAAGATCTCAAAAACAAATAATAGGAATGTACAAATTTAGGAAGAAAACATAGATACAAACACACACAAGAGAAGAATGCCAAGGATTTATGTAGTTTGATAGCAGCCTACGTTCACAAAAAGTAGATATTGATTCACCATATCAAAGAGAGATTACAAACCATTTACACACTCAAAAAGCACTCACAAATAACAAAATTTCTTCTAAGTCTTTCTAACTATGCAATATCACCCTAAAGTCCACTATACCTAATGATGCTCTCTGAATCAAGAATGGACAAATGCTCAAGTTACCCTTTGCAGAAACTCACTCCATGTTCTACTAGGAGTTTTCTCCTCTCCTTATATGGGAGTAAAGCCACTAAACCGTTTATAGTATTGTTTATTTATAGTGGAAATTTTACTTTTCTAGCCTAAGAAATGATTGTAATAATTTATGAATGACAAAAAGAATTTTTTAAAATTTGAGGAAAAAAATATAACATTTTCAACGGTTTATGGGGGAAAAAACCTTTTAAAGCTTAGGGACGATCATGTAAACTTTTGAAAAGTAAAAAATATTTTGGTCATAAATAAATTACAAATGGGTGAGGTCCATGAGGCTTCTAATTTTCACAATGAAATTTTAATAACGTCATATTAAATAGCATTCACTCTTGAAAACCGGCTTGCAAGGGAAAGGTGCCCAAAAACTTATATACACATGTTTATATAAGCTTACATAAGCAATGTGGGACACTAATATCATAACATACCACTACGCTCTGCAGCCGACGTCCACAACAGCTCACTCTATCGACACTAACCCGATGGTAGCCCTTTCTCTTTTGGCAGCTCCACTCACCTATCAGTTATTTTAATCTAGCCTTTAGGTCAGCCCCCCCCCCCCCCCCTCCAGAATCCAACCACAAAGCCATAACTCATTTAATCCCATACTCAATAAGCTACACCTAATTACTCCATATGGTAGTTGGCTTTGATACCAAATGATAAGAACTTGCCAGAATATGAATATGAATTATGGAAAGTAAGAATGATGAATTGGAATAGTAGTTGTTGTAGGCCACTTCAAGAGGACCTAGACCCCCATAGAGAAAGAGAGATATTAAGAGAGAGAGATGCACCAAACAATTGGTTTATTCTTCATTCCTATAACCTTGAATTACATCATGTATTTATAAGAAACTAACTCTAATGCCATTGGCCCACATGGCCTAACACAATCGGCTAGTTAATTAAACATGTGCTTTAAGAATTAAGCCATATATTAAATGAGCTACATGTGCTCAATTCTTAACTAACTCTCATCTATATAGAAGGTTCTGTTTTTCTTTCCAGATGCAATTTAAAGAGAATTATTTTTTCATTTGCATAAACAATTTTATTAATGGAAGATAAAGTTTCATACTTCGCCATCCCAAAATTCTTCCAAAGACTTATATGGTCCATTTTCATGAACAAACTGTTCACCTTTGAATGCTCTGCATTGAGGAATTTTCTTGATTTTCTCTAATTCATCATCACATAATTCCCAATCAAATATTTGAAGGTTTTCCTTCATCCTCTCCTTGTTGAAGCTCTTAACAATGACACACACTCCCTGCTCAAGTATCCACCTCAATGCAACCTGCATTTTCTTTTCCTTTAAATTGTTAGGTAGAGAAAGGTGCTAGAAATAATGATACATGCACTTTTTAGTTGTTACCGAAGTATTTTTAAGGAAGAGAACTTTCAAATGTAGCCCATGCAAATGGGCAAAAGATGATAAGTTGAGTTTTCAAATAAAATCTGTCTTTTTCTTTTTGTTTTTTTTTTTTTTTTTGTTTTATTTCACTCACATTAAAAAGATGTCATAATTATTCTTAATCCCTCGTTATCATTGGTTTTCAATTAATTGTGACTATATTTTCAAAAAATTTAATGGTCTACACTTCTTTTTAAAATATAAAATAAATATCAAATATACTTAACAATAACAAATAACAACTAAGTTTTAGTCCAAATTTTCTTTTGGGGCCAACTATGGATCCTTAACATATTAGATAAGGTTGGCCACATGTATTCCTTTTTGTTATTTTATGCAATTTGAAGCATAGTTATTAAACCTAACTCGGGTATTGACTTGGTCTATGAGCTTGGTCACTAGTTCAACCAATGGATTAGTACTAGTTGAACCGCAGAGTAAAAAAAAAATATATATATATATATATATATATTGTAGGGACTCAATTTGTAAGGGACCCTTCACAATAAAAATTTGTAGAGATGTGGGTATAAGGATTTAGCATCACCGAAGTAAACAACGGTTAATTTGGTGTTTATAACAAATGATAGGGGATATGGAGTTCAACAGAATCTCCTTCATGAAATTTGACTAAGAGTTTTTATAGGGGATGACCATCACTTTGGTTGTGTGTTTGCGAAGCATATTTGTCCTCGGATTATGCCGAGGATCTATTTTTCTTAGAGTTAATAGATCTTCTGTCCTTTTTCTTTAGACTCCCCCCCTCTTTGTTGGGAATTCTCTTGGTTATATAGCATCGTTCTAATTAATCTCGGCCGTCCATCTGTCAGTTATTCGGTCACTGTGGATAAGAGTTTGTCCCATCATCTGATTTTATGGGCTTTATGTTAGTTCTCAGCTGTCTTTGCAGGCTTCCTATTAGTTGGAGTAACCAAGGCGACTGGGTTCGTTGGTCACATCACCATTAAAGTGGTCAGAATGTTGGTGAGATATTTTCAACGAATGAGTGATATTTTCCTTTTGGCGAAGTCGGTGTGCCAAGGATGTGTCATCCTCGACGAGGCCTTTAGGTGCTTTAAGCTATTTTCGTTATCCTCGGCCTTCACACTATCCTCGGTGTGGGCCTTGGGCCGGGTATAGAGTGGGCCAGGGTGGTTTAAATGTGTGGGGCCCCACATATATATATATATATATATAAGTTTGAGAAATCATAATAAAAATATGTAAATTAATATGCATAAATTAATCTAGCCATTATAATTCAAAATCAAGGTTTCATAATAATAGAGTAGTCTTTTGATAGGATAATAGTCTTAGAGGTAGGTAGATAGACAGAGAAGCACATTTTTTTTTTTTTTTTGAATTCTTTAAGTTTTCTCCTCTTTAAATTACCACATTATAACACATTAAACAATAAAGAAGCCAATAAAGTAGACTTATAAATGTAATTTTATAAATTTCACATACATATCTGGGTGATAAAAACCCATCCGGGTTACACATGTTGTCACAAACCCGCCAAGTTTGACTAGATATTGTGCAGAAATTGTCCATTTAAACGCTCGAATCGATCCAAGTGCCAGGTCACTAAGTTTTCGATCTGACCAGTTGGGTTGGTTCGGGTTTAATAACTATGATTTGAAGACATATTCTCTATTACTTTCTCAATTGATGGACTATTTTTTACTCTAATTTGTTAGTGTTATTTTTGGTTTTCCTCTACCATTTTCTGTTCTCTTAACTTAAATCAACCCACTTTTTCCCTCACTAGTGCATCTATCACTTTTCTTACAAGACTATTTTAAACAACTCTCTCATTTTTTCATCAGTAAAGTGCTACTTATCTTTAAGCAAATTTTCTCATTTTGAATCTTATCTTTTAGTGTATTTCTACTTAATGCATCCTTTACCTTGGTCATCCCCAGTTTTCAAACAAACCTACAATTTCTATCATCAATTGGGTTACTAAATTTACTCAAATCAATTGTAACACTTTCATCAAAAAGTTTAACAATGTAACTTTCCATCTCTCTTTAATCACTCTATGATCTCTTTTCTCCATCATTTGTCCCTAGATTGCTATATAAAGCCTTACATTTAGCCTCTTGGACAACCTTTTTTTTCTTCCCTCTTTACCACTTTTTAATTTTCATAAGCAGTATTGTTTCTACATTCAGGTAGACTTCTATACTTAAACCTTCTCATTCCACCACCAAGTCTCTTTAGTTGATCAACCACATTCTTTAGTTTCTCCAAGTACCTCTTTAGCCACTCTTTCAGTACAATTAACCATTTCATTCCACATCTTCATCTAAATTCCATTTCATTCCACATCTTTAAGCACGTCCTTGGGTTTATTTGTTTATAATATATATATACACACACACTTCTAATGCACATATCTGGTACTACCAACCATTAATTGGTGTTAAGTGATTACGCTTTGTCCTAGTAATCACCTTATAATCGTTACAGCATCTATTACACACTTTTCAAAAAATGATGAAATTTCTATCATTTAGCTCAAAAAAAAAAAATGATGAAATTTATTTAACTAGCGTTTGTCTCACTTTTGAAAGTAATTATGTCAGGTGTTCTATATTATCTAATCATACGATATTGCAAAGTCTATAATAGCACCTTTTGATTTATTCCTTACTCCATATTCTTGGCCTCCATGAATTTTTTAAAACCACACATTATCTTTTCCAACATGAACATTTAGGTATGCTCCAATAAAAGTATTTTCTTCATTTGGTAACCCTTGAATCAATTCATCAATGCTCACCCAAAAATTTTGCTTAAAATCGATTCTTCCAATCTTTTTCTCCTAAGACAAGTTTCGTTAATATAATTCTATCCCCTATCCTTCTAACCTCAACTTCTTTTTTCAGGATTTTATCCATGATTATTCATACCCTCTAACCATAATTTATGATTTCTCACCTACCACTTAATGTATCTTGTGTCTCTAGGGTGTTGTGTTCTAATATTAGAAGAATTTTCATATTATTGTTCAAGTATCATGTGGTGTGTGTGTCTGTGTTTGTACTTAACTTCTCTAATAAAAAAAATCTTAAAATGTTTTAGAATATACTGAAATCTAGAACACATTTCATTAAAAATTGAAAAATAAAATAAAACTCTCTAGACACAAAAAATTGAATAAGTGATCTTGTATATCACCTGTGGCACACTCTTCTCTTTTGTGATTGCAATCTCTTTGAGGACTGGACTTTCCATCACAGCAAGAGTACCCCAAAGAGCACCATTGGCTCCTAGTGGAGACCATGCGCTAACCTGAATCCCTTTCTCTTTGCAGAAGTGTCGCAATTTTTCTTGCTGCCATGACACGTTCATTTCCACCTAAAAACATTTTCATTTCAGTTTCAATGCCATCATAACTCAAAGTCACCATTACTTTGTGTGTGGTTACACCCTATTAAGTATATCATCTCGATTTTCCGCTTACCTGGTTAACTGCTGGTGGAATAGTAGCATGATGTAGGAGCTGGGGGAGCTTTTTGCAGCCAAAGTTGCTTACTCCAACAGACTTCGCTAAGCCCAGTCTGTAACACTCTTCCATGGCCTCCCACGTACCTTTTATGTCAAAAGGCATAACATCCTCTTTTAAATGTTCGGTACTACCTTCAGTTCCTTGTTTCAACCTCACTGGAAAATGTATCAAATAGAGGTCCACATACTCTAGCCCCAGCTTCCTTGTTTTCATAAATGAAAAAAAGAAATTAACGAGTCTGGAACTCTGGTGGTCCAGCCCATGTGACTACACTTCTGAAGAGGACTAGTTACACATATTTAAAATAAAATAAAAAACGAAGCCCAAAAAGAAAAATTTCGGAAAGGGAACCGATGAAAAAGATAGCATCGGTTGGTGCCTACAATTGGACGACAGTACTCAAGCATGGAAAAAAGTGATTACAAATTTACAATATTGTGTAAACGAAAAGAAAAATTAAAATTAAAAAGGTAGAATTTGGCAGTGGTTTTCAGCACATAAAATCAGTTTTTACTTATATAATTTGTACTTGTCATTTGTTTGTCAAGGCTCGTGTGACTTAAATTTTACTCTTATTTATTTAATTAGAATTTTATTAAGATTATTCTTAAATCTCATTGTACTATTAGTATTATACTGCGACACACAACTTAATCTAAAACCATATTTACATTAATATATATATATATATATATTATAAGTTTTATGTATATGTCATAACTCATAAATTAAATAAATAAATAAAGTTCTTCTAAATCTATGAAGAAGTAAAAACTTATTTTATGTTTAATGTATCATGTTTTTATCCTCAAAAGTTGGTAAGGATAATTTAATTAAAGAAAAGTTTATATGAACAAAAAGTAGTGTTAGAAAAACTTATTAAGTGGATATTATATTATAAAAAAAGTTATTAAGTTCATAGTAAATGTTGTACTAGTTAACTATGAGTGAGCACGCATCCACTTAGCTCAATCACGACTTTTAAAACCAAACTTTTATTATATTAGTACAAGATAATTACAGATTATCCACTTATAGTTAAAATATATTATATTTCTTTGAATCAAAATGACAAGATTTTAACAATTAATAAGAAAAACTAAATTAATAATTAATAATAGTGTAACCACGTGTCAAAGAGAATCCTAATAATAACTTTGTGCAACTAGAGCTTCTAAGACCCAATTTTTATTATATTGAATGCACTCTTTCTGAATGTTAGAGATATATTAGCCCATTAGCACTGGCCCAAGTCTAATCTTACTTTGTGTGCAAGCCAAGTCTCCTACTTGTACTAGAAGTCTATTAGTCTAGGGACAGGATTTGTACTACACTATAATATATTATTGATGTAACCCTTTAGGGTTTCCTCCATGGATGTAGGCCGTTAGGCTGAACCATGTAACCCTTGTGTGTTATTGTGTTCTACACTTTATGCTTTCGCTTCCGCATCTATACTAGCTTATTCAACATGGTGTATCAATGCTAATATTTAACACTGAAGAAATTTTTGATAAATAAAATTATAGCAAGCATTGTAAGAAATGAAAATATGATTCACAGAAAGGTTCTTAAGAATTAATTACACTCAAAGCAATCTTTATTTTTGTTTACTTTTGAGACACTCAAAGCAATCTTGAACTACTTGAAAGAAAATGCAGTCAAATTTAATCAACTGGAATTTAGTGAGATCTGTGACGTGCAAATGCAAAACTTAGCCATTGAAAATTGTAGGCAGGGAAGAATGTAAAGATGATCAAATTTAATTAGGATGATTATTCAGTAAGTTTAATTAAGATGAATTCGATGAAGTCTATGATATTCAAATTCAAGAACTTGCCATTCAAAAATGTTGGGAAGAACGTAAGATACTATATATGTATAACGTTTCATGCAGTACATGAAATTATGAATGTCTTTATGGAGATTTTCCAAAAATCCATCATTCCGACAATATCATTGTAGTGGAAATGACATTCCAACAATGATGATCAAGATGAAGATAATCAACTTGTAGAAAATGAAAACTTGAAATATCCCAGCTTCTTACTAATGAAAAAATAATAATAATGAAAAATGAGAACAGTAGATTTCAAACCATCACCTCATGATCACCGACCATTTGGTTTTGAGTTCTTCTAGTATTATAACTTTTGTACCAAAATTTTTATCATAACTCTAACATAGTATATTGTAATTAAGTAGATATCTATCACTTTCAAATGTATCTATAATTTTTTCTCTATCACTCACAATTAATCACATTAAAGTTGTGGGCTTGTGGCCAATGTTATGGCATAGAAGTTATGTACACATATTTTTCTTTAAGCGGATGATTGGCACATATGAAAAAAAAAAAAAGAAAAAAAAAAAACATCAAGGCCATTAAAAAAAAAAGTTTAATTGGTCATTGACAAATGACAATGATATGGCTAAGGTTTTTTTATTTTATTTTATTTTTTTATTTATATTTATATATATATATATATATATATTTTTTTTTATAATACGGCTAAGTTGGGTGGCTATGTTTACCACATATTGCATTGACTATTGATATGGACAAGTTGGGTGGCTATGTTTACTACATATTGCGTTATCAATTGATATAGCTAAAGGTTTGAAAGCCGCCGCATCCTTGATTTTTAGTATCCATACATTTATGGATGAGTTCTTTTTCCTTTACAAAAACAATCTCTTACTATTTTGGCCAATAAAAGTAGCTAATATGCAAATTGGTTTATTTGTGGTTTAGACTCGAAAGACAATCATGAAGAGAGCTAGGCCCATATGGTGACCACCACAATCAATTATAAGTTAGGACCATTTGGTCATTGCAAAGAGTAGCAGTCGGGGGTAACTTTAGACCTAATCACTAAAATTAATTATTTTCTAAGGCCCCTATTAATTTTTTTTAAAGCCTCAAAATCGTAAGTCAATTATATATTTGATAACAAAATAGTAAGCCTATAACCACCGATGTTTTCATACACTCTTTTCTTTGAGTATTTTGGCGGCTCCAACGGAGGTGAATGGAAAGTGTACATGAGAAAGTGAAATTCTCGGTGCCTATAGCATAATTGGTAGAAAAAAAAAAGTATAAGTATACCGTGTGCTCTCTTTCTCACAACCTAAAAAATAAATTATGGATCAATTAAAATCCATTACAATTGAAATCCTTAAATGTTGACAATTAAAAAAAAAAACCTAAAACGTTTTAAAAATAAAATTTTATGAGTGTGTCAATCATTCACGCATTCACAATCATATTTTTCTAATGGCTTAAACTTCAAAAAAAAAAAATTTGGATAAGTAAACTTCAATTTTTGTAAACTAGTATTTCACATTGTAAATTATCAACATTAGCCATTGAACTTCCACATAACCACTCACCAGAAAATCTCTCTCTCTCTCTCTCTCTCTCTCTCTCTCTCTCTCTCTCTCTCTCTCCACGAAAATAAAAAATTAGAAATTATATTTTAGCTTACCTTACATGTGAGAGAGTGTAATAGTTTTATTGAGGAATTTCAGCACCTATGGCAGAATTGAGAAAAGAAAAAGCAAAAGTAGGTTGTGCACTCTCTTCCCATCTTCAAGAAGACCCTAAAATTATGGATCAATAAAAATCCTCACAATTGAAATCCTAAACTATTTTTAAAAATATCTTTTGTGTGTCCAATGTTCATTAATGATCAATTTCCTTTCCAATGGCTAGAACTTTAATTTTTGTTAACATTAGATACCTAACTCCCCCATAGTCACATGCCAAACAATCTCTCTCAACACCAAAATCAAAATTAGAAATTAGATTTCTACTTGCATTCATCATACATCATCCTACTAAGGGTAAAGTAAAACTCATTTTTTTAAAAGATTATAATAATAAATTTCCATCTCTTTTATGCATGAATCATGATACAAAATTAATATTAGTTTCATTAGTACTACTAATTCATCGAGCTATATATTGAATCTATCTTTGCTTGGCTAGATTGAGATTATTGAGTAATTCTATGATTCTATCATTAAATGAAGTAGCAATATTACCTTTAGTAAATTAAATTATATTGTTCTTAAATTTATTTTATTTTTGTCATATTAAAATTTATATTCTAAATATTTTTATTTCTTCATTTGTAATATTTTCTTAATTATAAACGTGTACTAGAAAATATTAATGAAAAACTTTGTTTTGAATAAGAGTTCTAATTCATCAAAAAGAAAACTAAATGGTAGAGACATGTGCAGAGATGATAAATGGTAGAGATTATAGCATACTTACTTAAGTGTGAGATTGAGTGCGGGGAGAACCAGATCATGATGGGCATCCGTACACCATAGTTTAGAAGTAATGAAAATTTCTTCACGACTCTTAATGAGACCTAGCTGTAGAGCTTGTGCCAGAGCCTGGCCTAGGGGTTCTTCGGTTCCATACATGGATGCAGTGTCAAAATGACGGTAACCAACTTCAATGGCATCAATGAAGACTGAAACCAGAGTCTGTGATGGAGGGAGAGGAACAGCTGCTGTGCCAAACCCAATTAATGGCATTTTTTGGCCCGAATTCAGTACCACCTCTGGAGTTTGACTTCTTCTCATGCTTCAAGCCTCCGAAGCAAAACTTTGCCCACAAATATTATAATAACCTCAAGATTTTGAGGCCTGCCCCCCTTTTTTTTCCTAGATAAGGGAGGACTGTCCTTTTCAGGCTCTAGCCGGCTAGCCAATTATTTTAGAAGAGCATCAACATTGAATATTCTAAAAGGGAATTTCTCCTGTGTTACTTTATTATTTTTTTTTTTTATTACAGTTCTCAAAATTTTAAGCTAACGGAAACCGAGTAAAAAAAAAACTTCAAATAGTATTTATATAGTATTAAAATATTATAAATACATAAAATTATTATTTCTAAATATATTAAGATGCAATTATCTACCAACAAATACAAAAACAAAAACAAAATATAGTTTTTTTAATACTAGGCTGGTTAGGATTTTTTTTTTTTTTTTAAAGTTAAAGAATTTATAGTAGTGGTACTAAAAATTTTAGCTTTTAGCACTTCAAAAAACTAATTTATCTATTTTACTACTATGGACACAAGGGGGGTTTTGGAGTCGCCACCTAATATTTACAATGGTCTAGGAACTATATATATAGCATCTTCTCAAAGAAAAACCTTTTGATCTTACTACTAGATATATGAGTTTGGAGTTAAGGTACGATCTTGAAAAGGTGCTAGGCATCCAAAACCACCCAATCATAAGGTTGGCTTCCTATCATTGTGTCTTATATCTTAACCCTATTAAAGGCACACTCATTATTGATATCTAAATCACACACACACTAACATTCGTCTAACAATCAACATAGTATCAACCACCCCTAATCATACATCTATCATAACATACCCTAGCATTTATCTAACAAACTACCTATCATACATCTAGCATACATGTCATGGCATCAAGGCATTTATCACAACACAAAATCCTAATCATACATCTAATCATGCTTCATTACAAACCCTATCATCATATCATAGCTATCCAAGGCAAAAGCATGTGAGCATTAAGATCAAAGGTAAAAACAAAGCCAACCAAAACATGTCATCATCCAAGGCATTAAGGTCACAATTATATCATCAAACCCAACCATGCATGTGCATTGTGAATGTATAACTTATCTTTACTTACCTTGCAGCAACCAGTATCTATGGCATTATGCATGAGCATGTGAATGCATGTACATGGCCAAAAAAAAAAAAAAACACACACACACACACACACAAAAAACACAAAACACAAAACAAACCCTAATTCTAACATGTGAAGGCAAACAATTAATTAAACATGTAAAACAGAGGCTTTAAAAGCATAAAAACAGAAAAGAGGCTATACAAAAACATACATATGAAAGTAGAAGCAAAAATAAATAAATAAAAATTAGAGTTTCTGGGTTAGTTCATGCACATGCATGAACTTCCCATGCATGCACATAATCAAGCCTGCATGCGCAAGCAAGATTATGCGTACATAAATTTCTACCCAGAAACCTTAGAAACACAGCAAATGCAATAAAACTTCAAAAAGAGAAATCTAACATCCTAACATACTTTTAAAGCAAACAACTACATAAACCTAAGTTAGAAAAACATATTAAAGCATATTACAGCAAGAAAACAAAGCAAACAAAAATATTAAAGCATAAAAAAAGGAAGAGAAAAGGAAAAGAAAAGTTTAGACTAATACCTCAAAGAAAAACTCTTCAAGATTGATTTTTGACCGTTCTCCTTAGTCAAATCTATTCAAAACCAATAAGAAAGTGATTAGTAATATTAAACTCAAAGATCAAGGCCAGAAAACACCCTAATCAAAAGAAAATTGACTTAAGAATGTTTTGTGAAAAACTCTTTTTTTGATTCACTATTTCTAGTGAATCTTAGTATTTTCTTGTGGGATTTCTCTATGTTTTTTGAAAACATACCATTTAAGGCTACTTATAGTGTGAAAATAGGGGTTTAGAACAACTCCCAAATGATGTGGGATTCATTCCAAACCTCAACATTAATGCAGAAAACTTGTCTTATATAATTTCTGGAATTTGCTATGTGTGCACAAGATCGGTTCTGCATACACATGCAAAAAGTTACATGCACATGGCGAGGGTTTCCTTGGCCTTATTTTTTCAAAAATAAATTTATTTGCTCATTAAAAGTTATATTTTTCATTTTAACATTTCTCAACTCAATTTAACATCTAATTGGGTCCTAAACCAACCTTGGGTCTTAGAATTCAACATCATTGGAGAACGGGAGCCCGAGTCATAAAAGGTACAAAATGCAGTGTCTACAACCACCTTACTTTACAATACACCCAATATCAAATGTTTTATTTTTTTTATCACTTCATTTAAAATAAGATAAACAAATCATTAAAATAATAAAGGAAGAGAAAGAATTTGAGTTTTTTAATTAAAGGAAGAGATATAATCTAAATAAAATATTGTATTTTATTTTCAACAACTTGCTACAGTCAACTAGTATTTATTCAAGTTTGCTATATTTGCGAAAAATTTAGCTTTAGCTTCTCCTATAACACATGATTTTTTGGTTCTTTAGTGGTAAAATAGTTTTTTTTTTTTTTTTTTGGGCTAAAATACAATCACCATTGTGAATGTTTTTATTGTATTTGTTAAGTTTATGGGTTGGATAGTTGCTATTTGGTTAGACTAGCTAGGCTGATTGGGAAAAAGGGTGCCTAAGGTTTTGGAAGAGGACCCAACTACAAAAATAAAATATATAATAACTATTTAATAAAAAATTGGACCTAGGGGGGCCCGGGCCCCCACTTGGGTCCGTCCTTGCTATACTAGATTACTAAAACATCACATTTGACGGTCTTATTCTCACATTATGCAGTATTAACATTATGTGTGACTGTACTTTTGTCACATTTGATAGTTTCCTTATTTTTTCTCACTTTTGATTATTTCATTGTGAGTAATACCAACATCACATTTTACCATACTTTTGTCACATTCGATAGTTCCTTAATTTATTTTACTCACATTTGACAGTTCTATCATTACATTGGGCAGTACCAATATCATATGTGACTGTACTTTTGTCATATTTGATGATTTTTTTTGTTCTCACATTTGATAGTTTCATTATCACATTTGACAGTACCAACATCACATATAACTGTAATACCAACATCACATGTAATTGTACTTTTGTCACATCGATAGTTTCCTTATTCATTTTCTCACATTTGATGGTTCCATTATCACATTAAGCACTACAAATATTACATATGACTGTACTTTTGTCACATTTGGTTTTACCCTTACTGTTTTCTCACATTTTACAACTCCATCGTCACATTAGGCAATACCAACATCATATGTGACCGTACTTTTATCACATACAATGGTTCTCTTATTTTTTTTCTCACATTTAACGATTTCATTATCACATTTGACAGCACCAACATTACATGTGACTGTACTTTTGTCACATTTGATGGTTCCCTTTCTTCTTCTTTTTTTTCTCACATTTGATGAATCTATTATCACATTAGACTATATCAACATCACATATGATTATACTTTTGCACATTCGGTTGTACCTTTATTTTTTTCCTCATATTTGACAATTCCATTGTCACATTGGACAGTATTAACAACACATGTGACCGTACTTTTATCGCATTTAGTGATTTTTTTTTTTTTTTTTTTTTTTTACATTTGACAGTTTCATTATCACATTTGACAGTTTCATTTTCACATTGGATAATACCAATATCACATGGGACCAAAATACCTCCAAAACTCTCAAAAATTACTGGGATGCCCTTAAACCCTAAAAAATGACCAAAATACTCTTAGAACCTAAAAAATGGCCCTAAAACCTAAAAAATGTCAGAAATATGCTTAGAACCTAAAAAATGACCTAAATGACTCTGAAATCTAAAAAATGACCAAAATGACATTATAACCTAAAAAGTGGCTGAAATACCCTTAGAATCTAAAAAATGACGATTATGTATTTTAAACATAAAAATAACTGAAATGACCTAGAAACATAAAAAATGACCGAAATACCCTTAGAACCTAAAAAACGACCGCAATGGACTTGAAACCTAAAAAAATAACTAAAATGCCCATAGAACCTAAAAATGACCGAAATGATCCTAAAACCTTAAAAACTACTGATATACCCTTAGAATCTAAAAAATGATCGAAATGACCCTAAAACCTAAAAAATGACTAAAATGACCTTGTAACCTAAAAAGTAATTGAAATACCCTTAGGACCTAAAAAATTGACTATAATGCACTTGAAAACTAAAAAATGACTGAAATATCTTCAAAACCTAAAATGACAAAATACCCCCCCCCCCGGAAACCCTCTAAAATTACAAAAATACGCTTAAAACCTAAAAAATGTCTGTAATGCCATTGAAACCTACAAAATTACCCATTAATTATTTCTCCACAACAGTCTTTTATTTCTTGTTAGGCACTTTTCTGATTTCATGGCATAAAAAGAAGCAGGATATTGTTGCCTATTCTAGTATCAAAGCCAAGTATCGTGCCCTTGTTGGCACCACCACCGAGCTAGTCTAGGTCTAATAGCTCTTGGCTGATTTGGATGCTCCACAACTTACTAGCACTTCTTTTTATTGTGACAATTGATGTTAATCATGTTGCTCTAAACGATGTCTTCAATGAACTTACCAAACACATTGAAATCGATTCCCACATCACTCGTCATTATCTCAAGCAAGGAACTCTCTAGTTGCATTCCATTTTCTCAGTAGACTAACTTACAGATGTCTTCACCAAGTCTCACCCACCTAGTCATCTTCGAGATCTTATCCAAATTCCAGTTGACTTTCTCCATGCCACCTCGAGTTTGAGGGGGGATTTTTGTATATATGTTAGGTTATCAACCCACTGGGCTTAGGTCCATTGTACTATTATATTTGCTCTACACTCATACAGTCATACTACTTGAACTACACACATAATGTGCCTATATAAAGGCTCTCTCTTGTATAGTGCTACACACATAAATATACAAATCATTCTCTCTCTCTCTCTTTCTACATGGTGTTGGTAATAATGGAGGATGATGAGTATGCTTTTTTTTTTTTTTTTTTTGAGAAGGATGATGAGTATGCTAAAGGTATAAAGCTGCATTACATATGACATAGTTAAGGATAATAATATGAAATGATGTTAATTAAAATGTAACTACATTATTTTATATCACTTATAAATATTAATCTTTTTTCCCCCTCTAAAATAAATCTAAAACACAAACTCTTTCCTTGAAATATATTCATCCTATATGGTATGTTAATTTGGTTCAAGTGAAAATAGGAAGGATGGGAAGGCAAGAAAAGAAAAGAGAGAATGCCATTCTCTTAATGTTTGGTTGAGTTGAAAAAAATAAAAATAAAAATATTATGGGACTCAATGTTTTCCATCCAAACCCACCAAAATGTATCTATCGGAATCCGAAAGAAAATGGGGAATAAAATAGGAAAAGAAACTAAAATGAATCTTTTGCCCACGTTCCCAACTTCAACTTTTCCCTCATTGAATCTGTTAGGCACCCCATAGTACCTTAGTTAACAATGAACTAAGACATAATCATTTTTGTTTGTTTGATTACGATTAAAACCAACTAGAGGAATTAATGAATCAAACAATTTAATGACTTGCCACAAGGTTCAAATAAAAGTATCTTCTCAAAACTTTAAAAAGAAAAGAAAAAATAAATAAATAAAAAGGAAGACTAGGATAATGGTGGCTAGTAGGCTTGTAAAGGGATAAATAAATTACACATAAGTGAGACAAATAATTTTCACAATGAAATTTGAGTCCGTTTGGATAGAACTTATTTTGTTGAAACTGAAAACTGAAAACACTATAGCAAAATAATTTTTAAATATGTGAATAGTGCCGTGAGACCCATTTTTAATGAAAAAATTACTCCCTCCGTCCCATTTTTTTTGTCCTCTATTCCATTTTGAGATGTCCCAAAATATTGTCCTGTTTCTAAAAATAAAAGTCATTAATTTACTAATGTTCCTATTATACCCTTATTAATTTATTAATTCAATTTTTTTATAAATTTTTTTAAGGGTAGTTTTGGAAACTTATACATTTTTAAAAGATAGACAAGACAATAAATGATGTTCCCTTAAAAAATTTGACTTTTCAAACAGGACAAAAAAAATGAGACAGAGGTAGTACTATAAAGTGAGATTTGTGAGTTCCGTGAACAGTGCACGGGACCCACTAACGTGTTTAAAATTCAACAATATAAGACTACTGTTCATGAACCGTAGCCATGTCCAAACTCACAATCAATAACAAACGGCCTCAATAATTAGCATTTAACAAGATAACGTACTTTTTTATAGCAATAAAGTACATATATAAAATACATAAAATTTTTATTGACATTTCTGGTTTTCCTTTCTAGATGCCATTTTAAAACAAACTATTTTTTCAATTGCACAAACTTTTTATTGATGAAGATAAAGTTTCATGCGTCGTCATCCCAAAGTTCTTCCAAGGACTTATAAGGCCCCTTTCAGTAACAAAATTTTCAGCTTTGAATGCCCTGCACTGATGATTTTTTTTTATTTTCTCTAACTCATCATCACATTACTCCCAATCAAACATTTGCATGTTTTCTTTCATCCTCTTCTTGTTGAAACTCTTAACAATTAATGACAGACATCCCATGCTCGAGTACCCACCTTAGTGCAACCTATGTTTTGTTACATAGTCAGTTTGTCACATATAGAGAGAAAGGTACAAAAAATAATGATTCATGTAATTATTAGCTATTATTGAAGTACTTCAAAGTTAGATGACTTTGACTTGCTGATTACTTACTGTGTAGGGGATCAATTTTTTTTTTTTTTTTGAGAGGTAGGGGATCAAAATGATTTGCCAATTTTAACTTGGCACTATATATATATATATATATATATATATATCATAGTTGAAGACTTCTATTGAGGGATGTTGGATGTTGTAATGCCAAATAGTTGGAGTGAGAGATTTAAAACCTAAATATTTTTGTTGAAAATATTAGAATGTATCAATTTAACTGCAAGGCTCTTTACATAATACCAATAATGATTATAGTGCATAAACAAAATGATCAACTTCAAATTATAAAATTTCAGGAAAGATTTAGATAGGCATCATTTATGTCTATTGGTTGCCAATACAAAAGACAAAAGGACGATAAAATTGAGTTTTACAATAAAAAATATGAACATTTTAAAAGAAAATTCTCTTGTGGACTAAAACATCTTTGTTATTGAATTTCAATTAATTTTAGATATGTTTTTTCAAACATTTAATTTTAAAAGTTGTTACCTATTTTTTGTAATCCAAAATAAACATAATATGTTTTTAAAATATATAAAATATACATAGAGTGATGTAAAAGATACTACATTTTTTTTATTAATTCAATAATTATAATTTATAAGAATCGGGACAAGGGGATTTGAATCTTGATTTAGTGAAGAAGATCAAACTATGCCATTGAGCTACATAAGCTTTACAAATTAATTTGTCAAACTTTTAAAAACAATTCAAAAAAATTACTAAAATAATTTATTTCTTTTTCGAAGTGACACCAATTCACATCTATTTGTAAAGTTTTAGAACTAAAATTAGTAATATAGCTTTATCGTTTTCCATATTTTATTCAATATTTCTAGCATGGTATCAGAGCCACTGCTTTAATTTTCTTGTGTGATGCAGTCTTGTTTTGTTGGTATTTTCTGCTGCTTCAACTTCTATATTCAGTAATATTGGGGTTTATGCCCTAAAATTCAATTTATTGGTATGTCATAAATAATTAAATTGTTTAATTATATGAGACTATCTATAAATGAACTAATGAGACATTATCTTAGTCCATGAAATGCATAGTATGTGATTTATGTGAAAAGTCACAGAAGATATAAATCATAAGTTCTTTATAAACTCATAATTTTGGTTCGTAATCGGTGATGAGATTGAACATTTCATCTGCGAAGACTATAACATATCAACTAAGATGATTTGTCTTGATAATGAAAGTAGAGATTTCTAGTTGATATGTTAATATGTTTTAAGAGTTAAAACATATTGAACTGGACCGCTGTGAGATTTATTATTTTCCTAACGACTGTCAAATTAATAATAAATCTCACGACTTCTATTTACATCAACTCTAAATCTTGAGAGAATAATGGACTTGATCATAAGGTGTAAGTTGCTTTGATATATTAGGAGTGAGATCTATAAATCACAGTCAAAACCTCAATATGTTAGGCAACCGCAATTAATATTGATATAACATATATTTTCAAGATGGAATTCATAATCTCTTAATGGAGATATAAAATATTCCCTTGAGATAAGTTTAATAAGTTTGGTTATTCAGAGTGTTGAGCCCAACCACTTTAGTAAAGTATATATTCAGAGTATCGTGAGATTTCTCAAGATGAAATTACTAAAGTATATATTTATGAAATTGGATTTCATAAATATATTATGAATAACATAAATGATTAAACCGGATACTCAAGAATTAAGATATAGTAATCTTCAAAGTAGTAGTCACTACAAGAAAATGTATTTTTAGTGACGAAAATTTTCGTCACTAAAAGTC
This sequence comes from Quercus gilva, assembly GCA_023621385.1. Classification (NCBI taxonomy): domain Eukaryota; kingdom Viridiplantae; phylum Streptophyta; class Magnoliopsida; order Fagales; family Fagaceae; genus Quercus; species Quercus gilva. Next base: position 31,183,913 of record CM042482.1, on the reverse strand, counting down.
CAGTTTTTCGTCACTAAGAACCTTTAGTGACGAAATTGGACTTTTAGTGACGAAATTCGTTTCGTCGTTGTAGCCCCGTCACTAAAAGTTCTGGTGACTTTTAGTGACGAAAAATTTCGTCACTAAAAGTCCAATTTGGTAATAAAAAAAAACTTTTAGCGACGAAAACGTTTCGTCGCTAAATGTTTTCCTCGCTAAAAACAGTATTTAGTGACGAAAATATTTCGTCACTAAAACCATTTCAGTTTATTACATCATATTTAGTGACGAAAAATTTCGTCACTAAAACTATTTTCGGGTACATATAGTGACGAAAATATTCGTCACTAAAACTATTTTTAAGAAAATCCATGCACATATAGTGACGAAAATGTTCGTCACTAAAACTATTTCTTACAAAATTCCACTGTATTTAGTGACGAAATATTTCGTCACTAAAACAATTTTTTGTTGCCATATTTGTGACGAAAAAATTCGTCACTAAAACATATTTTCTGTTTTTATTATTTTCATTATGTTGATATTAACCTGTAACCTATCATTACATTATTTAAACCTCAAATTTGGTTAACACATTTATTTCAACAACACATTTATAAAAAATTGATCCATACATTCCACAAGTTAAAATTAAAACAAGTATCAAATTCAAACTCCTTCCATACAATAATTGTTTGCAACACATACAATAACTTAAAATGTTTTATAACAATACAAGAAATGTAGCATAATATAATTAGAACCCCTAGAGCCAAAAGATGTCCTCATATGTCTTCAAATAATGCCAAAAGTAATCCCCTAAAGCCACCAATAAGAAATCTGCACAAATATAAAAACACTATTACATTAAAATCGTAAAGTAAAAACACTAACTATGTTATAAAAAAAAATTCTAACAATTAGTTTCAAATGATACATAAAAAATGAAGTGTTACCTATAAGTGATTTAACTTGAAGATGAACCACCCCCATAGTTAAAACCGTCATCATAACCACTGCACACACAAATATACACTCCCAATATGAATTTAAACCACCTTATAACACCATGCAAGCCACCCGCTTGCTCCAACACAACAAACCACCACAAAACAAATTTCCGACATCACAACTATAATACTTACAAGTATTGAAATTGAATAAAGGAACACAATTGCTACTAATCAACAAATTTCATTCACATTTGCAAGAAATTAAAAACACTCCCAATATGAATTTAAGCCACCTTATAACAACATGCAAGCCACCCGCTTGCTCCAACACAACAACCCACCACAAAACAAATTTCCAACATTACAACTATAATGCTTACAAGTATTGAAATTGAATAAAGGAACACAATTGCTACTAATCAACAAATTTCATTCACATTTGCAAGAAATTAAAAACACTCCCAATATGAATTTAAGCCACCTTATAACACCATGCAAGCCACCCGCTTGCTCCAACACAACAACCCACCACAAAATAAATTTCCAACATCACAAGTATATATAGGGTTTTATAAGTTTTTAACTAGAATATACTTACTTTGCTCAAGCTAAGTTTACAACTTTTAGAAAAAAATCCAAAGTTAACTTGTGTTCTTCACCTTGTTCCTCACAATTTCTTCAGCCACAGAAGAGAGAGCTGAAAATAAAAGAAAAATAGCTTTTAGTGAACAGTTAAGTAGACCCAATGATAAGCACAAAAAGATAAGTGAAGCTTTACCTGTATGCAACACATAGATAAGTGCAGCTTTACCTCTTGATGGAAACAATGTAAGAATTTCAATAAAGAAGGAAACACAATGTTATAGTAACTAAAAGTGTTAATCTAAACACACAAGGAAATCAATCTAAACTTTTCCTTTTACTTGGGAAAAAAAGAATGTTTCAAAGATGAGAATAGTGGTCAAAGAAGAGAAGAATCATTAATGATCATCTAAGGCATAAAAGAACACTTTCAACACAAAGAAAATGACTCTATGTTACTGGCTTGCTTGAAGATTGATGTTTCCTGTTTTTCTTTTTTTCCTTTGGTTAGAATGAAGAAAATTTTATATCATGCCAAAGAGAGTGTTATTATTAACAACCCATCTAAATGGCATAGCAATGCATCAAAGCCTTGAGTAGAAATGATTGCGAACAAGTTACAATCATGATTAAACTTACTAAAAGGTACTTCCAATTATAATTGTGAGACACAAAAGTTTCACTGAACTAAAAAATGGTATAATGATGTTGCAAACAATTATCTAACAATTATCTAAGACAAAAATGGTATAATGATGTTGCAAACAATTATCTAAAACAAACACACACACACACACACACACATCTTTCATCTTTAAGCTATATTAACAAGTACTATATTAACAAACCCAAAAATTAACATCACAAAAATTAATAAAACAGTTTCACAACAAGAGCTTGAAGAAAGTCAAAACAACCTGAATGAAATCCAATTCTTTATAGTTCCAAGATAATTTCCAAGGTGAAATCCAGACACTAGTCTCTTCCTGTAAAACAAAAGGGTTCAAAATTGAATTTCATTATAAAAAAAAACTCAGATATTAGTTTTTTGGGTAATAATCAGTCATAACCAATAAGTATAAAACTAAGAAATCAATTTAAAAAGAGAAGTCACAACTCCTGCAATTACTATGAGAGAAACACCCAACACAATAATCAGTCATGTTTCCAAGCATTTCATCTAACCTGTATCAATAACGCAAAAAGAAACTTGTATCTATGTGGTTCTTTTTTCCTTTCTAAACTTGTATATATGTATAGTCAAATAGAACTATACAAGGATTATATATATTTTTGGACGATAAGTTACACATGTAAATATGGGAGAAGGAAGTGCCATTTGAGGTGGAGTTCATTAGCAAGCATTATATTTGAATATGTACTAAACTGAGAGGAGGATTAGGACTAGCTTTATTCCATTTTAGGCAAGCAATTTTCAGGACATGGTCGCAATCCACTGTTATTTCAGCAACCCAAAGAACAAAAATAAAGCCCCATTCAAGAGATGATTTTCTTATCAAGGTTGACTAAGTACTTTCCAATTCCAAGTGCTGCAAATTAACTCTAAAAGTACCTAAACCATTATATCATGGGCTATGTAACTTGAATCAAACTATACAACACTATCAAATCTTAACTTATGAATGCTACCAGATAAATGTGCATTGTGCCTGTAGAAGAGGGAATGTGTCAATCTATTGCCATAAGCAGTTAATGGAACAAAGGGTAACTCTCCAAGGCACTAATCCATAACCTTCACACTGGAGATCATGTAAACCCTTTATTGTGCTAAAATCAAAGGATCCTCATAGGTAAACTCTTGTGTGTGTGTGTGTGTGTGTGTGTGTATACAGAGTCTGTTAGCATCTCATTGTACAAAAATAGAAAAAAAAAAAAAAAAAAAAAAAAAAAAAAAAAAAAAAAAAAAAAAAAAAACCTGAATCGGTGAACCGTCGCCGAAGCGTCGCCGGTGGGAGTTGAGTGCGACGCTGGGATCGTCGCCGAAGCGTCGCCGGTGGGCCGCTGAGCGCGACGCTTGGATCGTTGCCGAAGCGTCGCCGGTGGGCCGCTGAGCGCGACGCTTAGTGCGACGCTGGGATCGTCGTCGAAGACGCTGGGCGTGGATCGTCGCCGCTTAGCGCGACGCTTAGCGGATCGTCGCCGCTGAGTGGATCGTCGCGCGACGCTGAGAGAATCGTCGCCGCTGAGCGGATCATCGCCGGTGCGTTGGAAAAGAAAGTGTTGGGAAAGTGTTGGAAAAGAAATAGAAAGTGCTGGGAAAAGAAAGTGAGCGAATAGAATGTGTTGGGAAAAGAAAGTGTTGGGAAATAGAAAGTGTTGGGAAAGTGTTGGAAAAGAAATAGAAGGAGCTGAAAGCGTTGGGAAAGTTTTTTTTTGTGGGTATGTGTTGGGGAAAGACCAGAATAGCGAAGGGAAAGTACCATAAGCGAAAAAAAAAAAAAAAAAAAAAAAAAAAAAAAAAAAAAAAAAAAAAAAAAAAAAAAAAAAAGGCTGAAGCGTTGTTACTAACAGCTTTAGCGACGAACGTTTTCGTCGCAAAAAATTAATCTTTTAGCGACAAAACAGTTTGTTGCTGTAGCTTAATTGATTTTGGCGAAACTTTTTTGTATTGGCGCCTAATGAGTTCATGTGTACCAAAGCTTTTAGTGACGAAATATGATTTCGTCACTAAAAAAATCTATTATTGTTTTTAGTGACGAAATTCATATTTCGTCGCTAAAGCATACTTTTAATGACGAAATATGATTTCGTCACTAAAAAATCTATTATTGTTTTTAGTGACAAAATTAATATTTCGTCACTAAAGCATACTTTTAGTGACGAAATGTTATTTCGTCGCTAAAAACATATAAGTGCAAAACCTTTATTTTTTTAGTGACGATTATTTTTCGTCACTAATACTTACTTATAGCGACGAAAGTATTTTCGTCACTAAAACTATCCACAGCAATACTTATAGTGATGAAATATTTCGTCACTAAAAATTTCAACTTTTAGCGACAAAATATTTCGTCACTATAGATTAATTAAGTTGGCGCCAGAGTTTCCCTCCGTGGCGCTTATTTTTCAGATCACAATAGCGACGAAATTTATTTTTCGTCACTAAATGTAATAATTTTTTTCATTATTAGCGACGAAATATTAATTTCGTCACTAAAGCTGTATTTTTAGTGACGAAAAATATTTCCTCACTAATTTTCGTCACTAAAAGTACATTTTGTTGTAGTGTACATTCATGACTTTGTATTACTACGAATATTTTAATGAATGGATTGCATGTATAATAAAGTCTTGAGATATAATTTATTAATAAGCCTTAAAGTGCAATTATATTCATATAGTGGTATTAAATATAATTAATGATAACTTTGGACTTGTCAAAAGTTGACAAAAAAACCCAAGGTCCAATGGAGCTAGAGTCTTATTTGTTCCCTTTTGGTCTCACTTCAAGCCACATACTAGAGCCCAATTGAAATGGCCCAAAAGGTTAACCCAATTAGATAATCAGTTATATATAAGGAGAGAAACATACAGAATTTTATAAGTGGTCTTTCATCAAGATCATATTAGGAATGAAATGGTGTATGTGAGTGTTGGACACTCTTTTATTCTCTCCTTGGAAACTGATTGAGAGATTACACTTCTTGAGTATTAAGTGGAATTGGAGTAAAGATTAAAAGTGTTCCCAAGTAATTCTCAAGTCTTGGTTTTAAATTTCACCGCACCAAGATACGTTTTCTATTCTTTGTTCTATAATTCAAAGTTACATGTTATTTCTCATGAATGAAGTAGATCCGTGATTATTGCTTCTGCTGTGTGTTTTGTATGAGATGCAAAACCATATTTTCCAACAAGTAAACCATTTCAGTGCCCTCTCCCGACTGTTCCGCTGCCGTCAGAGGTCTTCAAGGTTAAATATCCATTGCCAAAAGCTCCTCTTCCGCCGCCAAAACCACTGCCATCATAGGATCTATCACCTCTGACCTCCGATTAGGACATAAGACATATCACTGTGTAGATTTTCAATTGCTCTACACATTGCTACCAGAAACATCCACATCTGACCATCCACATACCGCCACGCACCAGTCAAAGTTTCAACAAATACTTCCACGCACTTCACGCACCACCAGGGTTGCTCCGATCTTGTTGCCGCCGACACCATCAGAATCCTCTTTCTCCGATCTACATCTTCGGAAAAGAGTTGGCTTCATCAGATAGTCCACGCGCCCTCACGTGCCACCCAAAGCTTCGCGAAGTTGATCCACGCACTTCACGCGCCCCACGCGCTGCTAAGTTACTTACTGACGTCATCTCTAATGTCATCACTGCCACATCAGCCCTATCTCACATCACCTACTTACATCAGCGCCACATCATCTACTGACGTCATCGCCAATCAACCTACTAACGTCATCCGTTGACGGACTCTATTGACAGTTGACATTGACCAGGTTTGACCGTTGACTTTTTGCAGTCCAGGTGCTTCTTGCCCAGTTTTTCGTTTAGATTTCATTTTTGCAGTATATTTTTGCATATTTTTCTTCTAAATGAAGAATAAAGACAAGTCTTCTTCTAGTTGCAATAATCGTCGCCGACAATCCAGCAAACGTTTTGGCTACAATATTAAGACTTGCTATCATCGTAACAAATTAGCTGTTTCAATTTCTACTGCTACTGTTGCTAACACTGAGAGTGTCCAACCAACGGCTCTCATCTCTGCATAGTCTAAGTCTTCAGGACGCACTTTCATCATGTTCATAGATGACCTTAAAAACATCATCGCTAATGTCATTTGTATAGTTGGTAATGCATCTTATTCCTCTTCTCTCTCAGTTTTATCTAGTATGTCTCCCTCCTCTTGACTTATGGATTTTGCTTGTTGCAATCACAGGACTCCTCACTCAGCCTTATTTTCTAAACTTAAACCTGCACCACACTCTCTTAATATTCACACAGCAAATGGTTCCACAATATCTGGTCATAATAGAGGTTTCGTTTTGACCTCCAACCTCTCGGTTCCTGGTGTCTTTAATGTTCCTGGCCTTTCTTAGAATTTATTTTCTGTGGGAAAATTAGCTGAGTTAAGATATTGCATTATCTTTGATTATTCTGGATGTATTGTGCAGGATCCAAGGATGGGACAGGAGCTTGGGACCGGTCCTAGAGTTGGACGTATGTTTCCCGTGGACAACCTTCATCTTCCACTTGTTGCTTCTATTTCTGTTGCTACAGCTACTTCCGTTTCTTCTACTCCTTGCCTTGCACTTTGGCATGCTCGACTAGGTCACGCATCTTCCTCTTGAGTACAACAATTGATTTCTAGAGGTTTGTTAGATTCAATATCTACAAAAAATTTTGATTGTATTTCATGTCAGTTAGAAAAACAACTAGCTTTGCCTTTCAATACAAATGAATCAATATCCACTGATATCTTTGACCTTATTCATTCTGATGTTTGGGGGCCTTCCTTTGTCTCTAGTATTTGTGGGTCTCGATATTTTGTTGTCTTTGTTGATGATTACTCTTGATATAGCTGGATTTTTAATATGAAACATCATTCTGAATTATTGCAAGTATATTCTAATTTTGCAAAAATGGTTGAAATTCAATTTTCCAAATGTATCAAAATTTTTCGATCTGATAATGCTCTTGAGTACACTCAATATGCTTTCCAAGCTATTTTGCATTCTTATGGCACTGTTCATCAACTAACTTGTCCAGGTACCTCTCAGCAAAATGGTAGAGCCGAATGAAAACTTCGTCATATTTTTGACACTGTTTGTGCTCTCCTTCTCTCTGCCAAAATTCCTGCTCCTTTTTGGGGTGAAGCTGCTCTTCATATTGTTCATGCTATTAATCGCATTCCAAGTCTTGTTATCCAAAATCAAACTTCATATGAGTGCCTTTTTAGGTCACCTCCAGACTATCACCACCTTCACTCCTTCAGTTCTGCTTGTTTCATTCTTCTTCAGCCACATGAGCATAACAAACTTGAGCCTCAGTCAAGACTTTGTTGTTTTCTTGGCTATGGCGAAACTTAAAAGGGGTATTGGTGTTATGATCCTGTCTCTCATCATCTTCGTATCTCTCGCAATGTTGTCTTTTGGGAACATCGCTCCTTTGTCGAGCTCTCTCACTTCTGTGCCTCCCTATCTTCCTCTTCATACTGTTCATGCTATTAATCGCATTCCAAGTCCTGTTTCGTTCTTCTTTAGCCACATGAGCATAACAAACTTGAGCCTCAGTCAAGACTTTGTTGTTTTCTTGGCTATGGCAAAACTTAAAAGGGGTATCGGTGTTATGATCCTGTCTCTCATCATCTTGGTATCTCCCACAATGTTGTCTTTTGGGAACATCACTCCTTTGTCGAGCTCTCTCACTTCTGTGCCTCCCTATCTTCCTCCTCCGTGGTAGATCTTTTTCCAGATGAGGCACATATTCCTTTTGTAGCTACTCCTGATCCTCCTGTAGTTGCTCCTGATTCTCCTATAGACTTCTCTGTCCAACCACCAAATACCTTTGATCCTTTTCCTAGTTCACCCTTTAATGAACAGGTGGAAGATGCACAGGTTGAAGACGAGCTACACAACCCTGAGAATAGGTCCCTTGTTCCTGCTCCGCCTGAAGATCTTGCACAAGACATTTCACCTCGTCACTCAACTCGGGTAAGATCCATTCCTACACATTTACTTGATTATCATTGTTACACTACCCTTGCTACACTGCACAAACCTCACACCTATCGTGAGATTTCCACTGACTCTTTATGGCAGATTACAATGAAAGAGGAACTTAATGCATTATCTAAAAACCATACTTGGGATTTGGTGACTCTCCCCCCTAGGAAATCTGTGGTTGGTTGTAAGTGGATTTACAAGATTAAGACTCGCTCTGTTGGGTCCATTGAGCACTACAAAACTCGTCTTGTTGTGAAAGGTTTTACACAAGAGTATAGGATTGATTATGAAGAAACATTTACTCTGGTTGCTCATATCTCATCTGTTCGTGCCCCCTTAGCTGTTGTTACTACCATTAAATGAGACCTTTTTCAGATAGATGTCAAAAATGAATTCCTTAATGGGGATTTAAGTGAAGAAGTTTATATGCAACCTCCTATTGGTCTCTCTGTTGAATCAAACAAGGTTTGTCACCTTTGACGTGCACTTTATGGCCTTAAACAAGCTCCACGAGCTTGATTTGCCAAATTCAGCTCTACCATCTCTCACTTGGGTTGCATGGCCAATCATTATAATTTTGCCTTATTTATTCATCACACTGACAAAGACACTATTTTACTTCTCCTGTATGTGGATGATATGATCATAACTAGTGATGACCTCAATGGCATTCAAGAACTCAAGGATTTTCTCTGTCAGCAATTTGAGATGAAAGATCTTGGACATCTCAGCTACTTCTTGGGTCTTGAAATCACTCATTCTACAAATGGACTTTATATTACTCAAGCCAAGTATGCCTCTAAACTCTTGTCTCAAGCTGGACTCACTGATAGCAAGACTGTTGACACTCTAGTTGAGCTTAATGCGCATCTGATTTCGTCAGGGGGAAAACCATTGTCTAATCCCTCTCTTCACAAACACTTGGTTAGCAGCCTAGTTTATCTCACTGTCACTCGTCCAAACATTTCTTATGTTGTTCACCAGGTGAGCCAGTATCTATTTGCTCCACAATCGACTCACTATGTTGTTGTTCTGCGCATTCTTCGATACCTAAAGGGCACTCTCTTTCATGATCTTTTCTACTCTGCTCAGTCTCCTCTTGTTCTCCGTGCATTTTCTAATGCTGATTAGGCAAGAGATCCAATTGATCACAGATCCACCACTGGTTATTACTTTCTTCTTGGTTCTTCTTTGATTTCTCGGTGAAGTAAGAAACAAACTCATATGGCCCGCTCCAGTACTGAAGCAAAATATCGTGCCCTTGCTAATACCACATCTGAGCTCCTTTGGCTACGATGGCTTCTCAAAGACTTAGATGTGTCCACATCCTCAGCTACTCCTCTTAATTGTGACAACCAGAGTGCCATTCATATTGCTCACAATGATGTCTTCCATGAACGGACTAAACACATCGAGATCGATTGTCATTTTATCCGTTATCATCTTATCCATGGTGCTTTCAAACTTATCTCAGTCTCTTCTAAAGATCAACTTGCAGATATCTTCACCAAGTTACATTCTAAGGGACATCTTCGTACTTTGGTTGACAACCTCAAGTTGGTCTCACATCCATCTTGAGTTTGAGGGGGGCTGTTAACGTGTATTAGGATATGTGGGCTTTAGGCCCACCTTGTTTACTTTTATAGCACACTTACTTGCACTGCACACTCTACCTCCTATATAAAGACACTCATGTATATTCTATTACTTAAGAAATACAATACACTTATTCAGTATTTCTAACAAACTCTTAATGACTTTTAAAATGTCCATAACTTACACAACACAAAACTAGATTCTATACATATCAAAAGAAATGTAGATTGTACTTGTAGAGAGTATATTTTATATATTAGTTTAAGAGATTCTGTCTATCTGGCTTAAGGACATCTCTGACGATGTTTCTCCTCTTATAATGCATGACATAAGTTTTATGTTGAATCAATAAAAATCTTCGGATGGTTTCTCAAAAAAATAAAATAAAATTATTTACAGAATGTATGTGCACGTGTGGGGACTCCAAACCCATTATTTTCACTGGTTCACTTCACCTTCTTTTTTTTTTATGGGAGGTTCACCATCTCTTGTAGTCATCAACTCTTAATGACTTTTAATATTACATAACACAAAATTTGATTGTATAGATATCAAATGAAATGTAGATTGTAGAGACTATATTTTATAGTAGTTAAGATTTTATTTAACTAACGGAATTTTGTCTAACACGCTAACCATTTAGGCAAGTTAGATTATTCGTCTTTACGTCATAAATTATTATATTTATTTTATGTAATTGAAGTAATTTATTTTGTCACAGTTCAACTTCCATTGAATTTCGATCTAATCTCAAAAACCTTAAACCTCTTCTTTTTCCACTTCTTTGAACTATCGGGGTTTTAAAACTGTTGGGTTATAGATTGACCCCAGTTAATTAATTCAATTATCCAAATTTATTAATTAGATCAAACTCAATACCATGGAGGTATGAACAAAAAACCAAATAATCTAGAGTGTAGCAAAAATTTAATTTGACATAGTGGTTCATTGATCACTACTGGGGAAAACCTTCACAAGGCAAAAACTCCACTAGGTGATTTTCAGGTCACCACTCCCAAGAATTACTCATCAAAATCAAGAGATTACAAATATAATAAATTTTACCCCAAACCTGGCCTATACCAAAGTACCTACCTACAGTAAAATCCTAACATCAATCCCCGATTGGTCTTGATTTTGTAGAGACTTCTTCCCTTTGCACAAATCTCAGTAGGAGACTAACTCCCAGCAACTTTTTTTGGTACAAGATAGAATTTCTACTCTAGTATAATCTAAGTGTATATGTGTGTAAAGCTCCCTCCTAGAGACTTGAACCCCAGCTCTTGCCCCCCCCCCACAAGCACTTATACTTATGGAGTGACCACCGCACCAAGGGTGCCAGCAACTTGAAGCTTGTTATTATATGCAAAGTTCTTCAATACACTTTGAAAAGAATGAAGCATTTGGTCACAAAATCCTAAAGCGCATAAGAACACAATAGCTTCACAATAAGTGTATAGATTCTCTATGTGAGTCTTTGTGTTGTGATGATGGCTATAAAATAATCATTTTGTATCATCTAATAGTTTAGAGGATGAAACCCTAGATTTCCAAGTCATCATGGGCCAAAAATCAAATCTAGAATTTATGGATTTGAGAAGCTCGATAGATCAAGTAGAATCGAGAGGTATTGAGGTTCATTAAGTCTCAATAGATGTTTGGATCGAGCTTGTGTCAAGGTTCACAAGTTTCAGCTTTTCACACTTGTTTCTTTGTGCAGTCTTCATGTTTTCAATAATACCACTTGTCCAGTTTGTAAAACATACTTCATGATAAACACTTACACTCCTATATTTTATTTAGAGAATCAAATATTTTAAATGTAAATTTGAACAAAAAGATATGAAAATATAATTTAGAGAATCAAATCTTTTTTTAATTGATTTACCTTTGGTAAGGTGATGCATGGCATGATGAAGAAAAGCTAAAATCAAGTTTCCGAATTTGATTTTGGAGAGAGAGAGAGAGAGAGAGAGAGAAGCTATTTGGTGTGTGATCGTATCGGAGATTGGGTGGTTGATTTTGACAACCTATTATATGGGATACTAGCTTATAAAAATTGAATTCACAATCTGTTATTAAAAAAAAAATTGACCATCAATGGTGATTCGGCATGCTCAATTTTTTTTTTTCTTTAAAAGAACTTATGGTTGTAATTGAGCTGGATATCTATTAATACATAATTTTATGAACCTACCTGAGAGGGGAGAAAAGAGTGCATAATTCACGTATGTTTTATGTATTTGATTATTTATTTATTGATAAAAGTAAAACCAATTATTACCCGTACAATACCGGGAACATTCTATAGCGGGGAAGGGGAGTCTAAGTGGCCATATGCATTGGCAATATTTATAGGAGTGTGAGTGTGCTAAAAGGAATAAAGATGCATTGCAATTAATTGTCATAGTTACAACTAATCATATAAAATATTATTGATTAGTATATAAATATATTATTTTTATCCTGTATAAATATTTGTATTTTTTTTTCTGTAGTATAATTTTGTGAAACCTATCTATAGTAGAAGATTTTTTTTTTTTTTTAGTAAATATCTATAGTAGAAGACTAAAACACAAACTCATTCCTTGAGATTTATTCATGCTTTAATTACTTGTTTTATTGGTTTGAATGAGATCAATAGAATCTAGATTTTCATTAACTTCTTGAACTTTTTCTTGGGAAACCTATTCTTGGTCTTCTAACTATTAGGATTAATTTCAATTTTATCCCATAAAATGAGTATTTAGCCCCCAAGTATGTTTAATACGTTTTGACACCATCAACTCACATAAAAGAACTGACATGTCTAACAAAGTGTTTAGAAGTCATATTAAGGGGTTTAATTACGAAATATATAAAATGTTTAAAAGACATATCGAATTGTCACCGGCCTTATCGCAACAAAAAATAAATAAAATTATTGTCACCAGCCTTGTAGCTTAAGCGCTTAACTAGTACTTTACGACATAGTTATTATTTGACCAAAAAAAAGACATAGTTATTAAACTAGGATCAAAAGTTAACCCAGTATAAGAGCCAAATCATTAGGTTACTAGTGGGTCCCTAGTTGAACCGCATGGTTAAATAAAAATTAAATAAAATATAAAAATAATTTTCAGAATTCATAAAGTGTGTGTATATATACACACACAAAGAAAAGGGAAATATTTGTTTCAGTTCAATTTTTGGTTGTGTAAAATTGAATTATAAACACTACTCGAGGCAATGTCATGCCACCTAGAGAAAAAGAATGAGGCAGAGTGCCATCTAGAGCGTGTGAACATAGTGCAAACAAAAGAAGGTGCAGTGAGTGTGTGAGAGACTAAAGAAAAAAAAATCTTTAATTGTGAAAGATACAAAAGGGAATATTGAATCAGAGTTTTCTCTAGAGAGAGGTTTTTGAGTGCTACGACTACAGAAAGTTGTATCCATGGTAAATAAAGATCACGAGTTTATATAAATTCCTAGAGATAATATATTATTGTATTTGGTGTGGATCTCATGTTAGGTATAAACTTGAGAAGATATTGCAATTAATTTTATAATTGTGGATTTATACAAGATTTTTCCTAGGTTTTTTTGCATGAAGAAGAAAAAGTTTTTAACATATATCTTGCTTTTTTCGTTGTAATTGATATCTTGGTTTGATAATTTTGGTGATAATATTTATTGGTGATTGATTAGAATTTTGGTTAAAATACAAAATCTACCTTCTAAGTTTCGCTAGAAATCATTTCACTCGTCTAACTTTTCATTCGTTCATTTCTATCCTTTAAGTTTCAAGTTTATTCAATTAAACCATTTCCATTAACTTCTATTAAAATTTAAATAAAAAAAAATTTATGGAAAATATTTTTCAATCATTAATAAAAAAAATTTTAATTTTAAAATTTTGAAAAAATAAATTAAAGTTTTTAACAATTAACTGCAACATTTAACAAAAGTTTAGTAAAATGTCTTAATTGAATAAACCTGGAACTTAGAGAACTCTAATAAACGAAAGTAAAGTTAGAGAATTGAAACAAATTATGTTAAAAAATAAATAATTGGTTTTGTATTTTAACCTAAAATTTTTGTTGATTGCCTAAATTCACATTATCAACTCTCTCTCTCTCTCTCTCTCTCTCTCTCTCTCTCTCTCTCTCTCTCTCTCTCTCTCTCTCTCTCTCTCTCTCTCTCTCTCTCTCTCTCTCTCTCTCAATTTTTTATTCTTTCATGCAACTCTACTTTAGGTTGATGAATCATTGCGGTTTTTAAAACTCTATTTTGGGTCAATAGTGATTATCAGTCACAACATAGGGTTTTTTGTTCACAACACAATGGCAAACAAAGTCACAAAAAGTTGGGATTTTTAACTTACAAGCAGAGTTGAACCATACAATAACCCATAACATATATCCATTCGAAGTTTGAAAATCCACATTTCATCATACACAAATTTGATTATTTTAAAAAACCCATCGATGTTTGACTTAGGAAATAAAGATTGACAAAAAAAAAATTGAAATACTATGGGTTTTTTTTTTACAGCACACAGGCTCAAGTAGAAACAAGGATCCTAAGCCTTGTGCTTAAGTTTAATGGACTGGGCTTGGTACATCGCAGCGAAGTTGGACTAATTTCGAATCAGGTTGTGCACAAAGCGTGAATCCTACAATACATACATACTAAAACATAGAAACTATATTCATATTGCACAGTAAAGAACAGTAAAGAATGATATAAGTAAAGGGAAAATGAAGTAAAACGTTAGGGATCCTCATGATAATAAGAAATACTTCATTATTTTCTTAATTTTTTCAATACATTATGCTCTTATTGCACTAGGATATATCACAAGGTCTAAATAAGTTCAAAAATCACAGACTTAGATAGCTCTTTTAGGTTTCCAAGACTTGTGAGGTTTGAATCCCTTTGAATCCAAGTGTATTCTCTAGTGTCTGTCTTAGGATCCCGAGTAGTGTTTTCCCTCTTTCCTCTCTTTTTGAACTCTAAAGGAGTTTTCTAAATGATCTTTTCTCTCTGATTCACTATTACTAAATGATTTTTACTATTGGCTCCCCCTCTTTTTATAGTGCCCTCTTAGGGTTTTTGGTGTACCACTGATTCCCTCCATTTGCTGCCTTAGGTACCAAAACCAATGTGTGTCAGCAACATTGGTGGCTAGTCCCTTCCTTATTTTCTTACTATTTTCTCCTTTTGAGGTTCCCTCTCCAAAAGTCCCTAGCTGACCTTCCTCTTCTAGGAGGTCTTAAGGGCTGACTTTTAATTCTTCATTTCCCAAAACTTCTAGATACTACTTTTCAAACCCATTTTTTTGGTTGCTTTACCTTATGTCATTTTCTCTAAATGGGCAAATTTCTTTCTATCAAGTTGAAAGATCCCCAGCCACCTTCCTTCATGGTTCATCTCCTTGGGTTCCCCGAGGTACCGAACCTTTTTTCATTAAGTGCTGGTTCCCAAGTCCTCTGCCTTTTTTCTGCATCATTGGATGGCTGATGGGACATATCTGCTCTCATTTTTTGTGTTCCTGGGCATACTCCCTTGAGCTGTCTCAATCCCAACCTGGCCTTCTACTGCATATCCCAAGGATCCCAAGTTTTTGGGAATCCCCAGGTATCCTGGTTCAGTTTTCTCTCTGAGTTCCCAATGATTTTCTCTCTTAAGAGCTAGGCTGAACTTCTCTTTTCTTTGTTTCATAAGGCTCAAAGCTTACCTGTTCATGGGTTTAGGCCCCTTTCTACTTATTTTTAGTGAATTTAGGCCTTACCCTTTCCTTGAAAGCCCAAATGGTTCCTAGATTTCAATTTTTGTATTGTTTTGGACTTTGATACAATATTGTGATATTTTGGACTTCAACAAATACAAACACCAAAATTTAGAGAAATTGAAAACATAGCAAAGTGGGTTTATAAAGGGAGAGAGAGAAAACGTGGTCACCTGGGCAGAGTTGGGAGCTGATGAACTAACCAATTTCGACGTCGATGACAGATGGGCTTGTCGATGGTGCTGGGTCTCAGCTGGGATGGGTTCTTCAATTAGGTTCCTTTTTCGTGTGTGAGCATATGAATAATTGAAGCCACTAGAGTTTGAGATAAAGGCTAGGAAAAGAAAAAGTAAAGGAAGTGAAGTTAGATTTGGAGTAATGGCATATGAGGGTAGAGAGAAAAAATTGAGGGAAAATGTACTGTAAAACTCATTGCTAAGCCAAGGATAAGCCAAAGGGGAGGAAGAGTTCCAACAGTACAGAGGTTTGATGTGACTACTTACTGCATTGGGCCCCACACGGCTGAACTTAATAATGAAAATGCCATCAAACTCAATTTTTAAAAACTAAAAATACCATTTCATCAATTCTCAATTTTCATTCTCATAACTCAAAAATTTGAAAAATGAGTTTTGGAAACAAAAACTGAAAACATAGCCAAACCAGTTTTCATTCAATGGGTCCCACAGATTTTGTATTTTGAGTTATGAGTTATATAACTCAAAACACCTCAATCCAAACACCATCTTAGTATTGTATTTTTGAGTTTTCCATCACAAGTTGTCTCTCTCCCTCTTATAGTTTTGATTTGATTTTTATTTGAGTTAATACTTAGTTATTTTGGAAACGAAGATTTGAATTTATATAAAATAAAATAAAATAATTTGGCTATGCATGTGTCTATAAATTATTTTAGTAATATTAAGTGCAAATTTGTTATGATTTTTTATTATCATAATAATCTCTTTTAAGTTTGAATGATTTATACGAAACTTAAAAATTTTAATTGCACATAAAAAAATTAAAAAAAAAAAAACATAGTGCATTATAACATAATTTCAAAGAATATGGACCACCTCATAAAAGAATATATCAATCAAACACACCCAAAATAATAGAATAATATATTGGTAGAGATAGAAAGAAGAAATAATTTTTAAAATTGTTTAATTTTTAGGGAGAACAATATTATCTTCAACAAATTTTAGAAAACAAATTCTATATTATATCACAATTACAAAATGAATATCTATTCCCACATATCGCATGAGTCTACAACCTAAAAAAATTGCCAAAAATTCCATATGAACTATCTATTAGTAAAAGTCACAAATGAACTTAATGGTCTAATCAATGGCAACCCCCTAGGTATGAATTAGCACCTAGAACATGGGTGGGTGGGGTACATAAATTTAGGAAATTCTAACCAAGATAATAATAATAATAATAATAATAATAATAATAATAATAATAATAATCAATTTACAAGTATAAGTGTTTGTGAGGGTATGGGGGTAAAGGTCAGTGTTTAAGTTTTTAGGGAGAAGTTTTATGCGCATATATACTGACTCAACATTTGTAAAATCCGTGCCACCACAATAAAAAGGGAGGGAGAAAATGTAAATTTATGTGCCATTAGACTTTGTGCTTTTAATATGTACACTTCATTAAGGCTTTTTTAAGGATACCAGTAAAGTGCATATAATGCATTATTAAATTGTATTTTAATATTAAAAAAAATTTAGAAAATAAAATCAAACAATACACATGAAAACTTTTTGGTCGCCCATCAATAAATTATTGATATATATATATATTTTTTGAGAAAGAGATAAATAAATTTTTCATTTTGGTAAACATGCGTTACAACTCATAATGGAATACGGTTACAACTCATAAAGGAATATGGGTAAAACTTACATATAATTTCTTATATATTGTACAGTGTACACTAGGTTCCTTCTATCCAAAAAAAAAAAAAATTTGTGTATACTAGATTCCTCAATTGAATTCAAACATATGATTGCATTAATGAATAAAGTATAAATAATGTTATCTTTTTCAAGAAAAATTGAATTCAATTAAGCTGTGTTTAAATTTAATTAGGAAACCTAATGTATTGTACTTAAGAAACTATAACTAAGTTTTTTACACAATTGTAAATACAAAAACTTGGAATTTAAACATTTTATCAATAACTACGTTGGGTGGCACGTGCAAGGCACGTGCTGCCCTGCCCCTTGACTTGAGTAAGAAAATCAATATAGGGTTTTTATTTAAAGAAATATGAAACTATGTATGAAAAAAATGTGTGTCATATAATGCTAATCTCATTCATATAAGAATTTTAATTACACAAATTTAGATTAAATATTCAAATATGAATATCTATTATACTACAATAGTCTTTTAGAACATATTTGTTAAAAGCAATATCCATTCAATAAAAACTTCTAAGAATGCTTACAAGTTACAAATATCATCCTTCAACAATAACCAACCGAGTTTTGCTACAACATTGTAACAATATTTAATTTTTTGCAATTAATGTTGTCATATGCTGTAATAGAAGCTCTTCATCAAATGCCTGCAACCATCCATAACGAAATTTTTGTTATTCATACTACCTTCTATGTCATCTTACATTTTAGCTTAGTTTTAGTGAACACCCTTTTAAGCAAGAAAAAAAAAATCAATGTTAGGTAGCAAATAAAACACCCTATATCACCATTCCAACTTTCCAAGCATGACTACCAAATAAAATTCTAACTAAAAATAAAAATTGAAACAAAAAGCAAACACCCAGTTTAGATATGTTGAAATAACACAATGAAGCTAAATTAACTGACACAATCACATGGTGAACCTGAAATAACACTTGCAAAAATATGATATACTTAAATTGAAAAAACATATAAAATTAAATCCAATCAAGCAAAAGAAGTAGAATCCATAACTAGGAGTGCCGCCTGCATGAAGATTTAAAAAAAAAAAGTTTGAAGTTGTGCATATTTGCATTTTTGAAAATCAAAACTGAGAGATTTTATATATACCATCATTGAAGCAACCAAAGTCCAAAATAGCTTCCATATATACAAAAGACCAAATTAGAATAATTTCTTATATTTGAGAAAGATTAGATATCCAAGAACTTCAATATTCATATTCTTAATCCTTTTTTCTTACCTTTTTCTCAAATCCTATGAGAAGAGAGGATAAGGAGTATGGACATTTTAATAAGCTATCAAATACAAAGAATAAAATTTTGAAATCACTACAGTTGCTTTTATGATGTCTACCAATGGCTTAGAGTATCTGTTGTATGCATCAATCCATATTCTCAAAACTAATACCAGCTTTGAATTTTCCTTAAAATTACATCAAAATATCAATAAGGTGATAAAGAAAATATAAAAAGGGAACATTCTGTAT
Source organism: Quercus gilva (assembly GCA_023621385.1). Classification (NCBI taxonomy): domain Eukaryota; kingdom Viridiplantae; phylum Streptophyta; class Magnoliopsida; order Fagales; family Fagaceae; genus Quercus; species Quercus gilva. The sequence goes on along the minus strand of CM042482.1, from coordinate 31,164,900 downwards.
TAGTAGTGACCATGAATACTGATTACATGAGATAGTGAGAAAACACTCACCTTTGTCATTTAACACTCCACCAAATGCCAATTCATATAACAAGTCTTTCTAGAAGATTAGCAAGAAAACAAACTTGAACTAATGATTCTTCATAACAACTGGGAGGCACGACAACTCTACAAGCTATATTATTATGTATTATATTATTTGCCAAAGTGTAAATTAGTTGTATCTTGTTCTAATTATTGTGCATGAGTAACTCTCAATTTCGCTCATGGACAACTGACCACGCGAAATCTTGCAAGCTTAAGGAAAATAAGGGTTTGTTTCTCTTTTCCACTACATTTCATTGCATTTCTTTTTTTTTTTACTATTAATGCTTGGGCCATTTTGTTCTGTCAAGTTTGTCAAAGAAACTCTAAAAGTTTCTTTTGGTTGATTCTTGATAAGCATTATGTTTCTGGTCTGCTAAAGCGGCATAGAGTTAGTTTGTTCTTTATTGTAAATGCAGTGTTCTGAAGTGTAATAATTCTATTTTCAAATTGATAAAATTTACGTATCTATCATTTATGAGAAAAAAAAAAATTGATAAGACTTGGCAATTCAATATGTTCAAAAATTTTATGACTTTTAGTGGCCAAGATGTTGTTCATCTTGGATGAAGACATGATCTAACAAAGGGAGCTTAAGCAAGAAGGCTAAAGTACTTAAAGAATTGTTGGACAAACAGCCCATCAACACATTGTGGGCAAGCTGTCATGAACTCCATGACACGGCCTAAGCTTCACAAACATGACAAACACGCATATAGACCAATATCAACAATTTATCTTCTTCTTCTTTTTTTTTCTTTCTTTCTTTTCTTGAAGAATTAAGACATTATCCTCAAAATGCAAAGCTTGGCCAAGCATGGCAAAGCATAGCTATTGCCATGACAAGAAGCTAACCAAATCCAAACACATCAAAAACATTACCATGATCTATTACATAACTAAGGTAAGGAAAGGAAAAATTATGCACAGAGAACAAAAAATATAAAATAGCCCTTTTTGGCATTTTCAATAACATGTATATGCATAAGCACTCTTATAAAAAAAACTGAAACTTTGAATGCAAAAAATTTGCCCATCCCAAATCCTATTTACTAACTCAATCACGTGCAATTCAATATTATCTTCTCAAATCATAAAATCAAAAGAAGAAAGAGAGGAAAAGAACCTTATGGACATTAGCTTTCATGTCCTCGAACCTTGAAAATCTGACCTCATCAAGATGTTGTTCTATTAAGAAAAAATAGAACAGGAAATTGGAAAAAGTTTATCAAGAAAACACAATCAAATAGAAGGAATGAATGAATCAAAGTGGGAAAAAAATATTACAAAGAGATTTACCTGCTGCATGTGTGATTAGTAGTCTTTGGAAAGAGAGAGCTTCAGTTTCACAACTCAAAGAAGCTCAACAAATCATAGCCGCAGTCCATAATCGCTAGCTGAATAGCAAAAGTTAAAAGGTAATAACATGTACATGTCAAATATCAATTACATGCATAATTCAACACGTTTGATTAATTCAAAAGTTAAGAGTAACAGCACATTTGATTAATTCAAAGTCAAGCAAACACTTGATACCCATTCAAAAATTGATAAAATAAGAAATAACACATATCCTTTAGTGACCAAGTAAGCAAAAAATAATTTGTTTGCATTGGAAAAGTATAATCTATTAAAGGAACCTAAAATTGTAATGACAGTGCTATTTTACCTTTATCTAACAAAAGTGACATATCCTTTAGTGGGAGCCATAGAAAACTGCTAACTTATATAACAAAAATATATATTAAAAAGAAAATTGAGTCAATGGGGAGTAAAAAGTATGAACAAGAAGAATATACAACTACAAACAAAGCTATAAAGATAAACAATCAAACAATTATCATATTGCTTGGCCACAATTAAGGGTAGAGGTTTCTGATCAATCAAAATAAAGCGTATTATCCAAAGCTTTAGCAAAAGAAGTGTGGCAAATTTAGGTTTCATTAAATTTGGGGGTCTGTTGAGTTTTAAATGCAAGGAAAAAAATAATTAAAGAAAAATTAGAAACCTTTTGTGCCTAGCATTGAGCTCTTTGGTAATGTTGATTTTCAATTCCTTAAAACATCCAACTTCTCAAGAAAAATCCTTAAAAAGAAAAGAAAAAAAATCATATTACTCTCACAATTTAGTAAATCATGACAAAGGCATATTATTATTGACTAATCAAGTACACACAATTTTTAAAAAAAAAACAAAGAAGAATAAAAACAACAAAATTTGAAGGATCTAATAAAGTCAAGTATATATATATATATATGAAAAAAGCTGTTTTTTCTATAGCATAATTATTACAGATTAAATTTTCTATGATATAATTGACAACTATTAGGTTAAAATGCTTGTAACATTATCAAATTATCTCAATGATAAGCCTTTTCAATCCAAGTACTCATTTAAAACCATAAATTATCACAAAAATATTAAGTATCTAACTAACACCTCTCACAACAAAATCCCTATACATAATTGTTCTATTACAAAACAAATTCACCACTGCATTTGTGCAAACTGCAAACAAAATCTCAAATAACTATTCAGATGTACTACACTCACTTAGACATTAAAATAAATTAACAATCAAAGACAACACACGCTACTCCTAAGGTTTTATTTATATTTAAAAAAAAATTGAAGAAATTGCTCAATACCTTGTTCTTAATCAATTACCACAAAACATATATTTAATATATATATATATATATAAGTTGGGAAGAGGAAAACCTTAATTATGACAATCCATTGTTCAAAACAAACTAAAAATTACAACATCACATCCATCCAAATCATTAAACACAAAATATTTCTAGCCAAAAAAACCTCTTTCATAAATTTTTTTCACAAAATTCTTTCTCAAATAAGCCAAAGAAACAATAATTCATCCATTGGTTATACACAAAAAAACCAAGCCCCTTCTTCATATATTAAAAGTTTTAAGCATTTAAACCTGAAATCAAAGCAAACATGAAAAATACAACTCACCCTTGCTCTACTGCAGCCTTGGAATCACAAACCTCTGCTTGATGACTGTCAGTGTGAACAAAAACAAAAGCCTATAAATCTAAAATCCTCAACAACTTATAACATTCAACAAAACCATGAAAATATAAAGAATAGGTCACAAATTTTTTTTTACCTCGTGCCATCTCAAGGACCTCAATGCATTTTTAGCTAATACCCCGACTCACCGAGGCTTGGGGTAAACCACAGGGCCCATTCAGATCAAAGATAAAGCCTCTAATCTCTTAACCTCCAACAACCAAAAAGGCATTCTACTGAAGATTACAGATTACAATGATTCATCTATGAAAAACCAATCCTACTCCACAGAAAGAACACCTGCATACACAAAATTCATAGGATATTAGTATAAAATAAAAAATAAAATAAAAAACCCAAACTTTCATTCATATACATACATACATAATTACATACATGATATGACAAAGGAACACCTAATAGCAAATATTAAAACACAAAAATTATCTAATCTGAGTAAAAATCCAAACTTTCAAACTCACGTGCAAAGATAATTGCAAAGAAGAACACCTACAGATAGCAAACACAACACAAATTCAACCAATTAGACTAAAAAATATCCAAACTTTCATTCATATAATCTAAATATGGCACAAAATATTTTGACCCATTTGAGTAAAAAACCCAATTTTCCCAGCAACCATGATTTTGTAGTACCAGAAACCAAAAAAAGTAAATAGAATAGAGTTTCAAACTTGCAATCGTCTATCTCTAGCACATCCACCAACCCACAGAGATCACAAATAGCATTTGAGCTCTTGAGCTCCATTTTTTTTTTTTTTTTTTTTATTTATCTCTCATGCAAATTGGCGGCAAATGTTCTTGAGTTCCAAATCTTTCTTTGATTGATACTGAGGCTAGGTTGTGAAGGAGTTCAAATCACAGGACAAATAGATGATTTGGGAGGAGGAAGAGAGAAGGAAAAAAAAAATCATGTGTAGAGAGAAGAAGATAAAAGGGAGCAACTCAGAGTTTTGATAAAGAATAGTTAATACCCATATTAGCTAATACGAATCTTTTAGGTTTTGATAAATAAAGGAGATTTGGTTCCATTGAAAAGAAGAAACTCAAACTCAAAGTTCTTTAGTTCCAAAATGAGGTCTCTCGTCTTTCACCCCTCTCTATTTGCTGCTCTCACCCACTCCCATCTCTGTTTCTTGTGTAAGCCGAAAATACCCAAAATGGAACCAAATCTTCTTTCTTTATTAAAACCCAAAAGACCCGTATTAGCAAACAATCAAAGATTGAAACCCACAAGGAAATAAATACAAACACAGATCTTGAGAACCAAAAAAAAAAAAAAAAAGGAAATTTTGAAGAAACAGAGAAAAATAAATAAAAAAGAGATAGTTACTGTAAAAATTAGTCAGTCTTTCTTCCCATGTTTTTTTTTTTTTTTTCTTTCTTCCTGAGTCAATCTGGTCTTGTCGTCCTGAAATGATAGAGAGAAAAGAGAGAGAGAAGAGATACAGAGAGTTCCAGACAGAAAAGAGAGAGAGAAGATATCCGGAGAGTTCCAGAGAGAAAAGAGAGTTCCAAACCCCCTTTGGCCTCTCTCCCTTTCATTGTTATTTGTCTCTCCCTTTTATTGTTTTATATATTCAGCCAAAACACATCGTTCAACCCTCCACAAACGGACAAAATAGAGGGACTCACCAAAATTGTACTATAGATGAACAATGTTTTAACACTGAATGCACAATGCCAAATCACTGTAGCGGCATAGCCGTTTTTATATGGTTATTAGAATTAAATCATCTAGAAATTTTAGGGAATTAGAGAAGTAGAGAAGAAGAAAGAGAGAAAAGTAGCTTCAACCTCCACAAAAACAGGCAGTCAGATCTACATATTTAGATTTGGGCTTTGATCTAAAGAGAAGAAGAATGATCAAAACTGGAGAGAAGAAGTAAGATTGGTAAGATCGATGATAAGCTTTTTATCTCTTGGTTTTTTTTTAAGGAACTCTAGTCTCTAAGACTCAAGTTCATTCATTGATCTCGAGTCTTAGGAACTCGAAATGCTACTTAGCAAATATATTTGCAAAACCTGTCAACTAACAAAGTTGTTTGCCAAATCATGCTAAATACCAAAAATCCCCTGAAATTTTGCAAGTAGGTAGAATATAAAACTAAAATCGTATCCAATAGTAGATTTTGTTAAAATTTTCATCTCATAAAAAATCATTGAATAGTTTAACATAGCTTAGTAAACCCAATAGAAGATTTGAACCCTAAATTTCTACATTAGAAACGTATCAACCAATTAAGTTACAGGACTCCCATCTTCCACGAAATGCTTGATCACAAACAATTTATGAAATTTTGTGGCAGTGTTTTATATGTAAAACCTTCACAAATCGGCTTTTTATGAAAAATGTGATTTTTAATACTTAAATAATATGAAATACAAATAGCCTAATAGCAATTTTCTGTTATTAATGTAGGCTTGACTGTTTGTAGCAAATTAGACTAATTGAATTGTTTTGTTTTTTTTTTTTTTTTTTTTTTTTTTTTTTTTAAGAAAGAATTGATTAAATTAATAAATTCTTTAAACTCAACCATTAAAGTTCGGGCTTAATTGAACACTTCTAAATTAACCGAGAATATTGAGCATCATATGAGCCTACATTCTACGCTATTATTTTGCACGTACATATTACACCTATGTAGAGGAAAGCTCATGGGTAGAGAGTAAGACAACTTCGAATTTCATCATAGGCTATCTTTCATAGCACCAATATTTTGACTTTCTACCTCTTCCTGTATCTCCAATAACGCCAGGGAGGCACTTCACAGACGCCCAGAAAACAAGTGTTCATAAACTATATATTAAACTGAACATAAGGGATGTGTTCTCATTGCTATGGAGAGAAATCACGATACACCACAGGACAAGACTGTATCCAACATTGGGGCAAACAAATTAGGGTACAACAAGGTTCTCAACTCACAAAATAGCTCAACGCTAAAATCAAAACCTCACATAGAAGACCTGTGAACCACATTAAGGAAACAGCACATCCCGAACTAGTTTCAGCCTCTAACTTTTCATCTATTTCTGCAAATGCAAAACATCAATCACATTACTAAATAGCAAAATATATACAAAACGTGAAATGAAAATCATAGAAGCTTGAAATCATACATGTACAGGGTATACAACACAAATCATTAGTCTCCACAAATATGCCAAATAGCCAGCTTTTGACTGGAAGATAAGTTATGCATTCGGATTTGTAGGGTGCTCCTCCTTCAAACCCTTAGAAAGCAGATCATAGTTGATTGATGCAAGCTGGGAGAGATTCTGGTAAGCACAAGAAATACATAATTAAGACACCGCATGATGATAATTTATGACAAAGAAAAATTATAAATGATGATAAGGGGGCAGAAAAATTAACCAACAATCACCATTCATTCCCAAGAGCTAAATGATAGCTAAAATAATATTGGTATTCTAGTAAGTCATTGCCATGTTAAACATCAAGACAGCACCAGTTTGACAAGAATTGAACCCATGCAAGGCAAACTTTCTAAATGTAGAAGGTGACTCTTTTAAAAGCAACTAACCCCACCCGCCAAAACCAGTTACCAGGTAATCCAGGGGCATTCACCTCTAACAGGGTAAGAAGTCTGTGCCCATGCCTAGGGGCGAAGGTCATTCACATTCTTACATAGAATTTAACATTTAAACCAATAATACAAAGACCAAAAGGGTGGAAAAGTCTTTTTACACAAGTAAAAAAAAAAAATTACTTGAAAGTTAGACGTGCACTCTGTGGGTTTTGAACAGATAACCTCACCCTCCACCTTGCTCTTTTTATTGAGAATATATATATATATATATATATATTGTACACACGATGCAAACATAAAGCTCTACTAAAAAACAATGGAAAAAATAGAATCACTAAACCCATGTGCCATGCCTATAATAGTCAACTCAGAAATAAATCATAAAGATGAAAAGTTACCTTGAATGAGAAATTACTGAAAGAGTAATTGGCAGATGAGCTTGACTCAAATTCAGCAAGACCCCCACATTCATCTCCCTATTTATCAGTGTTTTCAAGAGCAAAGCAACCCCATAAATCTTACATAAGTATAACAAATCAGAAAGTTAACATAAACAGTTCTTAAAAACCAATGAGTTTCTAGAAATACAATACCACTTCATCTTGGCGATGGCTCAAGCAACTACTACTGCCACTTAAGCTGTCAGCATCACTAGAATCCTCCAGATCACTTGCTGGATAAGCATGGTCATCCGAAGTATTCCATGAATAGCGACTCGTGAAGTAACTAGTATCTAGAGCACTCTCTGAAGTGGGAACAAATGCAGCCTGTAAAAAAGATGAAATTCAAATGGTGTATTAGTCCATCTAAAACATCAAGAACCATTGCATCTAGATCGATACAATTTTATGAGTCAGACAATCACACCTTCTGCCTGGCAAGTGTGTCCCAGTTGATATTTTTGAAGAATACATGTTGTTTCACCTGGATTATAAATTCACTTTCATCAATTCAACATCTAAGGGTACCATGGAAACATGCCATCAAAAATTAATTGACAAGTCATTAAGAACCAAGATCACCTCTGATGCTCCTCTGGCTCCAAGTCTCTGATGAGGATCTTCTGTCAGTAATCTGAAAACTGAATGTATCAGCATCTGTAAACTTAATGAGTAAACATTATTAAGTCTAGAGGTGTAAACATCATTAAGTCCATACAGCAAGCATTTCTCAGTTACATAAGTCTAGAGGTGTGAACCTTACATGAAGAAACACACATCATATCTAGTAAGATATATGCACATAATACTTATCAAAAAAAGATATATGCACATAATAGACAGTCTCTGAGAGACATCAAAATGCCCCATACATCAACATGCCAGCTCTATATAGAGTCCGTAATTGATGTACTAAATGCTGTTTCACTAAAGACACTTATTCATAAACATCGCAACCAAGGTATATAAGTGTACTTGAGTTACTACAAGACATCATCTAAAATTACATACATAGAGCATAAGGATATCTTTTTTAACTACAAATGCATACATTCCCTTCAAATGTGTGGTTTGTGTGTTGGTGGTCCTAATTTAGAACAGTGTCCACTCTTACCTCACATTAAAATGTCAAAATTTGTGTTGGGCCCACACCTAAGCGGGAGTGTTAGAACAATGGGTAGGTAATTAAATTCATCATTTCCAATCAACTTAAGCTTTTGGGATTAGTGGTAATTTATCAATGGCAAAGTCAAGCTACCTAAGCATGTTCAGAAGCTCATTTTTAAAGAAAGATGAAGAATAAATCTATCTTAAGCAAGGAGTTATCATATGAAGCAGTAAATCACAAACACCAGTGATCATAAGTTGGAAGAAAAAGAGTTGAAAATAATCAAATAGCAGAAAATATGAGGTCATTTTTTTTAATTGGAAGTAGATAAGGAAACATGTTCAAATTTTCAAAATCACTTCATTACAGATGCTTAAGCAAGCAACATATTAAATCCAATCACAAAGAACAATCAGTAGATATAGTAGTCCTTGAAACATAGATAATAAAACATTATTTACTCCCAAGTATGTATAGCATAGCTATACTAACATCAACATATATTAGATCCTCTCAGATAAAAGCTAAATATTTTAACATTCAAATGCTTCTCTTACCGATTAATTAGATCTCGTGCTTCACGGCTCATTTCTTCTGGTACCCGGGGCCATGGTATTTTACGATTAAGAATATTGTCGAATATTGTCTAGGAGCGGAAACAAAAACATGGTAGTAATAACTCAATCAGCAATACTGAAAATATAATCAATAAATACACCCCACCCCCCCCCCCCCCCCCCCAAAAAAAAAAAAAAAAAAAAAAAAAAAAAATTCTTTTAGATGGTAAACTCATATCAAGAATCTTTCAAACCCACCCCCAAAAAAAAAAAAAAAAAAACCATAAACATACTCTATCCTAGAAGTATCATTTATCATCCAGTTTTGAAAAAGAACACTAGTCTTGCAAACAGAAACCAGCTTATTACAGCATAAATTCTATGTGATCTAAATGAACCAATCTGTAACATACCTCCTAACACTTAGCACAGTAATAATTTGCACGAGATTGAATGAATTTTCATTTGCATCCATTGACATGTTAAAAATAATTTTATCAACTCCCAACAACTATGTTGAAAACCAAGTACTTGTCCTTATGCCATTTAGCTCTAGCTAAAATGGAATCTCCTCTCATTGTAAGAGTAAGATGGAGGCTGAGGTCATGGGTTCATGACCCACCAGGTGCATGTGTAATTAGCATATAATAATAATAATAATAATAATAATAATAATAATAATAATAATAATAATAATAACTTGTTCTTATGTCCCAAATTTATAACTAAATGTTATAAACATCTCACGTCCATGTATCCTGGACATGCTTTTGACTAATAATGTCACCCAATTTACTCTTTATACAGAAAAAAAAAATCATTTTAAAATAATCTAAGCCAGGCATATAAAAGGTTTTTTTCCCTGGTAATTGTGCAGTAAATTGTTATTTCCAACAGCAGTGGTGAGTAGAATAAGGAACATGTACCTGGGGATGTTCAGCATTAAAAGGTGGAATGCCAACAATCAATTCAAATAATATGACACCCACAGACCACCAATCAGCAGTTGCAGCTGCAGAGAACAGGTTCAATGATAGACTATTAGTCCTACCATTTCAATAACTGCCCAATCCAAACAGAAAAGCAGAAGCTGTTGTGTAGATGATATACTGGTGTGAGTTTATGTATGCACGAACAAAGAGAGAGAGAGAAAGAGAGAAGCATGACCGTTGAGTATTCAAAGTTAATCAGCACTAAAATTTCAAAACCATGTGGCTTATAATTAATTATCCAACTAGCTTAAAAGCTTCACTTCTTTGAAGATGAACAAAGTTAAACCTAAAGTTAAACTTTAAGAAAAACAAGAATAAGATAATTATAGCACCTTAAACTAAGAAAATGCTATACGAACCATGTCCTGTTCCCAAAAGTATCTCTGGTGCCAAATAATCAGGTGTACCCACAGCAGATCGCTTTTTCCGCCTTTCTCGCTGATGCTCGGATTCGGCTAACTGAGACTCATCTTCAGCAAGTAAGGATGTCCCACTTACTGCTGGACCAGACAAGTCATCAGTGCTGTTGATAAGACCAACCTTAGAAAGCCCAAAGTCTGTCAACTGCACAATGGGGACAAGTTTTTTTTTTTGATAGGTAATAGATATTTTCATTAATAAAAAAGTACATCATGTTCACGATGATGAACAGACTGTACTTGAAACAAATACAAAAAAAAAAAAAATCACAGAGAAACAGAAACAGATTGCAGGAAATCAAATACAGAAAGACATTACGTTAAGCCCCAAATACGAGACCACCCAAACAATGGGGACAAATTTCTTTTTCTTAGTACTAATACTTCCATTATCTAGTAAATTTTGTACACAAGCCAGGCAGTCAAGTGCAAGTGCACAAATTTGAGCCTGGATGATTGCTTGTTATCCAAGAATTCTAAACTTCTATATAGTCTGTAAACTTGTGCAACTTTAAACCATCTGCCTTAGATAAGAGAAAAAGAAAATAAAAGATTTTTTCACCTTAATATGACCATCATGTGCAATTAACAGATTATCAGGCTTCAAATCACGATGAACCACGCGCAGTGAATGTAAATATTCCAAAGCAAGCACCTGCTCCCCCCCACCCCCCCATCCAAAAAAATAGAAGGGAAAAAGGTCCAAAGATAATTAGAATTGCACTATAACATAAGAAACGATCATATCATTTCAAGATTATAAGAAACAATCAGATTTCTGAAGAAAAAATATATACTTACAACTTCTGCTATATATACACGAGCAACATCCTCATCTAAGCAGCCCAAATTTCTCAATAATGAATACAAATCTCCTCCATTCAAATACTCCATAACAAGATACAAGTTTTCACGGCATGTAAAAGAATAGAAGAAGCGAACCTGGTAAAGACCCATTCATGTTAAAATGAAGTTAATATTTTCAAGCAAAGGGAAAAATACTATGCTAGCTAGACCTGCTCACCACAAAAGGGTTGCGGACTGAAATTAAAATATCACGTTCGGCTAGTATACTTTCTACAGCATTCTTACGGATCATATCTGCCTTTTTAAGAACCTGTTGCAAGTCACACAAATATCAGATGCAATTAAAACATAAGATCCTTTACAGCTCAATGGCAACATACAAGCATAGAAGGATAATGTGATGAGGGGTCTTTCATGAGTTACAAACACACAAAAAACAAAAATAAATAAATAAAAACCCGAACAGGTGGAGAAATTTATCCCTATAAAACCATGCAAAATCAAACATAAGATAATCTTCCCTAATGTCTCCAAAACAAGAAATTATATCATAAAAGCATAGATGAAAAATAAAAACAGGATTTATAAATGGTGGGGACAGTTGCAACTTTATTATTTGGTTGGAGAATTTGGTTTGGGAAACATGTCTCGAGTGTATGGAACTTGGTGCTAGTATGTCCGATGTGAATTGTGAGGAAGGAATGGAATAGTTGTACATTTGAGGATATTGAGATATCCTTGAATCAATTGAAATCCTTGCTATTTCGTACTCTCTTTGATTTGTCTTAGGCTTGGGGTTTTACACATTGTTCTTCTATTTGTTTGTTCCAAAATTCTTTTAGATCTTCCATTTGACATTCTTGTATTTTTTATGATACTTTGTGTTCATCAGTGTGAACATAAAGTATTCTTCATTATCAATAAATTTGGCATTACTCACCCAAAAAAAGAAAAAGGGAAGATAAACCACAAGTGGAATTTAAAATTTACATAAAACAAACAAACAAACAAACAAAACGAACATATTTTTTTTCATTAAGAGTTTTAATAAGACAACAACCCCTAGATTCAAACCAGCACTCTGAGTCTTCCCATGGGGAAGAGCCAGAGGTACCACTCGAGCCAAGAGACCTAAATCATATTTGAAGAAACTTTAATCAAACCAATAAAGAAGAGAGGCTAAAAATAGAAATATACATATATATATATACATATATATATATATATATATATAGTCATACCCAGTGCACAAAAGCTTCCACTTTAGCTGGGTTTGGGAGAGGTGTTTGACAAACAGCCTTACTCTCAATTTTTTTGGAGAGACGAATTCCTAGACTCAAACCAACTTGTCACTTTTAGTGGAAGGCACTTACCATCACACTAAGGCCTGTCCCTAATCTCTCTCTCTCTCTCTCTCTCTCTCTCTAAATATACACACACACATATACACAAAAACACACACACACACCACACATAACAAAGATGAAAATCCAAACAAGAAGTTTAAAAAACAAAAATAAATTATTAGAAATCAAAGAGTAGGAAAAATATATTATTTGGAGCATTATCAATCATCTAATTCAGATTTCATTTTTCTTTTTTTTTTATCATATAAATGAATGTTAAAAACTTTTATGAATTAAAAAATTGTGTGCTCTAGAATTGTTATTTATAACATCAGGTAAAGCAATGAATGAAATAAATCTCCACATATAAATCATACAATTCATTATAAAAATCAGGCAGTCAACAATCATTGCCAGCCCATCAGCAATTTAGTTTATAATAAATAACACAGCACTATATAATTTTACTCATTTCTTTCTCAAGCACATCATCCCATTGAGATGATCCTGTCAGTACATCATCCCATTGAAAGGGTCCTGTATTACTGAGTAGCTCCCCATTGATATTTAGAATGTGATCCCATCACTGTAAGAGTGGTTGATTAAGGCTGTCTTCCATCAATGTCAAGAAGTAGCATATACAGTTTGAAAGGTTTAGGGATGGATGTGGAATTAAGGCAGCTGGAATAACATTTATACATGTGTTTGGATAAAGAATTTTAAAATTTCTTATTTATAGTTTTGAAAATTAAAGGGGATTTAAATTAACGGTAATTTCACTCCAGTCAATTTCCATTTTCTTAGTTATAATGAATATATTTAACAATTAAGAAATGAGAGTATCATAATGGTTACAACGACAATGGTTATGCGGTGATGGCCATGGCAATGATGATGGCAGAGGCAATGCTATAGCAGTAGTAGCGCAATAATAGTAGTGGTAGTGGTGGAGGTAGTGCTGGTGTGGTGATAGTGGAGATTAAAAATACTTGAAGATCACATGTTCAAATTCCACAAAATTTATAAATAAATAAAAAACTCTCTTGTTATCCAAACATGAGAAATAAACATAGAAAACTTCCAAATTACAACTTTCAACAAAATCTTATCCCAAAATCCCTCATCCAAACAAAGCATAAAAGACACAATAGTTGTTTCCCATGCCCTAGTCTAGGTGGTAAGAGTGATGGGGTGCAGTTGGGGTAGAACCTACTTCAAATCATGCCCAAGTGGTAAAGGGATAAGTAAAGTAGTTGGTTTTTTTTTTTTTTTTTTTTTTTTTTTTTTTTCAAAACAAGTAATAATTTTATCAATCAAGATGGCTCCGTTTGCTTTGGTGTAAAATGTTTTTTGTCACAAAGTGAAAACACTTACAAGCAGCCATTTTTTTCAGTGTTTAGTTGTATTTGTTTAAATGCTCAGAAAAACATTTGTTGTTGTTTGGCTCGAATGAAAAATCACAGATCTTCCAATATTTTTATATAGCCATCAAATAACAACTTTATTTCATCACTTTAACACATTAATACAGAACAATTAAAATCAAACTAAAAAATAGGCACAATTAAAATAAAATTATTTGAATTACACTAATAAGCATAATCAAAATAGGAGTGAAAAAAAAAAAAAAAAAAAAAAAAAAAAAAAAAAAAAAAACCTTACTAAAATAATTAATAAAAACTATCAACTAAACTTAGGGTCTATTTGGATACCGCTTATTGCTGAAAATTGAAAACTTATTGCTGAAAACACTGTAGCAAAATAATTTTTAAAGGTGTGAATAGTATTATGGGACCCAAATTTACTTAGAAATCTGCGTTTTGCTGAGTTTGGCAGTCCATGAACAGTGCCGTGGGACCAAAAAAAGGCAAAACACAGCTTAAATAATTTCAAAGCTAGGCAAATGCACACTTACAAAAAATAAGAAATAAAAATAAAAATTACCATCAACTTTTTTTGCCCTAATTTCTTCTAATAAATAAGAAAGATCTCATAGGAACTAAAGGGAAAAACAGACCGTCCCGAAATTACTATCGGCAAGAGGCAATGACAACTTTGATCTGGTTGACTATGCGGTGAGTGGCATTGACAACTTTCTCATCCTACTTGGCAATAGAATTAGGGGACTTCTTGCAAATCACCATAGACTCCCAGTCCTTAAAGGTGGCAAATGAGTGAGTTGTGCAAGTTTTGAATCGGCTCATAGACAGATCAGGATCAGGTATATAGTTAACCATTTACTGCCTACTCAAATAAATATCAATACCCATTACTCACCCAACCCATTCATTTTGGGCCAGAACCAGCCCACCCATGGGATTAAAAGGTGACAAACCCATGCACGTTTACGAGGTTTTAAGAAGTTGGGAATTTAAGAACGGAAAAATAAAAACAATAAGGGCCTGTGTGGTTGCCGTTTTGGTTATGTATTTTTAAAACCAACAAGAAACTTGTTTTGAGAATTTATTTTCAATATTGGTTTTCAAGTTGTTTTTCCCCCCTTCAATATTGGCAAGTTATTTTAATTGTTGGGGTTTTCAAAGAATTATGACTTATTATTCTAAATTTTAAATCCTAATCTCTTCCATTAAAATAAAAAATCACAGCAACCAACGGCAGCCAAATACAGAAACTCGATTTTGAGATGACCTTGACATTGTTACCCACCCATGGTGAAGGAACGGCTTAGAGAGAGAGAAAGAGGACCAGCTGTGAGAGAGGAGGAGATCAACCGACTCCCCCTTCTTACACATGCAACATCATTCCACTAAATGTAAAAGTAAGAGATGTAAAGTATTTCAATTCTTCTTTTTACAAAGTTATGCATCTATTGATTCCAATTTTCATATCTTCAAGAAAACCTTCTAATGAGAATTTTTATTTATTATTAATTATCTAGAAAAGGTGAAAGAAACAGAGTCTCTAAAAATCAATAAAAATTTATTTCACTCCCTCAGGACTTGGCTCAAGCGACAAAGGAGAGGTTGGTGTTGAGGTAGGTCTTAGACTCTTAGGTCAAATATTTGCTTCACCAAATAAAAAATGCTGATGATGGTAATAATGATAAATGGATAGCAAAAAAAAAAAAAAAAAAAAAAACTTTTTTTTTGGGGGTGGGTGTGGTAGGGACATAACTTGGATTGTCCAACCTATTATTAAGACTAAAGTCTAAACTTCATTTTTCAGTCCCTACACTTGATTTGGTAGCTAGGCTCATACTCTTATGCTTAAGGATTCAGGATTGTGCTCTGATATATTCTTAAGGAAGCTACCACCTAGACACCACCCAAAGTCTTCAATCTCTATAAATGATCATAGTAACCTATATAGAGCACATTAGTAGAGCATGATCACAGAAGCAGCATTATACCTTTATTGCAAATAGGTCCCCAGTTGTTCTCTTTTTAGCCAAGAAAACACGTCCAAATGCTCCACGACTGATTGGTTTTATGATCTCAAAGTCATCTATAGAGGTACGGTCCTTTGAATGTACAGGACTTGTTCTCAAGCTACGGACTGTATCATCCTCCAAAGGAGCATCTTCATCAATTATAGTACTGGTTATATCAACCTTTTCATCTTCCACCATCTCACAAAGCTGCAAATACTTCTCCCTAAAAAATCACAATTCCTTACAGGTTAAGAATTTCACATACAGTCTCATTAAAACCTTCTAATTTAAAATCACAGGTATGGAAGTTTCAAACAAAAGAAAAGTTGAACAAACATTTCAGTAGAACCATTCATGGAAAATCTGATGCCCTGTGTGGTTTTAATTTGAAATATTCAAGAATTGTAGCAGCAAAGAACTCACCGAATCAGCTTCTCAATGCGTGCCCCAAATGTCACCACTGTAAGCGCATCAAACTTCCTACGTTCAATGACAATCCTCAAGTCTTCAAGACAAGATAATAGATATGGCATAGAGCGATCATCATCCAGAGGTGTATTTGCTACACATCGTGCAATATCGGCAAGTTCATTCATCTGCAGTGCCCATAAGTAATTTTAACATAACAAAATAAATAGTGAAATTTATACACATACTAATAATTGAATATCAGCAAGTACATGCTAAGGGAACAATGTGTAAATTCGAATGGATAACAAGTTGAACAGAACTATAAACTATATCGGTTAAACCATGTATTTGCAATCTTGTTAAAGATTTTGGTGTAATATAAATAGTCTATATAAGAAAATAATGGTTAAGTGATTAAATTCACCTTCTTCAATTAGTTTAAGTTTTTAGGATAAGCAACAATGTATCATGATATCAAAGTAGATGGTAATGAGTGAAACTTGTATTTGCTTTACCACTCATTTAGAAGTTAAAAATTTCACATGCCAGGCCCAAACGTAAGAGGGACTGTTAGAATAATGGTTAAGTGATTAAATTCATCATTTCCTATAAATTTAGGCATTTGGGATAAGTAATAATTTCTCACGGTATTGACCTAGGTTCCGATCCTCAACGTTGTGGTTTTCCTATCAACTTAATGAGTGTCTGGATAGTAGATTGAAGTGTCATTTCCCGAGTGTAGTTTGTAAGCTGGATATAAAAAAAGCTTACAATCATGTTAATTGGGATGCCCTGCTTTATTTGTTAAATAGGATGGGCTTCGGGTTGAAGTGGAGGGAGTGGATTAAGGCTTGCATTTCTACTGTTCGTTTCTCAGTTCTTGTGAATGGATCTCCGACAGGCTTTTTTGGTAGCTCTTGTGGGTTGAGACAAGGAGATCCTTTGTCCCCTCTTCTTTTCCTCTTGGTAATGTAAGTTTTATCTCGGATCCTTAAGAAAACTGAGGATAGTAGTCTACTTCATGGCTTTCATTTGGGACCAGTGAACTCTATCGGGGTTTGCATATCACATCTGCTTTTTGCAAATGATACTATTTTGTTCTGTGATGCTTCTAGAGATCAGCTGATGGCTATTAGACTGGCTTTGTCGTGCTTCCAAGCATTTACTAGTTTAAAGGTAAATGTGGGGAAGAGTGAGATTGTCCCGGTTGGGGAGGTTGGTAATATTGATGATTTGGCTAGTATTCTCAATTGTAGGGTGGATAGCCTGCCCATGATATATTTGGGCATGCCTTTGGACACCCCGTTCAAGACTGCATCCATTTGGAACCCCATTTTGGAGAAGATGGAGAAGAAGCTGTCTGGTTGGAAGTGTCTATATTTGTCTAAGGGTGGTAGACTTACTCTCTTGAAGAGTACCCTCTCTTGTCTTCCCACATACTATCTTTCCTTATTTACCATCCCTGTAGCAGTGGCTGACAGATTGGAGCATATTCAGAGGAAATTTTTGTGGGGGTCTTAAGAGGAGTGTTTTAAACATTCTTTGGTGGCTTGGGAGAAGGTGTGTTCACCTCTTGAGATGGGTGGTTTGGGGGTTAGGAAGTTAGGTCACTTCAACCTAGCTCTATTAGGGAAATGGTTATGGAGGTTTGGCCAAGAAGGATCTAGTCTTTGGCGGAGGGTTATTGCCACCAAATATGGCGAGGGCCAAGGGGGGTGGACTACTAAAGATTGTAGAAGGGCACACGGGTGTGGCCTTCGGTATGGTATTAATACCGGTTGGGAGAGGTTCTCCAAACACTTTGCTTTTGTGGTGGGCGATAGTTCTCGCATTCGTTTTTGGCATGATAGGTGGGTTAGGGATATCTCTCTTAAAATGCTCTATCCTCAGTTATATGCATGTTCTAGAGACAAGGAAGCCTGTATTTCTAACTTGTTGGATCATCATGAGGATGGGAAAAGTAGATGTTGGAATGTGAGTTTTTATAGGAATTTTCATGAGAGGGAATTTGAGGCTGCCTTCTCTTTCCTAGAACTCATTCAGGCTCGGATCCCTAGAGGTATTGGGTGTGATAGACCCCATTGGTGCCTTAATGGGAATGGTAAGTTTGATACTCGTTCCTTCTATCATAAGATCAGGGGTACATCTCCTTCTTGTTTCCCATGGAAGGGGATTTGGAAAGTCAAGGTGCCTAAGAGGGTGGCATTCTTCTTGTGGACCGCAGCCCATGGTCGGATTCTTACCTTAGATAATTTGATGCTCTAGGACCTCCCATTGGCAAATAGGTGCTGTATGTGCTGCTGTTCTACGAAATCTGTGGACCATCTTCTCATTCACTGTCCTGTAGCTTATTCTTTGTGGGTACAAATGTTACAAGCTTTTGGGATTCAATGGGTCATGCCAGGTTTTGTGGAGAGTTTGGTGTCTTGTTGGAGTAATTGGTTGGGGAAATCTGCTTCGAACATATGGAATATGGTTCTTGGTTGTTTGATGAGGATTGTTTGGATGGAAAGAAACCGGCGCTCTTTTGAGGCTCTAAAGAGAACGCTTGTTCAATTACAAGTACTTTGTCAAAATACTCCTTTCGAATGGGCTAAGTGCTGGGGTTCTTCAAACTGTTCTTCTACTTTGGAGTTATTTTCTACACTTAGAAATGCCCCTTAATTTCTTTTCTTTTTCTTTTTTTGTTGCTTTGGTTCGCTGTTTATTGTGTTCACCATCATGAACACCTGTAATGGCTTTTTTGCGTTTTTTTCATGATGAATATAAGTCTCATCACTTATCAAAAAAAAAAAAAGATATTAACAATAGTTTTATCAATCTACAAATTTAAACTATCGACAAGTTTATAATATATAAATGTTCTACTAATATAGCAAATAGCTCACTACTACAGAAACACGACAATCTAAATCACATTGTCAAACAATTTGATAATGCCTTCTATCTCTTTCAGAATGCCATTTTAGGCAGGGTTGCATAACTAACAAAGGTCTACGCCACTGGAGTAGACCTTCTCGCCTAGCACAACCACTCAAGCTGTATAAACAACTGCTAAAAAAGGTTAATTCGTAAAATAAATTTTGAAAAAAACACTTTAGATGGATCCAAACATTTTCTATAATTGTATGGGTTTGTATACAATATATTCTTGTGACACAAGGTTGCTCCCAAAAATTCCTTTTCCTTTACTGTATGGAGTTGGGTTGCCAAGCAGGCAACAAGGAACTGTTTTGTAGGTAGGAACGATGTTTCCTTGAATGTACAATGCTATCAGTTATGAAATTCCTCTGTTTCTACTGGTACATATTTGGTAATCCCTTTTTTTTTATCTTCTCTTTTTAACGAGTAAAATTAACGTTTCCTAGAATGAACTGCAATGTCAAATCTCGGATTGGAAAAAATACAGCCTCAGAACTCAAAAAATTAAATAAATAGGGATCCTTATTTGCTTTGAGGCAATGTCTGGGCTGAGAATAAATTTGGGAAAATCTGAAATTTTGCCAATAGGGGAGGTTCTGAATATTGATGAAGAGTACTCTTGGATGTCAAGTAACAATTCTTCCTATGAAATACTTGGAACTTCCATATGGAGCAGCTTTTAAGGTGAAATCCACTTGGGATCCTATAATAGATTGTATGCAACAGAGATTGGCCGGATATTGTATCTGTCAAAAGGGGCCACTCACTCTCATTAAAAGTACATTATCAAGCCTCACCACTTATTTTACATCTTTGTTATCTCATCCAAAGTGTGTGCCAAATTGAATGGAGAACTCCAAAGAGATTTCCTTTGGGGTGGCATGGCTGAGGAGTTTAAATTTCATTTAGTGGGTTGGAGTTCTCGTTGCACCCCTGGTAGTCAAGAGGGTTTGGAAATTAAGAGTTTATGTCTTTTCAATCAAGCTTTGTTGACAAGTGGTTGTGACTCTATAGGATCAAAGAGGAGGCTTTTTAGCGTCGAGTGGTGGATGTGAGATATGGATCCAAACCCCTGGTGCCCAGGGGAGGTGAGGGGATTGTATGGAGTGAGTATATGGGACACTTTTTTTTTTTTTTTTTTTTTTTGATAGGTAAACATAAAACTTAAGTTTATGGGACACATGGAGAGGGTGGGATAGATTTTCTCGTTTTAGTCGTTGTGATGTAGGTGATGGCACTAGAATTAGTTTTTGGCAAGGGGAGGATGCTATGATGGGCATCCACCTTTGTATCTTATTGCCAGGGATCACAATTCAACAGTTGCAAATTACATGGTGTTAAGGCATGGCCAGTTTTATTGGAACCCTTTGTTCATTTGTGTAGTGCAAGATTGGGAATCAGAGGAGGTGACTCAGATATTGGGGGATCTAATTTACAGCAATAAGATTAAGGTGGGGGAGGGAGACAGATTGTTATGGGTCCCTTCATCACAAAATGAATTCCAAGTGAAAAGCTATTACAAGGTTTTGCAAGTGGGCCACAATTTCCGTGGACGAGTATATGGCAAACTCTCGCCCCATCAAGGGGGGCTTTGTTTGTTTGGTGAGTAATTCTCAAGAGAATTTTGACTGCCAATCAATTGAGAAAGAGGGTTATTATCATTTTGGACTGGTTCTTCATGTGTAAACACAGTGGGAGGATGTGAACAATTCATTCCAACATTGTCCAGTGGCTCGGATTTGTGGTCCATTATATTTTTTTTGTTCAGTGTCTCTTGGTTGATGTCATATTCAGTATAAAATAAATAAAAAATAAAAATAAACTTTTGTTGAGTTTGTCAGGGTAGTGTGGGAGGAGAGGCAGTAGGGGAGTTTGGTCAGTGGTTCCATTGTGTCTCATGTGGTGTATTTGGCATGAACAAAACGCGAGATGCTTTGACGACTAGGAGCTTAGCCTGATCAAGTTGAAGTTTTTGCTTTTGAAGTCTTTATATGAGTGGAAACTCCATTAGGCTCAAGGGCCAGTGGCAAATGAGATACCAGCACCTTACGTATCTCACCATTTTTGGCAATAAGTGATCCTGCAACAGCCAAACAGATAACTAGATAAGAAAAGGAAATACCTGTGGAAAATCATCGTGTTCAGAGTAGGCACCCTTTCCTGCCAAGAGCAAGTCAATCTGACTGGTCCTTGGTGTCAATAATGGAGACCTAGGAGTCATGCTGCCAGCAGATGATGTTGTCATTCCTTGATCAGATTTTGGACCAAAACGAGTTTTACATGTCATTGAAGGTAAACCTTTCAGGTCATCCATAAACATAGAATTATCAGCTTCAGGAAAACAATCAAGCATGTCCTCTGAGCCTCTACGGGACCAATCACTGAGTTTTGGAGATAGAGGATCAGATTCTTCTGTAACACTTGAATTTGATACTTTTGCAACATCTGGACTTTCTACAACATGTTGAATATCCTTCTGTGAAAATGACTCAATCATCTTCTCAAGAGTTTCAGCAATTCTAACAAGTCGCTCATTGACACTTAGACCCATCTGATCACATCGATCAGCAATGGCACAAATTCTTGAATGCTCTTCCACATTTAAAGTGGGAACCTCCTCCTCACAAATGCGACATATTATTGAACCTTCATCAGAAATATTTGGTTGATCACCCCAGTAACCCCAAGAAACTTTGTGTTGGTGCTTGGAAGAATGTTCATGAGAATCTTTTGCAGGAGGAAGCTCAGGAGGCTTAGCAGCAGACAAATCTGCATCAGAAACCCCTCTCACCTTCAAAGATTCAACCTCAACATCATTCTGCAACTTCAAAGGAGCAGCTTCTTTCATGCTTTTCCCAGCTGGAGATGGGAGTTTCTTCCAAGAAGCCATCCGGTTCCTGCTTGTGGGAGACTCCGGATTTTTTGAAGTGTCATATGTAGGAGGAGAGAGAAAATTTCCTGGTGATACAAAATGGTTTTTCTTCCAATTCGTCTGCTCCTGACTGTAAGATTTCCTAGTTGCAGCAGCCTTTGAGGCCTTTGCAGCACTAGAACTTTTAGACTCTCTTCCTATGCCTGGGGGAATCCGTTTTTCCGCAGAATGTGGGACTATAGATTGACGAAGCTGAAAAATATTTTCATCCTCGGCCAAACCACTTTCTTTGTGGAACTGCAACAATCTGGTACACCTTGTGAGAATGAAAAGCATTCGGGTATGAAGCTGCTTCAGCATACCCGGTGGAAGTTCTTGACGCCTATCATCCAATTCCTGGACTATGCCTTCACATTGAAGCCAAAAATCTGCAGGAGATGTCATAGCACAGCTCCGAGCCAAAACCAGCAAATCCTCAAGAGTTTCCTGCCACTCAGGATGACTATCTGCATTTTTCTCCAGAATTCCAACCAGATCTGCTGCAAAAATAGCCAAATCAGAGTTTACTTCTTCCTTTGCTTTGTCAAATTTTGCCCGGATGACAACCAATATTTCCTGCACAAAACAGCAAGCAAATTAAGAACAACTAGACCTTCCAAAAGCCCAACCCATCATGTTCAAGAAAATATATTGCAAACTAAAAGTTAAGTACCTCCAAGTTATTTAAGCCTCGAGGCTTCCAAAATGGGAAAGGCCGAACACCTTTGGAATTTAGTTCATGAGAAAAACTTTTGATATCAGCAGGAAACCTCTTTCTAGGCGCACTAGTGACACGTAGTATAGCTTGAAAACGGGGAGATTCAGACTCCTTGGGATTGTCACAATCATATGCAGTCTAGGAAGCAAATATTTAAGTCATCAACTACATTGTGGAAAGTAAATATTGGATAAAAGAATAGACAATAAGTCTGATAAAAGTGAATGCACTGTTATTAATATTATCAATAAAAATCTTTTCACCAGTACCTCTGGTGTACATGCATCTGAGCTTCTTAAGCCTCCAGATTGACACCATGATGATTCTGATCTCCCTGTTAGATGATTCAAAATATTAAAAGCAACTTTTGAGGGGTAAAAACCAAATATGCCAGTTATTCAAATTAAGGAAAACACAAAAGACATCATTTTATTAATTGATTCTATCCTAGAATTCCAAGGTTTAAATTGACACCAAAGTTCTAACCTCGCATACGCCCTAAAAAGACAGGTAGTATATTTTAAGCAAAGAAGAAAGAAGATTTTCAGTAAAATATGCAATGCAAAAGGAAAGGCCTAAGACCACTAGAGGAGGTCCATAGAAACCCCTGGCAATGTTTATTCTCAGGTTTGCAGCATGTCAACCACATTTCTTTCCACTAGCTAGGTAAATGAGATGGTAGATCAGCACCGTCCAGCAATGGCAGTTTTTAATGGTTGTAGTGGCCATGGTTGGTAGGATTTTTTTGGCAAAACCAACAAGTTGATGCGGAGGTCAGTTAGAGGTTTTGAAAACCACAACCACCCCCCCCCCCCTTCCTTTGAAATGTTTCCCGAATCCCTAGCCCCTCTTCTCCCCTCCCAATCTTTTTCCCCCAAATCCCCCCCCCCCCCCCCCCCCCCCAAAAACAAAAAAACATCATTCAAGCCATGACCATAGGCAAGGTCCCAGAGAAAGCCATCTGAAGCAATCGTGATGGTACAACCATAACATGATCAAAGAAAGAATATCCTCTTTGGAAGAGTAAGGTTAAGGCAAAGTTTAAGAATTAGTGTCCATGGTAGTTAACTAAGGTTTATCTTTTTATTTTATGTTATTTGGTCAATCTAGTGGAGCCTAGTGGCAAGAGGCTTGGGATGAGTTGTAGAACCAGACATCCTGGGTTCCATCTCCACAAGGAGTTCCCCTTAATTACCTAATACACGAATCTAGTGGGTGGATCATGTATCCATGATTTACTCCTCAGGGATGGATCCAAAAGGCCCTGCCTTGGTGAGGTTCCAAGTCAAAAGATAAATAAACAAATGGTCATTCTAGAGTCAAAGGGTAATTTAGTAATTCTACAATTGTTGGGTATGGGCCATGGGTTTTCTTTTATTAATAAGTCTTATTCAGTTTATGGCTATTTATGTGTAGTTTTTGGTAAAGTGATTCTAGCAGAATGCTATGGAGAGCAATACTTCATGGAGAAGGGTTGTGGATCTGAAGTATGGTTTCTAACGTCGTACAGGGGCCTTATAGGGTCTACCTTTGGCAGAGTATTAAGAATGGGTGGGTTACTTTACATCGTTTTGTTAGCTTTAAAGTGGGCGATGGTTTGTCTATTAAATTTTGGCATGATTCTTGGAGCAGGGAACCTCCTCTAAAAGATATATTTCCAGAGTTGTTTTGCGTTGCATGTAATAGGGATGCTTCAGTGCCTGATCTCATATCTCTCTCAAGACCTAGTTATCATTGGAATGTCAATTTTATTCGATTGGTTCAAGATTGGGAGTTAGAGTCGATCGTTGCCTTTATGGATCTTATTTATTCCGGAGTGTGGAGAGGAGATGGAATGGACAAGCTTTGCTCGAAACCTTCCTCTTAGGAGATTTTTTATGTTCATTCCTATTATAAGGCTTTACACCCCAGTTCTCATACGTCCTTTTCATGGAAGACTGTGGAAACTAAATGTGCCAACAAAGGTACCTCCATTTTGAAAATATGTGGTTGAGGGTGGATAATTTTGTCGACAAAGTGAAGAAGTGGTGGGCATCCTATTTGTTCCAAGGAACCCCAAGTTTTATTCTAGCTAAGAAGTTGGCTGCCTTGAAGTTGGATTTAAAAAAGTGGAATGAGACTAAGTTTGGCAATGTCACATTTAAGAAACAGGACCTTTGGAGCAAGCTGAATGTTTTGGATGCTAAAGAGGAGACTCATAGATTAACAGCTGAGGAGAAGTTAGAACAAACTAATCTTTGTACAGCTATTGAAAAGTTGACTCTTATGGAAGAGATTAGTTGGAGACAAAAGTCTAGGGTGTTGCACTTGAAGGAAGGGGACGCTAATGCCAAATTCTTTCATAGAATGGCTAATTCTAATAGAAAAAATAATGATATTGAAAGCCTAATGGTTAATGGTACCTTATCTTCAGATCAGGGTAAAATTGCAGACTGCATTACTCATTTCTTCATGAATTTGTACTTCGAGCAGCAAGTTGATCGACCGTTTACGGATTCACTGGTTTTTCCAATGATATCTAGCGATAACGCGGATTGACTTGAGAGACCTTTTGAAGAGGTAGAAATTTTTTATGTCGTTCAAAGTTTTCATGGCGATAAATCTCCTGGTCCAGATGGCTTCCCAATGGCTTTTTTCCAAGCTTGTTGGAGGATTGTTAAACCTGATCTTATGGCCGTATTTCATCATTTTTTTGCCAATGGTCAGTTTAAGAAAAGTTTAAACACAACTTTTGTTACTCTCATTCCTAAAAAACATGCAACAAGTGAGATTTGGGATTTTCAGCCCAATAGTTTGGTTAGGGGGTTTTATAAAATTATTGCTAAAGTCTTCGCTAATAGACTCCGCACGGTGATGGGGGATATAATCTAGCATCTCAGAATGCTTTTGTGAGGGACAGACAGTGTCCCTCAGATCCTTGACCCTGTTCTTATTGCTAATGAATGTCTTGACAGTAGATTGAAGTCTGGGGTGCCGGGGCTGATTTGTAAGTTGGATGTGGAGAAGGCTTTTGACCATGTAAACTAGAGTTTTCTATTGCAGATGTTAGAAAGAAGTGGGTTCTCTGCCAAATGGAGACAATGGATCTTCTTTTGTCTATCTACAGTCCGTTTCTCCATCTTGATTAATGGCTCTCCTTGTGGTTTCTTTGGTAACACCAAAGGTTAGAGGCAAGGTGATCTGTTGTCTCCTTTGTTGTTTGTTTTGGTGATGGAAGCTCTTGGAAGGATGTTGGATAAAGCAGTTCATGAAGGATGCATGTCTGGATTTAGTGTGGGGAACTTGAAGGGAAGATCCATGGTGGTGTCTCATCTCCTTTTTGCAGATGACACGCTAATTTTTTGTGAGACTGATTTAGAACAGATTTTGATTCTTTGTATGATTCTTATCTAGTTTGAGGCAGTGTCGGGTCTAAAGAATATCCTAGGCAAGTCTGAATTGGTTCCGGTTGGGGTTGTCCATAATTTTAACCTTTTCCTGGTCGTTCTTGGCTACAAGTAGGGTTCTCTCCCAATGAAATATCTGGGTCTTCGTCTGGGTGCTAAATTTAAGGATAAGACTATATGGAATCCAATTCTGGAGAAAATGGAAAGGGGATTGGCGGGTTGGAAGCGCTTATATTTATCCAAGGGAGGTAGAGTCACCCTAATCAAAAGCACCCTTTCTAATTTACCCACTTATTTTTTATATTTATTTCCTATACTTGCTAGTGTGGCTAACCGAATTGAGAGGCTCCAGCGAAATTTCTTATGGGGCAATTTTGGAGATGATCCTAAAATTCATTTGGTTAAATGGGCTACTGTTTGTGCTCCTATTTCTTCAGGTGGCTTAGGGATAAGGAAGATAAGACTTTTCAATGAATCTTTACTTGGAAACTGACTTTGGAGATTGGGATTGAGAAAGATGCCCTTTGGAGACAAGCGATAGAGATGAAGTATGGATGTGTGTGTGTGTGTGTGTGTGTGTGTGTTGGGGGGGGGGGGGGGGGTGGTGGGGGTGGTGGGGGCGGGGCGCTGGTGTACTAGGTCTGTGATTGGCCCTTATGGTGTTGGTTTATGGAAAAATATCAATAAGGGATGGCCTTCTTTCTCGCGCCATATTCTGTTTGATATTGGTGATGGGTCTAGAGCGAAGTTTTGGCAAGACCAGTGGTGTGGAGAGACTTCTCTTGCTGTTAGATATCCTGACTTGTTCAAATTTTGCAGGAATAAGGATGCCAGTGCGGCTGAGCTTATGAAGTCCGCCAATGGTGTCCTCTTTTTGGATGTGAGATTCTTTAGGGGGGTGCATGATCAGGATCTAGAGGGTATGTCAGACTTCATGGAAACCATATATGGTTCTCCTTTACGGGGGCTAGGTGAGGATAAAATGTGTTGGATAGCTAGCAAAGATAAGGGCTTCGTGGTTAGAGACTATTATAGAATTTTAGTTGGCAACACTTTCTTTGATTTCCTTGGATAAGTATTTGGAAGCAGAAGATTCCCTCTAGAGTAGCTTTCTTTGTTTTGACTGCTGCCTTAGGGAAGTGCTTGACGATTGATAATTTACGAAAAAGGAAGGTGTGGATTTTGGATTGGTGCTACATGTGTAAGAGGAATGGTGAATCGGTTGACCATCTATTCCTTCATTGTCCTTTTGCTATGAATCTATGGTCCATGGTTTTGGGTCTATTTGGAGTAACTTGGGTTATGCCGCACACTGTTTTGGGGCTGTTAGGGTGTTGGCAAGGCAACTTTGGTCGTCATCGAAATGGTTACATTTGGTCCATCATTCCTCATTGCTTAATGTAGTGTCTTTGGAGGGAGAGAAATAGTAGATGTTTTGAAGATATTGAGAGTTCTATTCCGGACCTCAAGCTACTCTTTTTTAGAACTTTAAGGGATTGGTTGTTTGCTTTGCAACAACAATCATTCCCTTCTTTTATTTATTTCCTAGATTCTTGCAATTTTTGTATTTGATTTCTTTTCCCTTGTTCACTCCCAGTGTACTAGGGTGTTCCTTTTTATATCAATATAACTTATTACTTATCAAAAAAAAAAAAAGGTTAGTTTCTTCCTGTGGATAGAGGTATGGGAACAAATCTTAACTATTGACAATCTACAAAGGCAACTGAATGTAGTCCTCGATTGGTGTTGGGGAATCCAGTACTCATTTACTCGTACATTGCTTGGTTACTACATAGATGTGGATTATAGAATTTTCACTATTTGGGGTTTATTGGGTTATGCCAAGATATGTGATGATGTGGGGCTTCTAGTTAGCTGGCTTGGCAAGTTTAGAAAACAGAAATGGGGCGATTTGGAACATGATCCCTCACTGCCTTATGTAGGATATTTGGCAGGAGAAAAATGCTCGGACCTTTGAAGGGAATGAAAGATTGATCCAGGACCACAACTTCTATTTTCTCTAGAACTTATTAGAATGGACAAATGCAACGGGTGTTTTCACTTTTTTTTCTTTGTTTGATTTGATTGATAGATGTACTTTCATGAGTCCCTTTTTTTTTTTGGGGGGGGGGGGGGGGGGGGGGATTCCCTGTTTCTTTTGCACACTACCTGCGTGCTTGGATTTTGTATTCTATCTTTTTTCAATGAAGTTAATTACTTAACAAAAAAAAATGTGTAGGTTCTGGTTTACCAGTCAAAGTAGAAAACCTAGATCTACTAGGAGAAGTTACGAGTGTATAAAAGTGTCTTATTGTACTCAAACAAATTAGAATTGATTAATAATTTTCAGGGAACTGTTCATGCACTGTTCACGAGTATGAAAAAAGTCCTACTTCAATTTCTTTTCTTCTCTTTCCAACTACAAATCAAATCTTTTCTACTTTGAACCCTAACCTCCTTCTCTAAGGGTTCTAAACCTATAATCTACAAATCTTCCTAAACCTTAACCCGCCACAAGCACAGATAGACAAGTTCTCTAATTTGTTCTGTGTCAATTTGGTATCAAGGCCAAAATCCTACCACAAGTTTTTCGCTAAAATATTCTTTGACCAACCACTAGAAAAAATTTCTCATCTAAAAATAGTGACTAACGTCAAAATTAGGGTCCCAATTTAAGGTTTTTTCACAAGATTGCAAAACAAAAAAGACTTTGGACCAATTATGTGAGAGAGTAAATTCAATGGAAGCAAAGCTCGAAGAATTATCTGCCAAAAAGGAACCTTGAATAGGCTGTTTGTAGTCGTTCTCGACAGATGTTCTACTGAAACCACCATTGATCAAGACCCCAAATCATTTAAATCAGGTTCAGGTGTGGCACCTAAATTTCCTTCAAGTTCAATACTATGTTCTTCCAAAATTTCCTATCAACCAAGCACTAGCCGGATGCCCAGCAAACACAATCCAATATTGTGTTTACACATCAAGGTGTTGGTTTTATGGTTCTGCTGCCTCTGATTTGCAAGTATCAAATTCCTTTTAATGAAATTATAGACTTTTAAAATTGTTTCCAGTGCACAAGTATTAGTAAAAAATCAACCCTTTTCTTAGGGACCTAGTTAGCCTTGCTCATTGTCAGCTTCTATAACAACGTCATCGTTACATGTCAAGAGCTTCATATTTTCTTCCCTTTCCTCTTTTTTTTTTTTTTTTTTTTATAGGTAAGAAAAAGTTCAATAAAGACACTACAACATACATGAAAAGCACAAAGTAGTAAAAAAGTACAAAAAGAGGAAAGAAAAAACAGAAAGCTAATTACAAAAAAGAAGAGAGCTAATGAAGTTTTAAATGAACATGAAAGGATGTTGCCTAAGAAAAATGATACTTGTAAATCAGAGGTAGCAGAACAATAAAACCAACACCTTAATGTGTAAAAACAATATTGGACTGAAAGGATGTGGATTATAGTCTTTTCACTATTTGGGATTTATAGTATTTTCACTTCTTCTGAGTTTTTAAATTATTTTAAACCCTTTTTCATAGTTAAAAATAATTTCATTAAAACAATAAAGAAAGCACAATATAAGATTTTCCCACAAAGGAAATGACACAATCAAGAGCAAACTATCGATGAACTCAAAAAATGAACATGAAAGGATGTTGCCTAAGACAACCACCACTCAAAAAAATATCGTAGTAAGGATTGCTTGATAACATGAATTGGACACTATACTATCAAAAGTTCTACTACTACGCTCTTGCCAAATCACCCACACAATGCATTACGGGACAACAATCTTGGCTTTAGATCTACAATGACATTGAAACCTCCAACGTCAACAGCTTTATCTGTGACACTTTGGCAGAACCCAAAATATTCCAAACAAAGAAAATAAAAACAACCACATATTTCTCACCACTGTGCATGAGCAAAAGTCAGCAGCAGATTCCCCAATATTCTTGCACATATCACCAGTATAAGAATAATGTGAAAAACGAGATCATGAGTTCAAAATTCATCGGGTACACAGATTTATTATTCAACTTGCATCTCGACTAAAATGCCTACAAAAGCACGAATACTTCAAACTTGTAGCCATATCCACATTGGACAAGAATTTCTTTTTATATATAAGTTTTGCCCCAAATGGAGGGAAAATGGGAAATTCAAACTAGTGACCTCTACTTTCATAAGACGTCGTTCCCAACCAATTGTGTGACCCCTTGGGGTTAAGCATTCGACACAGATATTCTCAGATACCACAAGATACTTCTTTGACTAATTTAATTTTCTCTCCCTCTCTCTCACTCACTTTCTCTCTATAAAATTTATAGCTTGTTATTAGTTTTATTGTTGAGACATAATTGGCAAGTTTTAGCATTTTTTGTTTATCTTTTGATATCAATTAATCAATGTCTCCATTTTTATAAGTTTTAATTAATGTGCCCCTGCCCAATCATAACCTAAATTTTCAAAATTTGGCATATTGCCATGTGCACATGTATCATATGCATATCCTGCATCCATCTCAGTGCTCCCAAGCGAAATACTAAATCTCAATTAGAAATAAAATCTACACAAACTTTCTTCTAATCCAAATGTGCCCATTTAATTACTTGTCAAAAAAAAAAAAAAATGTGCCCATTTAATCATTCAAACAAACAACAAAAACTGTAGCAGTCGAATTGATGATACAAACAAAAAATCCAACAATCACTTAATACATTTATGCATACAAGGCACTAACAATATTACAAGAATCCAAACAAGTGAACATGTACAACAAAAAGAAAATGCATACCTGCTTCAGAAGTGGACTCCCCATTGTGTAATCTAGAACGCGCCAACACATTGGGACTCTGGTCTCTAGACTGCGCACTCCCAGTGGACATACTATCCGAATTGCTCCCATTATCAACCCAATTCTCTAGTAAACCCGCCGCCTTACTCTTCGTTGGAGTCGGACCTGCTGCCACTGCGGCCGCCGCCTCCTTCTTCTTCTTCCCATCACTCCTCGATAAATTACTTGCACCAAGAGCCGACCCCTTGTCGCCGCCTCTAAACCCGAAGAAGCTCTCCTGCGGCAACGGCCCTGATCGCGTCTTTATCCTATTCAATCCAAGCGACGATGCCAGTATCGGCGACACCGACGCGGCCTCCACCGCCTCCGTTTTGGTCTTGGAGCCCAGCCTGGAGTTATCTTTCTTTGACTTGGACGAAGAGGTCAGAATTTCTTTGCCCTTAGAGTTATCTTTCTTCTTAGTTCCTTCTTTGACTTGTGCTGGCCGACAGGCGGTGCCGAAGCTGGTGGTGGTGGCGGCGGCGGCGGCGGTGGAGTGAGGATCATCCTTGGATTTGGGCTTTTTCTTGTCGGATCGGACAGGAGAGTTGGAAGCGAAGGATCGAGGAGAGTTGGAGTTGGATCCGTCGGGACTAGAAGAATCGGATTTCTTGGAAGAAGAGAAGAAGCGACCTTTGAAGACCATTTTTTAGGGTTTGAAGTTGGAAGTATTTGAAGAGTGCAGCCCTAGCATAAGAGCAGGGCTGCTGAGGAGACCGACATTTGAAGAAGAGAAGTAGGAAGTTTCAATTCTTAGAGAGAGAAAGATAGGTAAGGGTAGGAGAAATTTTTAGAGAGAGAAAGAAAGAAAGAAATGAGGATGAAGTTGAATGAAGCAACCAAGGAAAGAATAGTTGAGACTTGAGAATAGAATACGACTGAAGTGGGAAAAAGTTGCTCAAAGTTTTGCTTGTAGTAGAGGATCTAATTTTTTTCTTTTTTCAGTAGTAAATTGCTACTAGTAATGGATAAAGTGTAGCCGCAAAAGATTTAGAAAATAATTATTCATATTTTTCTTCTTCTTTTTTAAGAAGTAATCCAATACGCATCAATTTCACAATATTTATACGTGGAAAGTTATTATTAGTTCTAATTTGAATATATAATTTAAATTATTTTTTTACTCACTCATAACCACCAATAACAACTTACCATTTAAGATTTGTTGTGAAAATATTGTGAATGACAAGATATAGCATTTTTTTTTTTTGGTTTATAAAAAATATTCACATTTTTATTTTGTTTCTAAAATTTAGGAGACTATCTGTGTCTGGTTCATTGAATTTGTTTTGGAAAATGAGTAATGCTATAAACACAAACTATTTTACTAATTAATATTGTGACCAACTTATTATTAGTTCTCATTTGGTCTCACCACTTATATCATTTTTTTTCATTTACTAATAATCACTCACCATATCAATAATATGTAAAAAAAAATGGTAAAAAAGTTTATATCTCTAACTTTTTATTTGAAAAATAGTAATAATACATACTCGCACTTTTCTAAAACATTTTTCACATTTCTAGAATTTTTTTTTTAACAAAATGATAATATGGTATATCCTGACTAGTTCTCATTCGTCTTTCATTAATATTACTTTTTAATTTATTATTAAATAATCACTGTATAGCAATTTGTAAAAAAAAAAAAAAAATTATAGCTTTATATAAATATTATTCATGCTTTAAGAATTTAAAACGGTCGATCTGGATCAATATTTTTGGCCCATTCGGAAATCTAGGGCCAGCATTGTCAATTTTTGTCTTTAGAACTGGATTTAATGCACGGCCCATTTTAATGCATTTAGTCATTTTATTATTTTATGTACAACTGTGAATGGCAAGTGCAAGCTAGTGCTACCTTTTAAGCGAAAAAATTAAGATAGAATTTTTATTCGAAAAAGTATGAAACTATATATATAAAAAAATTTTAAAAAAAATGTATATTATACAAAGAGAATCTCATTCATATAAGAATTTTGATACCTATTTTCTAAAGGCAATATCTACTCATTAAAAACTTCTAAGAATGAAAATAGATATCATTATCTTTCTTTTTCCGGTAAACCAAGAGATAACATAAACTTAAGAATTCACAAGTCTATTACAGTACAAATTAGCTTTATCAGCAGCTAATAAAGCCTCCACCACAGGCGGTGGGTTACAAAAAGTAGCAAAACTATACATAGACTGCACTCCTAATTTAGCCAATGCATCAGCGCATTGGTTTGCTTCCCGATAAGCATGGATCACACGCTTGTTTGGGAACTCCTTCAGAAGAGTCCTGCAATCAGTTAAGAGAGGCTTTATTAAAAGGTTTTCAGATTCATTGCTCATTAGAATAACAATACTCAAAGCATCCAGTTCAATTATTAGGTGCTGAATTTCCATTTCCTTGGCTAAAATCAACCCATCTCTAAGGGCCCACAACTCAGCCAAGGCACTATTAGTGAATCCAAGCCCTCTTGCAAAACCTTTCAGCCCAGACCCATCATGATCTCAGATCAACCCTCCTCCACCTGCTCTTTCCAGACACTTCATAACTGAACCATCAGTATTTAATTTCAACCAACCCCTCAGTGGCTTCTCCCAACCCACAGGAATAATGGATTTTAGTTGTTTGGACTTAGTATCAAGCCCAATAGAAAATAATTCAACACTGCCCTTTAAGCATTTCCTCCATACTTGAGCATCCACAGTTCCTGACCGGAACAGAAAGTTGTTTTTGTGAGTCCACAAAGACCACAATCCCATAGGAAACAGCACCTTCCAAGGAATACCTTTAACCGTGACGTTCATATCACCTTACAATTGACTTCCATCCAAGCTTTAAAAGGAAGAGTGAATGAATTTCTGATGCAGTGGGGGACTTGTAGCTGCATCCAGAATTGGCACGCAACCTCACAGCTTCTGAACAAGTGTTCTATGGTTTCATTATGTTTATTACACAATTTACACAATGGATCAAGGATTAAACCTCTTGAATCCAGCACCTGAGCCGTAGGTAGGCTATCATGAATACATAGCCATAAAAGGAATTGAATCTTAGGGAGAGTTATAGCTTTCCATATCCATTTAAAAGGCAAAGTATCCAGGTTCAAGGGGTTTAACCCCCTTGCAATGAGATAGGCAGCTTGAATAGAGAAAGAACCATTATTGAAATAGTTCCACATGAGAATGTCACAAGCTTGAGGAACATAAGAGAAGGGTGTGGCCTTGATGGTGTTAAGCACACTTGCTGGTAGTTCAAAGGAGATGTTTGATGGCTTTCAAACATGATTTGCATCAAAACATTGCCTGACAGACAACTCTTCTTCTCCACGGGTTAGGGGTCCTTCATTGAGCTCTCTCAATCTCCCATTAGGTAACCAGAAATCCATCCACATATTCACTTAGTCACCATTTCTAACTGTCCACCTTAAGCCTTTCACATATATAGGCCCTCCTTTTTTGCAAGCTGCCCAAATCCGAGAGCAGGGCAATTTTCTTCCTTCTTCAGTAACTCTGCTGGGACAGAGGTATTTTGCTGATAGCATCCTTGCCCAAGGCTTCCCTTCTTCATTAGCAAGCCTCCAACAAAGTTTGGCTAAGAATGCTTCATTTCTGTGCTTCATTGAATGAATCCCCAAACCTCCCAAATCTTTGGACAGCGTAACAGTACTCCACCTAACCATATGCATTCTCCTTCTTTCCTCAGTTGACCCCCAAATGAAATCCCTCATCATTTTGTCAATGGAATCACACACTTTGGCTGGGAGGTTATGGCACTGCATGTAATACTCTGCTATGGGGGGTAGCAGCAGATTTGGCTAGCACAAGTCTACCAGCTTTTGATAGCAATCTGGATTTCCATCCAGCAAGCTTACTCTAGACCTTGTCAAGGATAAAGTTGAAAGCATTACCAACTCTTCCTTTGTGAATGATGGGAAAACCCAGATATCTACCAAGGTTATTTGTAGCCAGGATCCCCAGTTTCCTACACATAGTCCTCCTCCTCCTAGCAGTGACATTGGGAGAGAAGAAGATTCTAGACTTATCATAATTCACCTTCTGCCCAGCCAGGTTACAAAAGTTCTTAAGGACTTCCATAATGGCATTGCAATTCTTGGAATTAGCTTTGGCAAAGAGCATAATGTCATCAGCAAAGAAAACATGGGAGAAGCTAGGCCCACTCCTGGAAGCTTTGACCATATCCCACTTATTTTCCTCACACATTTTGGTTATTTAAGCCCCGAGAAACTCCATGCATAAAAGAAACAGATAGGGCGAAATGGGATCTCCTTGCCTAATTCCTCTAGAGGGACAAAAGGATTGGAGTTTGCTTCCATTGAAGAGAAGAGATGTTGAGGTTGTAGACACACAACTTAGGATAAGCTTAATAATGTTCTCAAGGAACCCAAAATGAATGAGCACCATCCTAATGAAACTCCATTCTAAGCGGTCATAAGCTTTCTCCAAGTCTATCTTCACCACCATATACCCATCTTTGCCTCTTTTTTTTCCAAGGGAGTAAATAAGCTCTTGAGCAATAATAACATTATCTGCTCCTCTCCTCCCTTCCAGAAAGGCAGCTTGCATAGGAGAAATAAGTCTAGGCAACATGGGTTTGATCCTTTGCACTAGTATTTTAGAGACAATTTTATAGACAGTGTTGCATAAGCTTATAGGCCGGAATTGGCTAACTGTCTCAGGTCCCAGTTGTTTGGGGATCAAGGCAATAAGGGTTTGGTTGAGGTAATCTGGGATTTTTTGGTTAGCAAAAATATGCTTCACCTCATTCCTCACAGATTCCCCAACCACAAGCCAGAACCTTTGGAAGAAGCCAGCATTCATCCCATCACTACCCGGTGCCTTGTAAGGCTTCATGGAACTGAGAGCATCCCAAATCTCTTTATCAGAAGGCATTATCCCCACAGAGTTGGCTTCATCAACCTCAAGCCTCATGCACCACTCTGAATCCCATCTTTGAACCAAAGGGCATGCAACTTGGTCTGTCTGGTATAACTTTACAAAGCTTCTGTTAAAAACTTCTTGAACTTGCTCTACATCATGAATCCAAACCCCTTCTTCATTCAAAATGCTGGTAATTCTATTCTTACTCCTTCTGACCAGGGTAGTCAAATGGAAAAAGGAAGTGTTTCTCTCTCCAAAAATGGTCCAATTGACCCTAGATTTCATTGCCCACAGATCCTCTTCCAGTTGTAAAATCTCATTGTATTCTCCAGATAGCTGTTCTTGAAGGTCAATCAAGAAGCTATTAGGATTATTAGCCAGAGCACACTGGGTTCCTAATAACCTTGCCATGATCTGCCTCTTCCTAACAAAGATATTGCCAAAGACTTCCTTGTTCCAAATTTGGGCTTTATGAGTGAATCTGGTGATTGCTTCAGCAAGATTAACATCCATGTCAGCCCAAGACTCCCTAACAATGACTGGAAAATCATTGTGGCTCAACCACATAGGTTGGAATCTAAAGGGACGATTGGATGCATTAGTCAGATTAGGGCACAGATTAAGCAAAAGTGGGCAATGATCAGAGTTCACTCTGGCCAAATGGGTAACCTTAGCTTCTGGGAATGAAGATTTCCAGTCAGGATTAGCCCAAACTTTGTCAAGTCTACATTGGATGAGACCCCCCAATTCTCTCTTATTAGTCCAAGTGAATTTAGGTCTTGAGAACCCCAAATCCATCATTTGACACTCATTCATGCAATCAAGAATAGCCCTTACTCTCCTTTGACAGATAGGATTACCCCCAGCCTTTTCTTCCTCAGCAATAACCTCATTAAAGTCTCCCATAAGAGCCCAAGGGAGATCATGTAAAGTGGCTATCAATTTAAGATTATCCCATAACATGCATCTCTCAGCAAACCTAGGACTAGCATAAATGGCACTAATAATCCAGCTAAGAGATTGAGATCTTACCCGGATAATGGCATGTATCTCCTGTTCAGTTGAGGCCAGAACTTCCACATGCACCAGGTCAGTCCTCCAGAGCATCCAAATGCCCCCAGCAAAGCCAATAGTATCAACTACCACTGAACCATCAAAAGGCAGGGACTCAATCATCTCCACAGCCCTAGCACCACTCATTCTGGTTTCAGTGATCACCATTAGCATTGGAGCATGCCACTCCACCAAATCCATCACTGTCTTCCTGAATTGGGGTTTCATAGCACCCCTACAATTCCAAATCAGGATATTCATCATCTTAATTGGGGTTTTTGAAGGATCAAAAAGCATCAAGGAGGAAGAATCCTTAATGTCTCTCAATCTCCATGCTCCCATCACCTCTGCCTTGCTCACCAACTTCTCTCGGAACAGAGTGATCGAGTGGTGAACTATTCCCCTCTCCCTTATTGTTGATTTGGTGAGAATGGTGCCTGAGATCATGTTCTCTGCAAGTTGGATCATCTTCACCCTGTGCAGACTCCCCATCATAGAGCATTCCACAGGCTTGGCTTGAGGAATCTTCCTCACAGAGATCACCGTTTCCACCCATTTCTTCTCTACTTCGGTCAGAGATTTTCAAAAATAAGTAACTGAGTTCTACTAAAATCTTGTCACAATTATTTAAATTTTTGCAATGAATGATGTCATATGTTACAATTGAAACTCTTCATCAAATACCTTCAACCATACAAAATGAAAATTTTGTCATTAATAGTTTCATTTTTATCATTTTACATGAGTCTAGATGCAATCTTTAGCTTAATTTGTTTTTAATGAATACTCATTTTAGGCAAGAAATAAAAAAAGATAACAAAAGGCATGTGTCATTGAATTTTCTATTAGATATATTATAAGTTTCAAAGATTTAAACCTAGAAAATCAATTTTTTGGTAACAAATAAAACACCTTATATTACAATTCCAACTTTCTAAGCATTACTACCATTTAAAACTCAAAATACGTGAAGAAAATTTTTGGGATGTTAAAATTTAGTAAGAGTATTTTAGTCACTACACAATGAAATATTATAAGAATCCTAATTAAGAGAATAGAAATATGACATATTTGCTATTTTCCAAAATATTAAAGGAGAAATTGCTTGATTTTAAAGTTTAATGAAGAATTGTGACCTACCCCAAATATAAAAGATGAAAAGTGTTTTAAATGTTTTGCTAGAAGTTGATAGGAATGGGTTGTATTACTATAGGCGTGTTGCCAATACTTTGGCCTCTGTGGCCAATTTGTAATTGCCTTTTGTTGCTTATACAAGTACCTGATTAACCAAAAAAAAAAACTATGTGTTTTTACTTAAAATTGTGCATAAAGAAAAAAAAAAAACCACAAAACAAAGTACAAAATTCAACCTAAGAAAAATGTACTCGAAACAGTGAATTTTGGATCATCAAAAATTGACTAATAAAAAAAAGATTCTAGAAACATAAAGAATAGCACAACATTTTCATAATACCTTTATAACTTTATTATATTTTACTTTGATTTATTATATTGTGACAAAAACAAGATGTCTTATTATTTTCACAAGAGAAATTTTATATCCACAACATTTTCATTGTAAATCATAAATAATAGATTGTTACAGGTTGTTATTGGTGAGTAAAATAGTAATTTCATTGGTAAATTTATATTAGAATAAAAATTTACCACTTAAGATTTGTTATGAAAATATTGTGGATGTAACACTTTTTTTTTACAATACCTTTATTTTTAGTTGTGATTGGTATCAGTATGATATTTTATTATTTTATTTTGATATATAAGGAATTAACACCTCAACAATTGTGAAAATTTATTGTGTTAATATTTTATTATTATTATATAAGCAAGTTAAACAAAAGATATTACCAAGAAAAAAAAAAAAAAAAGAAGGCAAGTCTAACAATGGGAATACATTTTAATTACAAATCATAAATAGTATGTTGTTACTAGTTGTTGGGCAATAAAAGTAATTTCATCATTGGTAAGTTTAAATTAAAATAACAATTTACCACATAAAATTTGTTATGAAAATGTTGTGGATGTAGTATTTTTTTTCTTTTTTCACAATACCTTTATCTTTGAGAAATGCTATGTTCACAACATTTTTACAATACTTTCACAACAAATTCTAAGTGGTAGGTTGTTATTGGTTGTTATGGGTGAGTAAAAAAGTAATTTAAGTTGTAAATTCAAATTAAAACCGATAACAACTTGTCACCTATGATTTATTGTCAAAATGTTGGTTTCAGTATGATATTTTATTATTTTATTTTAAAACATAAAAAATTAACACCTTAATAATTATGAAAGTATTGTGGCAATTTGTTGTGTTAATAATATATTCTTATT
Organism: Quercus gilva; assembly: GCA_023621385.1. Taxonomy (NCBI): domain Eukaryota; kingdom Viridiplantae; phylum Streptophyta; class Magnoliopsida; order Fagales; family Fagaceae; genus Quercus; species Quercus gilva. Next base: position 31,125,659 of record CM042482.1, on the reverse strand, counting down.
AACACAAATCACTGTAGCGCTATACCATTCAAGCTTTTTATATATAGTTAGGAGACAATTTTTTTTTTTTTTTTTCAAATCCTCCAAACTTTTATATTTTTCTTCCCCCAAAAAAATTTATATTTTCCATTCATCTCACGGACTAAAATTTAAGGATCAATAGCTTACTTAAAAGAATCCTATAAAAAAAAATTACTTAAAAAAAATGATGAATTTAATTATTTAATTAGATAATGACTCAAATTCATCATTTACTAATAAGGAGTGTGGGATGAACTCTTCACATTCTTTTTAAGTGTTAATCCAATATATATATATATATATATATAATATTTTGTGGACTTAAATTTATGTCATGTGTCGACTTAAATTTTTTAATCTTTGTGTCAAATAAATTAATGAATGCAAAATATTAAGAGTCTAATATTAATTAACTATTAAAAAAAAAAACAAACCAATCATATATCTACTCAACAAAAATCATCACATGTTCAATCTTATTAAAAATTAAAATTAAAATGTTCATAAGTAGTATTACACTTAGGCAGGAGATCCACGTCCAATATGGTCATCCAAAAGGGAAGGCGGAAAGAAGTAACACCAGAAATGAGAGAGTCGTCTATAATAAAGGACTGGTCGTCTGCAGACAAAAGATCATAGACAACTAATGAATACTTAGTAAATTCTAAGTTGTTCTCTACAAATCAAGAACGGTTGTACCATGATCCACTATTCCAAGACGTGGGGTGAATTTCCCAAAATTCGCTTCACTCTCTAAACTAAGTCTACACATCTCCCACGATAATAGTGGCACCTAACAAGTAAACCCACTCCAAACTCTCTATAAAAAGGACCAAACCTCATCAAACTAATATATGCACAACTATTCATCCATTCCTCATACTTGAGTCATTAAGAGAAATATTGACTTAACTGTTGAAGGGTCCTTGACTGATTCCACCTCGGTCACCTTCGATAATCTTTCCTTCTTTTTCAGGTTGTTGATCCACCATTGAGTTAGGAACATACAGCCTACCGATTTCAAACATCATCACATTAAATTACATTTATTTTTTCTAATAATTTAATTAATTATGTATATTTTGATGATAAAAAAATGTGTTTATTTTTATATGCATTAATGTGTATGCATGGGTTACAAGCTAGTATATATTTAAAGCCAAAATTAAGAGAAAATCAAATTAAAGTCTAATTTTATGTCATATATCTTATTCAATTTTTTTAATTTTTGTGCAATTATTTACTACACACAAAAATCGAGGAGTTAATTTAATTTTCTTAGTTTTTTTGTGCTAAATGAGCAGCTATTAATTGAGGAAACCTTCCTTAAATAAATAAATAAATAAATAAGTAAGGAAACCATATAATAAAAATTAATAAACCTTAAAAAATCATCATCATTGATTATTATTATTATTATTATTATTATTATTATTATTGTAGGGATGATAGACCCAGTAGTATATATTGGGCCGGGGGCTCGATCTAAAGACGCCTAGTAGTCCGAGGACAATTAAACGTTGTCATGGAAGTCCACATTAGTGAATAAAGAGATGGGTTTGGGTCATAAGAGTCCAAGAAAGTGATCCGAGGAGGATTACCTCTTTGGCTGAGCAAAGCAGAGGTCCGAAGGTACAGTTTGCCATCCAGAGCAACGTTTCAAGAGATTCTATTAATAATGATGCACATCATGAAGGTACAGGACAAAGGGGAACTGTGAAATATCTAAGAGAAAGCTGCTATCACAGCATTAAATGCTCTGTAGCTAACTCTCTGTCCGCATTAATGAGGAAGTGATACCTGAACAGTAATTTTCAGCCTTACAGCTACTCCCAAAGACTTTAGGAAGGTGCTGATGGGACAATGATCAACATCAGTAATTTGGTCTACACGTGGAGGGTGGAGATGAAATAAGAAAAGAGTATAAAAGAGAAAGAATACCCTGAAAGAAAAGGGGGGGGGGGAGAATGAAGAGAAAAATATTGTAGTAACAAGAACGGGGTTTTGTAATCATATTCAAGAGATATATACAAGAACTGATCTCCTTAGATTATGCCAAGGACGATTTTCTTTGAATTAAATTATTTTATCTTTGCTTCTTTGTCATCTAGGCCAACTATAGTTGCCACATCATTCATTAAGGCCTAGTTTTTAAACCAATTCTTTATAAATTTATTGTATTGGGCTCTTTGGGCCTAATTTCTTTAACCTTTTGGGCTGAGGAACCAAATCTTACCCTTACAATTATTATTATTATTATCATTATTATCAAACAAATAGTGGTTGGACAAACTAAAATTGAAATTTTCATGGATAAAAGTTTAAATAATTTTTTTATTTGTTTCAAATAAACTTATATTTGTTTTATTAGTATTTATTTTATATTCTCAAATATACAAATAGTATATATAAACTTGGTAAAATTTTAATACGCATTTAGTTATGCTTATTTGTAAATGTATCTCATGCAAATTCATGGAATTATAAGCTAGTATATATTTAAAGTCAAAGTTAAGAGAAAAAATCAATTAAATTTTAAATTGGATTTCAATTATGGGCTAATTTTGCGCCATGTGTTTAATCTTAATTTTGGTGCACCACAAGAATAACACAATTTCAATCTTAATAGAATATTTATTACTCAATTATTCTTGAAATGAAAATCCCTACACTTAACACCAAAATCTAGGGGGCCTTAATAATAATTCTCACTCATCTAGGTATGATCTACTAATCAAGCAATCAAGTAGAAGTAAAAATGCGAAAGGCTAATGTCAATTATGCTATACAAAGTAGGAATGGTCACACAGCATCAGAGAGAGAGAGAGAGAGAGAGAGAGAGAGAAATGTATAGAAAGAAAGTATATGCAGTAAAGAAAGATAAAAGGAGAGGCTTGCGGGTAGAAATTGTAGAGAAAGAAAGTTCATGCAGTAAAGACTAAAGAGAGACATAGAAAAGCTTCAATGAAAACTTTAATATGAGGTTGCTTTGTTTTCCTTTTTTATTTTATTGGTCGCTTTCACTATTCAAAATTGAATCTCTGAATAAGAGCCAATGGGGGTTTAACTCTCTCTCTCTCTCTCTCTCTAATAAAGGCTTTTTATTCCGAGAGTACCTACGAATTTTCTATAATGTAATCTACATAGTGTTATGAGTACAACAATTTGATAATAATTTCATGGCAAATTTTATTGTTAATAAATTGAGCAACCACACCAGCTAATGAATAGTCTTCTAAAATACAAAAAGTGCTCAATTTTACACATTTTAACCCAAATCCCCCCCCACATCGGTCTTGTAAGTAAAAATGTCTAAATATGCACAATGGTCTTGCAAATGAACAATAACCATGTATATATATACCGTGTAAATGAATTTTTTATTCTTTTTTTTCTCTCTCCTCTCTTCACCTCACTCTCTTTTACTTTCTCTCTTCTCTTATGGTTACTGTTCATAGTGTTAAAAAAAATGAATATTTTATTTGAATAAATGTGTATAATAAACAAACTGATGTGAATATTTTATAAAAATAGTGTGTAAAATAGAAAAAGTAGGTTTTAGAAATATGAAAGAAAATTTGCACATATTGATATAGATGCTAAACTTTTTATTATATAAATGATGTCAAAATTTTTTTTTTTTTGAGTAATTGTAGATTGTCTTTGAAGTGTTTTATGCCTGATACATAAACTTTTTATTATATAAATGGTAAGCTACACCTACACGACCTAATAAAACCCATAAAAAATTGGTAAGTTGATAACAATTTGAAACTCTAAAAGCTAGCTTCGGGTCTATAACCTATATCAAGCTGGGCAAAAATTTGAATGATTTGACATAAAGGTTATTTGATGTGATTTGCCGAGAAGGGCAAAAGTGGCTGGACTTGTTACCAAATTTAGTCACAAATGAACCAAGACCTGGACAGTTAGACCTATGCAACAAATACAACAAATACCCAAAACAAATACCCACCAGTGCATGACCCACACCAACGCAAGATTCTCCACCGCCCAAACCCACAAAAACAGCATATAGTCACTACCTAATAAAACCCATAAAAAATTGATAAGTTGATAACAATTTGAAACTCTAAAAGCTAGCTTCGGGTTACAACCTATATCAAGCTGGGCAAAAATCTGAATGATTTTGACATAAAGGTTATTTGATGTGATTTGCTGAGAAGGGCAAGAGTGGTTGGACTCGTAACCAAATTTAGTCACAAATGAACCAAGACTTGGACGGTTAGACCCATGCAACAAATACAACAAATACCCAAAACAAATACCCACCAGTACATGACCCACACCAACGCAAGATTCTCCACCGCCAAAACCTGTGTTTATATTGACATTTTGGTTTTGGTTTTGGTTTGGTTTTTTGGATTTCATGCTAATTTTATAATAGTCTCACCGATCCATCTAATCTTTTAAAATTGGGTGTTACAGCCTGTTACTTATAGCCTTAAATCTTCAACTTTTTACAAATTAATGCTCCAAACAAATTTTTAGATTTTTTTTCTCTTTTGTTGCCTATATTGAAATACTTCATGAACACAAACACACATATTTACAAATATGCTCTTTAAGTTTTGTCTATATGCACTTCTTCTAATCAAATACCTGTTTAGACTATTTTCATTTTTATTTAGCTAAGAGCATGGTTCTGCCTTATGCGATGGGGTTTAAATTATTAGAAAAATTGAGTGATGGTATGATAGCTAACTACTTGGTTTTGATGGTGCAGTATGTTTAAAATTTATGGAGTTTTATAGCAACCTCATTGATTAAATTATGTTCAAGTTTTATTTTAACCGTTTTGGTAGATATTGTTGCCCGTTTTAACAATCTAATAGTAGATGTTAACTTTTTATTCTCTTGTGTAGAAAAAGGCATAAGTGAATTTTCACTAGCACACCATACCACTGTTGCCAACATATCTCTTGAGTATATTGCAACCATAAGCTTCTCTCCTATGAATCATGTCACTCTACAATATCTAAAAATATTTGAAAGATGTTCAACATCTATGTTATGAATTATTCTATTGAGGGTAACCCATCTTTTTCTCTAATGTTTCTTTATTTTGTAATTATTTGTTTCAATAATTTATGATTTTTATTCTTTACTTTTTTGGCTTTTTGGAAGGTTCAACATTTGAACTCTTGGGTTTATTTTGAAGGAACATTGTGCTTCATGTGATTTTTTTTTTTTTGGTTGTTCTAGATATTGAATGTAGAACACAAAAAATAGCACAAATAATTTGTATTCATTAATAAAACTTGAGATACTAATTCTATTTTTTTTAATCAATACTATTCAATATTTTCGAGTGTACACATGGGTTATAAGCTAGTATATATATATTAAAGCCAAAGTTGAGTTAATCCAATTATATTTTTCAATTAAAGTCCAATTTTGTGTCATTTGTCTCTAATTTCTTCTTAATTTTGAAGTCAAATGTGGAGACCACACCATAAATATCCATCCAAGAGTTATTGATTTGTCTAGGAACTAAGAAGAGCAAATAAGGGTTGTGAAATCAATAATATATCATTTACTCATCTCCTACAATCCCAATACAATGACTCATATCATCTTGAAAGAAGAGAACATTTAGCTTAGTTCCCATCATATATGATCTATAATCATCATATATATGAAACTGATTTCCTCTTTATATCTCACAATTTTCCATTCAAGATTCCTTTTATTATCGCTTCGATTTTGTGCTAAACTTCCTTTCTTTGTCTATATCTCTCATTTTACCAGTTCAAATGATCCTTTAAGCAACGAAAACAATGACAATGACGTTAGAGATGCATCTTTCTATGTGAGTATGGTAGGTATTTTTTTTTTCTTTTTTTGAAAGATGGATTGGTTCCAATATGTACATTTTGTGAATAGATTTGTGAATTTTGATCCTTTGTTTTTATGTTGTTATTGGCTCTTTTGATTACTATTACCTATAGTGATTAATGAACCCGTAAGCTATTTGATAAAATGTTATATAGGGATATTTGTAATGTCCTTATAGGTTTCGCGAAGTGAGAAGTTTATACATCTTCTTTATTTACTTTATTTTGTATAATTAAACCATTTTTTCTAATCATATTGGTGCCTTTTTTCGATTATTAAAAAATATGGGTGCCTTATCAAACCTCATTGAAACCTTTCATAAAAATTAAATAAAATAAAAAAAAGAATGCATGCGAAGAGACAAAAAGTTTAAGAAATAGGCGTCACCAATCTATCTCTTCAAGCACAAGGCCTTAAGCCAAAACAAACCAAGCCCACCATCAAAACTTGTCATAAATTGTCCTTGCTTCCATGGTTCCTTGACGAGTCGATTCTTTTTCTATCTCTCAGATTTATGTATGCATATATTACATATATAATTGTTTGCGTGATACTCTTTTTTATTGCATATATGATTTTTCTGGTGTTGAGTAATTTGGACATGTTTTGTTGTTATGTATAGATGAGAGAAAAAGAAGGGGGAAAAAATGATCTTTTGCATGTTGAAATTGAAGGAGTAGGGAAAATATAAAAAAGAAAGTGAACTTATAGTCGTGCATGTGCTTTTGAATTGGTTAGTGAGGAAGTATGGAAATATGAATGAAATAGAGGATTAATTATTTAGTTTGTCACATTAATCTTTACTCAGAAGAGCCAAAATTTTGTAGCTTAGTATTGAAGTGAGATAGAGAGGAGTAATGGAAAAAGAAAGAAAAGGTTTGCTGAGAAAATTTGAGAAATAAAATATGTTTTCATGTCATATCAATTTGGGAGTTTGGTGCTTAAAAAACTTCATGCATATGATGTGTTACAAAAATATTCCATTTATTATTTAGATTCTAGTATGTACTTTTACTAGCCTTTTCTTTCATGTTATTGACTACAAGTCACAAAGTTTTATGTTTGTTTAACTTTTTGATGTAGGCTAGTTAGAGCTACTTATGCAACTGGTACAAATATTATACTTATACAAGTAGGTATAGTTGGAACTTGTGATGTTAACTTTTGTAGTGTATGGCTTCTTTAGAAATGTTTCATTATAGAACTTATGCATTTGATACATCTTTAGAAGTACTCGATATTTTTTTTTTGTTCTTATGACTAACATCTGTTTGTTGAAAATATATTTTGTTCAACTCCAAAATGTCTTCTTCCTTTTGTTATCATTAAAATTTGTAATGAGAAATTGGAAAATGTGCATGTTAATGAAACCAAAATATGTATGGTTTAATGGAATCTAAAAGATTATTGAGTCACTCAAATTTATTTTTGCTATAATTGTAAAACATGTATGGTTTAATGGAATCTAACTTAGCGTTTTCATGATACAAAATAAAATTTTGGCTTTGATTTCAAGAATTTGAACATCTATTAGCATTCTAAATTGACTAGAGCTTGTGAAAAACGTTGTCTAGGAAGGAAGTTGAAATTGATTAAATATCATTTTTAGTGCTCTTGGTTCAAAAACCTTGAAGTTAAGGCATCAATGACGTCCAATTTAGTGCTCTTGGTTCACATTTAGCTTTTTCAATTTGGATATATTTCTTACAAATGATTTGGTTCCTTCTGATGGAAATTTCCCTAAGTTGTTCTTTTATAAGATGACCTAACAATCATGGGCTGAGAGCTTATACAAGAGTCTAGATGCACATTATATCCTTAAAGAACAATCATTCAGGTTAGAATAATTGTCTCTCTTCTTTTTATGTTGTACCCAGCTTATATCTATCTTTAAACTTCTACATTCAAATATTTTTTACAACTTAAAAAATTTACTCACTTTACTTTCTTTGAAATGTAATTTGACCCAAACCAGTTGAAGTAGTACTCTTATGAGTAATAACTATAGAAAATGCTAGAGTTATAAACTATTTTTACAAATTACTTATGTGGTGGGTGATTATTGGAAAATAAAAAAGTAATATCAGTTATGGACCTAGATAAGGACTAGTAAGAATTTGCCACATTAATAGTTTATAAAATGTTTTAAAAATTTTGTGTCATTTATTTGGCTACGTCCTTATTATGAATAATTTTTAGGTATTCTCAAAGCATGAAGAATGGTGTTCCCTCATCTCACATTCATGGTAGAGTCCATCATGAATGTAAGAGGAGGGAACACAATTTTTTCGTACTTCGGGAGTATTTAAGAAATTTTCTTTTATTACATGGAATAGTTATTCCTTAGTAATAGCTATTTCTTAAATTGAGTGTAGACACCGCATTTTGTACCCCTTACGACTTGGGCTCCCATTCCTCAATGATGGTAAAACTCTAAAGCCCAAGGTTAGTTTAGGTCCCGATCAGACTTAATTTGACTTGAAGAAGGTTTTTATGGAAAATATTACTCTTTTATAAGCTAAATAAAACTATTTTTGGAAAAGACGGCCACGAAAACCCTAAGGCATGCGTACGTAGACATGTGTATGCATACGCATGCTCCAGATCTGCGTATGCATACCCAAGCTTCATGTATACGAACGCGTACATGAGCATGCGTATGCATGCTAGGGTTCTAGAAACTATGAGAGAAATTTTTTGCATTAAAGCTGAGGTTTGGAACGAATCCCACATCGTCTAGGAGCCATTCCAAACCCTCATTTTCTCACTATATAAAGCCATACATGGTATCCTTTCAAAATACATAGAAAATCCGAAGGGAAAACCTAAGATTCATTAGAAATAGTGAATCAAAGAGGGAGTTTTTCACAGAACATACTCAATTCAATTTTCTTTTAATTGTGACCTTTTCTGGTCTTAATCTTTGAGTTTTGAAGTTTACAAATCAATTTTGTTTGGTTGTGAATAGATTTGAATAAGGAGAATGGTCAAAATCATGCTAAAGAGCTTTTGTTTTGAGGTATTAGTTCTAAACTTTCTTTTTCTCCTTTCTTTGCTTTTCCTTGTTTTAATCTTTCTGTTCTCTTTTTATTTTCTTGTTTATTTGTGACATAACATGTTTGTTTAAGTTTAGGTTTTCTCTATTTTATGTTTTAAAGCATGTTTGGTTGTTAGATTTAATAGTTTTGTTTCTGTTCTGTTTTGTACTTGCTATTTTTAGGTTAGGGTTAGGGTGTGTATGCACGTGCACATGCGTACGCATACTCGAAGTATGTGTACGCATACAACTGGGCTGTATACGCAGGCCCTATATATGCTTACTCATACTCAAGTCCAAAAACTCTAATCTGCATCTTTCTGCTTCTGTTCCTTCCTTTCATTTATAATATATGCCTCCTTATTACATGCCTAGGCCCAAAATGATGAGAAATTTTTGGACTTTGAAAGGAAGGTTACAATATATTCTAGCTAGAGGGCTATTTAAAAAAATGATAATAATAAATTATAAAAGGATAGCCCAAAGGTAATGAATACATTGTAAGCCCATATTTAAGACAAAGGGTTTGAAATCTCTAAGCACATTCTAATGAAAGCCCGTGAGAGTAAGATAAGAGCTTGTTGTAAATGGACTAGAGCCCAAATGAAATAAGAGGCAAGGTTCATGAGTGGAAAGATAATGATTTTGTAATTGGGCATTCACTAAAATGGATTTAAAGATTTTCTAAGAACATCTAAGATTATACAAAGGACCTTTTAATTAGGACATGGACTTAATAAAATGGGACTTCTTTTCATGCACCATTGCACCACCAAGATCAAGAAAGCATGTCCCCTCTCCAATTTGGGTCCAAGAAAAGAATAGAAGACGTTTGGTTAAGATTGAGGAAACTTGTCAAGAAGAAGTATCTCAAGGAGAGACATCTCAAGGAGAAGCGTCTTAAGAAGCCATGGCCGCTCCAATTGATGATGAGACCACACAAAAGATATTCAAGGCAATAGAAGAGCAAAACAATGTTCTAAAAAAGATGGAGGGTCGCCTTACAAAGCTAGAAGTGGTCAAACTCAAAAGTCCCATACATGTAGAGATACATGATGAAGAAGAATGAGAGGATTGGGATGAAAGGGATAACACTGAATATGAAAAGAAAAAGCAATTTGAGAAGCTCACCGCAGACACCATGGCTATGAAAGAAAAGATGGAGAAAATGCAACTAGCCATTTGCAAGGCCCAAGTGATAGACGATTGTCTCTACAATATAGGTGGCATAAGCTCCAAGACTCCCATTGCATTGCCTCCAAAGGTCAAGATTTATGATGTAAAAAATTTTGATGGGATTGGAGATCCTAAGCAACACGTTAAGAGGTATCTAAGCATTGCTGAAATGAAGGGGTTGGATGAGAAGCAAACTTTGCATGCATTCCCTTTCTCACTTACAGGAGGTGCATTTAGGTGGTACTATAATTTAGACCCAAGTAAAACCAAGGTGTGGAATGAACTAGTGGAGTTATTTGTGGACCAATTCATCTTCAACACTATGATTGATGTGATTCTATGAGATTTGGAGACTACCAATCAAGGAGTAGGATAGAATTTTTCTGAAAACATGACGAGATGGAAAGGAAAGGCGTTTAGGATGGTTAATAGGCCAAATGAGAAAGACCAAATCAACATGATCATCAAGAATTTGCTTCCTGCATATAATAGTAGGATCCTGTCATCGCCTATTAGTTCTTTTGGAAAGTTGTGATTGTAGAACTAGGATTGAAGATGCCATCAATAATGGGCAATTGGAGAAAGGTGAGAGCAAGCCTCCAATCAAGAAGACATATGGAGGAAGAGCGGCCACTTCTAAAGTACCCAATCCCATAAATGTAAGCGTCATCATACCTCAACAAACCTTAGCCTACCCAAGCTTCATAAAGAAAGCTTGTCAAGAATTTTCCGACCTAGGAATGACCCTTGCCCAAGCATACGAGAACTTGACCTCTAAAGGATTCATTAAACCCTTAGACCCTACACTCATGCCTAATCATGTGCCTCCTACTTGGAACCTCAATGAGTATTGCCAAAAGAACATGAAAACCTTGTGGATGTTAAGCTTGTTAAGCATGCACCACTTTTGAGCCGTGCCAAGAGAAATCCCTAAAAGTTGCTGGGCCATGATAGAAAAATCCCCATTAGTGGTAGGGAGAATAAGGGAATTAATATTAGATTTGCCCATGATTGCACTAAATTCTTCAAGAGTAGGGCATAACTCCACACCATTGAATTGGAAGACATGCCGAGTAAGGATCCAAAGCTCGGCAGTAGCACGAAGAAGAGGTTCATTCACTTCGATTTGATGATAGGGAAAGATGCAAGAAAGACTGAGGGGGATGGGAGCATCTTTAAAACTGGGGTCAAGCTGCTTAATCCATGTTGAAATCGATAGAGGAGTGAATTATGCCATTAAGAAGCCTTGGAGGTGTTTTCTTAGCTTAGAACATGTTTTGTGAGGGTTTGGAGGCCCTTGACGACTATTTTATACTAAAAGAGGCGGTTAGGGCTTTTTGGCCCGTGGTATACGTATGCTTGGTCAAGGTTGTGTACCCATGATCCACACCTGCGTACGTAGGCTCGTGTACACGCGCACATGGAAGAAGGTAGAGCCAAATTCCTTTTCCTATTTGGAGGGTGATTCCTTTATCAAGGCTCCTCTCATGACTCACACAACCTAAAGAACTACTCAAGGCACAATCAAACTCAAATTTTCAAGCATCAAAGACCAAGGAAAATAAATTTGCATACAATTATCCCCATAAGTTGTAAATTAAGTACGTGCCCCCAAATAAAAGCAAAAATAAAAGATGATATTCTTAAATAAAACCCAATGTCTCAAATAAAATCCAAAGTGCAAAAATACATGCTAATAAAGAAGAAAATAAATGAAAAAGGGAATAATTCTGTGTGTTTGTGTGTCTAAGTTGCAGTGTCATCACTGGTAGCACCTTTTCCTCGACTAATAGCTAGGAGTGGTCTCTGAGCCACCAGCAGCACCACCATCACCATCATCCTCATCATCATCACTAGCGCCCAGGTAAGCAAATCCTCCAGAACCATAAATCCGCCTGGAATACTCAGTCACCTCCAACTTGAGGTTCCTAGAGAGCCAGACAAGCTCCTCATGCTCCTAGACAATGGGTTGAATTTAAAAAGAGGACATCATCACCAGCGCCAGGGTAAGCAAATCCTCCAAGACCATAAATCTGCCTGGAATATACTCAGTCACCTCTAGCTTGAGGTTCCTAGTGAGCCAGACAAGCTCCTCATGCTCCTGTACAATGGGCTGAATTTAAAAAGAAGACAGTGTTAGGACAAGTGTTAAGAGATGCAAGAAAAGAAAAAACAAGACAAGAAAAAAAAAAAAAAAAAAGGAACTTACCGCTTTTTTACCCTCAGGAAAAAGGTAGCCCATGATGTTTGTGTTACGTTCCACTGCACGCTCTCAAGCAAAGTCGTCAGGACCATAGGCATAGACTGACCAGGGTAGATAGGGAGGGTCAAAAGGACCACCAGCAACACGGTCAGCCTGATCTAAGCATCATATTTGAACATCACTATGTGCAGAAATACAAGAAAAGAAGAATAAAGGGAAATAGAGAGAAAAAGATGCATACCTCTTGAATGAAGGCGGGCATGAGACAAGTCTCACTAAAGTTGTCATACTCCATGTCATTCATGAGATGCTCAGCATAAGGGATATTGGCCCTCCATAGCTGGTACTCGGCATCTGTCATGGAAAGCGAAGTAAGCATGAACTATGGAGGATCCAGCGGGACCCGTGGTACATCTTTACCCAGCAATTGGCAGCATACCCTCTCAGCTAAGTAAATAACCCTCAGACCATCACCTTCGAAAGGCTGGGTGATCTCGAAAGTGATTATGGCAGCAGTCTCCAAGTTTGGGTCCACAACAGCACGAGCATCTGCCTACAGACTCCAAATAACCTGTGACCACACATAGGGTTAGAAGGAAGTCCTAGGAACATGCGAGAGAAAGTGACAAACTTACCTCCTCAAAAGAAAGTTTGTCAAATTAAGTCCTAACTAAGGAGAAGTTCTTTAGATCCACCTCTACTTTACGAGCAATAAGACCGTACTTCACAGCCCAGTGCTGAAATAAGAAAACACAAGTCGTAAGTTGGCAGTTTGTAAGATGACAGTGTGCAAAATGATGGTTTGCAAGATGATAGTTTGCAAGATGAATGGGTATAGTTTGCAAGATAACAGTTTACAAAATGAATGCGTACAGTTTGCTAGGTGATAGTTTGCAAGATGACAGTTTGCAAGGAGAATTGGTACAGTTTGCAAGGAGAATGAGTATAGTTTGCAAGATATGGATATGAATACAGTTTGTAAGATAACAGTTTGCAAGATGACAATTTGCAAGATGACAATTTGTAAAATGATAGTTTGCAAGGGGAATGAGTACAAGATATGGATATGAATGCAGTTTACAAGGTACAAGTGTAGATGTAAGTGGCAAGAATGCAAAGCACAGTTCTCTAAGCCTAGATGAGATATTAATAAGCACAACTAAAAGAGTGGGGAACACATGCATTGTAAGATGTTAGAAGGAACGAGACAACTAACCTCAAAGAGCTTCCAAGGCCCCACCAGCTGACTTAGAGTCCCTCTACTAAGCATGTCCAAAGATGAGTATAGGTAAGCAAGACATGCCTGGCCTCAGTTGGCCACTTGAGCCTTCTCGAAATCTTGAAAGAAGGATAACTACCTCAGAGACACCGTCTACCCCCCATTGGCAAAGAGATACGCCCCCAACATATACATCAAAAAAGCTATAGCCATCAAGGCATAGTCATCATGAGTCACTGTGAGATACCACAAAATGCCTCTAAAAAAAAAAGATTTTTGGGTGCTTTGAAAGACACTTCTCTTTTTGGGTAAGTGGTGTGGAGTCGCCACTTATTTTTTATAAAATAATAAATAAATAAAAAAACTAAATATAAAACTACATGACTGAATTGTTCCATTCTCATTGATTGAGTAAAAAAAAAAAAAAAAAACATATTTGATAAATTGAGCATTACTTGGTTTTGGGTCCTAATTACAAACTACTAAATAATTACATGGCTTTTTGTCTTAGTTACAATCTACCAAAAATAGGACAAAGATAAGACCTAGGTCTATCTATCTAAAGACATTATATTCGGAGGCTAGGTTACGAAATGGGAAGGTGTGAGGCACCCATTCCGCCCAGATAGAGTCTGGTCTTCTAGACTCTCATGACCAATGTACCCCTTTATGCATGACATGAATGATATGTTGCACACATGAAAAAAAAACTAAATCACACAAGTTTACTTATGAATGCATCCTCCTATTTGTTAAACAAAATTCAGATCTGTTGTTGTGATAAAAAATTGAATTGGGTTTAGAAAAATCAGATCTATTTTTTTTAGAACTAAAAAGAAGTGATTTTTTTATGAAAGAAAAATCAAATTTGTTTTTAGGAAATAGAAATACTGGTTTTTTCATGAAAGAAAAATAAGATCTATTTTTTATATGTACAAAAAATATGAAAAAGATTTCTTGAGTAGAGGATTTCATTCATGAAATAAATTTTTGCTACATGCACTAAATAAAACAAACACAACCATTCATGATCTTTTTTTATTTCAAAATCTGCTATGTTAAGAAAAATCGAATCTATATCTGATAGGCCAATAATGTATTGACTCCTTGTGATTAACCAATTAATTAGCTAAGTGAATTAATTAAGTTAATTAACATGCAATACGCGTGGTAGCACAAACAAATCACCAATTAAGTTAATATGCAATGGAAAATAAAGTTGACACGGTGATTTGTTTATGAATGGGGAAAACCTCCAAGGCAAAAACCCCACCGGGTGATTTTAAAGTTACCACTCCCGAGAATTCACTATTATTACAACAAGCGGTTACAAGTAAAAGAATCCCAGTACCTTATACCAACTTACAGTTGAATCCTTACCCCAATACCCAATTGGACTTGTTCTGTAGTGACAATCTCTCCTTTTAATGCACGGCTTCCAATACGTGACTAACCAATCGATGCGCGGATCCCAGTATGCGGCTTACACACCAACTTGAGAAAGATGTTAACTGCAAAGTTCTTTAATTCATCCACATGATGTAGATCACGAAGCTCCTTGTTTACAAAACCCCACAGCGTACAGATGCAGCAGCTTCTTGAAGAGAAAGATGAACTAGGGCAATTTGTCTCCAATCACAATATGCTTGTGAAAAACCTTTGCATTAAGTTGCACTCACTTGCATCAGCTGTGACGGCCCTTAAAATAATCCTTATATATGTTTAGGGTTATGAGAAAAGAAAGCCCAAACATCTATACACGGATTGGATGAAAAACAAAACTAAAAATCTGATTTTCATAAATCTTGATAAATAGGGTATCTATCGAGCAGCCGTCGAGCATCGGGCTAAACTGCCTTTTAAACCTTGATAGATGCTATCTATCGAGCTAGCTGTCGAGCTTTAAAATTCAACATTTCTTCACTTGTTTCTTGGACAGACTTGCATGGCTTTAACACTTGGATTTGAACACTTGGACTTGAGCTCTTGTTCCTTGAAGCATTAAACACATCATAGATCTACCCAATTACAAGTAAACTGCGTTTTGTCAAAAGATTTGCCAATTCTACATTGACATATGTACCTAAAATGATTCACATATGTCCTAACAATATCTAAGGAAGATACAAATCAGTTTTTATTTAAAAAAAAAAAAAATTCAGATCTGCATCTAATGAAGATGCAAATCAGTTTTTGATTTGAGAAAAATCCAGATCTGCATTTAATGAAGATGCAAATCCATTTTTGATTTAAGAAAAAATTTAGATCTGCATCTAATGAAGATGCAGATTTGTTTTTATTTTAAGAAAAATTCAAAGCTGCATCTAATGAAGATGCAGATCTGTTTTTATTTTGAGAAAAATTCATATCTGCATCTAACAAAGATGCAGATCCATTTTTATTTGAGAAAAAGAAGTGATAACATGCAGATTTTTGAAACTAAGAAATAGATCATAACAATAATAAAGAGAATCAAGAACATGTTTCAACAAAACAAATCAACAATTCATGATATGAATATTTGAAACAATTAAACTAAATATATATATAAACATGCATCAACACAACAAGAGAAACATAAGAAAAAAAAAGGTTAATAAGAAACAACCTCTTGCATTGAGCACTCTTCTTCTTGAGGGGATATTTTAGGGTTCAAAGAAATTTATGCAATTATCTTTGAAACCTAAAAACCCTAGCTTAAGAGAGAATATCAAAAAGGGAGATAAAAAATATGAGAAATTTGAGAGTGTGAGAAAGTGTCTCCCCTAAAGCATCAAAGAGCGTCTTGAATTTTGAGATTTAGTCTCTATTTATAGAGGCTGGAATGCTTAAAAAATAAGCAACGATGATTAGAATGTGAATCGGGACACATCCTTCTGCGAAAAAGTCAAAAAGGATGTGTTTTATTGTCACCCGAAGAGCATCGAGCACTCTTGGATGCCAATCATGCTTTCATGTTCGGGTGCGTTTTAGACTCCTTTTAGGTTTTTTTGAGCCGGGCCTTGCACTTAGACATGTTCTCAATCCGTATTCTAAGATTTTTATCTCTTTTCTGGATAATTCAGGCCTTTTCAGCAACAATTATCTTGTAGATAAATATTCTAAAATAAATCTTGATAAAGTTTAGATTATCCACAATTTTATTGTTATCCGATTATCCCCTTTATTCCCATGCAAGCAATCCTATTTTAGACACTAATTATCCACCAATCACTAAATTATTTAATTAATTTTAATTGTTTAACCAATCAAAATTAATTTAAATTAATCGTGCGTGGTCGACTCTACTTAAACACAATGCATGTTGACCGTGTAAACTTGATCATGCGATATTTTTCTATCCGATAGTCCAATTTGGAAATTAGGCATACTGTCACGATCATTAGAATCTTAAGATCATTTTTATGATATGCAATGAACAAGTTAGTGCATGTAATACAATCATGATTTTTGGGGTATATGAATGGTCATTCTAGTAATTTTCCTTGATTAAATCATGGGTGCAAAATCGAGTGTCTACAATCACCCGTGGGAGAGGCCTGTAATCCATCTCAATATCATAGTAATGAATCATATCCATCGAGTACCTCCTCCCGAGCAAATCAATGCCCAACTGCATACTTGAAGCACCTCCTAGGTTGATGAGTGTCTCATCGCACCTAAGGCGAGTCATCCGGTGAAAGTCATGGGGAGTCACCGTCATCTCCCGGTGAGTAATATGGAAGGTATGGGTAGTGTCCCACCATCTCTCAACCAAGCACCATACCAAAATAGTGCTGGCAGAGGTCTCCGGTAGCAGGCAGATCATAGGCTCAAAGCCTGTAGCACGTATGTAGCCTTTGGTCTCTTGGGTTATGATCCAGTACCATGAAGCAACACGGTTGGTGCTACCCCCACTTGGGAAAGCGGGCAAGGCCTGCAAAAATAACGAAAATAGAGCATTAAAATGATAGTTAGATGAGAAAATAAGTGTAGAAGGATTTAAAACAGTTAAAATAGGGTTTCTGAGTGCCAGCATGCACATGCGGACCCACATCTGCATACGCAGGGATGCCACACACATATTCAAGTTGGATCATGCATCCATGTAAATTGAAATACATGGACACATACGAATGAAGGAAGCCTGTGTACACATGAGTATTGTACATGTATGCATGGATGCAAGCTACATAAGCAAGCCGATACCTGAGTACGCATGAGCACAAATAGAAAGTTTTCTTCGACAGTTTCAGCAACACTTTGATCAAACTCATCCTAAACATGTTCCTACCCCTCCTAAAATATCAGGTTTTCATCTAAACCCATCCGATAGCAAATTCCAAGCATTTATATGTTCAAAAACATATTAAAAAAGAAGATAAAAGCAAAACTCGAAAATGAGAAAAACTTGAAAATTTTACCAATCTGATCCTTGCATTCTCTGAAAGATGATCATGTGGCCTGTGGGTCAACGAAGGAGGCTCATTTAGCCTATAACCTCATTCGAGTGGGTGAGATTGAACACATCGCCAGAAAGCACATAGGAACTTTTCTTGGACTTAGGTGCCATGGAGATGAGAGACTTTGGGAGAGAAAGAGAGTGTGGGATGAGAGATTGTAAAGAGGAAGATCAGAGTGCAAAAATGAGAAAGAGGCATAAAGTATTTGTCAACAAAAGTTCCCCAGTGAGTCACGAAAGAAAAGAAGAAGATTTTTTCCCAGTAGACTACACCCCATCAAAGACTTCCTCGTAGGTCAAAGTCACCAGTAAAACTCCTCAACGAGTTATCTTATCCTCAGCAGACTACATACCATTAAAAACTTCCTCGTAGGTCAAAACCATCAAGAGGCCTTTTCAATGGATCTCTAACACACTCATCAGCAAAGTTATTTTCCCTAGTAGGTCACACACCAAAGACTTCCTCGTAGGTCAAAATTATCAAGAAGGCTTCTTCGTGGGTTATCAATACACTCCTCAGCAAATCATTCTCCCCAGTGGATCTTTCACCAAGGACTTCCCCGTAAGTCAAAACACCAAGAGCTTGTGCACATATCCTCTAGGAATTGAATATGTAGCCAATGAAAGTCAGAAGAGAAAGTACATAACTTGTGCACATATCCTCTAAGAATTGAATATGCAGGCACATATCCCATACAAGTCAGAAGAGAAAGTATAGAACTTGTGCACATATCCTCCAGGAATTGAATATGCAGGCACAGATCCCATACAAGTCAGAAGAGAAAGTACAGAACTTGTGCACATATCCTCTGAGAATTGAATATGCAGGCACAGATCCCATACAAGTCAGAAGAGAAGAATACATAATTTGTGCAAATATCCCAATGGAACTGAATATGCAGGCATACTAGAAAAGGTAGAGATAAAGGTAGAGACCAAGGTCACCTCGAGGCAAGAGCCTCACCAGAACAGGTAGAGATAGAGATGAAAGACAAGAGGCGCAAGCCACCCAGAGAAGTTTGAGGCAAAAGCCCCAAATGGACACCACCGATATGTATCTTTTTAAGCTTGTAAGAGCACCTTGTTTGTTTGGTTGATGGTTGCAGCCATTGGCCATGTTTTTTTTTTTTTTTTTTCTTTTTTAGTGACTCTAGGATAGTAAGTCACTTATCTTTTGTTTGCAATTGGCAAAATAGGTTTTGGGATAGTGAACCAGTCATTGCTCGTTTCTCGAGCAACAAAGTTGGGAATTCAGATATACGAATCTCATGCAACTTTGGGGAGTTGCACCCCGCCCCATGTATATGTGTTGTGTGTCATGTGTGTGGGTTGGGCTCGAGCAATATGTCAAAATAAAATATTTTGTCTCTTATTCTTTTGATTCCATTAGCAGAGCTCACGAATCAAAAAAAGGGTATCTGTAGACACTGCATTTTGTACCCCTTACGACTCAGGCCCCCGTTCCTCAATGATGGTAAAACTCTAAAGCCCAAGGTTGGTTTAGGGTCCGATCAGACTTAATTTGACTTAAGAAAGGTTTTTATGGAAAATATAACTCTTTTATGAGCTAAATAAAACTATTTTTGGAAAAGAAGGCCACGGAAACCCTAGGGCATGCATACGCAGACATACATACGCGTACGCACGCTCCAGATCTGCATATGCGTACACAGGCATGCATATGCTTGCTAGGGTTCCAAAAACTATGAAAGACAAGTTTTTTGCATTAAAGTTGAGGTTTGGAACGAATCTCACATCGTTTAGGAGCCGTTCCAAACCCCTATTTTCTCACTATATAAAGCCATACATGGTACCTTTTCAAAACATACAGAAAATTCTAAGGAAAAACTTAAGATTTATTAGAAATAGTGAATCAAATAGGGAGTTTTTCAAAAAAATCCTCAAGTCAATTTTCTTTTGATTGGGACCTTTTCTAGTCTTGATCTTCGAGTTTTGAAGTTTACTAATCAATTTTGTTTGGTTGTGAATAGATTTGACTGAGGAGAACGGTCAAAATCAAGCCAAAGAGCTTTTGTTTTGAGGTATTAGTTCTAAACTTTCTTTTTCTCATTTCTTTGCTTTTCCTTGTCTTAATCTTTCTGTTCTCTTTGTTTTCTTGTTTATTTGTTATATAACATGTTTGTTTAAACTAAGGTTTTCTTTGTTTTATGTTTTAAAGCATGTTAGGCTGTTAGCTTTAATAGTTTTGTTTCTGTTTTATTTTGCTCTTGTTGTTTTCGGGTTAGGGTTTGGGCGTGTATGCGTACCTATACTCGAAGTGCGTGTATGCGTACCTATACTTGAAGTATGTGTATGCATGCAACTGGGCTACGTCCGCAAGTCCTATGTATGCATACACATACTCAAGCCCAGAAACCCTAATTTGCATCTTTCTGCTTTTGTTCCTTCCTTTCATTTATAATATATACCTCTGTCTTGTTCTCTTTTTTATGCTTTTGATCCTCTATTTCTCTGTTTGTGTTCACTTATCCTTCACATGTTAGATTAGGGTTTCTTTTCAATTAAATCTTTGACATACCATGAACATGCATTCACATGTCCATCCATTTATGTATAGGTGCTGTGACACAGTAAGGTAAGGCATTGTTGACACCCCATTTTACAACCCGCATTTAACCTCACATGGAGGGTAAAAGGGTACTTTCACCTCAGAAATATGCATCTTGATTCTCGCCATTAGATCTTTAATCTCATTTCACCAAAATGATCTTGATGTTGTAACGATCAAATTGACTGGTCATGAGCCCTAATCAAACCACCAGATTGAAAGTTATCATCAAATCAATTTTTAATGGCTGAGATGCACTATCACAAATTGAGTCCGACTATACGTGATTATGAACAATTGATTCCAATTGGTTATAATTATAATCAATTTGAGATTAATGATGTGTCATAATTTGATTGGTTAGGACTACATTTTATGGTGAGATTCCATACACCTAATTAATTAGATAATTAAACATTAATTATTCAATGAGTAATTTGTGTAATTATCTTTTAATTAGAGTAAATTTGGAACCAATTAAGTCTGAAATGGAGTGATTGGAGCTATTTAATGTTAATTGGGAGCTAATTTGGGACCTATTAATATTAATTGTGCTGAAACCATTTTCTAACAAATGACCTTTGCTCACTATTTCATCAATATCTCTCAGAATATTTTGAATCTGTGAATGAGGTTAATTTTTCCAGAAACTAGACATTCGGGGCTTCAATTTGAGGACAAGAATGAGACAATTCCGATGAGAATTGAGTCAGATATGAATTTTTGAAATTGGCTCCACAGGCTGTTACAGCAGTTACGGGAAAACCGAATTTTGGCTTGCTCCCCACTCCCACCAATCTCTCCATTTAATGCACCAGATTTTTCCCAAGGCTAAAATGAGGTCTAGGTTCATAATCCTTGTCAACCCTCATTAAATGGCCTTCCATTCATATTCCCTCCACTACTACTATATAAACCCTCCCTCTCATTCATTCTAGAGCACACCGAAACCCCCTCTCTTCTCCTCTCTTGAGTTCTAGTGAAGTAGAGTAGTCTTGTCATATCTTGGTCTTCCTGAGACTCAAGGTATTGAGTGAGACTCACTCTTCCTCTCCTAACTCTTCTTTTCCTCCACCTTTAGGATCTCCCTCAAAAGTCTCCTCCTCCACTGTATGGATCTTGCATGAAGGTATAATCTCTTTCCCTAACTATTTTTTTTATATTTCCATGATGAGAGTTTAAGATTAAATCATGATAGTAATCACTTAAATTCCCTTGAATATGTTTGAATGTTCTTAAATGTTCTTATGTGTTCTTCACATGTTCTTGGTTGTTCATCACATGTTCATGCATAAACACTAGTTTTGATCTTAAATCCATATCAAAAATATGAAAAACATGTTTGTTTCATAATTCTTTCAAATTTTTTAATCTAGGATATCACCATACACACACATTCACTAGAATTTATTTTTCAATCCAAATGCAATGCTTAATAAATTGAATTAGGGTTTATCACGTGCACACACATCAAATTCAACATGCAAATTGATTGAGATATTGGATGATATGATATGAATGTTGGCCACCATAGTCTAGAAGACCGGTTTCATCGGGCAAGATGGGTGCCTAACACCTTCCCACCTTGTAACATAGCCTCTGAACTTAGATCAAGGGTTAGTAGATCAAATGCTTATCCTTGTAATTTTCTATTTCTAGATTGTAACTAGGAAACAAAGCCATGTACTTTATCTTAGATTGTATCTCGGACCAAAGCCATCAATTTCAAATTAATAAAATGATGAATTTTTCAATTATGGTTTTCTTATTTATTCCAACAATTAAATAAGTGGCGACTCCTTTGTAAAACCCTTAATCTAAAGGGGAAAATATAACTAGTCGAATCTCCATTTTGAGAGGCAATAACACGACTCCACCCATTCACGTGGGTTTGGCCCAACACACCTATAAAAAAAGGGGGCTGGGGGCGCGGACTCTCACAGTGGCGACTCCGCTGGGGATATTAAGGGCTAAGCTTCAATTAGGTTATGGTGGCCAACCATGTCATTGTTTGTTTATTACTTTTTTATATATAATATGTCTAATATGTCATTATATTTGCATGTCATGCATCATTTGCTTGAATGAAATTTATTTTATTTGTGTGCTAGCCCAGAAGCCCGGTAGTATTAACCGTGGATTGTGGTCTTCCTGAGACTCACATACCCAGCGGTGAACCTACCACCCATCGCGACAAGGATCATCATGGTTATGCCATGGTGGTTCATAGGGACAAACTGTACCGTTCGGACCAACGCGGCGCTCCTGGCGTCACAAGTTGGGAGGTACGACGTCCTAGCTTGTGGGGACCTTTGACCTACCTTCTACCCATGTTGTAATGACCCATAAAACCTACCTTTAGGTCGGTCCATGTAAATTGCATTTCATTACGCATTTGTTTGGCCATTGTTTGAACTATGATGACTTAAGTCCAACGCTTGAGCTCATCATGATTGTTTGAACCTTGTATGTTGTTAATTAAGTCAAGCCCAAAAGCCTATGATTGAACTCTACTTGGTAGTGAAGCCCAAAATTGTTTCTTGAATGAGTCTAAGCCCAACACTTGAGCCCATCGAAGGTGTATAGACATGATCAACATTGAAGGCCAAAAGCTTACAAGATGCATGCCTTCTAAGTGTAAGCCCAAGCCATTTCAAGCAAATACCAAAAGATCAAAATCAAGGTTCAAGCCTTCCAAGTGCAAGCCCAAGCCATTTCATCACAATCAAGGTTCAAGCATCCTAAATGGACCGAGAAGAAGCAAGTGGCCCAACTTTGCCTCACTCCACATTTGGTTTGCAACATCATGGTTAAGCTTAAAGTTTGTTAGTTTATTCCATGTTTCAATGTTTCTTTGAATTCTAAAAATTCATGTAGCATTTGATGTACTTTGTTCATGTATATATTTAAAAAAAAAAAATTCAAATTTTTTTTTCAAGATTTCAAAATCTTTCCCAAAATAGAGAAAATTTTCAAAAAAAAAAAAAAAAAAAAAAAGGTCTTTGGACTAGGGGCATTGAGCCCTTAAGTCATTTAAAAAAAAAAATTTATTTGAACTAGGACCATTGAACTTCCTAGTGACTTTTCCAAAAAGACCCAATTTTTTTTTTCAAGATTAAAAAAAAAAAAAAGTCTCCTTTTCAAAATGGTACATGAGGATCCCTTGGATAAAACATTTTCTATATCTTGGTGTTTAAAGGCTTAAGCAATCAAATTGTACCAAGGAATGATTAATTTCATTTAATCCATGTAAAGACTTTTGCTACTTGACTTAGAATATAAGAAGAAATGGTCTTAAAAGGCAATCAAAAAGAATCCATCCATCGAAAAATCCCAAGAAACCATGCACTCAAACCAATTTTCAAAGATCTTTTGTTTCACAACATTAGAGCATTCATACTTTTTCTTTTAAGATGAATTTATTAAAAGAGTTTGAATCACTGTGCCTACAAGCAAGCATTACTAGGGATAGGAGGCCATCTTTGGTTAAGCCAAATTATTTCCTATTACCTATAATGTTCATCATCCATTGCTAGCCCATTTGAGCCTTTAAACATTAGCCTCTTTTTTGCATGAACCCACTAAAATCTAAACCTAGGGTGGGAAAATTCAAAGTATGTATGCTTAAATCTCATGTTAAGGAGGAGTCGACCTTGAGCTTTTAAGCTAATTGATAAAGCTCTCCTAGAGGACATGAAAGACAAGTAGAGAATTCATTAAGTTAAAGATAAGAGATCATTAAAGTAAAAGGAGTTTTCACTCAATCAAGGAAAGAGAAATGAAATTCCATCAATATGAGAGAAAAAAAAAAGTGTGCATCAAGTTTGAAGAGCCTAAAATTCATCATGCCAAGAGGAACACAAGATTCATCCAAAAGTGATTTCATCAAAAAAGGAAAGATTCATCAAGCATAGAAAATGTGCAAGTGCATCGAGGCAAGAAAGATGCATAGAGAGTGTATCAAAATGACTTAAGTTGAGAAAAACAAGGGAGGCAAAAGATCCCCAAAAAGTTCATTCAATCAAGAGATGAAAGATAGCAAAAAAAAAAAAAAAAAAAGAAGCCCGCTAGGCTGAAAACCCAAAAGGGCAGTCTAGGCAAAAGTTAGGGCCAAAAAAAAAAAAAAAAAAGTCCGCTAGGCTAAAAACCCAAAATGGTAGTCTAGGCAAAAGTTAGGGGCAAAAAAAAAAAAAAAAAAAAAAAAAAAAAAAGAGAAGGAAAATCCTAGCAAATTGAAAACTTGAAGATGTAACAAGATGAAAGTCTAGAGGTATGATTCAAGAGGAATGAGCATAAAAACGATTGTTGATACAAGTGACCAATGAAGACTAGTGAGAAGATGACAAAGAAGAAATGGTAAAACTCCTCCAATACTTGATTTTTGAGTAATGCATACTTGGGGGAAACATTATAGAGAATTTTGAGCCTTTTATATCTTCCATTTCATCACCCAAACCCGGCCTACATTTCAACCCATGAGTAAAGGCCTCCTTGAAGTGTTGTTAGTTGTAGGCATATTTTAAGCTCTAATATTATTTTCTCTTGAATTAAAAAGGAAAAATGCTTAAGATTTTCAAACCCCATTGGATGATATGTTGAAGGACAAAACTTCTCAAATTCTCAAACCCTCAAAATGACTCAAGAAAACTTTCAAACTTAGAGCTCTCTCCTTGTTTGCACCCAATAATGTGATTCCTAAATATTATCACATTTTATTTCTTGATTGCCTTTGAGGACATAATCTGATAATGTTCAAAAGGATGAAGCAAATTTGATTACATGAATTTAATGATCTAGATCCTTCCCAATCAATGAGATTTGTTTGATTCTTAAACATTTTGATTTGCAAAAATGGTTGTTCAAAGGATCACATCTTGTTCCAAAAAAAAAAAAAAAAAAGAGAAGGGAAATTTGTTTTTTTCAAAAAAAAAAAAAAAAATCATTCTTTTTCAAAATCCAGTTTTCTTGAACTACGTCTTGACCTGATCCTCTACGAGAGAGGTACGTAGGCAGCCTTTCAAAGGCCTGGTCCCAATCACCCAAACAACCTTAGAGAACAAAGTCAAAACAATGTGACAAAATTGTTTGGGTGCATGTTAGGCTAAGCTCATTTGTTTTGCATCAAGCATGCTCAAACTTGGGGCATTGGCCTATTTATATTGTGAGCAGATTTGTTCTTTTTGCATGAAAGCGTATTTTCATTTAAGGCACCAATCCATTTTTTTGGCAAGCATGTCCACACTAGGGGCATTGGACAAAAATGTTTTCTTGATAATTGGTTTCTAACAAGTTAGAGAAAGAAAGCCATTTTTGCAAGATTCAAGGATAGTGGACCATGATCTTCTTTCATGTTCCCCAATGGTCACAACATCAAATGAATTCAGTTTCAATCTAAGAATGGAATATGCCCCAAACTAGGAGCATTGGGTAAGTACTTCCAATTCATTTCAATGAATAAATCCATTGCTAATTGAAATTATCTTTTTGCAGGAATTAAACAAGGACTTATCTAGCAATCCGCATCAACTTCCTGCCAAAGTTGTTCTCATTCAAAGGATAAGTTTTTCAAAAAAAAAAAATCATGAATAAATCTTCATCACTTTTACTCCATCTTCATCTTCTTCACTTTTTGATAATGAACAAATCTTCAAATCTCAAAAAAAAAAAAAAACAAAAAACAAAAAAAAAAAAAGAGAAAGAGAAGAAAAAAAAGAAGAAGAGAATTTTCAAAAAGCCTTACGACTAGGGGCTCAAGCTTCCTAGGTTGCTTTCAAAAAAAAAAAAGAAAAGAAAAAATTTTCAAAAAGCCTTGGGACTAAGGGCATTGGGTTCCTAGGTTGCTTTCAAAAAAAAAAAAAAAGCCTGGGGACAAGGGGCATTGGGCTCATACTTCTTAGGTTTAAAAAAAAAAAAAAAATTCACCAATCAAAATTTTCAATTCCTTCCAAAAAAAAAAAAAAATTTTCAAGATTTCCAAATTTAAAAAAAAAAAATCATCAATCAAAATTTTCAATTCTTTGAAAAAATTCAGGATTTCCAAATTTTTCAAAAAAAAAAATCATTAAATTCTTTTTCAGGAACAAAAAGCTATGACCCTCTTCCATATTCTCCAGTGGTGCAACATCAAGTCAATTGTCTACCCTCAGCATTCATCGAAGTATGGAATATGTCCTAAACTAGGGGCATTTGCCAGGTATGCCGAATTCTTTTCAATGAATGACTCTGTTACTAATTGAAAATATTTATTTTGCAAGTACTAGGGTAAAAGGCCCACACACATCGGCATGAGCCAAAGCCCAAAAACCCTTGGTCCTCTGGAAAACATGAGCCAAGATTCAAAAATCCTAGGTCTCTGAAAACATGAGCCAGGATCCAAAACCTTTGGTCCTTTGAAAACATGAGCCAAAGTCCAAAAAACCCTTGGTCCTCTGAAAACATGAGCCAAGATCCAAAAATCCTAGGTCTCTGAAAACATGGACCAGGATCCAGAACCTTTGGTCCTCTGAAAACATGAGCCAAAGTCCAAAAAACCTTTGGTCCTCTGGAAAACATGAGCCAAGATTCAAAAATCCTAGGTCTCTGAAAACATGAGCCAGGATCCAAAACCTTTGGTCCTCTGAAAACATGAGCCAAAGTCCAAAAAACCCTTGGTCCTCTGGAAAACATGAGCCAAGATCCAAGAATCCTAGGTCTCTGAAAACATGAGCCAGGATCCAGAACCTTTGGTCCTCTGAAAACATGAGCCAAAGTCCAAAAAACCCTTGGTCCTCTGGAAAACATGAGCCAAGATTCAAAAATCCTAGGTCTCTGAAAACATGAGCCAAGATCCAAAACCTTTGGTCCTCTGAAAACATGAGCCAAAGTCCAAAAAACCCTTGGTCCTCTGGAAAACATGAGCCAAGATCCAAAAATCCTAGGTCTCTGAAAACATGAGCCAGGATCTAGAACCTTTGGTCCTCTGAAAACATGAGCCAAAGCCCAAAAAACCCTTGGTCCTCTGAAAACATGAGCCAAGATCCAAGAATCCTAGGTCTCTGAAAACATGAGCCAGGATCCAGAACCTTTGGTCCTCTGAAAACATGAGCCAAAGCCCAAAAACCCTTGGTCCTCTGAAAACATGAGCCAAGATCCAAAAATCCTAGGTCTCTGAAAACATGAGCCAGGATCCAAAACCTTTGGTCCTCTGAAAACATGAGCCAAAGCCCAAAAAACCCTTGGTCCTTTGGAAAACATGAGCCAAGATTCAAAAATCCTAGGTCTCTGAAAACATGAGCCAGGATCCAAAACCTTTGGTCCTCTGAAAACATGAGCCAAAGTCCAAAAAACCCTTGGTCCTCTGGAAAACATGAGCCAAGATCCAAGAATCCTAGGTCTCTGAAAACATGAGCCAGGATCCAGAACCTTTGGTCCTCTGAAAACATGAGCCAAAGCCCAAAAAACCCTTGGTCCTCTAGAAAACATGAGCCAAGATTCAAAAATCCTAGGTCTCTGAAAACATGAGCCAGGATCCAAAACCTTTGGTCCTCTGAAAACATGAGCCAAAGTCCAAAAAACCCTTGGTCCTCTGGAAAACATGAGCCAAGATCCAAGAATCCTAGGTCTCTGAAAACATGAGCCAGGATCCAGAACCCTTGGTCCTCTGAAAACATGAGCCAAAGCCCAAAAAACCCTTGGTCCTCTGGAAAACATGAGCCAAGATCCAAAAATCCTAAGTCTCTGAAAACATGAGCCAGGATCCAGAACCTTTGGTCCTCTGAAAACATGAGCCAAAGCCCAAAAAACCCTTGGTCCTCTGAAAACACGAGCCAAGACCCAAAAATCCTAGGTCTTTGAAAACATGAGCCAGGATCCTTGGTCTTCCACTTTCTTTCCTTTTTTGACCTCAGGTAAGCATGTCTTGTACTTATTCAAAAAAAAAATTCATGCATGAGCTACGTTTGGACCTGATCCTCCCACTAAGAGGTACGTAGGCAATCTCCCTCGAGATTCGGTCCACATTTTGATCCATAACATGACTTTCTACATTTTCATCTACATGCATCATACATTCACCACGGTTAAATACTGATTGCAAAGTTAGGTGTCTCTTTCATACATTGACATTCGCTTTTCAAGCTCTGCCAATGAGGGGCATTCTGTTGACACCCCATTTTACAACCCGCATTTAATCTCACATGGAGGGTAAAAGGGTACTTTCACCTCAGAAATATGCATCTTGATTCTGGCCATTAGATCTTTAATCTCATTTCACCAAAATGATCTTGATGTTGTAACGATCAAATTGACTGGTCATGAGCCCTAATCGGACCACCAGATTGAAAGTTATCATCAAATCAATTTTTAATGGCTGAGATGCACTATCACAAATTGAGTCCGACTATACGTGATTATGAACAATTGATTCCAATTGGTTATAATTATAATCAATTTGAGATTAATGATGTGTCATAATTTGATTGGTTAGGACTACATTTTATGGTGAGATTCCATACACCTAATTAATTAGATAATTAAACATTAATTATTCAATGAGTAATTTGTGTAATTATCTTTTAATTAGAGTAAATTTGGAACCAATTAAGTCTGAAATGGAGTGATTGGAGCTATTTAATGTTAATTGGGAGCTAATTTGGGACCTATTAATATTAATTGTGCTGAAACCATTTTCTAACAAATGACCTTTGCTCACTATTTCATCAATATCTCTCAGAATATTTTGAATCTGTGAATGAGGTTAATTTTTCCAGAAACTAGACATTCGGGGCTTCAATTTGAGTACAAGAATGAGACAATTCCGATGAGAATTGAGTCAGATATGAATTTTTGAAGTTGGCTCCACAGGCTGTTACAGCAGTTACGGGAAAACCGAATTTTGGCTTGCTCCCCACTCCCACCAATCTCTCCATTTAATGCACTAGATTTTTCCCAAGGCTAAAATGAGGTCTAGGTTCATAATCCTTGTCAACCCTCATTAAATGGCCTTCCATTCATATTCCCTCCACTACTACTATATAAACCCTCCCTCTCATTCATTCTAGAGCACACCGAAACCCCCTCTCTTCTCCTCTCTTGAGTTCTAGTGAAGTAGAGTAGTCTTGTCATATCTTGGTCTTCCTGAGACTCAAGGTATTGAGTGAGACTCACTCTTCCTCTCCTAACTCTTCTTTTCCTCCACCTTTAGGATCTCCCTCAAAAGTCTCCTCCTCCACCGTATGGATCTTGCATGAAGGTATAATCTCTTTCCCTAACTATTTTTTTATATTTCCATGATGAGAGTTTAAGATTAAAGCATGATAGTAATCACTTAAATTCCCTTGAATATGTTTGAATGTTCTTAAATGTTCTTATGTGTTCTTCACATGTTCTTGGTTGTTCATCACATGTTCATGCATAAACACTAGTTTTGATCTTAAATCCACATCAAAAATATGAAAAACATGTTTGTTTCATAATTCTTTCAAATTTTTTAATCTAGGATATCACCATACACACACATTCACTAGAATTTATTTTTCAATCCAAATGTAATGCTTAATAAATTGAATTAGGGTTTATCACGTGCACACACATCAAATTCAACATGCAAATTGATTGACATATTGGATGATATGATATGAATGTTGGCCACCATAGTCTAGAAGACCGGTTTCACCGGGCAAGATGGGTGCCTAACACCTTCTCACCTTGTAACATAGCCTCTGAACTTAGATCAAGGGTTAGTAGATCAAATGCTTATCCTTGTAATTTTCAATTTCTAGATTGTAACTAGGAAACAAAGCCATGTACTTTATCTTAGATTGTATCTCGGACCAAAGCCATGTAATTTCCTATGTTCAATGTAAATTCAATTTCAAATTAATAAAATGATGAATTTTTCAATTATGGTTTTCTTATTTATTCCAACAATTAAATAAGTGGCGACTCCATTGTAAAACCCTTAATCTAAAGGGGAAAATATAACTAGTCGAATCTCCATTTTGAGAGGCAATAACACGACTCCACCCATTCACGTGAGTTTGGCCCAACACACCTATAAAAAAAGGGGGCCGGGGGCGCGATCTCTCACAGGCATGCATTCACATGTACATGCATTTGATTAGGATATGATCTTTTTTAGGTTTGATGAACATGCATGTTTAATGCTTTGATACTATGCTTAAATGCTTGGATATATTTGATGTTAATATCTTACTGCCATGTCTATATTTTTGCCCTTGAATGTCTTGTTTGCTTGATGCCTTGGATATGATAATGTGATATGCATGATAGATGTATGTTAGGTTTGATGTGATATGCCATGATAGATGTATGTTAGGGTTTGGGATTAAAATGCCATGTTGTATGCTTAGATGTATGTTAGTGTGTGTATGAGTTTAAGATGCAATGTTGAACATGCCTTTAATAAGATTAAGACGTAAGACACAATGAGTGGAAGCTGACCTACAGGTTGGGCGGTCTTAAGTGCCCAACACCTTTCCAAGCCATACCTAAACTCCAAACCCATACTTTGGTAGTAAGATTATTATTTCCACATAAGGACGCTATATACATGGTTCCTAGGCCATAAAACTAGGTGGCGACTCCATTATCTTTTCTCCCCCTCGGTCCATTTGGCCGATGCGTACTCCCCCTGACCCAAAGAGCGCTGCGCCCACATTGAGGAATAGCTATTCCTTTTTAAGATAGTTGTAATAGCTATTAGCCTATTATTTAATATATGTAACAACTTTTAAAATTAATATATTTCCAAAAACTATAAACTTTCCATATGTATCATCTTTTACAAACTTTGCACATGTAACTATCAAAACCAATTTATAAATTAAAAGAAAAAAACCAAACTTATGAATAGAAATAGTTATTATATTATAATCTCTTTTATTCCCAATAATAAAAAATAGGGTAAATTGCAAATTACACCCTTAAAGTTTGGAAGTGTTTGGCTTTTACATCCTAAAGTTTCAAAATTTAGATTTTCCCCCCTAAAGTTTGGGGGTATTTGGATTTTGCACCATATGGGGGCCTTTTGTGCTATTAGGCTGAGCCTGTTCTGCTGGGCTAAGGCCTGTGCTACTGTGGGTCAGAGAGTTGGCCCTGGCCCACTATTCTAGCAGGACCTTGCTAAAGGGCTAGTCTTTGCACAAATCTAGTAGCCAAAAACAAAGACAACAATCATTAACAAATGCATGTATATTAATTCACAAATGTTAGTATGCGTTCATAGGTTCAGGAGCAAATATCTTGTAGCAGGAGGATAATTAAGTTACATCGAGGAAACAATAGTTAGGGATGTAATTGACATAACTAGTATAGCAGAATGCTAAATGATATAGTAGAATGTGAAAGTAATACAGCAAAATGTAAGAATGACACAGCAAAATGTAAAATGGTAAGCCATTTCGCAAGAGGTGAACCAAAGAGAACCCAAACCCCAACTTGGACAACCTTGCTATTGGGCTAAGCCATCAAAGTTGTGCACTCTAGGGAATAAGCCTAGATGGCTACTTGTTGCTACTTCGGGATTTCAAAGAGTGATTTTGCTGTAAGAAGGAGGGATAAGATAGCCTATTGATGCAATATCATGCAAGACTAAGCAAAACAAAGGTACATATTTGGTCATTTAAGTCTAATACGAAGCTTAGCCCTCGACATCCCCAATGGAGTCACCACTGTGAGAGACCTCGACGAAAGCATCCCTAAAAAAAAAAGATTCAGGTAACTTTTAGGGCACCTCTCTTTTTGGGTAAGTGGTTTGGAGTCGCCACTTATTTTTTTATACAAAAAAGAAAAAAGAAAAAAAATACTATGACTGAATAGTTCCATTCATTGATTGAATAAAAAAATTACATGCCTTTCTACCGTGTTTACTCTTTTTTCTTTTTATTTCACTCTTTCTTTTTTCTCTATTATTTCTCTTTCAATTTTCTCTGTTTTCTTGCCTTAGTCGCTATCTTCCTTCCATTTATGGCTACTGTTCCTATTTATACTAGACTAATCCTATAAGATTTCTCTATTTTACTTCTATGGCCCACCAACCATTTTTGTCTGCTATGAACACCTTTTTAGGGCTACTCACTACCCTATTGGTTGTTTGGCCACCACTACGTTTAGGCATGCCCAATACATTCTCTCTCTTCCACTACCTATTCCACAACAGATCCCAATTCGTTTGGTTTTGTCGTGAGGCTTTCCCCCTTGCTTGAAAGATAAGGCTTTGGGTCTCTCTCCACTTTCTTCTCTGGCATGCATTAAGTGGTCCTAACCATCTACCACCAATTTTGGGCAAAGATGCCATCCCAGCAGAGCATTTCCCAAAAGAGGCCTTGGCTAGAAATCGAAAATAGACCATTTTTCCCCTTCCACCAAACCACACCATATGTAAATCCCTTGGCCGTTGGCCTACCTCCTTTATATTGGTTGGGTACAGGTTGGTGGTGCTCTGACCATGGTGTGGTTGTTCCACTACTCTCTATTTTTGTTTTCTTTCTTTCCCATGCTATTTCTGCTATTGCTACTTAACTTTGTCTCATTCTGCTCCTACGTCCTTTCTGCCCATACTTATCCTCTATGGAGGATGACATGGGCTTATTGGGCTTGCCCCATTTTTGCCTCTTCTTGAACCTATGGGCCTGCCTGCTGTTACTTCCTACCGGGTTGGCCCCTTAGGCCTTATTTTTTTTTCTCTCTTTCCTTTAGGGCTATTATAGTCCTTTGTTTCTACCATTGCTTACTAATCTCTTTTCTCCACCTCTCTTTATTGGTTACTAGGCTTTTTTGCTGTTGGACCTTTTTTTATCAAAAACGGGTATCAACACATCCCTAACGTTTTAGAATTTAGATTTTACCCCCTAAAATTTAGGTGTATTTGGATTTTACATCTCCAAATTTTGAAAATTTAGGGTGTAAAATCCAAACACTCATAAACTTTATGGAGTAAAATCCAAACACCCTAAAATTTATGGGGTAAAATCTAAATTTTGAAACTTTAGGATGTAAAATTTAAACATCCCTAAACTTTAGGAATGTAATTTGCAATTTACCCTAATTATTACTATTCCTAACATAAACTCCATTTAGCATTCCAAACATATCTTTAGTTGTCACCTATCATAGTTCTTAGTTGCAATGAAGCCCGAATAATTAAGTTCAAATACTAAAATTATGAACTTTATATGTCACCAAAAAACATAAATAAATAAATAACAAAAAACAAAAGAAAAATTATAATGCATCATGGAGATCAATTGTCCGACTGAATTGAAAGAGACTATCAAAAACAAATTGAAAGAGTATTAGTATTATTATAGATATAATCATAATTTATGGCTTTACAGTAGTGCGGGATCCACACTCAATGAAACATGATAAATATATTGGATGCATGGACAATTACTCTTTAACGCATCAAACATCTAATAAACTAATTGTTCCTTTAGACAAGTTGGGTTGTATTTTTAAATGCATATAGAAGGTGTTTTTTTTTTTTTTTTTTTTTTTTTTTTTTTTTTTTGACGTTTTGTAAACTATGATTGAGCCTAGATTTAATAAATATGAAACTAATATTTGGGACTATTATTAGATTTTTAGAGAGGAAAAGAAAATCAACAAGACAAGTTTCGGCTATGATATTACGTCCAAAACAATTATTTATCCAAAGCAAAGGTGGGGACACATTTCTTTCTATCTCCATGCTAGTATTTATTTTGGCAAGTAATCTCCAACCTTATTATAATGATCAAAGCCTTTGGCTTCATCCTTGTCCCTCCACATGCCCATGTATCTATTTGAAATACAAGCCAAAAGTGTGGATTACAACTTTTTATCCTGGAAAAGTATAAAAAATAGAGAGCACTAATTATATTATCAGTAAAATAAAGAGCATTTTATTGATTGATTGTGCCACTTGTATTGTAGCTTTAAACTTATAAAAATAATAAATAAGTAAATAAATAAAAATTGCATGATAAGATGTATGGTAGTCTAGTATATCTCTAGCTTGGTTTTTTACTCTTTTCTTCTCAAGTGCACGAATCTGGGCTGTTACTTTGCATGGACAGTAGTATGTATGTACTCGTTGGATTGAGAAACAATGTCCCAAAAAGAGTGGTTACAAATTGGCCTATAGTGCCGTCAAAATTTTTAACTATTGAAAGTATGAATCAATCTTATTAATTTAGAATTTTTTTTAATCAGAGAACTTAGCACTAAGAACAGAAGAACAAAATATAAATGCACATATATATATATATATATATATGTATACTAGCTCCTGAAACAGTACACAAACGACAAATTCAGTGCAAAAGCCTTCAGATCTATAGACGGGCCGGGTAGATACCTTATTTTGCACCCAGGGCTCAAATTTACAAATTAGGGACAAAACAGTAATTTTAACCATGAAAATGTAGAAACATCACCCGAAGTGTTAAATGAAAAATAACAATAACTTGAGTCAAAATAAAATAGAGCTCAGCGATTAAAATGTCATGTTGAATGCCAAAACCGGACTGTCGAATCAAAAGATCAAGCCATATTGCTAAAGGCATAGTAGCTAAATTGGCATATCTTCTTACACAAAGCATTTGGGAGCTCTAGCTTTAGAAGAAAAGAGTTCGAACCTACGAGATTAGCAACATATTATAACTATCTCTCTCTCAAAATAAAAATCAAGCTATATCAAATTTTAATGGTTAAGATACATTCTTGTAAACTATGGTTAAAAGTATATGTAATTATAACATTAATTATGATTGGTTTTAATTTTAATTAATTAGTATGTGTCGTATCACAATTTAAGATGAGGATGTATTAATTTGCACAAAATTTTTTGTGTGGATAATTATGGTTTTTGAATAATTAGTTAATTATCTCATAACATAGATGATTAATTAATTGAAATTGATAAAACGATCGATCCCCTACCGTGACCTTTTGACTGCAAAAGCAAGTAATGAGAATATACTCCTTTGTTTCGATTAACATATAGTAGTCCTTGGTTTCATATTTTTTGATGAAAGTGTTTCTAGCAAAATTATCGTGAAGTGCAAGAATTAACTTGTGCAACAGTCTCCTTCTAAAACGTACGTACACGTAAGTCCTACAAATTAATATGTAGTAAGACCTAAATTTTGAAAGAGATTAATACCGATATACCCTTCCATAGAGATGGTATCTCATGCGCCTGGCATATAAACAATTTTCTCTCCCTCCATGTGATTCCGCACTTGTCAGTGGGACAATGGTCTCATGCACTTGGCATGTAAACAATTTTCTCCCCCTCCATGTGATTCTAATGGCATGGACTATGAAGTGGGACACCAAAAATAAATAAAAAAGAGCTAAAAGTTTCAAGCAAGTGGTGTACTACTAATAATCCTAACAAGTACGTTCCCCCAGGTTTATCTATGGCCAAAAAACAAAAAGAAAAGGTGTGTGTACGTACAATGAAGAATGGCTGGACCAAAACCAAAACCAAAACCAAACCAAATTAACAAAGAAGCATGAAAAGACATCACCTTGCAAATTTGCAAAACATTATTTACATGGGCAGTGACAGTGAGAGAGAGAGTGGGCACAGTCTTGTTTTAGAGGGAAGATTGGGTTTAATTTTAAAGGGGTTGTGCACTGCGGGGACCGATTGGGACTTAGGCCCCGCCAATCACATGCCGCTTCTTTCTTTCGATTTATTTATTTGCATGTGTTTCTTTCTTTCTTTCTTTTTTATTATTTTTATTTTTTAGATAGATTTGAGTCCCCCCTACCATAACGCTAGATTTTTTATTTGATAACTTTTAAAGTGTGGAAGTGGTAGGTTCCTTTTTTTATTTATGTATTTGTTTGTTGCAATAAATATTATGGTTTGGCTTTCCTCTTGGAATAATGACACAGATAGTGACCTTTTCTTTTTCTTTTGTTTTTTTCTTTTTAATTTTAAAAATATTTTGCCTTTTTAAGTTTGATGGAGGACATTTATTAAAAAAAAAAAAAAGGGAATGAATGTCACTAGTGACATACGTTTATATATATAGATATATATATATATTCCTGATTTAAAACTAATCTTATTTGGAAAAATTGAACATGCAAAAATTTCATATTATTATAAAAATTTTCTTTAAATGGATTAATTATTAACCAATATCCTAAATGCATTCGCTTTTATTATTGTTTTCAGTATATAGTTCCCATATCCTGTCTTTATATTATGCTTTAATAAAATCACAGAGGCTTCATAAGTCATATAACTCTTTGATTTAGCAAAATTTTGGATTCTAACAATTTATTTATTTATAAAGAAAACATTTTTACGCATTTTTTGATGTTTAGTATGATAACAAAAAATAGAAGTTACCAAAAAAAATGTTTTTTTTTTTTTATAGTCAATAAAAAACAAATTTAATAAAACATAAAACGTTTCTAAAATATCACATACCAATATCACCACAAAAAATTCTCTCTCTCTCTCTCATTGACTGGCAGTTCCACTGTTCCACAATATATTGAATCTTTTTCAAGATGACTTTTTTTTTTTGCTTAAAACTAATCATTATAATAAAAAATTGTTATCTAATTTAGGGTCTATTAATGAATAAAAGTTTTTTTAATATAATAATTTAAAATTAAAGTAAATATTAATGTTTATTAATGCAAGCCAAGACAACAAAATATGTTTTTTAGCTCAGTTTTCATTGTCGTAAATCAAATACGAAAAAACAAATCAATTTTCTAGAAAATGTTTTTTTTGAATACAAGTTTTATATTTTGATATTTTCTACGTAAAGTTATTTTTTGTTGAAAGAAACAAGAATAAAATATTCCTCTACTCTTTTTGTTGAAAGAAACAAGAATAAAATATTCCTCTACTCTTGTCACACTCCAAATCCAAACCCAATGTATGAGTTGGGTACTTAGGTGCACACATATAAAGCTTCACCTTACAAGTGTGCAAAGTCTCAATAAAATTTCAACAGTTATCTTTAAAAGAGATGCAAATACATTCCAATGAATATTCTCACAGAAATAAAAAATTGATAGTTCATTTTTTGCTAACCTCCAAAAATTAATAGCTAAAAGATTGTGATTTTTTTAATAGAAAATCACAATTTATTGAGAAGTTCATAATTTCAAATCTCCCAACTATCGCGCGCTAGAAACCAGTGTCAAATCCTAATGCATTTCTCATGCACACTACCTGATCAACGATAACCCAAACTTGCTAATCTTTCACAAATTTGAAATATATAAGGACTGAGCTCAACAATTCAATAAGTAAACAAAATCCCAAATAATGGGATCAAGCATATACATAAGTGAAATAATTAAACTATATATATGATATAAAACTCATATGCTTAGAAATTGAATCTCGATTCAATTGGTAAATTAACATATATATAATTTACCAAGCAGAATTTGAAGGCTCGGCAAATCCCAGTAGATGATGTTTGTGATAGCTGTGGGGATCATCCGAAATCGATCTTGCATTGCTTATGGCTATGTGATCAAGCTCGATCGGTTTGGATGTCAGATGCGGGGTTCAGTTTTCTGGTTCAGAGAGATTGTCGATCCTTTTTTGAATTGTTGGAGGTTCTATTCAGTGAAGGGTCGGGTTATCAGATTGCCTTGTTTGCAACTGTGGCTTGGTGCTTATGGCAGAGATGGAATAGGATGCGGGAACATCTATTTTCATGGCAACTCCATGAAATTGGAGACAGAGCATAGGAGTTGGTTTTGGAGTTCTAGGCAGTGCATAAATAGGAGAGCCGGGAACCTGTTCGTCATCCACAGTGCGTTGGGCTCCTCTGCCTGAAGCAAGCTACAAAGCAAACTTTGATGCAGCTTTCTTTGAAGGCTCGGGTTCTGCAAGGATTGGTGTAGTATGTCGGGATCATACAGGGAATGTTATTGCGGCTTTGAGTCAAAAAAAACTGGCTCAAACCAATCAGTTAAAATGGTTGAAGCTCTGGCGGCACAAAGGGCAATAATCTTCGCAAGGGAGCTGAGCTTGTTTAACGTGATTATTGAAGGTGATTGTCTTCGTGTTTTGCAAGCTTTGAATTGTGCAGGACGCTGTCAAACTATGTTTGGCCACATTATCGATGAAACCAAGAGGCTTGAAGGTATGCTGCGGCGATGTCAGTTCAAGCATGTTCGACGGAAAGGGAATATCTTAGCTCATAGTTTAGGTAAAAGAGCAGTTTTATTTGCAGACAATGATGTATGGATAGAAGGTCTGCTTAGGGATTTAGATGATGCATTCTAATTTGACTTATCTTAATTTTTAATAATATTACACTTACCTTTTTCTTAAAAAAAAAAAAAACATACATATAATTTACAATGAATTTCAAAAAAAAAAAAAATCACTGTACTTAAAACAATGCATATATTTGATCAGATTTCTTATAATTAATAATCTTTATGATTATGGTCATTCCCATGACTAGGCCCATAACCAGCTGTAGGTCAATGATAAGGCCTAGAAGAAATTAGTTTCTATTCCAATGTGTACCTCCATTGGTGAGGAACTGAGGATTAAAGCATAACCAATTTGTACAATTGATTTCCAAAGTAAATCCAATTCATTTATGTGTGTGGGGCCCCAAATATTTAAACAATCCCGGCCCACTCTATAGCCGGCCCAAGGCCCGTGCTGAGGAGAATTTATAAACCGAGAGTAAAAAGGAAAAATCCCAAAGCCCTCAAGGGGCCTCGCCGAGGATGCCCACCTCCTCGGCGAACCGACATTGATGAAGGGAAAATATCTCCCATCCATTAAATGTACTCCACCAACATTCTGACCGCTTTGATGGTGAAGTGACCAACGAACCCAGGTGCCTTGGTCACTCCAACTAATAGAAAGCCTGCAAAGGCGGCTGAGAACTAACATAAAACCTGCAAAAGCAGATGATGGGACAAACCCTTATTCACAGTGACCGGATAACCGACAGATGGATGGCTGAGATTAACTAAAACAATACTATATAACCAAGAGGATTCCCAACATAAAGGGGATTCGGATAGGAGTCAGTCCTAAGAAAAAAGGACAAAATATATATCAACTCTAAGAAAAACAGATCCTCGGCCTGAGTCGAGGACAAATATGCTTCGCAAACACTTAACCAAAGTGATAATCATTCTTCACAAAAATACTTAGCCAAATTTCTTTGATAAGATGCCTATGAATTTCATGTCATCTATTATTTGTTGTAAGCTTCATATCAACCGTTGTTTGCTTCGATGATGCCTAGCCCTTTCTACCCACACTCTACAAATTTTTATTGTTAAGGGTCCATTACAAATTGAGTCCCTATAATTGGCGCCGTCTGTGGGGAGGACTTGTAGGCTAACAAGTGCGACGGTTGGTGTAAAAAAAAAAAAAAAAAAAAAAATCAAGAGCAACACCTTTTTTTTTTAAAAAAAAAAAAGAGAACGCACCAGACTAATATAGTTTACAACAATAACATTCATTCAGAAGTCTACAATCACAAGAAACAAGAATATGTGAAAAGTAAAAAAGAGACAAAACAAGTCTACTTCTTTATTAATATATGAAGAAAAAGTTAAATCTTTTACAAGTGATGCTCGTGGGGCTTGTTCTAAAGCTAACTACAAAGACAGACGCTTAGCAAAGCTGGCAGAGGAACAAAAGATAGACAGAAGTGAAGCAAGAGAGGAGGAAAGGGAGGAAAGAAAGCTGGTAGAGGAATAAAAGATAGAAAAGAAGGCTCGTTGAGGAGCAAAAATAGAAGAGATAAAAGGAAAAGGGAAAATAGAGGGCAACATGGGAGGCGGAAGAGGCCGCGGCACAGGACGGCTCCACTTCTGGGTTCCGCCTGATTTCCCTTCCACCCCCATCGTTGCCGGCTTGGAGGGTCAGCGGCCCATGCCCAAGGGGAGGAGGTTACGTTCTTTCTGAATCCTCCTCCAAACGATGAGGAGGGCTCCACCTCTAATTAGGTTGAAAAGAAGGAGATTCTTCGGACCTCTCCTACCCCAACCCCAACGTGACGTTCGAGGTCGGAGTGCCATCCTCGGCTCCTGATAGGGGCTCAACATCCTCGGAAATGCCCTTTCCAAGGGCCAATTCATTAGAAGAGGCACAAACCGCTATTTCTGGCAGATCCTCTGGGCAATATTTCTGGGAGAAGTTTAAGAAGGATGTTTGTTGAGTGTGAAGGAAAAAGTTGCCCCAAGAACGCCTTTTATATAGGGCGAAAAGTTGGTGAGAGCCAATCCACATTAATTCCAAGGGAGAGATTTCCGGAGGCAATAATTTCGCCCAAATTCCTAAGGGGCTTATCCACCGTTAGATCCTCGTAAATCCACGGCTGATATTAATGATGCGGCGCCTCGTTAATGCGGAGGCACCGAAGCGTCAGAACGCGTTACTCAATCGACACAAGAGACGCTTCGTGATCAGAAAGGTCACGTCAAACGAAGAGGCAGAACAGAGCAAAGTCTTATCCTACGCCAACTCCAACTTGCGTGTGTCATTATGTTGCATGAAAAGTGTATTTAATTAATGTTTATTATAGATTATAGCGATGTAGAATTAAATAGCAACGGATAAATAAATGAGAAAACTAGGTACTGGACAGAACCAAGGTATTGCATGGTCCTCGGACCCAAGCCTCAGGGGAAACTAGATACTTCTGATGGATTTAAATGTGAATGCAGCGGAAAATAAGTTTTGAAACGGATCTACTTCATTCGATATTGATAACATGCATAAAGTAAATTTTAGAATTTAAGAACAAGAGATCGTACCTTGAAGCGGTGAATTCCAAAACCGAAGATTGAAGCACTTGGGAATACTTTTAATCTTCACTCCAATTCCACTAACGCCCAAGATGTGTGGTCTCTCAATTGGTAACAAAGGGATTATATGAGAGTAACTTTCACTCACTTCCACACCATTTTCAATGATGTTTTTCTTACCAATACATTTCTGTACGTTTTTCCCTTTGTATCTAACCAATATATCTAATTGGGCTGGCCTTTTGGGCTTTACCAATTGGGCTTAAGTGTGTGGCTTGGAGTGGGACCAAAAGGGACCAATAAGACACTAGCTCCAATAGGCCTTGGACTTTTCTGTCAACTCTTGACAAGTCCAAAGTTACCATTAACTATATTTAATACCACTATATAAATATAGTTGCACTCTAGGTCTTATCTATATATTATGTCCCAACACTTTATTATACATGCTACCCCTTCATAAAATATTCGTAGTAATACAAAGTTAATAATGTAGACTGTCACTTTGTAAATTACTACATCTTGATCCTTGAGTACTCGGTTTAATCCTTTAATGTTATTCATTATATATTTATGAAATCCTATTCCATAAATATATACTTTAGTCTCACTAAAGTGGTTAGGCCTAACTCTCTGAATAACAAACTCATTAAACTTATCTCAAGGGAATACTTTATATCTCCGTTAAGAGACTATGAATTCCATCTTGAGAATACATGTTCCATCAACACTTAATGTGGATGCTCAACATACTGAGGTTTTGACCATTACTTTAGTTCTCACTCCTAATATATCAAAGCAACCTACACCTCATGATCCAGTTCATTATTCTCTCAGGATTAAGAGTTCATGCAAATACAAGTCATGAGATTTATTATTCATTTGACAGTCCTTAGGCAAATAACAAATCTCACGGCGGTCCAGTTCAATATGTCTTAACTCTTAAAACATATTAACACATCAACTAGAAGTCTCCACTTTCATGATCAAGACAAATCATCGTAGTTGATATGTTATAGTCTTCGCAGATGAAACGCCCAATTTCATCACCGACTATGAACTATAATTCTGAGTTTACAAAGAACTTGTGATTTATGTCTTCTATGACTTTTCACATAAATCACATACAATGCATCTCATAGACTATATGATAATGTCCGAATATTCATGTTACCACTATTTCAGAT
Organism: Quercus gilva; assembly: GCA_023621385.1. Taxonomy (NCBI): domain Eukaryota; kingdom Viridiplantae; phylum Streptophyta; class Magnoliopsida; order Fagales; family Fagaceae; genus Quercus; species Quercus gilva. The sequence continues at coordinate 31,083,187 of CM042482.1, read as the reverse complement.
AATAATAAAACAAATCTATTAAATACAATATTAAGTCATACATAATGTCATACACAATGTCAAACTTAATATCATACACAGCACCACTCAATAGGATTTAAGGACACTAATCCTAACAATCTCCCACTTGCCCTAAAGACTATTGTGCACTAATCTAACTCTCATTCCCTCCAAATGTGACTCGAAAGTCCTTTGAGGCAAGGCTTTAGTAAATGGATCTGCCAGATTGTTTGCACTTTCAATCTTTGCTACCACCACATCTCCACGAGCAACAATATCTCGAATGATATGGTACTTCCTCTCAATGTGTTTTCCTTTCTTGTGATTTCTTGGATCTTTAGATTGTGCAACTGCTCCACTGTTATCACAAAACAATGTGATTGGAACTTGCTCCATTCTTATCACACCAAGGTCAGAAAGGAATTTCTTGAACCATATAGCTTCCTTTGCTGCTTCACAAGCAGCAACATATTCTGCCTCCATGGTGGAGTCTGCAATACAAGATTGCTTAATACTCTGCCAACTAATGGCTCCACCTCCCAAGGTGAAAACACATCATGAAGTGGATTTTCTGAAATCTAGATCCGATTGAAAATCTGAATCTGTATAGCCAATAGGAATCAAATCCTCACAATGGTAAACAAGCATATAATCTCTCGTTCTCCGTAGATACTTGAGAATATGCTTTACAGCTTGCCAATGTTTTGGTCCTGGATTTGATTGATATCGGCTGACCATGCCAACTGAATAGCAGATATTTGGTCTAGTACAAAGCATGGCATACATGAGACTTTCTACTGCAGAAGTATAAGGAACTTGTTTCATCATATCTACTTCCTCTTGAGTCTTAGGCCTTTGGTCATCAGATAGAGGAACTCCATATCTGAAAGGAAGCAATCCTTTCTTGGAGTTTTGCATGCTAAACCGTTCTAGAACCTTATTTATATATCCAGCTTGTGATAAGCCTAACATCTTATTCTTGCGATCTCGCCAAAGCTTGATCCCTAAAATAAAGTTAGCCTCACCCAAGTCTTTCATATCAAATTGGCTTGACAACCAAACCTTTACAGATGACATTACCCCTACATCATTTCCAATGAGTAGAATATCATCAACATAAAGCACTAGGAACATTACTACTTTATCTTTATGTCTTTTGTACACACATGGTTCATCAAGATTTTGTTCAAAACCAAATGTCTTGATTGCTTGATCAAATCTGATGTTCCATGACCTAGAAGCTTGCTTAAGTCCATAAATGGACTTTTGCAACTTGCATACCATATGCTCTTGGTTCTTTGCTATGAAACCTTCCGGTTGCATCATATAGATTTCCTCTTCAAGATTGCCATTAAGAAATGCAGTCTTGACATCCATCTGCCAAATCTCATAATCAAAATGAGCAGCAATGGATAAGAGAATTCTGATAGATTTGAGCATTGCTACTGGAGAAAAGGTTTCATCATAATCAATACCTTCTTTTTGAGTATACCCTTTCGCCACTAGCCTTACTTTAAAGGTTTCAACCTTTCCATCTATTCCTCTCTTCCTCTTTTAAACCCATTTGCAACCAACAGGTTTAATGCCGTTAGGTACTTCTACAAGATCCCAAACATGATTGAAATACATGGAATCTAATTCAGATTTCATAGCTTGGACCCAATGATGTGTATCTACATCATTCATTGCTTCATCATATGTGTAGGGATCCGATTTAACCTCTTCTGAGATAGTTTCATAAGTTTCTCCCAAACCTATGAATCTTATAGGAGGCCGAACAATTCTCCCACTACGACGAGGCACCTGAGTACTAGACATATCACGAGTAGTATCTTGTGGTGTATTTAATACAGCCACATCATCCCTAGTTTCATCTATTAGTTGTTCATTTACAGGTTCATTCATTTCAGCCAACACAACTCTACTTCTAGGAGTAAAATTATTCATATAGTCATTTTCTAAGAATTTAGCATTTGTACTAACAAAAACTTTGTTATCTTTATGACTATAGAATAAATAATCCCTAGTTTCTTTTGGATAACCTACAAGCAAACACACTTCTGATTTTGGTTCCAATTTATCAAGCTTCCCTTTTAACACATGTGCAGGACAACCCCAAATGTGGAGATATTTCATGCTAGGCTTACGCCCACTCCACATTTCCATGGGTGTTTTGGGAACAGATTTTGATGGAACTAAATTCAAAAGATGTATTGCTGTTTCTAAGGCATAACCTCAAAAAGAAATAGGTAAAGTTGAATAACTCATCATGGACCTAACCATTTCTAAAAGAGTCCTATTCCTTCTTTCTGCTACACCATTCTGTTGGGGAGTACCAGGTGCAGCCAATTGGGATACAATTCCATTTTAAGATAAGTAATCCTTAAAATCCCCAAGAAGGTATTCACCACCACGATCAGATCGAATGGCTTTTATGCGTTTACCTAATTGATTCTTAACTTCAGCCCTAAACTCTTTGAACTTTTCAAAGGCTTCGGACTTCCGTCTCATCAGGTACACATAACCATATCTTGAGTAATCATCAGTAAAAGTGATGAAATACTCATAGCCACCTCTTGCCTGGATTGACATAGGACCACAAACATCAGAATGCACTAGCTCTAGTAAACCTTGGGCTCTTCTACCTTTTGCATTAAAAGGTCGTTTGGTTATTTTACCTTCCAAACAAGATTCACAAACTGGTAATTCATCAAAGTCCATGGGCTTTAAAAGTCCATCTTTGATCAGTCTTTGAATCCTATTTGAATTAATATGACCCAAACGCAAGTGCCAAAGATATGCATCACTAGTAGAAGGAAATTTTCTCTCATGAGAGTTAGCATCTAATTCAGAATTATATAATTCATGCTTATCAGGAGTTAACATATAAAGACCATCCACAATATTGCCAGAACAGATAAACATTTTATCCTTCTTTATTACAACATTGTCTTTCAGGATAACACAATATCCATGTTTACCTAAGTAAGTAGCATAAATTAAATTCCTACGAACATTAGGTACATACAAACAGTCTTCTAATATTAGAACTCTAGATACAAAACATAAACTATAAACACCAACAGCTACAACTGGAATCCTGCTCCTATCAGCCAAAGTAAGAAACAACTCCCCTTCTTTAAGCTTTCTGGTCTCTTGAAACCCTTGCAAAGAATTGCAGATATGATTAGTACAACCTGAATCCACACACCAGGAATCCGTGGGATTCTGTACCAAACATATTTCAAGAAGGAATGTATTATTCATACCTTTATTCTTGGCAGCCTTGAATACTGGACAATTCCTCTTCCAATGTCCTTTCTCACCACAATGGAAACACTTTCCTTTGATCTTCTTTCCTTTATCAGCAACCCCCAAGGCAATTTGTTTACCCTCTTGTTTTGTGAAGTCCTTCTTCTTCTTCTTCTTCTTACCCTTGCCTTTTGACTTAGGTTGAGAAGTAGAAGCTTCACCAACATTGGCTTCAACATTGGAAGTACCAAGAATGCCTTCTGCCGCTACCAATTCATTCATTAATTCAGACAAGGTATAAATCTTTTTGTTCATATTATAGTTCAGTTTGAATTCCTTGAATGATTCTGGTAGCGACTGGAGTATCATATCCACTTGGGATTCTCCATCTATATCGCACCTAAAACTTCCAATGTATTCAGATGAGAGATCATTGTAAGACAATGCTCCCTCACTGAAGTACCTTCAGCCATTCTGGTATTATAAATTTGCCTCATGGTCTCTTGCCTTGCAAAACGGCCTTGCTCACCAAACATCTCCTTCAGACTTTGCATAATGTCTGAAGCTAGTTCTACATCCTGCATTTGATGCTGTAGAACATTTGAGATAGATGCTAGGATGTAGCACTTGGCCATCTCATTAGATTTCTGCCAACGATCTTATCGTTGTTTTACCTCAGGAGGTGCATCTAATGAAGGAAAGCTAGGACATGGTTTAGTAAGAACATATTTATGCTCTTCAGTAGTGAGAACTATGTCCAAGTTTCTTTTCCAGTCAACATAGTTGGATCCAGTCAGTTTGTTTTGATTAAGAATAGTTACAAGTGGACTAAATGATGCCATGTTCTATATCTGAAAACAATAAACATGAATATAATCAATAAACTGGACATTATCAATTTAGCATATAAACATATAGTATGGAACCTTAATAAAACCATAATATAATATATGCAACGACAACCCAATCCCGCAATTAATATTCCTCGGAAGCGAGGTCATACCAATCACTATGATTAGGTGAGAAACATTCTCATTATTAATGCTATCATGGTAAGAGTTACCAAACAAAAATAATTTGTCGTTTTCCCTTCAACCTCTAAGTAATAATGACATAGCTCCAAAGGAAGGTTAACATTACACTTAGTCTAGTGTACACCATTGCCTAGAATCAATGTGAATAACCAAGTAACTCCACGGAAGCGTGGTCGTTCTCAGTATAAAACACATTTCATCTATCCCTAAGAAGTTTAACCCGTAGTACCATGAATCAAACACCCTCCGAAGGGAGCAAGGCATATACGCCAAGACGAGGTGCTTAATCACACTACTTTAAACCAACAATGGAGGCCATAAGATACAACCCTTGTATCTCTCTCCCACTAGATGTTTTAAAAGAAAGGTTTTTAGTTTTAAAACATGCATAATTTAATTACACATTGTCTTACTCTTTTAATCATGTGAAAACAATTAGAAAAATTTCTAATTTTCTTTCTTTCGATCGATCGAAAGTGCCCCTCGATCGATCGAAAAAATTAAGAAATTCGAACTTGATCATCTGACTCTTTCGATTGATACTCGATTGCCTCTCGATCGATCGAAAAACAGATTCGATCGATCGACTAGCAATCAAAAATCAATTGATCTAAAAAGTCTGATCACTGTCTCATTCGATCGATCGAAAGTGATTTTTGATCGATCGAAAATCGCGAATTTCAAATTTCCAGAATTCTTCCTAAGGCAGTTTTCTTCGTTTTCATGAACGAACATTCAACATTTGAACATTACAGACAGAGTTTGATGTCAAAACTGAAATTCATTGATGCTAATGCCTAAAGATTCAATTTAACATACTTAAATTTAAATTTAAACAACATTATCACATCAATTTCAGTCTTCATTAAAACATAGTTTCAACAACATGCAGAAAATTAAGAAACATAATCTTCTAGCAATGTGAAACTATCATCTCTAATTCTAAAACTCACAAAACATGTTAAACAATACGAAATTGAAGACCGCTCTGATACCATTTAATGGATTTAAATGTGAGTGCAGCGGAAAATAAGTTTTGAAACGGATCTACTTCATTCGATATTGATAACATGCATAAAGTAAATTTTAGAATTTAAGAACAAGAGATCGTACCTTGAAGCGGTGAATTCCAAAACCGAAGATTGAAGCACTTGGGAATACTTTTAATCTTCACTCCAATTCCACTAACGCCCAAGATGTGTGGTCTCTCAATTGGTAACAAAGGGATTATATGAGAGTGACTTTCACTCACTTCCACACCATTTTCAATGATGTTTTTCTTACCAATACATTTCTGTACATTTTTCCCTTTGTATCTAACCAATATATCTAATTGGGCTGGCCTTTTGGGCTTTACCAATTGGGCTTAAGTGTGTGGCTTGGAGTGGGACCAAAAGGGACCAATAAGACACTAGCTCCAATGGGCCTTGGACTTTTCTGTCAACTCTTGACAAGTCCAAAGTTACCATTAATTATATTTAATACCACTATATAAATATAGTTGCACTCTAAGTCTTATCTATATATTATGTCCCAAGACTTTATTATACATGCAACCCCTTCATAAAATATTCGTAGTAATACAAAGTTAATAATGTAGACTGTCACTTTGTAAATTACTACATCTTGATCCTTGAGTACCCGGTTTAATCCTTTAATGTTATTCATTATATATTTATGAAATCCTATTCCACAAATATATACTTTAGTCTCACTAAAGTGGTTAGGCCTAACTCTCTGAATAACAAATTCATTAAACTTATCTCAAGGAAATACTTTATATCTCCGTTAAGAGACTATGAATTCCATCTTGAGAATACATGTTCCATCAACACTTAATGTGGCTGCCCAACATACTGAGGTTTTGACCATTACTTTAGATCTCACTGCTAATATATCAAAGCAACCTACACCTCATGATCCGGTTCATTATTCTCTCAGGATTAAGAGTTCATGCAAATACAAGTCATGAGATTTATTATTCATTTGACAGTCCTTAGGCAAATAACAAATCTCACGGCGGTCTAGTTCAATATGTCTTAACTCTTAAAACATATTAACACATCAACTAGAAGTCTCCACTTCCATGATCAAGACAAATCATCGTAGTTGATATGTTATAGTCTTCGCAGATGAAACGCCCAATTTCATCACCGACTACGAACTATAATTCTGAGTTTACAAAGAACTTGTGATTTATGTCTTCTGTGACTTTTCACATAAATCACATACAATGTATCTCATAGACTATATGATAATGTCCGAATATTCATGTTACCACTATTTCAGATAATAATAAAACAAATCTATTAAACACAATATTAAGTCATACATAATGTCATACACAATGTCATACACAATGTCAAACTTAATATCATACACAGCACCACTCAATAGGATTTAAGGGCACTAATCCTAACAACTTCAGATGACAATGAGAAAACTAGGTACTGGATAGAACCTAGGCATTGCATGGTCCTCGAACCCAAGCCTCAGGGGAAACCAGATACTTCAGATGACAATGAGAAAACTAGGTACTGGACAGAACCAAGGCATTGCATGGTCCTCGGACCCAAGCCTCAGGTGAAACCAGATACTTCAGATGACAATGAAAAAACTAGGTACTAGACAGAACCTAGGCATTGCATGGTCCTCGGACCCAAGCCTTAGGGGAAACCAGATACTTCAGATGACAATGAGAAAATTAAGTGTTAGACAGAACCTAGGCATTGTATGGTCCTCGGACACTAGCCTCAGGGGAAACTAACAACTTAGAATGAGAAAACTAGGTACTGGACAAAACTAAGGCATTGCATGGTCCTCGGACCCAAGCCTCAGGGGAAATCAGATACTTCAGATGACAATGAAAAAACTAGGTACTGGACAGAACCAAGGCATTGCATGGTCCTCGGACCCAAGCCTCAGGGGAAACTAGATACTTTAGATGACAATGAGAAAACTAGGTACTGGACAGAACCAAGGCATTGCATGGTCCTCGGACCCAAGCCTTAGGGGAAACCAGATACTTCAGATGACAATGAAAAAACTAGGTACTGGACAGAACTTAGGCATTGCATGGTCCTCGGACCCAAGCCTCAGGGGAAACCAGATACTTCAGATGACAATGAGAAAATTAAGTGTTAAACAGAACCTAGGCATTGTATGGTCCTCGGACACTAGCCTCAGGGGAAACTAACAATTTAGAATGAGAAAACTAGGTACTGGACAGAACCAAGGCATTGCATGGTCCTAGGACCTAAGCCTCAGGGGAAATCAGATACTTCAGATGACAATAAAAAAACTAGGTACTGGACAGAACCTAGGCATTGCATGGTCCTCGGACCCAAGCCTCAGGGGAAACCAGATACTTCAGATGACAATGAGAAAATTAAGTGTTAGACAGAACCTAGGCATTGTATGGTCCTCGGACACTAGCCTCAAGGGAAACTAACAATTTAGAATGAGAAAACTAGGTACTGGACAGAACCAAAGCATTGCATGGTCCTCGGACCCAAGCCTCAGGGGAAACCAGATACTTCAGATGACAATGAGAAAACTAGGTACTGGACAGAACCAAGGCATTGCATGGTCCTCGGACCCAAGCCTCAGGGGAAACCAGATACTTCAGATGACAATGAGAAAACTAGGTACTGGACAGAACCTAAGCATTGCATGGTCCTCGGACCCAAGCCTCAGGGAAAACCAGATACTTCAGATGACAATGAGAAAATTAAGTGTTAGACAGAACCTAGGCATTGTATGGTCCTCGGACACTAGCCTCAAGGGAAACTAACAACTTAGAATGAGAAAACTAGGTACTGGACAGAACCAAGGCATTACATGGTCCTCGGACCCAAGCCTCAGGGGAAACCAGATACTTCAGATGACAATGAGAAAACTAGGTACTGGACAGAACCAAGGCATTGCATGGTCCTCGGACCCAAGCCTCAGGGGAAACCAGATACTTCAGATGACAATGAGAAAACTAGGTACTGGACAGAACCTAGGCATTGCATGGTCCTCGGACCCAAGCCTCAGGGGAAACCAGATACTTCAGATGACAATGAGAAAATTAAGTGTTAGACAGAACGTAGGCATTATATGGTCCTCAAACACTAGCCTCAGGGGAAACTAACAATTTAGAATGAGAAAACTAAGTACTGGACAGAACCAAGACATTGCATGGTCCTCGGACCCAAGCCTCAGGGGAAACCAGATACTTCAGATAACAATGAGAAAACTAGGTACTGGACAGAACCAAGGCATTGCATGGTCCTCGAACCCAAGCCTCGGGGGAAACCAGATACTTCAGATGGCAATGAGAAAACTAGGTACTGGACAGAACCAAGGCATTGCATGGTCCTCGGACCCAAGCCTCAGGGGAAACCAGATACTTCAGATGACAATGAGAAAACTAGGTACTGGACAGAACCTAAGCATTGCATGGTCCTCGGACCCAAGCCTCAGGGAAAACCAGATACTTCAAATGACAATGAGAAAATTAAGTGTTAGACAGAACCTAGGCATCGTATGGTCCTCGGACACTAGCCTCAGGGGGAAACTAACAATTTAAAACAAGAAAACTAGATACTGGACAGAACCTAGGCATTGCATGGTCCTCAGACCCAAGCCTCAGGGGAAACCAGATACTCCAGATGAGAAAATTAAGTGTTAGACAGAACCTAGGCATTGTATGGTCCTCGGACACTAACCTCAGGGGAAACTAACAACTTAAAGTGAGAAAACTAGATACTGGACAGAACCAAGGCATTGTATGGTCCTCGGACCCAGGCCTCTAGGGAAAACCAGATACTTCAAAGACCAAGTGGTAAGTAAAACTTAAGCACTATATGGTCCAAAGACTTAAGCCAATAGGAAGACCACTCCCTCACAAATACTAAACACTAAGAAAAGCCAAGGTCTTGTATGGTCTTCGGACCCAAACCTATGTTGAAACTGGTCATTATAGAGCGATATAAGCGCTGAACGGAACCAGGGTCCTTATACCGACCACGAACCCAAATCTACGGCAAAGCCAACCCTTTTAACGCTAAATAATGAGCACTGTCAGGAACGAAAACCACAAAAAAATGAGTGCTAAAGCGCGAGCAACTTAAACCTATCCCTCCTAGAAGAACCAATAAGAAGCTCGGGCAGAAAAAATATAAACTAGAAAGATAAAAGCACTGTAAAAACAAGGAAAAATTCCTCGGACAGGCCCCCGGCGCCAGAAACAAATTGCAAGAACAGTTGAAGTAACAGTAACACTAACAGCGAGGTAAGGCTCAAACAGGGCATGAAAATGTGCCGAGAAAGTCAAAATCCTCCTCCCCGCCCTAGAGTTCGTGCAGCAGAATTTTGAGGGGCTATTGTGGGACCCCAAATATTTAAACAATCCCAGCCCACTCTATAGCCGGCTCAAGGCCCGCGCTGAGGAGAATTTATAGATTGAGAGTAAAAAGGAAAAATCCCAAAGCCCTCAAAGGGCCTCGCCGAGGATGCCCACCTCCTCGGCGAACCGACGTTGATGAAGGGAAAATATCTCCCACCCATTAAATGTACTCCACCAACATTCTGACCGCTTTGATGGTGAAGTGACCAGCGAACCCAGATGCCTTGGTCACTCCAACTAATAGAAAGCCTACAAAGGCGGCTGAGAACTAACATAAAACTTGCAAAAGCAGATGATGGGACAAACCCTTAGTCACAGTGACCGGATAACCGACAGATGGATGGCTGAGATTAACTAAAACAATACTATATAACCAAGAGGATTCCCAACATAAAGGGGATTCGGATAGGAGTCAGTCCTAAGAAAAAAATGACAAAATATATATCAACTCTAAGAAAAACAGATCCTCGGCCTGAGTCGAGGACAAATATGCTTCGCAAACACTTAACCAAAGTGATGATCATTCTCCACAAAAACACTTAGCCAAATTTCTTTGATAAGCCTATGAATTTTATGTCATCTATTATTTGTTGTAAGCTTCATATCAACCGTTGTTTGCTTCGATGATGCCTAGCCCTTTCTACCCACACTTTACAAATTTTTATTGTTAAGAGTCTATTACAAATTGAGTCCCTACAAAGTGCATATCCAAAAATCATGTATCATAACATTACAATTCAAACAAATATCGTAGTCAAAATTTTTTTTTTTTTCTTTTCACAAAATTTACACATGCTTTATCCGAGTATGAAGAAAATAGAAACTTTCTAAATGACCAACTGAATCAAATTAATTTATATTATCTCAACAAGGAAGATATTATAGTTAGAGCATCCACATCAGATGTGGCAAAAAAAATGTCATTTTGCTACACCAAAATCCTACTTTATTATTTTACCACATCGTTTTACAATATCCCATTTATCAGATGTCTTATCATTCAATTCTATACATTAAAATAATATTTACTACACATTAAAATATTATATTATCTCCTCCCCCATTATCAACAACAACAGCAACAACATCAACGGCACAACCACCAGCCACCAATATCCACTGCCGCAACAACACCTCTACTGCAAACCAACCACTATAATTACTCACCAATATCAGATCAACCCCAATTGCAAAAAAAAAAAAAAAAAAAAACAAAAAAAACAAAAAAAAACCCACAACCAGAGAGAGGCAGAGTGAAAGGCGGACAGAAAGGAGAGGGAAGAGGGTGAGAACGATGGTGGCCTCGGGGTGAGATCACCTACCAAACCTAAACTTATCACCGGCTAAACCCACTTTCAAGCTCACATTGCCAAGCACCACCTTCAACCACCAAATCCACCAACCACTGGCCGTTGTTAAAACCCATCTACCACCATCGATGAACCCAAGAGAGAGATTCACCACTATAGTAAACCCAACAAACCCGTCTACAACCATCGATGAATCCGACGCCACCGATTTCGACGAAGTCACGACTGCCTTTCCTCTTCTCTTGACTACCGCCGCCGCCGCCTTCTTTTTGCTCGCGTCCAATTGTGAGAAGAGGAAGAACACGGGTTGGGAACTTGGGAAAGAGAGACAGATTCTGAGAAGAGAGAGAAAAAATAAAATAAAGAAATGAGAGAAGAGAGAAAAGTCGAATAAAATAGTATTTTTCGGTTTGGCATTTGTGTTCGTATTGTTGCAAATTTGCAACGGTACGAACACAAATGGTAAAAATTTGGCACATATTGAACATCTGATGGGAGGTATTTTTTGTGTTTGGTGTGCCAAATATTTGGCATTTGGCACATTTGGCACATCGGCTGTGGGTGCTCTTATGTTCTTTAAATCAGTGTAATTAAAATAGTTAAATAAAAAATTATAAGAATGATAAAGAGATATTTAAGAAATAAAACATCATCGACAAAATTTAGGTACAGTATTTTAGGTGCCGTTCCTTAAGTTTCCCTCTTAAAATTCAGCCTTATGGCTACTTAACTAAAAAATACATTTTCATTCCATGAGAAAAAATCCACATGGCAGAATCTTAAAAGGGGAACCTAAGGAACAATACTTAAGTACTGTACTTAAGTCTTACTCAAACATCGTATATATATATATATATATATTTGGGGTTGGGTTCATGTTACACTTAGTGTAACTCTAAGTAATGTTACACCACCCATTAACTTGTTATTGAATTCATATTTTGAAAATCTAACTGTTGAATTAAATGTTCTATATTCTTAATATGTATTCCAATTTTCATGCCAATCAGATGTAATTTGCCATTTGATTCATAAACTCATCTTTTAAACATTATTTTAAACTATAAAAAATTGAATTTAAACAATTGATTGATGACATGGCTATTGATTTTTGATCATCTTTAAATTTTGTAAGGACGTAGAATATACGAAGATAATATAATCCAACGGTGGATTTATCAAAATTCATATTTAATTAAAAAATATCGAGTAGTATAATATTACTTAGAATTACACCAGGTATAATTTGAACCTAACATACGAAAGTATAACCAGTAAAAAAATGTTACATACATCAATTGATGCTTACTTTCAAAACTCTTGCAAGTCGTCAAAGACACTCCAGGCAACCTAAAATATATCATAATCAATTTAATTATTAAGAAGGTCACCCAAAAAAAATTACTAAAAATATGTTATTCTTGGACCTATCTATTTTAAATCACTAGATCAATATTAAAAAAAAAAACAAAAAAAAACAAACAAACAAACAAACAAACAAACAAACAAAGAGACGGTTTTGAGGGTACTGACCTCAATATCTTCAATCCACTTCTCCATATAATCCTTGGATAGTTGTCTCTCTAGAGTTTTCTAAGTCAGAAACAACTAACAAGTCTAATGGATTGCTAGTTATGGCTTTTATTTTTCATTTTTTGATAATTCACTTGATAATAACAAGTCTGATGGATTCCTAGTTATGGCTTCTATTTTTCATTTTTTGATAATCCACTTGATACAAACAAGTGGGTAGGTGTATTTAATCTTGATTCTCCTCGTAAAAGAGATTAAGTAATGTCTTTGAGTTACAATACTCTTAGTTGGTGGCTATAATTTTTAACGTAAAGAATATATACTAATAATCCCAAATGTAAAAATTATGAAGCTGTCCATTTTAAACTTATTTTTCCTTAATTTGGAAGTGATATCACAATTTCATTATTTTTTCCCATGTACAAATCAATTTTTGGATTGCACTAATAATATTTTATCATTTTGATTATGCTTTGTTGACATCAAAATTTATATTGAAGTTTAAGTGATAGTTTAGCAGTAATTGTATTATTTATAGTATCTCATGTTTGAAATTCGAATCATAACTTTTTTCTCCTACTATCAATAAATACATAAAAAGAAAAAATTTGTAATAAATTAAAAAGGGTGAGTAAAGCCTTCATGTCTTGAATTTAAGGGTAATGTTTGGATAGAAAGCATGGGAGAGAATGGAAGAAAAATAATTTATTTTCCTTTGTTTAGTTCAAAGTAAATGGAGGAGATAAAGGAAATGTGGAGAGAAATAATTTTTATGAGTCCCACCAATTTTTTATTTTTTACTGCCCTCCAAATTCATAAAATTGCTTTTATACTCTTAGAAAACTTTGAATTTTTGATGAAATTACCTTTATATCCTCATAAATAATTATTAATTTATAATTTATAAAGATAAAAATAAAAAATATTATTATTTAATTATCTCTCTCTTTTACTCTTTCTTTTTCATTTTCCTAGACTTTTTTTTCTTTCTTTTCTTTTTCCTTCCGTCTTACCAAACATTACCTAAGATTATTGGGCTATAAAAAAAAGTCAAGAAATACAAAAATCTAGAAGATCTAACCAAAAGGAAAAAAGACTTGAGGGGAAAAAAAGAAAAAAAAAAAAAAAAAAAAAGGCGAAAATGCACTTTTGGTCCTTACATTTTGGGTCAATTCCCCTTTTGGTCTCAAAATTGATTTTGTTACTAGTGTAGTCCCTATAAAAAGAAAATCATTTTTAAAATGGTCCTTGCCATCAATCTACTAACGGAAACCTTTTATGTGGCAGACGGAATTCTATGCTTGTTGACATGACACTGACATGACTATTAAAATATTATTAAAAATAATTATTTGGCATTTTTAAATGCCACATCAACATTTTAATTTTTTTTTTATAACAAAGCCATGTCAGAAATTTTATATAAAAAAAATAAATTTAAAAAAAACCTTAAATCTAATTTAATAAAAAAAAATTTATTACTTATCATTATTATTTTTCATAAGAACATTACAAGTTATTCTTCGTGTTCTTCCCAGATCAAACCCAGCAACTGAGAACTTAAACCCAGATTACAAGAACACAAACCTAGCAACCAAGAACTCAAACCCAGAGTACAACAACACAAACGAAAAAAGAAAAGAAAAAAGAAATAGAGATCAAACACAAACACAGACCCAAATCACAAATAGAGATCAAACACAAACGAAACCTAGATCACAACCCAAGCCAAAATCATCAACGGACCCAACCACCGATCCATATTCACAACGCCCACATGCAAGACTCCAAATTTTTCCCATTGTTTTCACGGCATCAAGACTCCACGGCCTCTATAATCAAAACCTCGAAGATCAGCCTCTTGAACTGCTCACTGCTAGTCAATATCGAGTGAGGTAGAAAGAGGTGTGAGAACCACTAATCTCGGCTTCACAACCACGGATCTAGGCTCCAATATCGAATTAGTGATTGGGTTTCATACAACGGAGCCATAACTACACAGAAACAAAACTATGGGTTTTCTTTTTGGGGTTTCGTACATCGAATCAGTGGACCTTCTCAATGGGTTTGATGGGTCAATGAGTTTTCTTTCTTTCACGGCAACGGCAACCTTATCCCTAAGTCTTGAACGAGTTCGACGGCGACGACCTCATCACTGAGTCTTGAACGAGATTAGAGAGAGTTTGGGTCAGATCAAAGTTTGGCGGATCGACAGAGATGAGATTTTGAGATTAGAGAGAGTTTAGGTGTGAGAAAGCTTCTGTCGAGGGTGAAGAGAGAAAGAGAGAATTAGAGATAGAGAGAGTTTAAAGATGTTTTATCTGATCACTGATGAGGTTAAAGAAAAAGAAAAAGAATTAAGGTTAAAGAAAAAGAAAAAGAATTAAAAGGATAATTATTTTTGTTTTTTAAGAAATAATTTTAATTAAATTTAATTTCTTTTTATAAATTTTATGATGAGAAATTTTTAAAATTTAAATGCTGACATGGCATTTAAAAATGCCAAATAATTTTTTTAAATAATATTTTAAGAGAAATGATATATCCACAACATTTTTACAATAAATCCTAAGTGGCAGGTTGTTACTGGTTGTTATTATTGGAATAAAAAAGTAATCTTAGTGTTAGGTTTAAATTTGAACCAATAACAACTAATCATTTGTGATTTGTTGTGAAAATGTTGTAGACGTAGCATCTCTCATATTTTAATGGTAATATTAGCGCCACATCAGTAAAGAGGGTATTTTGTCTACCACATAGGAGGTTTTTTGTTAGTGAATTGACGGTAAAGACTATTTTAAAAATAATTTTTTTTTAAAGACTACATTAGTAATGAAATCAGTTTTAAAACCAAAATGAAAATTAACTCAAATTATAGGAGGGCAAAAAGTACATTTTAAAAAATAAAAAAAAATCTTCCGCAGACTGAGAGAAAGGGAGTAGAGAATGTCGTAAGTTTCAAATATGTCTTTGACATTTGGCGACGTGGCACAATGCAATTGTACCTTCACAGCCGCTTAACCTGACAAGCCCATTGAATCAACTAACTTTTTTCCTCGTGAAGTGTGAACGTTCAATCACACTCACACACACATAAGTCTGAGTCACAACTCACATCCTATCCAAAAAAAAAAAAAAAAAGGTCCCGGCTCACAAAGAAGCACGAGCAAAAGGAAGATAATATTAGGAAAATGCTAATAAGTATTTTTAGGGGACTTATTAATAATTTATTAAAAAAAATTTTATGAAAAATAAAAAAAAGTAATTAATATTTTGATAATTTTTTTTATTTTTCATAAAAATGATATCAAAAATTTTTTAAAATTGATTGACTCTACTTAAAATGGTGTATCCACCCAACATTTTTCATATTCTCCGAAAAATAAGAGATCTTGTAGCTTTGTTAAAACTTTTATATGGTACATTATGATTTATGAGTGGTTACTTTTTACATTAATTTACTATTTCTTTTTTTTACTATTTATAATTAACCATATTAAGATTATAACAAAAGTTTTGACACAAAATGATAATTCATAATATTTTTCACATAAATAATAAGTTTATTATGTGATTTATTAGAGTGAAGTAACATCATTTTCAAATAAATTTATTATTGTCAATAATATTTTAGCTAATAATACTGGTGTTTTTAATTAATGAAACATTGCAAGATTCAAATCTCATTATTTGTAAATATTGAATTATTATAAATAATATATATACACACACATGCTATTGATATTATTTTTATTAAACACCAATCTTAATATAACATGTTAACAATTGTAAAAAATACTGTATATTAAGATTCATTATAAAAATTACTCTATAGACCTAGTCTATGTGTGTTTTATTCTTAGTGAAGTATTCAATGAACAATTTAAAAATTTTCAATTTATATTTATATCTTCAATTTATCTTACAGACAAGTTTAGATGCAAACTTTTAGTCAATGCATTTTGTATTCTCAAATTAAATTTAATCACATAATTTCATTGATTAATTAATCACATGTTGTCTTAAGTACTTAACGAATAAAAATACATCTAAGAAATTATCTTTAAATTTGATCATTATTCTTTTTACTAAATTTATATTCTGAATCATCAAAAGTTATTTATTTTGACTACCATTTTTTTTTTTTTTTGAAGGAAAGAAGTTTATTCAAAAGTTATTTATTTTAACCATCATTTTTTTGGTGTTTTTAACTCATACATTACTTAAGTTCGGATCCTAATTATTGAATTATAAAAAAAAAAAAATCTAGAATCAAATAATATTTATTTATTTTTGGAAGTATTAAGAAAAAAAAAAAAGGAAAAAATAGAGAATATATATTGGGCGCGTGTCAGACAGACTTTTGGAGCCCACCAGTCTTCGAGGTTCGCTGTTGCACGTGGTCGCTGTCCTGTACCACCCGGTACCCCACCGGATCGACCGGTCACCTCTCTCCTTCCCATTCAAAACGAATCTTTTTTTTTTTTTTTTTTCATCCCACGTTCCACATTTCACGTTTTTAATAAAATCCTCCTTAAAAAAAAAAAAAAAAAAACCTACCTAAAACAAAGGCTATTATTCAAAGCTTGCTTTTCATACCCTTCACACTCTGACACACACTCTCTCTCTCTCTCTCTCTCTCTCTCTTTCTTTATTTCTATGACACAAGTAGAACCAGAAATTTCTTGCATGGTTTAGAAGCTTTGCTTTCTTCTTCTTCTTTTTTGTTAGTGGAGGTGTGTGTTCTTAACTTCTTTTTCACTTTGTTTGTTTGTAATTTTGAAACAAATTTTGAGAGATGGAGAGGGACTTTTTGGGTTTGAGCTCAAAAAATGTTTCAGTCACAGTGAAAGAAGAGCTCAATGATGACTCTATCTCTATGAGCTCAGGTATGGTTTTTCATGTCTTCTTTTTCAAATTTTCTTCAATTGGGTACTTATAATTGCAGGTTTTTGCGTTTGCAAACTGCTTTTTTTTGTTGCTTTCTTTGGATCCAAGTTATGACCTTTGTTGTTTACATAGTTTGAGAGTGATGATATATATAACATGAATACGGTAACAGTTTAGATTCTTGTTTCATCTTCTCGCGGGAAAATTCTTACACCATGAGAAACTTTAGGAGCTAGTGCGATGCATTTTGGCACATGGTACAAGTATATTTAGCCTAAGGTACAAACAATATACAGCGGGCCTTGGTTTGGCTAACCACCACCACAAGTGAAAATAAAAGCTCGTTGTACAAAATACAATAGTTTGAGAACATAGTAAAAGTGTAGTAATTCATAGAGGGGACGCCAGGTTTTTTTTTTTTTTTTTTAATAAGTTTCACAACTTTTTTCATAATTGCTGAGGTAGTAAGATGATGTACTTGGTGACAATTAGAATGATCCTAGCGATTCATTTGAAATTGATGTTACACATATTGTTAAAAATCACAATTTAGTAAGATGATGTAATTAGTGATGATAAAAGTGATTCTAGCAATTTATTTTAAAATGATGTTGCACAAATCACATTTTATTGCAAAATTTATTGTTTATGTAGTACTAGTGTTTGCCTTGAACGTACGGTATTTTAGTTTAATATTGATTTTTGTTTTTTTATGAAATTTTTTACAATTTAATATGTGCTAATTTGGGCTAGGTTTGAACTTTGAACTTTGAAGTTTTTAACTGTGGGTCAGTCGGTCAGTCAATCAGAGAACTATGTGGTCGGACTTGGAGCGTTGGTTAGTTGTATTAATCTTTATATGTTTTTGAAATATTTTTTACAAGAAGAAGAACTTGCTTTTATTTTAACAAGTCATATGGAGTATATATTTTTTAATTTTTAACATTGTCCTTTTCATACTTTAGCTTGTGGCATCAGTGATAGGATCATCTTTATTTTGGTAACATGCGCATGATGTGCTTATTGGGTGTATTAAATTAATGTGTCACGTTGAGCTGCCTATTAAAAAACCAAGTTTATTATTATTACCCTAAAAACTCAGCTTAAAACAAAAAAGTTTATTAAACTAAACAGTTGTGCCTGTCCAGGGTGCTACAATTTTTATGATAAAAGTACTAACCTATTAAAAAACGTTGTAAATAAATTATACCCAAATGAAATTATTTTGTTCTTTTATATGGTGCATTACAATTAAATAATGGCTGTGATCATAAGGAATTAATATTCTTTATTTTTTTAGTTTTCTTAAAATTTGATCTTCCGAAAAGTGAAAAGTATTGTCTGGCCAGTTGTTATCTGAATATACAATAAAATACTATCCGAACAAACATTTTTTTTTTTTTTTTTTTACATTGGGTAACATATTTACAGTCTGTGCTTACTACAAAGCGTATAGCTCAATGTTCTTCTGACTAATTATTTAAAACCATTTTTGGGCTATTTAGGATTGATCCAAGTCTTTGCAGTCATAATTTGTTCTCTTTTTCTTTCTACGCTAAGTGACATAAAGTAAGTTGTCAATGTACTGTATTCCTTTTTCCTCTTTTTGATTTTTGGTAGGGAACTTTTCTTGTTAAGGATTTCTTATGACAATGATACCTTAATCTATTTTTTTTATGGATGTAAATGATACCTTAATCTTACTTTGTCATTTTTAGTAAACACTCTGAGAATATTTGATTCTGTTACTTATGCTTACCTTGTAAGAGGGTCATGAATGATTCTTGTTGGGATATAGTTTTTTTTAGATGTTGTTAATTTTCCCTTCTTCTTTTTCTTTGGACATAAATTATATCAAGTTGCTACATTTTAATTTTGAGGTACTAAAGGAATTTGTTTTCAATATGATAAAGATGAATTGAGCTTTATTTCATATTTAGTTCAATTGGGAGTTCTAATGTTTGGTATACATACTTGGTCATCACTTTCCATTTTCTTTGATTTTTTCAGCCCTGCTTAGAGGTTCAGGCATGCAGTGGTCATTCTCAAACAAGGTATCTGCTGTTCCTCAATTCCTGTCTTTCAGGGCTGCTCAGGAAGATACGCCAAGAAAGAATGTAAATGATTCGCTAGCAACATCCGGGTTTATGACTGTTTCAACTGCCAATGTTTTTGACTCTAACCAGAAATCTTACACTGGTGTAATCCAGGTTCGTTTTGTTTTTGTTTTTATGATGTAGAATAGTCGCTTAATTGCAAATTACATAGTTTTCTTCTTAAAGCAATTAAAGTTTATCTTGAGCTGGAAAATTAAAAGTTTAATTACCTACAACATTTTATGTACTAGGAATTGTGAACAACATCATATTTGTGAACTGCTGATTATATTAGTTTGAGTGAAGTTTGGATGCTGTTTTAATAAGCTTTGGATTGGTTGGTTCTGTATGAGCTGATTTTATTTTTCCATTCTCATATTAACTATTGTAGAAGAATTTAATTACTGATAAGCAAGCGGGGAACCACTATGCAATGACAGCCTATCCTATACAACACTTTGATGCGCATTCAGTTCATCGCCCCCAAGAAGCGAGAATATTCCCAGTCTCCAATCAACTAAATCAAACAAGTCCAATCGCTTTGGGCACTACTGTTCTCCAGTCTCATCTTGCATCCACAAGCCAGAATGTTGTTGGTTCTACCATAAAACCACAACCTCTTGGAGGAATCACAGCCCCTATTTCTGTTGTGCCACTCAGAGGTTCCATGGTTGGTACCACTAATCTCAGGTACCAAAAAGTAAAAAGTACTGAAAAAATATGTACCAATTACCAATTCTAATGGAAAAGCTCTATTAAAAATATATTTTTTGTAGGGATGCTTCAAAATCCTCCAAGGCACCTACTCAGCTAACAATCTTTTATGCTGGCTCAGTCTGTGTTTATGATGATGTGACGCCTGAGAAGGTATTAATCTTTCAAGCAGTCTCTGATATGTCTATTGAACTCAATATGTGATTTCTTTTCATTTGAAATGCCTTATTTCTCTGCTCAGGCTCAAGCAATTATGCTACTGGCTGGAAATGGGTCTTCTCCAGCGCATAATATAATGCAATCAACAGCTCAAGAGCAGGCATTGATTCCTCGGCCTTCCCCAAGTGATTCGATTACAACCCAGTCCCATACCACAACACTGTTCCCAGGGCTTCCAAGTCCTCTTTTTCTTACATCCCAAGCTGGTTCTCAGTCAGGAGTAGTAGCAAGTAGCACCAATGAATTAGTGACAGGAAAACCCAGGGGATCTTCATCATTTCCTACTAAACATTCAGAGCTTCCTAAAGTAGTCAGCCCAGCAGGATGTGCTGCTAAAACCATAATTCAAACAGGTAAAACTAAGTGTTTTGTGTAGAGCTTATGCCTTGGTTCTTTTTTCATTTGTCAAAATTATAAACTCTATAGTTGATATCAGCATAATAGAGTTGATTTATAAACTATATGACTAATTTCAGCCTAACAAGATTTTTTTTTTTGTGTGTGTTTGTAGTAGCTTTGCCTCAAGCACGTAAAGCATCCTTGGCTCGATTTTTAGAGAAGCGCAGGGAAAGGTAACTACTAGTTTACTTTTCCTTTTCAAGCTGAGTATATGTTTTCATTGGTCCATCACAAGATTTTTTTCAGCTATGAGCACTGTTCATAATTCTTCTTAGTTGCCTCAAGTGAATTATGTGAGTAACTGTTATTTGTTTTGGAACTATATTTACCAATTTGATTAGCTAGCCCATGCCTTAGGACTGTAACAATTTGGCAAATTATTTTTGAGAATCAGTTTGGACTCTCTGACATGGAGTAAGTTTGAGTTTCCCCAAGTTCTACTGACCTTATGGATCTTCTTTTACATATAAACCTTGAGCTCATCATTAAAGTTCTAATATACTACGGACTACTGGTGAAAAATGAATTGTGACTGACCACACAATGGCTGATTCATTGTTCACGACCAAGAGGCTCTATGTGCATATTGGTTCTTTAAAGATCATTATTCTCCATTGTAATTAAGTTGTAGAAACATGTGGTTGAGGTCGTGTACGGTTAGTCAATAGTTATTTACATTACTGAAAATTTTGGTGTTTAATGGCCTAGATGCTGTTCACTAATTCTGTTTTATAAGCTGGGTTGAGAATTGGAACTCTGAGCAGTAAATTTTGCTTGTGTGCATTCAGGGTGAGCACAACACCATACAATGTCAGCAAGAATAATCCAGACTGCAGCACTCCTGGACCTGATGGTGTGGGTTACTCTGCCAATTCCTCTGGCTCCTGTCCTCTCCCAGCAATCAAATAGACCAATAGAGAGGAACAAAGAAGAGTTACACACTACTTTAGAGATCTAAGGACTGTTATCATTAACATTAAATTTTGTTTTGTTTTAAGCTCAATTCTTTTCACCCCAAGTTTTAGACAAATGTATTAGATGTATTCTATTTTATTTTTAAATTTTATATTATATTGATAACTTCATGAGCACCTTGCACCTTATCATCACTTTGAAAAAAAAAATTGTACTTCAGCGTAAACAATAATACTTTTACAATTCTGTGACAATGACAGCATATTCTGCATCCCTGAACACTTTTAAATGGAACAATTTTTTGGCAAGTTAAAGTACATATGCAGTGCATGGGATTACTTCTTAGTTCTTAGAAATGATCTCTTGTGCTAATTATAGTCTATACTTTTTTTTTTTTTTTTGAGAGGAAAAATTAGTTTATACTACTTAACTGGGCAGAATTTATTGTTTTTTTAAAAGAAAGCTGAACAGTTTGCAGTTTTGTCCTTGGAAATCAATATTGTCATTCTTGAGCTTCTAAAAGGAGGCAGACAAGCACATCATTTACGTGGAACTTTTTGATTAGCTAAAAAAATTTCTTATGTGATTTTAGTGCAAGTTTTATGTGATTTTTTTTTCTTTGGATCCATTGGAGGACTATTGGGTTTATGGGTTTATTACGGGAAGTGATCTTTTTCACTTACCCTCCCTCTCTTTCTACAGTCGAGATTCAATTCGGAAGATTAGAAGGAGAGAAGAGTAGAGAGTGTAAATTGCCCGAAAGGAAAGAGGAGGGGAATGGAACTAATCTATTTCCTTTATTTGGAATTTTGGATGTTATAAATTAAAATTAAGGAGGGAGAAATAGATATCTCATTCTTTTATTTAAACTAGCATATAACCCATGCAAACACATGGATGCATTTAAAATTAAACACAAATTTTATTATAAAAATATAAATAATTAGTTAAATTATTTTAAAAAATAGCATATAAAACATGTATACGTATGGATACATTTAAAATTAAACACAATTTTTATCATAAAAATATAAATAATTAGTCAAATTATTTTTTAAAAAATAAACGTAATTAGTGACATATTAAAATTCTTACCCAAATTTAATACTACTTATGATCATTTTTTTTCTTCTAATTTTTAATAAGATAGAATGTGTGGTAATTTTTGTTGTGTGATGATTTTTATTGAGTATTGTAGGGATAAGGGCTCAAATTTATATATTGGGCCTTGAGCCTCATATATTGGCCCTTGGGTCTTAGCCGAGGACCTCGGTTTGTCTGAGGACGGATAAATTGTAGTGAGGGTGTTAAGCTCAAAATCCCATAAGTGAAATACAAGTAGAAAGACTGAGAAAATTGGTCCGAGGAGGATTATCTTCTTGGATTAGCAGAGCACGGATCGAGTATATGTCTTATTACTTAAAGTAACCTTCTAGGATGATCTACTGATGGAGACGGGAGATATGAAAGTACAAAATGGATGGGAGCTCAAAGGAATCTAAGGGAAAACTGCTATCACTGCATTTAATGCACTGCAGCTACTTTTTTGGCCTTATTTATGTGGAGAAGACCCTAAACAGTGCTACCTTGGCTACCACAACTCACAGAAAGCCGAGGTGTCTGAAGGAACGGGCACTCAAGTGGTAGCTTGGATGATCAACAAATATAAGGTCAAGATCACCAGGATGGAGATATATAATGTAAGAGACCCCTGAAGGAATGAAGATCGAAAAATGAAGAAAGAAATATTGTAGTAATCTAGAATCAGACTTGTAATAACGCTTCAAAAGCAATATAGAAGAATCAGCCTCCTCGGATTTGGCCGAGGACATTTTTCTTTAGAGAACGCCTATAATCTTTCTTTCTTTGTCATCAAAATCCATTGACTTATTTCTCAATTCATTAAAGCCTAGTTTTCCAATCCATTCTCTATAAATTTATTGTTTTGGGCCTTTTGGGCTTAAGTCCATATACCTTTTGAGCTAAGAGTTCAAATTTGGTCCTTACAAGTATATTATTATTATTATTATTATTTTAAATTTTATAATACGTTAATATTAGATTCTTAGTATTTTGCACTCATTGGCACAAAAATTAAAAAACTTAAGTGGACACATGGTACGTGCTTAAGTGGATAATTATGGTGTGGTCCTCACATAAATTTAGATACATGAAGTAAAATTGGATTTTAATTGAACTTCCTTTGAACTTTATATATATTAAAATGGAAAGGGCAATAAGTTCTAACTAGCTCAATTGGAATAATCTCTTATTGGCAAATAAGAAATTTGGTTTGAATCCTATCTATATCAATGACCAATTGGTGGTCTTAGTCATGGTAAAGAGAAATCATCATAAAATGAACAATAGAAGTTTAATCTTATCATATTTATAAAAACCACAGAAATGATAGGCCTGACCTGAATACCCCAGTCAAAGAAGAAAAGTTGAGGTCAAACTTGTGCCCAAAAGAAAATAAATTTTTTTTGTTGTTGACTTCTTGTTGAAAGGAAAATAAGTTATCCATACATACATATATATATATATATATATATAAAACCAAAGACTTTTAAGCTCTCACAATTTTCTACGTCAGCAAAATATTTAAATAAAATTATTTTTGTTTAGTCTTAACTTAACAAGAAGTACCACCGCACACTCTTGGTGCGATGATCACTCCACAAGTATAAGTGCTTATGAGTATAGGGGGCAACGGTCAGGGTTCAAGTCTCTAGGAGGGAGCTTCACACACATATATACTTACATTAGAAGAGAGTAGAATTCTATCTTGTATCAAAAAAACTTAACAAAGAGTGAAATTCTATCTCTCTAACAAGTCTAACTTAAACTCAAACTCATCATTATCATTTTTTTAAACAAAATTATTTTTGTTTAATCAAAACTTAATAAAGAGTGAAACTCTATCTCTCTAATAACTCTAACTTAAACTCAAACTCAAATGTTAATAATCTATATAAAAACAAAAATTCTAATAGGACTCCCAAAAAAAAACAAAAAAAAACCAAAAAAAAAAAAAACAAAACAAAACAAAGAAAAAAAGAGACTCACATTAGATTAAGAAAAAGAGAGAAAGAGACTCTTGTTAGGACTCTCTCTCCTCGCCTCAAAGTCAAAACAATTATCACCTCAAAACCCTAAACTTAACTTTACTTTTGGATTCCAAAAAAAAAAAAAAAGAGAGAGAGAGAGACTCACGTAACCAAAAAACAAAAAAAAAAAAAAGGATTAAGAAAAAAAAGAAAAAAAGAAAAAGAGAAGGACTCCTGTTAGGAGTCTCTTTTCCCTCCTCAAAACCTTAACAATTACTATCTTAAAACCCTAAACTTAACTTCACTTTAGGATTAAAAAAAAAAAAATAGAGACTAACGAAAAAAAATTTTTTTAAAAAAAGCAAGCAATCTAATTCAACTTTCTTATTAATTTAATTAATGAATTTTATGTCGAATTTGTTTATATTTTTATTATTAATAAAATTTCAATTCAACATATGTGGATATTTGTTTATATTGTTATTAATGAATTTTATCTTTTATGTCGAATTTTTTATTTTCTTTCATATGTGCCTGAGATTTTCTTTCTATCTTATTTTTTTGTTATGTTTAGAATTGATTTTCTTTTGAGTATGTGAATTAATCTCCATATTTATATTGATATTGTTTTCGTGAGTTTGGTTTTTGGGTTGAAATTTCTACTAATTATTTTTTTATATTGTACATGGTAGATAAAGCATCTCTATTTTTTTGAAGAAAAATTAAAGTTGCAACCTATGTCTTCCAGCCTAGGGAACGATAAATTTTTATTTGGTATGTTATATATAAATTTGTTGAATTTGGTTTGGTTTTGAAGTAGAATTTGGGGATTCTATAAATTTTAGATTCATGTGATATTTTGTTTTCTTATTAAAAGTTATGATTTTTGGTTGATTAATTATTTGTTTGGATTAATTTCAATTAATTATTTGTTTGGATTCAACATAAAAAAAAAATGGATTTAGGCATTACAATTTTGATATTGTTCCATGTTTTGAATTGTCTATATTGTTATTACTTATTTCTACGAGAAAGTCATATTACTACTCAAATTTGAAACTTGGTGTGTCTTCCTCATATCATGGTCTTTGTTTATATATTTGCAGTTTATATTAGTTTTGAGTGTGTGTGTATAACTATTTAGAGTTTTGCTTTATTAATTTAAGAATTATAAATTACTTTGTAGGTTTCGGTAACTATGCACTTGCAACTCAAGAACGTTCAATGATAAACAACACTTTTAAACTATGGAAAAGTATAGAAGTTAAATATTTCATCATTTTTTTTTTATAGAGTCAATAGCTTTTTCGTGCATTGCACGGGGTAACGACTAGTTGTTGATATAGTTGAGTATATGACTAACTGATCCAAAGATTGGCAGCCAAGTGTCAACAATAAGCATATAACTGATTAATCCTTGCCTTTATTAAAAAAGATCCTTATACTAACCTAAAATAAATATAAATTAACCCTAACCTTTAGTCTTACTCACCTCACCCAATAACGTATTAAAACTTGTAATTAGTTATCTTAATTTAATAAGTGCACCTTCAATTTGACATAAAATCATCAAGAACATCAAAAGCCCTAAATTTGACCTAAATCCTAATCTTACCAATTTTGATTCTTTGATTAATCCTAAATCTATGATATTTCCACACATTTTTTGTTACATACCCTAATTATATGTCCCAATTAAGTAATATTTCATCCAATATGGCCATTACCCAGTTGAAAAACCCTATTTATTGTCATGAAATAATACTTAAAAAATCCATCTTTTGTTAAATAACTTCACACTGGTCAAACTCTGACCAAACTAGGGATTTAATTATTAAATTGAGACCCTTAATTACATTATTGAGCAACCGTTTCAATGGATTGACGGCCAAATCACAAAATCCACCAATTTGGGTATGAACCCTAATTCTTAATATGCAAGATCTCTAACAATTTTCAAAACAGCCACTATTTTGATCAATTGGTGGTTTAATCTCCAATATTATTCATTAAGGCTTTTTAATCTCTCTCTTTCTCTATGGAGGTCTAGGTCCCTTGAAGTGGCCTACATCAACTACAAATTCCCATTCACCATTCTTACTCTTCCACAATTTATATTCATATTCCAGCAAGTTCTTATCACACGGCAACAATCGATCAATATAGAACAAGATGTATCAAGAGATAGAGTTCTATATGCACATTAGAATATTGGTTAAATGGTTAAATTCATCATTTCCTAATAGCCTAAACTTGTGGGACAATTTGTAATTTATATTAGTAGAATTACTTTAGTAGAGGAACAAATTATGTGGGCACAAAAGGTAAGAGCTGACTGGTACTTAAAGTTAAAAGGAGAGAGGAATGCTAAATATTATCATTTTTTAGTGAACAAGAGAAGGTTTATCAATAGAATTTTGAGACTCAAACTACATGATGGCCAATCAAAGAGATAGCACAGCTGCTTGTTGCTCATTTTAGTGGTATTTATGGAGTGACTGAGAGCTCAACAACAGAGAAAACGCTGCTGCAACTTAAGCTTAAGGTGAGAATTGCAAGCCTGCGTGAAGATAGCAAAGATATTTAAATGCAGATTTTACACCTGAGGAAGTGCAAAGTCTGCAGAATGCCCTTTTCCAAATGAGCACAATAAAAGCTCTTGGACCAGATGGCGTCCCAGCTCTATGCTATAAAATACTATGGCACATCATGGATCTGTTACCAGGATGCTACACAGATAAATCATCGGATGTCCACAGTACACGGCTTACAGTGGTAGGCAATCCTAGTTGTTCAAGCAACAGGTAATAAGGGAAGTAAATGGAGGGGAGAAACTTTTATTTGTAAGAAACATAATGGAGAATCGAATTTTAGGTGTTTGCAACTCGAATTGCGTTAGCAAGGCTACAGATTTATGCTCAACTATCAGGATATTTTTGGTCACTTTAATGAGAAAAGGATGCACCAACATCCTGATACTAACAAACAATTACGTAGTTTTGGCACCTCCCTACTTAATCACTATGCGAATCGGCAAGAATCTGAAGTTTATGGGGATATAGCCGAACTGGTAGGAAGGGAAATGCAGATCAAAAAAATTTCTCCACTGGTATTGAAGGATGTTATATCCCTACCCTAGCAAATGAAGCCTCAAAGTCCTACATGCATCTATCCTGGCCTCAAGCTGTCAAGCATGCTTGTGTTTTCATGGGTTCTATATGTACCAAGTGCACTTTTCACTTGATTTTGTTATGGTTTTTATTTATTTATTTTGATTTTTAATTTATTTTAAAGAATTTTCATTAAAAGAAAAATAAAAAAAAGTAGGCAAATCTACAGGCATGCAAAGCAGAAATCATTTACCCTTATTCATTACTCCAAAAATGTTTGGTAATAGATTGTGGATAAGGCTAGAAATAGGACTGGAAGCACCATATAAAGGCTTCAATGTGTTGTCAGAAAAATTAGCTTATTCAGCTCATCTCTATTACAAATAAAGATCAAGTTTCTTATAAAAGTGTTTCCAAAAAGACGTCCTTTATTTTATATCTACAAAGGGAGAAAAAAAAACCCCTATATTTTTAGTATTGCAAAATTAAAAGAAGAGTTTAGATGAAAAGATGACAATTATATATTTGACAGTTAGATGAAATGAAAAGACATCAACCTAACCTTTCTTTTCTTTTCTTCTTTTTTCCTCCCCCAATAGATCCTCTGCTTGTAGTTGAAGAGTCAACAAATTTTGAGTCTTAAAATGCCCCCAACAGTTTGTCTATGCAATGTTGTATTTGTATAAGTGGAACTGTACTATCAGCTTTGCTTTTGATGCAACTAGCCTTAGAGTCTGTACTAGGCTTCAATTTTCAAATTTTCAATTTTTCAATGCTTATTCTTTGAGCACTATCAGTTCTGTTAAAAATTTCATGATAGTAGAAATCGATCCAATAGCTAATGTTGTTTCAATTTTTTTATTAATTATTTTGGTGATTTAATCATAGTAAAAAAAAAAAAAAAAAAAAAACGTTTTTCAGTTTTCCCTAAAAAAAAAATATAAAAAGAAAAAGAAAGAAATCTATGTTTTCAAAGATAATACCAATACTAGGAAATCAACCTTAAGTCAACTATTCTCGAAAAAAAAAAAAACCTTAAGTCAACTAACAAATATGGAAAGCAGTTTGATAATGGGAAATCATGCATTTCCTATTACCAAAAGTTAACTCACAAATATTTTTAATTAGAATTAAATTTGAATTACAACTACAATAGTAAATACCTTCTGAAAAATACAAAGATGCATCAAAATCTCACAATATTTTTACAATACTCTTGTTTTAAGTTGTGGTGGGTCTTCACATATTTGTTTTATTTTATTTTAAGCAATATGATTTGAGAAATTAACTTGTTGTGAAAATGTTGTGAGATTTTATTGTGGACGTAGAAGAAACATTTCTATTCAGCAAAAAGAATGGATTATGCTAAAATCTAGAAAAATTCAATTGTGGTTAAGAAACAAAACATTAAGGTTTGTTCAAACAGGCCAAAAATTATTTAATTAAATAGATCCTGACCTTTAAATGGACAACTCTACATTTCAAAGTGAAATGGAGAGAATCTGGATCCAAGACGGATGGGGAGTCAAGAATGGGCCAAGACCATCACTTTCGTTTTTATTTTTGAGAATATATTTGCCGGGTACTCTCACTTTTCATATGATCTTTTATTTATTTATTTATTTTTTTGCCAACTTGAATCCACCACACTCTTTGTTTTCATACCAACGTTGTTCAACCTAGGCATTTCTTTTGAGTAATTTTATAAAAATTTATAGGACAAAGTTTAGCTACAAAATTGGTTGTAGCCTTAGACTACAAACTTAGTTAATATCTTTTTATTGGAAGTGAATTTTGACAAATCCACCGTTGGATTACATATTTTTCTTATATCCTCCATACTTGCAAAATTCAAGAAAATTAAAGATCAATAGCTATGTTATTAATAAATTTTTTAAATTGCACATTTTTATAATTTAAAATTATGCACAAAATATAAGTTTATAGATCATATAGTAAATGATATCTGATTGACACAAAATTTAATATGTGTATTAAGAGCATAAAGAACATGCAATTCAACGGTTAGATTTTCAAAATATGTTGTAGTATTTATTTTATTGAGTGAGTTTGTAGCCTTAAGCTACAACCAATTTTGTAGCTAAACTTTGTTCAAATTTATAAATGTGTTTAATCAATTACCTAGAGAATATATATATATATATATAACATTCTTTTTTTTTTAATATAAATAAAATACGAATGAAAATTCTTACATCCCTCATAACAAAGAACTTAATTAATCAGGGTGTACATTAAAGTATAAAGGACTTAAGATATCTAATCAAGTCTAGTATTAACTCAATTCAATTCTCATTTCCAATCCAATTCAATCAAGTTTGTCAAACAATACTTTGGTATAAGAAATCTTAGTATTACATCCCTACTATTGTAGGGTAATAGAGAATTGTACTGGCTGACATTTTAGAGGTCAAACCTTCCAGACATTGAATGCATACAGTTGGAGTTTAGATCATACAGAGAATTAGTGCAAGGGATATCATTGTTGTAGTGCTCCATGCACCCAAGGCAGATCCATTGCTCTTGTGATGGGTAGTGTTTGAACTACTCCTCCTAAAAATGGGAATGTAGGGGAAGTAGGGGTAGTAGGGGACAGGCTGTGCCCGTGGCTGAATACCGCTGCTTCCACCTCCAATACCTCTGCTTCCACCTCCAAATCTACCTTTGGCAGCTGCCGAAGTAAGCAGGAGGGTCATAACCATTAGCACAATTGCGAGTTTCACGTGGTTGCGAGCCAAGTTCTTCATCGTTTCCATTTACTGCACACCATATAGAGGCAAAGACTACTTGAAAAATATTGGTAGATACATATAACATTTATGAAGGAAAGAATACTACAATTGTGATCACTTTGTAAGAGTGTTAAGCATGCATGGTGATTCAATCAAATACCAAAAACCAGAATATGAAATTTTGAATGCATATGAGCTCTAACTTAAACCTTATAAGAACACGCATATTGCATCATGAAAGAACTGCTGGGTTCAAGATCCATTTGGTGCATGTTTAATTTACTAATAAAAATTATAACACATGTTTTACTTAAAATAGCATATCCACATAACATTTCCTCACTTGGAGAAACATGCATAAAGTGTTATGTTGAAGTGTCAATCAATCTCTAGAAAAATGTAAGAAGTGAGGAAATTATACAAGATGCCAATGATGTTTATCATAAACTAGAAGAATCATCATCTAGGAAAAAATAAAAGGAACAAAACTAGAGGAAGAAGGTGAATTACAAAATTTTGAGAATCAGTTGGAGAGAATCCTTGCGATAGCATGTAGTATAGTACACAGAAGAACAATATATAGGAAATTTTAAAATCAGTTTTGCTATTAATGAAAATTCTTAAACAAAATTTTCCTCCCAACTCATATTCACCTCTAGGTGGCAACAATATTATACCTTTAACAATGTAGTTTCCTGTATAGATTCCTTTCCCGTAGAGAATCCGTGTCCTAAAATTAACAACTATTTCAACCCTTAATTAGTTGTAATGGGTTCCAATATATGCAACTAAAAGGCCATTGGGCTTACTCCGGCCCAAGGACCCAAGCAGGGCCGGCTCCTTATGGTTGAGGCCTAACACAATAAATTTAAATGAGAACTTTTAATTTAAATATTAATTAAATAAATTTATTTTGTACTAACTAAATCAAAGTTAATTTGATAAATTAAGACTAATCGAACTAAACTAATTTCATATAGCTAGATAATACAATCTCATGGTTCAAGTATAAAATTTAATAGAAAGAAGATGAAAATTTATTATTGTTTTAGAAAGGAGATTTACTTTATCTTTGATAAGGTGATGAATTGTTATATAATTTATTTTGGTGCTAAGAAAAAAAAAAGAGATTATTTATGTGGCCATGTATAAACCGTTAATTGTGTAACACTTCATCCATGTAAGTTTCGAATACCCTTCATCCATTGGAGGGTTTGAATGTGACAAAAAACTCCCCTATAATACTATTTATGTTGAGATAACATGGGCATGAGTCATTACATGAACAACTCACTGTTTATTTGCACAGATATTACCACAGGGGGATTAAGTCAAGGAAGACAATACCATATCAATACCTGGTCGTACTAGAAAAATTTATCATATCGACTATTAAATTGGTACTGGTACTCTCTTTAAAATGTTCCAGATAAAATAATGGGCTGTACTGGTTGTGCTGGGATATTTTAGGTGTCTTGGCAATTACAATAATTTTTTAAAAAATATATTAAAATTTTGAAAATTTTGTTAAAAAACATGTTATTTAAGCAAATAAATTGGGTTAATGTAATTGGGCTAATATTAAGTCTTATAAAATATGTAAATTTAAAAGGACAAAATTTAGCTACAAAATTGGTTGTAACCTAAAACTACAACCTTAATAAAATAAAAATTATGACGTATTTTGAAAATCTAACTATTGAATTGCAAATTCTTTACGCTCTTATTATACATGTCAAATTTTGTGTCAATTGGATATTAACTACTACTAGATGTCTTGTATGATGTGCGGACTATTTTATAATTTCATTTGAAATCATTTTTATATATATTAAGACCTACATATAATACTTTTTTTGTGTATAATAATATTTATGTTTGCCCACAATATTGTTGAATACTTTGAAACTTGATTTTCTTAATTTATATTTTATTTTTAAAAAATTGTATACCACTATAAGACTATAACATATTATAATATTTACCGTTAAAAATAGATTTTATTTTTTAAACTAATTAAATGATTTTGAAATCTTTAGATAAGAATTTAAAGTATTAAATAAGATTTTATCAAAATTTAATTGTCTTTAGTTGGGATTCTGTATCCTTTTTTTTTTTAAAAGAGGAAAATTCTTTGAAATCATCATCGATTTTTATTTTTTATCACTATGGCACATACTACACAAAATAGCAGTAAAAAACCTACAAATTATGAGTTCTAACACAGAAAAAAAAAAAAAAAAAAAAAAAAAAAAAAAAAAAAAAAAAAAAAAAAAAAAAAGCTAACTTTATAAATAATCAATTAGAAGTTTTTTTTTTTTTTTTTTTTTTTTTTTTTTTTTTTTTTTTCTTTAGTTCTAAAACAAAATACATTTTTGGCTTTCGCAAACCAAAATCTCAAACATCCAAAGACTCAAAACGAATTACAACCTTCACAAAATCCACAATGTCTGACTATAACATCAAAACTGTAAGCTTCCGTCACTAAATAAAAACTCAAGCCCCTTTCCTTGGTCAAAGCCTACTCATACGGGTTAGGATCAAATAGTATTGTAATGTTTGAGTTATGTAGGTGTCGTTGAAAGGTTGAAGGTAAATGGTATTGTTTTTTGTCTTTGTGTATTTGAGATGTGATGGCATGAAGCCAAGGGCTATGGGCATGTGTATATAAAGGAGTAGAAGTTAAAAGAGTGAATGAAAATGCAAAAAGTTTTTTGTATATGAGAAAGAGAAAAAGTCTTGAAACAACCAAATGAAACAAATAGTAGTCTTAAAACATTGAATAAAAAATATAACAAAAATTAGTCTTGAAATATTGAACCAAAGGAAATAAAGAGTCCTTATTTTTATATTTATTCTTATCTCTGATGTGGCTTAAGCGTATTTCAATTTTTTCATAGAGTGCGACACATGGTAGAACCTCGCGCTCTTTCGCATGAGCTCTCTGCTTTTATATATATATATTGATGATTTGACATTTGTTCTGAACTTTATTTATACAATTCATTTTAAAATTTTCTAAGAAGCCTATTAGTAAAATTTATTGCATCAATTTGGAATCGATTTTTCCTTATTGATGTAGCAACTTACAAGGTCTGTAAACATCTGGTAACAATTGAGAAAACCGTGGGTGGAAATGGCATAATAACTAAGATCTGCTTATCAATGCTCAATGTAACAATGTATATAAAATCCTTATCACACTCACCTGAGTTTCACCAACTACCTTCAATTGGCTAATATAAACATACTCTAATTGTTGACAAAAATGTGTCTACTAAGTTAATGTCACCTATCAAGTAATGAGCCTATTCACTCTATGTCACCTATCTTACTTGATAAAAGGCATCAGCCAAATATACTTTCCACTAGAAAGATCCGGACCAATTCTATACAAACTACAAATAAGCTGTTTAGAATATCCTAACAAGCTGCGCAGCCAATGATCAAAATTAGGTAGTTTTGCTCTCATAGCATGCTCATGAAAATGTTCAAGTCTATAACATCATGACTACCTTATTCTATGAGATGCTTAAGGCCCTCAAGTTTGATTGAAATTTAGTTGAATCCAAGCCAAATTCTTGCGATGGGTCTAATGTTGCATCTAGCATTATGGAAACAGTTGAGCAAAACAAAACAGAAACGGTCCTGGGATGTTAGTAATTAGCGACAACAGTCATAGATACAGTATTACAAAAGGAACAAAGTAGGAAAGGGTAACAGAAAACCTCAAAGAAGTATGTCCCTTAATCATTTAAGGCCCTAGTGCCAAAATAAGCACTTGGCCCCAGTAAAGTAGGCACCAACATTTGAGATGCTCATGCTGTTCATGAAACCTTGTTACTCTTTAAGAACATATTGGCCTTAATTATTTTCTTTGTTTTACTCTTAAAATATATAGGCCTTGATGAATTTTCTTTATTTTATAAAGCCAGAATTATTAGTAGAAAATATGAAAAATGGTAAAAATTTCTTGAGTTGAGTTTTAATTCAGTAAAAATGTCACTATTTCAGTGAAGCACCGTTCTAAATCCAGTCCCCTCAACCAAGGTGCTCAATTAGTCACAAAAAGTGAGTGCCTTATTAGAGTTGCCTCACCTCAAGGAACTTGAAAGGAGCCTTTTCATGCATTTTCACTCGAGCGTCTAAGCAAGTGCCAGCCTCACCTCTGACTCCTAGACTTTTTTCCTTATTTACGTAGCAACCTTTTTGAACACTACAATAGATTCATAGGCAGATCTTGGAGCTCAGAGCTCAGGCTTCAACATGGTCAGAAAATAAAATTTAAACCAATTCCAGGCTTTAATTGTATTTGATGAGCACAGTGATCTATGAACTTCTCTGCTTGTCCTGTAAATTCAAGGCACCTCACCAATTTCTGAGCAACATATTTTTGCAACAAAGAAATCGAGAACCTGTAGCACAGAGATTTCTCTGTGTCTGCTAAAAATAATCACTACATTCCTAAATGGTCCCTTTAGAAGTAGTAACCCGTTACTATTGAGAAAAGTGAGAAAAGGGAAAATAATCAAAATCGAAACCTGTCTGCAATGTACCAGTTATAATTAATTGCAGCAGCAAAACAATTAATTTACTGTCCTTGCTGTTGACTAAAGATTAGCAAACAAGCAAGTTGGTCTAAACATATGCCACAGTTGCTCTAATCCTAGACCCTGTGATGCAACAAATATTTGGTTGAGACTACCAACCAAATCTGCCACTTCTAAGAAAATTAGAAAGTAAAAGCAGAAAATAAAACAAAAGCAAAAGTACCCAAAATGCACCCCTAAGTTGAGAAATAAATGGAAAGAAAGATCAAGATGCAATAAAAACCTTCTGCAGCAAAATCTTATCAGTGCACCCAAAAAGAAAAAAAAGAAAAAACTCTTGTCAGTGATCAAGATATCATTTCTTAATTTGATTGACAATGAGATTGACTTGATACAAACACTCTAAAGGACAATGGAACTGGCGCCCAGATTCTCTTACATCAAGAGTCAAATCATTGAAAATTGAACATGATTAAATTTATTTGTTTTTAAAAAAAATAAATAATCAGCTTCTTCATAATTAACCTTTTTAATTGATAGATCAGCTAAGTTTCAACATGTAAGATAAAAATAGCAACTAAAACAATTGCGTAGGATAAATGGACTAAAGGATCATTCAAGATAAAAATTAGTGACACTAAATTCAATTACATGAAGTATGAAATTTAAGCAAAAGAAGTATGTCCATACGATCATAAGTATGAATAGATGACAGTGACAAAAGAAGCAAGAAATTAGTGATACTGAAATCAATGGACCCAAATTGCACCTTTAGTTGAAAAAATAATCGAAAGACAGGTCAACATGCCCAAAAACCTTCTGCAGCAAATTCTTATCAAGGAATCCAACTTACATACTGTCAACTACAGTTTCAGGTTTAAACAAGTGAAACAGCAACAGAACAATTTAACTTTGACAAAAAATAAACCAGAAAACTTTTGCAACAATACGAGATATGCAGAGGAACAAGTCTTAATTTTCTTATATACTTACAAACCAACCAATATAAAAGCATATATTTTGTAAAGCTGTCAACCTGAGAGAACGGAGTAGACATTTACATATATACATAAAAAGTTAAAACAAAAGTATGAAAAACAAAATAATCCTAATGGGAGGAACATCAGCCTTAAATGTCGTAGTGGTGGTGTCATTCTAGATGCAGAAAGTAGTTGTATCAGGTAAGCATGATTGATAAGACATTGGCTGTGTGAAGATTGAGGATGTTGTGTCCAATGCCCAGTCCCAGTCATGGTTGTCAAAATCCCGATCTAAATCTTACGATCCTACGATTTTACGATCTCACCTACCCAAAACGATCTAAATCTTTCAAGGATCTTAGCGATCGTTCAGAATCGTACTATTCTGACGATTCCAAACGATTTTGGTTTCTTGTAATCTTCTTTAATTTAACAGAAAGTTCAGTTGGACCCAAATGAAAAATAATATTCCAATAGATCAAGTTTTGCTATTCTAATATAGCGAGATAGAGTGTTAGTTGAAAAAAAACAAAAAATAACATCTCAATAAAGTGTTACGTTTTGAGATTTTTGACATCTTAAATGATGCTTACAAATGGATGTAATGATGCATGGTAATTACATTAAATGGATGCAAATTTTTGATTTTTTGTGAATGTATAATTTATGTGATTATTTAACATACCAATTTGTTTTTTTTTTCTCAAATAATGTAGAATCTTACGATTCACGATCCGATCTTAAGATTCACGATCCCACCTACTTCCAATGATCTTACGTAGAATCCCGATTTTGACAACCATGGTCCCAGTCCATGGGAATGATGTAATTTCTAATGATTCTGACAGTAGAGCCTCCAATTCTTCTGCAGTGAGGACATCAATGTCAAGCTCAATCTCAATCTCAGTCATTCTGTTGCTCAAATGTTTTGACAGAAAGCTATATGATTTAAGGCGGTCTTCTTTTTGCTTAAATCTATCCCATTGATGTCCAAGCTCAGTCTCAGTCATGCATGTCATCTTTTTGTTGCTCAAATGTATGGATAGACTGCTCTATGTTTTATGGTTTGTTGCTCAATTTATTGATAGGCAAGAGTCTTGCCTATCAATCCTACAAATGACGTAATCCTCATACTGCAAGAAAAATATATATTATTTAAGGATTGTTTGATAAAGACTAAGAAAAGATACTGATCAAATCAGTAAGGTTACAAAGGAAAATCAGAAACAATAAACTGAACGCAATTTATATAGAAATAACTAAGAACCAAAATTTTAAACAGACAAACCATAAAAATACAAATTGCCCTCTTAATAACATGTCAATCAATCAAACGACACTAAATACACGAGAGATTCGGAACATAACATGAAAACTCCCATTCAATCAGAAACAAATAGGAAACCATGCTAACAATGTACCTATGCATTTACATAAAGCAAAGAAACATTACAAAGCACAATCCTTGTAATTTAAACACCATGGCAGTAAGAAAATCAATTAATCATAACCCAGATAATCAAAAAAAGCACATCCCAATAATCTTTCCAACCAGTAGACCACAAAATATTTGTATGTGGCATGATAGAAAGATGGAAACTTTAAAAAGAGGAAAAAAGAAATAGAAAAAGAAAACCTGACAATTTGAAAATAGAATAATGCAAATAAATGAAACAGTTTTGGCAATGTTAAAAGAAGAATGAATTAAAAACTGATGGTTGAATAAAAAATCTGGGCCACGCGGCCACGCCTATATCATAAATTGATTAATGTTTTGATCTGATGATAAAGAGCTAGAAGCAGACACCATAAGCTGAAATTCTCTGAAAAAAAAAAAGAAAAAAAAAAAGAAAAAAGAAGAAGATAACACAGCAATGCAAATTTCAGTTAGATATTGACAACCCAAATAATGAAAACTACAAACAACCCAATAATTTTAACCAACCAATGAACCAAAAAATATCCTTCAAAGATAGAATCTTGAAATTAATGGTATCACAAGAAATAAAAAATGCAACAAAGATACGTTCTTTCTTTCAGAATTTTCAAAGATAGTTACCTGCTTATTGCATCCATTGAGTCTAAACTCATGCATGACCCATCGACCAATGTTCTGACCCTTTATTGGACACAAAAGCAAGATTCTTCACAAAACCAATGTAGTTCTTCTTGGCTTCATCTCGATATACTGGCTTTTCGTTTTGGATCCTCCATGTGCCGTAGGCTGTGTTCCTTTGTATCCTTGAACCATTGTCCGTCACCTTCTTCACCTTTGTGAAGATGCAAAGACTGTTTCGTATTGGATGTCATTATTTATTGTCAATGAGTAGGTGTGATGATTTTATATTTTATTAAGTTTGTTTAATATTTGTATTTTTAGGTGGTTATCACTTATCGTTATTGATTTTTCTTTTCTTTAAATGTTTTAAACTAAATGACAAAACTCAATTCTTTGGCACGGTATTAATTATTGACACGTATATTCACATTTATCCATATATAAATAATATATTAAGTATCTACTTAATTTTTTTTTTTTTTTGGAAGAATCGACTAAACTAATCAAATGCTTAAAACATCGTTAACTTTATTTTTTTTTCCCATGAATCACTAACTTTATAATAAAAAATTATTATAACATAATAACAATACACTCATATGTAACAAGCTCGTTGTTTTTAATTATTAAATTATATAAAGTTATATTTTATTTATACTATATACGCATACCATCACATTCACACAAAAAATATTATAACAAAAATTTAAAAAATAATATACACAATCAGTAGTAGACACACATACATATAATATAAGTTTATAATAAAGAGAGAGACACTTAGAGTTGGAGATATCAAGATACTTGGGTAAAGAAGAAAGATGAAATGAGATTCATGAAAATGAGATTAGAGAGTGAAAGTGAGAGTGATGTGTGATCTATGTTGTTGTTTGGTTTTGAGATGAGCTGATCTGTGATTAAGGGGTGCAAAAATAATTTTAAGTGTAAATTAAACTAATAAAAAAAAAGGAACAAAGTTTAGCTACAAAATAATTTGTAGCTTAAGGTTATAATCTTACTCAATAAAATAAAGATTACTGCATATTTTGAAAATCTAATTATTTGATTGCATGTTCTTTACGCTCTTAATACACGTGTCAAATTTTGTTTTACGCTCTTAATACACGTGTCAAATTTTGTGTCAGTCAAATATTATTTACTATATGATCTAAAAACTTATAATTTATGCATAATTTAAAATTACAAAAACTTGCAATTTAAAAAATTTATTGATAATATAATTATTGATTTTTAATTTTCTAGAAATTTTGCAAGTATGGAAAATATAAGAAGATATAATTCAATGGTGGATTTGTCAAAATTCACCTCCAATAAAAAGATATTGAGTAAAGTTGTAGCTTTAGGCTACAACCTTACTCAATAAAATAAAAATTATTACATATTTTGAAAATCTAACAGTTGAATTACATGTTCTTTGCACTCTTAATACATATGTCAAATTTTGTGTCAATCTGATATTATTTATTATATGATTTATAAACTTATATTTTATACATAATTTTAAATTACAAAAATTTGCAATTTAAACAATTTATTAATGACATAACTATTTAAAAATTTTGCAAGTATAGAGAATATAAAAAGAAGATATCATCCAATGGTGGATTTGTTAAAATTCACTTCTAATAAAAAAATATTGAGTAAGGTTGTAGCATAAGACTACAACCAATTTTATAACTAATATTTGTCATTATATATATAAGATATATATTAAATGAACCCCTTGAAGATAATGTACAACCTCCCCTAACCTCTCCATTTCTTTTATTTTAATACTATTCAATTTTGAAAAGAATTCCATCACACGGCAAAATATTGGTGCTCTCCCAAAAAGAAGATAAGGCTTCCATTTTTGGTTCATAAAAGAAGATAAGGCTTCCATCACACGGCAAAATATTGGTTCTCT
Source organism: Quercus gilva (assembly GCA_023621385.1). Lineage (NCBI taxonomy): Eukaryota > Viridiplantae > Streptophyta > Magnoliopsida > Fagales > Fagaceae > Quercus > Quercus gilva. The sequence goes on along the minus strand of CM042482.1, from coordinate 31,043,004 downwards.
TTATTTTTTGAGGAATGCTACGTCTACAACAATTTTACAACATTTTTACAACAAATTACAGGTGATTAGTTGTTATTGGTTCAAATTTGAAACTAACACTAAGATTACTTTTTTGCCCCAACAATAACAACCAGTAACAACCTGCCACTTAGGATTTGTTGTAAAAATGTTGTAAAAATGTTGTAGACGTAGCATTTCTCTTATTTTTTTGCTTTTTTTAATTCATACATTAGTTTTTTCTGATCCGTGATTTTGCTAAAACACCATTCCAGGCCAAGAGTTTCAAACATCAATTTAAGCGGTTTTCTTTGTTCGGATTCCTACTTTTACATGTCTAAAGTATAGATAATAAAGCTAGATACGTAAAATTACTAATTTAAAAATTCATAAAATTTGGATAAATTTGAAAAAAAATAGTTTCTTCTACCCACATTTCATATCTCCAATTAGTTTTCATAGTTTCAAGAATTTAGAACTACACCAATATATATCTCTCTACTTCTTTTCTTTTAATGCTATTCAATTTTGAAAAGAATTCTAACACACAATAACTTGGCGCTCTCATAGAAAAGAAATTGCTAGATTTTGTTGAAATTGTTCTTTTGGAAATTTCCTGAAAAGCTAATCATAGGTTCTTCTTTCCATCGGAACAATGGGCCATTATGCTCATTACTAAACTTGTTGAAGAGATGAAATATAATCACGGTATATATTTTTTTAATCAGAGGTTAAATTGATTGTTAGAAGAAGAATTAGACCAAAAATTATAATACATTTTGGGAAAATAAGACTTCCATCAAAGAGAAGAAAATGAAAAGCTTTCATAAAAATTCTCACAGAATCAAGAATGAAGTTTCATCCATGGTTGGTTTATAATGATTTTTGGTAGGTCAATTTTCTTTTTTGTTACTTTCTCTTTATTTTTTGCTTTTTTAATTTGTATATTAGTTTTATTGAAACACCATTCCAAATCAAGAGTCGTCGTTATGAGTCAAGAAAGAGTTAATTAAAAATAAATAAATAAATATTTTAGTGAAATATAGAGTTATCTGTAAAATAAATAAGGGGTAATTACACATAACCCACTTGTGGTTTGGGTGAAAATCACTTTGTCTACCCGTGGTTTGAAAAGTATTACTTAACCCACCTGTGGTATGTTCCGTTTATTTTCCGTAACCTACCTTTGTTAAAATTAGGGGTAAATAGGTATTTTTGCTCAAATTTTATGTCTCTCTCCTCCCAAAACAAAAAAAAGAGCAAAAATGCAAGAGAAACAAGATCAAAAAGTGGTATTTGTCGCTTTCTCCATTCACACAAATTTTGAACATGAACAACATACCCAAAAAAATAAAAAGCCTAAGCCCCATTGCCTCCCTCAACCCTTTGGCTAACTCCATCACAAATAGAAAATGAAAAAGAACCAATACAAATCAGAATAGACCAATAATTTCCAGCTTGAGTTTTAGCTCTAAAAGTCCAATGTCCCACATTGCAAGACAATCTAAAAAACACCTTCCCCCAATTAATCTCTAATTTATGTTCTTTTCTCAATCCCATTTTCTTCAAACCCAAACAATTCACAAACTAATTATCATACTCTTTTCCTTTCTCAGCAATTAAATAAACCAAACCACACACCAAAACAACAAGACAAATTACACTCCACTTTAATCATTTTGGCTCAACATTAGTACAACATTTTGTCAATGAGATATGACAACAATAAACAGCCTCAACAAGAGAAGAAAAAATAAATGGTACAGTAGGTAAATAAGCAATAAGAAAAAAACACCACGAGAGTAGTTGACTTCACTTAGTGCAGCACAAGAGCAATCAAAAGGCTCTAAATGACCAAAACAGCAGCGAGGAGACCGACAGTCAGGGACAAAGAGACGGCAAATATGTTCAAAACAGCGGCATTAGGTGAAGGTGGAGTAGACGCATCGGCTAGTGGAGTTGCGATCAATGGGGGAAGAGTGGCCAGTGACGGAGCAGAAGGTTTTGAAGAAGAAGGAGAAGGAGAGTGAGACGGTGGAGGTGGCGGAGGAGTGGCCTTTGGAGACGGTGATTGGGCCGGTGGTGATGCTTTTGGAGACGGAGATGGAGAAGTATGAGGTGCAGTTGGTGTCGGACTTGGAGCAGAACAATTGGTGGTGGAGTTGGTGTAGAATGAGGCACAGTGGCTTAGCAAGATACAATGATGGAGAGGGAGTTAGAGAGTTTGCCAAAGTGGAGCCAAGAGCCAAGAAATGTAAACAAACCAAACTAATTTTCTGTAACCCTCGTCCTCCGGTACCGCCTTAATCTCCTTCAGAGTTTTGGTGTACAAATCGATCAGAACCTTTTGTGCGTTCGGCACCACCTCTAGACCCACGATCCCAGTTGTCTCTTTCACCTTTGCCAATAATGGTTGTCCGATCACCATTTTTGGCAATAACCATAGACTAAGAATCCTAGTGTAAGTGCAAAAAGTCATAAACAGTGCACAAAGATCCCATTTTAGCAGGTCTATGAGAGCTCATTGGTAGTGGTAGATCTTCTTCTTCTTTTAGAGACTTTTTTTACTTTTTTTTGGTTATGTTCTTCATGTTCAAAATTTTTGTGAATGGAGAGAGAGATAAATACCACTTTTTGATCTTGTTTCTCTTGCATTTTTGCTCCATTTTTTGTTTTGGGAGGAGAGAGACATAAAATTTGAGCAAAAATACCTATTTACCCCTGATTTTAATAGAGGTGGGTTACGGAAAACAAACAGAACATACCACAGGTAGGTTAAGTGATACTTTTCAAATCACGGGTAGGCAAAGTGATTTTCGCCCAAATCACGGGTAGGCAAAGTGATTTTCGCCCAAATCACAGGTAGATTATGTGTAATTACCCCAATAAATAATGTGATAAGAGTATTTTAATAAGTGAATATGTAAAACGCGTGGTAGCACAAACAAATCACCAACTAAGTAAATATGCAGCAGAAATTAAATTGAATCGGTGATTTGTTTATAAATGGGGAAAACCTACACGGCAAAAATCTCACCGAGTGATTTTAAGGTCACCGCTCCTAAGAATTCATTATTATCAAAACAAGCGGTTACAAGTAAAGGAATCCTAGTACATTATACCATCCTACAGTTGAACCTTTGCCCCAATACCCAATTAGACTTATTCTGTAGTGACAATCTCTCTTTTTCAATGCACGACTTCCAATACGTGACTAAGCAATTTGATATGCGGATCCCAGTACGCGACTTACTCACCAACTTGAGAAAGATGTTAGCTGTAAAGTTCTTTAGTTCATTACACGATGAAGATCACGAAGTTCCTTGGTTACATAATCCTATGGTGTACAAATACAGCAGCTTCTTCAAGAGAAAGATGAACTAGGGCAAATTCTGTCTTCGGTCACAATTTGCATGAATACAACTATGCTTCACACTCGCGCAACCTTTGATGGCTTTTAAAATAATCCTTATATATGTTTAGGATTGTGAGAAAAGAAAGCCCAAACATTTACACACGGATTAGATGAAAATCAAAGCTGAAAATTTGTTTTTCATAAACCTTGATAGATAGCTTATCTATCAAGATAGCTGTCGAGTATCGGACTTTAGCAGCTTTTAAACCTTGATAGATACTAGCTGTCGAGATTAAAAATTCAGCACATCTTCACTTGTTTCTTGGACAGACTTGCATGGCTTTAACACTTGAACTTGAAACCTTGTTCCTTGAAGTATTAAACACATTTTAGATCTACCAAATTATAAGTAAAGTGCGTTTTGTCAAAGGATTAGTCAATTATATAAAATATTGACATATGTTCCTAACATGATTCACATATGTCCTAACAATCTCCACCTTTAGCAATCTATGACAAAACCACAACAAATAAATGAACATATGAGAAAAGTCATAAATCACTCAACTCATATTCACTTGTTGAATTACTACAAACTCTTGAAAAATTTTGTAAGAAGAGAGTTTATGGCAAGAAGACTTTGACAACCTGTATTTCTGAAACACTTTAAACAAAACTCATCAAGGCATCTTAGTGTGAAATATAAATATAAGATTGCATACATTAAATAAGAAACATGTGTATAAAGAGAGAAAAGAAACAACACATGGAGAGATAGGTGAAATGTGATAACAACATCATCAAATATATATACATCAAGGATAAGTACAATGTTTGCTATCATTAAACGGTTGCAAGACCAAAGTACAAGAGATAATGTATCTAAAATAAAAAGAAAAGGAAAAAAAAAAAATATATATATATATATATATATACAAAAAGTCCTCACTACATCCCTTATGAACACTCCCCCTATCACAAAATCTCCTAGGCTAACCCTCCCCCTATGTATATGACTACTCTCATATCAAAACTACTTCTCCTTTTTGTCATGAGTGACCCTATGTATATGACTACTCTCATATCAAAACTACTTCCCCTTTTTGTCACGAGTGATAAAGGGTAAGTACATCAAGTAAACATCTCATCATCACTAGGCAAGCTATCACCATCATCCTTATCAGCACCATCATTGTTGGAGCAATCGCCACTCTCATCCTCAAAAGCTGATGGAGATGGAGAAGAAGCAACAGTGAAACCACCCATGACAGCTTGTCACTATGCAATATGACTAACACGGGTGTTCACCTGACACAACTCATCACTGAGAGTGGCAAGGCAAGCATCCATGCGCAGAAGATGTGCCATGATGGCCTCAAGTGTCACTCCACTCATCGAAGAAGAAGGAGAAGAGGTGGAAGGAGCTAAAGAAGCCAATGAAGCTATCATCTCAGTCTGTGTCTGCCTCAGGCAAAGTTGAGCTTCACTCCATCTAACAGTAGCGGTGTCAATGGCACCCATAACGAAGAAGTGATCAGACACAGGATAGGGGACAGAAAAATGGCGAATGATCCTCATGATAGCCGAAGGAAAAATGAGCTTATTACGGGTCGCCGTATATTGACATCTATAAAGGATAGGATGAAATGAGAAGGGAAGTCAATGGAAATGTCCTCTAAGAGGGACAACAAAAATCGAGCACGAGGCTCTGTGATAGTGTTATAGTGAAACAAGGGATGATGAATGAATGTCATCACCATATTAAGGAATCGCAGACCTTTTGCAAAGCCCGAGCAAGGGGTGTTTTAACGGTTACCCTAAGAAAAAGGTATCTCATAAAAGAGAGACGAGAGTTCGTCTTTGGACACAGTCCTCAGAAGATAGCAACCAGGGTAGTTAGGATGTGCCAGTTTAGGAACGTGTAGTACCTTGGATATAAGATCCGGAGTAACTATAATGTGTATACCCCGAACGCGAGTGACAAATTGGGGTATAGAGTAATCAAATCCGTGCATGTTGGAGTAAAACCCCTGTATGATCATGGAAAGGCACGTGACCGGGACACCACACAGTGACTCCTAACCTTAACTGTAGATGATAGTGGGAAGGTTAGTGTTGGAAAAGTTCGATAGGATAACTTGGCGTTCTGAATGAATGTCTCGTCTAAAAAAGTTCTCCAAGAAGTCCTTACGGGCCTTCTCATCATGGAATTGAACATGAGAAGGAGTGGGGTCAGAGGAAGAGGATGCCCTAGAATGAAGAGGGTTCTAAGACGGAGTGGATTTTCGTTTAGGTGCCATGTTGCAACTAACTGAGAGAGAGAGAGAGAGAGAGAGAGAGAGAGAGAGAAGCACCAAACACATCAATATATAGGAATATACAGAAATAAGGGTATGCATGCATGAAAATGTGACATGCAAACCAAAAAATATCATGGGCTCAGCCTAATCTAAACCTAATAGCACACAGCAAATCAACATAAATAACACACATCTATAATGCATGAAAATATAGTTATAATGCAAGTGTGATGTAATGCATGGCATTTAGGATCATATAAACATAACCTAACCTAAAAATTTCACAAAAACTTCATCACTTTTGAAAAACCCCAAAAATTCTTCAAAAACCCAAAAACCTAGGTCTAATGCATGAAGAAAGAAAGATTTAGGACCCTTACCAAAGAAGAACCTCTTGATCTAGGCCGAAAATCACAAGGGAATGAAGTTTGGAGTGAGAGAGAAGTTTTTGGGAGGTGAAAAGACACAAACTATTGAGAAAGATCGAAGAGAAATGAGAGAAATGTTACGCGGACCCTATATATAGAAATCTTCGCAGCTCGATGGATCAAGAGGTGTCGAGCTTTAAAAACGCATGTTTTATCTGTCGAAGAGCTGTCTTGAATTTTTTGAGAGGTGTCCACAGCTAAAGAATCCCGATGGATCAAGGAAGCTATTGAGCAGCTATCGAGCATCTAAAAAGTTTCTCGATGGATCGAAGTAACTATTGAGAAGCTGTCGAGAATGCGATAAAAAGCAGTTGAAGGGTCTCGATAGATAGCCTAGCCGTTAGGAGGTGTCAAACAGTTGTCGAGATTGCTTAAAAAAAATAGTTTTTCAAGAAGAGAAAAACACAGATATAAATGCAATCAAGTATGCTATATAACAAAAGAACCATGAAAGTAATGGAAACAATGAATGTTGTTATTGATGAATCTTCAAATTCTGGTTCTGAGAAATTTAGTGAGGAAATCCCTAAAAAGATTCTTCCTCCGGAGCCTAAGGAAGTTCAAGAAATTGTTGAGTAAGAGCCTACATCTCCAAGTACTCCCGATACTCTAAGTGTTGGGAAAGATTCAGTAGACATATCTACTTCACCTGATTCTGAATCTCATGAAGAAAAAGGACATTCCTTCAAGATCAAATTGAATCATCCTCTTGAAGTTATTGTGGGAAACATGAATGAACTTACACTAAGGAAGCGTACAGTTGATAAATGTGTTGCTAACTTTGTGTCTTATTCTTGTAACTTGTCACAGGTTGAACCCACTAAAGTTGAGGAAGCTTTTCAAGATGAAAGCTGGGTTAAAGCTATGCATGATGAACTGCTTCAGTTTCAGAGGAATGATGCTTGGACTCTAGTACCTAGACTAGAGGGTGAGTACATCATCGGCACAAAGTGGATATTTCACAATAAGACTGATGAAGACAGTAATGTGATTTGCAATAAGGCTCGTTTTGTAGCTTAAGGATATTCTCAAATGGAAGAGTAGACTATGATGAGACATTTGCTCCAGTAGCTTGTATGGAGTCCATCTGAATTCTCCTAGTCCTCGCATGTCACTTGAAGTTCAAGTTTTAACAAATGGATGTAAAGACTGCTTTCTTTAATGGGTTTCTTAAAGAAGATGTCTATGTGGCTCAACCAAAAGGATTCATTGATCCACACTTTCCAGATCATGTGTTGTACCTTAAGAAGGCACTCTATGATTTAAAACAAGCTCCTAGAGCTTGGTATGATCGGCTCACACAATACTTGGTGTCACATGGGTTCACAAAAGGAAAAGCTGATCAAACTTTCTTCATCAAAAGGGAAGATGACGAGTTGATAGTTGCTCAAGTTTATGTTGATGATATTATCTTTGGATCGACTAAGGATGAACTTGCTCATAGTTTCTCAAAACTCATGCAGGACGAGTTTGAGATGAGCATGATTGGAGAGCTAACTCACTTCCTTGGCTTGCAGATTTGTCAACCACTTGATAGGCCAAGAATGTATTGACTCTTTGTGATAAATTAATAAATTGATTTAGCCAAGTTAATTAATTAATTCGATTAACATGCAAAACGCGTGGTAGCACAAACAAATCACCAACTAAGTAAATATACAGCGGAAATTAAATTGACAAGGTGATTTGTTTACGAATAGAGAAACCTACACGGCGAAAACCCCACCGGGTGATTTTAAGGTCACCACTCTTGAGAATCCACTATTATCAAAATAAGCGGTTACAAGTAAAGGAATCCCAGTACCTTATACTAACCTATAGTTGAATCCTTACTCCAATACCCAATTGGACTTGTTCTATAATGACAATCTCTCATTTTCAATGCACGGCTCCCAGTACGTGACAAATCAATTTGATGCATGGATTCCAGTACGCGGCTTACTCACAAACTTAAGAAAGATGTTGGCTGCAAAGTTCTCTAGTTCATCACATGATGAAGATCACGAAACTCTTTGGTTACAAAACCCTACGAGGTACAAACACAACAACTTCTTCAAGAGAAAGATGAACTAGGTCAAATTTTGTCTTTGGTCACAATTTGCATGAACACAACTTTGCTTCACACTTGCGCAATCTTTGATGGCCCCTAAAATAATCTTTATATATGTTTAGGGTTGTGAGAAAAGAAAACCCAAACATATACACACGGATTGGATGAAAATCAGAGTTGAAAATATGTTTTTCATAAATCTCGATAGATAGCTTATCTATTGAGATAGCTATCGAGTATCGGACTTTAGCAGCTTTTAAACATCGATAGATACTAGCTGTCAAGAATAAAAATCCTGCACATCTTGGACAGACTTGCATGGTTTTAACACTTGAATTTGAAACATTGTTCCTTGAAGTATTAAACACATTCTAGATTTAGTCAGTTACAAGTAAAGTGCGTTTTGTTAAAGGATTAGTCAATTACATAAAATATTGACATATGTTTTTAACATGATTCATATATGTCCTAACAGTTGTTTATATTTTGTGAAAATATATATGAGTAAAAAAATATATAAAAATACATATTATGGTGTTTAAACAACAATTTTCATTAAACCGAAATAATTTTATTTGAAAGGAATTTGATACTGAATTCCTTTCAAATAAAATTATTCGTGTCATAACGACAGACAAGCCCATCTGAGAAGTGACCCGTGCCAGCGAATATATTCAAAGGTAGTGACTAGAATAATGTGATGTTTAAACAACAATTTTCATTAAACCGAAATAATTTTATTTGAAAGTAATTCAACAGTAAATTCCTTTCAAATAAAAATATTCGTGTCATGACGGCAGACAGGCCCATCTGAGAAGTGATCCGTGCCCGCGAATATATTCAAAGGTAGTGACTATAGTAATGTGGTAGATCTGGCCCATCGTTAGTATCGTACTCTCCCATGTTAGTATGTTACCAACCACTGGATCCATCTCCATCTCCATCTTTTATCTTTGACATCAAATGACTGGCAGTGAGATCCATCACAAGCGACATTGCTCACCCGCATTAAATCCCAATTTTCCATTTCTCAGAAAAAAAAAAAAAGAAAAAGAAAAACTGAAAAAGACCAATTCCAAAAAGTTCTCCAAAGTTCAATTACTTTCCAGAATCGAGAGAGAGAGAGAGGTTTGGGGTTTGGCAGTAGGCAATTGGGCAGCGAATGGAGTCGGCTAAGATATCAGAGCTAAAGCAATTCGTAAGCGAATGCAAGTCTAACCCTTCACTTATCCACAACCCCTCTCTTGCTTTCTTCAAGTCCTATCTCCAAAGGTGCTTTTACTTTTACTATATATATATATATATATATATATATTTCTTATATTAATTGATTTTAATTCTTTGTTTGATTGAGAGTCACGTTGGAATTTCTTTTTTGCTTGAAGCTTGGGAGCTCGAATTCCACCCGAACCAAAAACGGTGAGTCCTTTTAAATATCAAACTACTACTATTATTTTAGCAGCTTTCAATTCAATTAGCCTTGGCAATTTACAATCTATAGGATTTTTTTTTTTTTTTTTTGAATTTAAATATATTATTTTAGTACAAACTACTAGTATCTGTTGCTTAGATCAAAACAAGACAAAAGGGATACTGCCTAAGACAGTTATTTATTTGTATAGAGACCTCAAAATCAATTAGTACTTAAAAGAGTACATGATTAGTCTGCTCAACGCCATTTACGAAGCACGGACACTTCATTTAGGGATCCATATCCGTGTAGTGTGTGTCTGTGGTGTACAGGCCATTTTATGTTATAATTTTTCAGAAATTGCTCATGTCGTGGAGTTGCTTCCTAGCTCAACACCTTCAATGGCCCTATTATTCCTTGCCAATAATCCATCAAAACCATTGAAAGCATCATGTTTGTAATTTATATTCAATGGTCCTATTAACCTAGGATGCACAGTTCATTTGGGGTCTCGTACTCATGTCGTATTTGTGTCATAATGGTGTCCTATCTGTCGTAACATGTTATAATTTTCCAAAAATTGCTCATGTTGCCGTATCGTGCCCGTGCTCCTGTCCGTGTCCGTGCATCCTAGCTCTTAACCTTTCATTTCTCCCATCAGTTTCTTTGTAGTTCATTTTGCTAGATATTTGTGATAATGCATGCTCTGATTGTTAGAAGAGTAATATGCAGGAAAAAGGTGGTGACAAAATGTCAGGCACTGGGGAACATTTTGATGCCAAAAATCCTCATACAGCTACTGAAGATGATGATGAACTTGTTGAATCTGATATTGAGTTGGATGTTACTGATGTTGTGGAGCCTGATAATGATCCTCCACAAAAGGTGGGTGGTATAAAAAATTGGTTGAGGATGCTTAGGCCTGATATTTTTGCCTGTTTTATAATGAATTAGTCTTCAAACTATTGGATTTGTGTATTATTTAATGTCAGATGGGAAACCCTTCCATTGAAGTTACAGAAGAGAATCGGGAAGCTGCGCAAATTGAAAAATCAAAAGCTATGGATGCTATCTCTGAAGGCATGGCATCCTTTGTTATTATTAACATTTTCAATTGAACATTTCTTTGGTTATGTTTTTTGGCAGCTTTTCTGTCTGTTAATTAGATCCTGTATTTCAGGTAAAATGGATGAAGCCATAGATCATCTAACTGAAGCCATCATGCTGAACCCAACTTCAGCAATATTATATGCAAGTCGAGGTAATCATTTTCAAATGAAAGTTTCTTAATTTATTGTGTCAACCTTCTTTGGCCTTTTTTGTCTGGCCTTCCCCATCACTGCTTTATTCTCATGGAAGCCTAATTTTCACATTATCAGCAAGTGTATTTGTCAAATTGAAAAAACCAAATGCTGCGATCCGTGATGCTGATGCAGCTTTACAGGTTGGTTAATGGTCCTTAAAATCGGCACATGAAGTTTCTCTTAAAATTAGAAATGAACTAATCATGCATCTTACTTTGTAATTTATAATGTCTGACACTAATCTGATTCCCAGAACTCTAATTATGTGTTCTTTAGACGTAAAGATCTATATTTGTTTGTCTAGATCAACCCTGACTCAGCAAAAGGATATAAAATACGAGGAATGGCAAGGGCCATTTTGGGCCGGTGGGAAGAATCAGCAAGTGATCTGCATGTAGCATCAACATTGGACTATGATGAAGAGATTGGTTTGGTGCTTAAAAAGGTAAAGCATCTTCTTTTGATTTGAAAAGTTGCCTAAGGAATTTTTGCTTGACAATTTGTTCATTGGTAGGTTGAACCCAATGCCCGCAAAATTGAAGAGCATCACAGGAAATATGAACGCTTGCGGAAAGAAAGGGAGCTTAAAAAAGCTGAACGTGAAAGGAAAATGCGGCAAGCTGAAGCAGTAAGTAGAGTTAAACATCATTTTATTTGTTTCATTTCCGTTTCCTTTTCTGTGTTACATCATATTACATCAAATAAAACTTGGTATATCTGATAATGTTAGCTAGATGCTTTCATCTTTAGCAGAGTCGGTGTGGGTTGTTGTCAAGTTCTAAGTCATTTATAAAAATCCTCTCATTTATTAGGTAGAAAGTGGACCTGGCTAACTTTATGGTTAAGTCCATTGGCAACATTTATATCAATTAAATGTCATATTTATGTTTGAAGTGTAAACTAGGCCTCGAATCAGAGCTTTGCTATTAGAATTTGTTTTTCCTTTTTTGCCTTTTGGAGTTGCTGAGGGATTTTGGAGATGTTCAGGGTTGGGAATTGTTATACTTAGGGATCAGAAATCTCAAGTAATTGAATGATCACTCCCTGTATTTTTTGGATTATTATGATCACTCCCTGTTTATCCCCATGCTGGTTCAATGCATCGCCCATATTAGAGATTGATAACTTTGATTCTGATTCTTATATCTCTTTTGAATTTTGTGCAGGATCGAGATGCATTGTCTGCTTTAAAGGACGGTATGGCTGCTGATTCCTTTTTCCATTTATAATGTCTTCAAATGCCGGATTAACTGTTTGCTTTTTTAAGAAGGTCTATTGATTGTCAGTAGAAGCCTGTCAATAAGAATCATATCCCTAGAATCTTATCCTATAGGTTGGGTTACAACTTGTAACTCATACTATATATGTATATAAGTATTTTGATTCAGAGCTTTATCAATAGAACAAAATTAGAGTAGAGTATCAAAAAATCTGCAAACCTTGTTATGGGTTATGCACAGTTTGGTAATTATATTATCATTTAGTAGTAATTTCTGTTAGTCCTGAAAATCAACAAGACAAAACAAAATGGTTGATTGTTAATATTCTTTTTAATTGAGAGAGAGAGAGAGAGAGAGAGAGTACGGCAGATCTGGACAGCTGAGATTTTTATGGGATTAAGAATAGCATTTGGTGGGAAGGGCTAGAAAATAGTAAGGAGTATGCGGTTTCTAATGCTGAAAAGGAATAGTTAGGATTTAGAGATGAAATAAAGGGGGAAAACTAAGACTTGGGTTCCTGTTCCAGAGATGTGAATAATAATATAAACTGTATTTTGACTATTTGAGGGTTATTTGGTGGATTTGTGGTTTAGGGTTTTGAAGTTTTGGATTTAGGATTTAAAAGGAGACAAGCCACTATCTGTGTTTTCAAGGTTTTAAGCTATTGTTCAAGAACAGAATGGAAAATAATGAACTTCTAGACATCACACCTAGGATTTCCTTGGCATCACAGCTCAGAGAGGTTGTATCACACAAGCTCAAAGAAGCATTGTCGTTTCAAGCAGAACCATGTCGACAAGTCACTACATCCAAGCAGAGCTATCTTTTAGAACATATTTAGCTTAGCTTGTGAATATTTTAGCATGTGTCAAATTTATTCACCCATTTGCTTAGGATCTAGTTAGTTATGGTGATGACATCACAACTAACTCTTTGTTATATAAATAGCCATGCTATGGCCTTGTAAAGGAAGATTTTGATGAATGAGAATTTTGTCTTTACGACATGTTTTGAGGCACAGAATATCTTCCTTAAGGTTAAGGATTACCTTCCCACCTGCCAAAATCAATCATTTTCACCCTTTCTTTGAAGGAACCTGTGATGTTAGCATTACCTTTGTGATCTTCATGACTCCACCCTTTGATGAATAAGTACAGCCTAAATCATCTAATAATCCCAAAGAAATTAAGGGCTCTCAACATGTATGACACGTCTAAGGTCTCTTAACAACTCGATCAAACATCTTGATCTTGACAGTACCAATCCCAATGATCGGGCAAACAACAAAGTTGCCCATTAGGACAATAACTATATTGCAAGGTATTTACGTGCCAAACCATTCTTTCCTTGGTAAATATGGTATGAACATGTGAAATCTAAAATCTATGATTTTGATTGAGCATCATTACCTGATGAGACTTAAAGTAGATATGCATCAACCTCACCGTTAGATTTTTCTTTCGCGACATTGGCTGATTTTGAGGGTCTCTTTTTCATTCTTCCTCTCTTCTTTCACACTGATATTTGTGATCTCTTTCTATTGGAGTTCCTTTTAACTTTGCATGTTTCATCTACCCTGATTGTTTGACTCTGACTTTACAAGTCAATCAGCCTAAGAGTCATCACCATTCTTCATTATCTCTGTGTGTGTGCGTGCATTTCAAGTTCTAAAGTCTCCTTCCCATACATCAAGGTAGTCATCAGATGATCAAAAGACGTGGGGAGCAATGCTAATAGAAGTATTGCTTTATCTTCCTCCTCAAGCTTTACCCTGAAATTTGATAGCTGCGTATTCAACATGTTAAACACATTGACATGCTCCAACAAATCTGAATAGTCCTTCATCTGCTAACTGTAAAGTTGCTTCTTCATGTACAACACTTAGATTCTTTTTCATATAGAGACTTTCTAATTTATTCCAAATCTGCTCTACTGTCTGTACTTATAGGATGTTGTGAATTACCTCATCACCCAGGTTTAAAACGAATTGCATTGGCTTCATTTTCATCCATCTTTTTCCAATCTTTTGTCACTCAAAATTTTTGAGCTTCTTTTCCTTCCCAAGCAAGCCTTATGAACTCTTGTTGGATTAAGAGATCCTTCATCTTCCTTTTCCAATGAGAGCAATATTCCTTACCACAAAAGTTCTCTACCTCATACTTGGTTTTTGTCATCTTCACTGTAACCATTCAATGATAACCTTGTTTTGATACCATTTATGTAAATAGCACTCTCAAGATTCAAACCTATGACTGTAAAGATAAAATAAATCAACAAGCACACACAAAATGAACAAGAAAGTTACACTATAAAAATAGGGATATTACAACAGTGACAATGACTTTCTAAAGAAACCTAAACCCCCAGATATACCATAGTCTTTCTCTCTCTCTCTCTCTCTCAAATATCACAGGCATACGACAAGAGAAGACAATTTTTCTTGAATCTATTCTTGAGCTGCAACACAAGAGGGAACACATACAAACCAAGGGAGCAAGCCCATATATATGTTTGAAATAATTCAGTATCAATTGAAAGTCCTAATACCACTTGTACACGGCGGAGGCCTAATGAAAACCTAATACAAGTCAAACTTAGTTTCAAAGTTGTAACCAACTTAATTTGAACTCCAAGAAATTAAGCCACTTCAAAACACATGGAACTTAAAATAGCAGCTCTTGAACCCCCTCCCCTAACTCTATCCCTCTTTTCCGCTGGAAGCCCCAGAAATTATTTGTACTCTCTCTCTCTCTCTCTCTCTCTCTCATGGTGCCCTATAAGTTACCTTACATTGGACATCAACGATGCTGCCTTAACTACACCCAGGACAATGGGTTTTGGGATGACTCCATGTTCAAGGGGGTGAACAGATTTATGAGGCTTTTGGATGATGAGATGGAGAACAACTACACCCAAGAAAACGGGTTTTGGGTTGAGTCCATGTTCAAGGGGAAGAACAGATTTATGAGGCTTTTGGATGATGAGATGGAGAACGGCTTCTATAAGATGAAGATGTAGTAAGTTATTAGATAAATTTTTATACTTTGATTTTCGTAGGAAGTTTTGTTTTGGGATTTTTGTTTCTGTTGGAATTTGATTGGGAATATAAGAATTAATAAATAGTGAGATGGATATATATATTTTTTTTTCCTCTCTATAAAAGAGAGTTTTAAGATGATTGAATTTCAATCTTTTTGGGCATTTGACTGTTGGGGTGCTTTGAGGCTAGAGGAATAGTTAAGAGTTCCCTTTCGTATTTGACCATCTTGATTGACAGATAGTAAACTGAAGCTCCCTTTGCTATAACTTCTAGTATGTCAAAACCACTTTGAGGCATGAAGTTATATAATAATTTGTTTGCACTTATTTATTGGAGGTTATCTTATCATGCTTTGGGATTATAACAGGGGAGGTTATCAGTATTCACTCTGTTAGTGAACTGGAACCAAAGTTGAATGCTGCTTCAAAAACAGCTCGCCTGGCAATCCTATACTTCACTGCAACATGGTGTGGTCCTTGTCGTATGATTTCTCCTCTTTACACAAGCTTAGCTGGCAAGTACCCAAAAGTTGTTTTCCTGAAAGTTGACATAGATGAGGCAAAGGACGTAGCCGCACGCTGGAATATTAGTAGCGTTCCGACCTTTTTCTTTCTTAAAAATGGTAAGGAGGTTGACAAGGTTGTTGGGGCAGACAAAAGTGCTCTTGAAAGGAAGATCGCACAGCATGCAGGATAGATGAGAACTAATTTTAGATCAGAACATGGATTCCAGTTATTTCTTGTTGCACTTGCCTTATGTTGTTTGATTTTGTCTATTATGTTGTACATGGAACATATGCCTGTGAAGATCGTGCCGGTTCTTGTATCTGATATGCTGAGTTGTGTTCACTGCGATTATAATAAAAATAAATTTGCTTCTAATTTCCGTGACAAATTTTTTCTTACTCTTTTTGAAAAGTGGGCACCTATGGCCTACTTTTGGTGTCCCATCATCAGGGAGTTCTATCTTGATTTGGTTTGTGCAAATAGAATATGCGTTTTGCTTTAGCTCAGTTTTGCTTACACAGTTGAGTCTTGCATGCCTTTGGATACAAGGGATGTGGATGAACTTGAAGTTTTTGAGCAACTCCCTCTTGAAAATTTATATTGACTGTGGCAGAATTAAATATGTGCTGTTTAAGGTTAATGGAAGGTGGTAGGTTTTGGGTGGCGATGGGTGGAAATTGGTCAGAACGGTGGTGGTGGATGCGTGGCAGATTTGCGTGGGGTTGGGTGGAAGAATGAGCTCAATCGAGATCTTTTACTCAAAATGGGGCTCTTTTCAAACTTCAAAGCTACAGCTTAGGCTTCCCATTTTTTATGGCAGAGGCCGAGTGTTACAAGAAATTTATAGAATCTTTTAATTTTACAATGTTACCTATTTTTGTCTCAACTGTTGCTCAAAATATATTTTTGCCTCCACTAGTCACGGACCTTGCGCATGATAATATTTTTAGGGTAGTCTCATTAATATATAGGAGAAAACATTATTTTGATCTTTACATTTTGGACTAATTTAATAAATAATAATATAATTCATAATCATATTTTTATTTATTATATATAGCGATAATCACAAATGTAATATATATAATTTCTGTCGTATCAAAATCAAAACAATACAATTTTTCTCAAGAATTCAAAAAGTAAGTTAATGAAGATATTATTTTTTTATTAAAATTTTTTTTATAATATTTTGTGTATTATCAAAAATGTATATAAAATTTAAAAATGATTCTTTTAGTTTTAAATAAACTTTCTCAAACACAATTTTTTCTACTATACAATCAAAAACACCGAAAAACATAACTAAAAAAAAAAAAAAAAAAAAACTCATCAAAACTACAATTTAAAATAAAAAAGAAAGGGAAGAATAAAAGATTGTAATAATTTTTCCTTAAAAAAAAAAAAAACAACAAAGAGTACAATTTCAAAGGGGAAAAAAGTAGAGAAATTTTTTTGAAAAAAGAAGTATTGTGTTAATGCTGTCATATTCTAATCTAACTTTTAATCCAATATGTGAAAAATAAATAGATAAATAAATAATTTTAAACACAAAATTGAATTGTTTTCTTAAAAATCTCAAAGAATACACTAATAAGATAAGGAAGATGAAGAATAATATAAAATATTCCTAAACACTTAAAACAATTACCCAAGCATCTAAGAACATCATATAAAAAACAAAATATTTATAAACAAAATATTTTTAAATAGTGAAGGAAATTGCACAAAGACCAATGTCTTCAACTGAACTAACTATTCTTTATCAGATTGTTCAAACTATTTTGTAGTTTTCCAAATAAGGTAAAACCTGACAACAACAAAAATTATAACATATTATAATTTGATTTTTTTTTTCCCCAAATTAGATCAACAACAAACACCATTCATTAAAAGTATTTAGTGTTGTAAACAAAATGATAAAAAAAATATTTGCATTAAGAAACACATATGAATTAGTCAATAACAGGACAATAAGGGTACAAACCTCTAGTTGGAGAACCTTTAGCTATCAGGTTGTATCTTTTCTATTATCAATGATTAAGCAAGGCTTGTGAATACATTTTTTTATAGAAAATTTAAAAAAAATATTTTTTATTCTTCATTGATTCCAAAAGTGGAATTCTAAAAAACACAAATATACATAAATCTAAGGTAGAAATGCAAGAAAAATAATAATAAAAAATCCAACAAAAAATGAGAGAGAGAGAGAGAGAGAGAGAGAGAGAGAGAGAGAGAGAACATTTTTTTTGTATAGGAAAAATATGCATAGAATGGAAGAGAGTGGCAAATTTATAATAAGAGGATGAAAATAAGAATAGCCAAAATAAAGGAAGATAATATGACAAAATAATATTTAAATTTAAAACCACCTAAGAGGAATATATCTAGACAGCACTTTTGTTTTAATTTTCCTTTGATTTATTATTTAGTTATAACATCAAAATTAAAGTAGACAAATATGTAAAGTAAGACCGCTTAAAATAAATTTGTAAAGCTAAAACCACCCAAAATGAATTTGTAAATTAAAGTCAATATTTATATAGTTAATATTGTAAAAAAATTAAATTTAAAACATAAATATGAAAAAGACTAATGATATGGCGGATGAGGGGGCTCAATAGGAGCGTAGCAATAATAAATGCTAACTTTCAGCTTTTATATATATATATATATATATAGATAGATAGATTATAACATCAATATTAACGTAGATAAATATGTAAAGTTAAAATCGCTTAAAATAAATTTGTAAAGCTAAAACCACCTAAAATGAATTTGTAAATTAAAGTCAATATATTTATATAGTTAATATGGTAAAAAAAATTAAATTTAAAACATAAATATGAAAAAGACTAATGATGTGGCAGATGAGGTGGCTCAACTTTTAAAAGAGAATGAGAATTGAGAGAAATTATAAGGTTCTTATGGCGGACAAGTGACACGGTTCACCATTCCATTAAAAGATTTCCATCTGTTTAAAATTACTGAGTTAGATTTTTTTTTTTATAAACAAAAACTAATTATTGACTCAGCAATTTTAAACAAGTAGAAATCTTTTAGTAGAATGGTGGACAAGTAACGTAGAAGAGAGAATGAGAATTTAAAGGAAGAGAGAATGAGAATTTTATTGTGATGAACTAATGATTAATACGATAATACTGATCTTGATTTTAAAAAACAACGATAATATTGATCTCTCTACTATGCAGAAGACTTTCCCCCCGCCCCTCTCTTGTGTGCTAGTAACGAAGAAAACACTTTTAGGAAAAAGAACTAAAGCAACGTTCACATGTATTAAACCTATCATAGGCAGGAGAAATTATACAGTCCTCATGGTGGACTTTGTCATTTGTCCACAATTCCAGTAAAAGACTCTCACCTATTTAAAATTGTTGAGTTAATATTTAATTTTTATTTAAAACTCTACAATTTTAAGCAAGTGGAAGTCTTTTACTGGAATAGTGGACCACATCACTTGTCCACCATGAGGACCTTATAATTTCTCCATAGGCAAGGTTTATAGGTTACCTTCTAAGAGACTCATGGCATTTTAGGGAGGATATAAACCAAATAAAATTGGAAAACCAAAAACCTTGAACATTAAAAAATGCGTTACTGCTAGCCTGGTACCCAACGTTGCGGCTAAGCAAATGTCAATAATCCCTTTCAGCAATTATTTTTTTAAATGAAGTGTATCCTTGGAATATCAGTAATGTCATATATATATATATATATATATATTGATTATGCAATGGAATTAGTTTTCTTAGTTAATGGTGGTCATGTTGTTGGATTATGAAATAATGTTTAGTAGGGGAAGATCGAGGTTTAATAAAGACAAGAATCGGCGCTCAATGTATTTTATACTGTCTTTAGTGTCTGACTCTGACTTTCATTCTTTAATTTGCATAGAACAAAAACTTCCATGACTCACTAACACTAATTGAGGAGCCTATCAATAGAACAAGCTTTATTATTCATATTTAGAAGAAAAAATTTGAAAGATAGTATGTTTAAAATATGTAATAGCTAGTCTGGAATTTAGAGACAAACATGAAATGAAAGTAATGCAAAAAGATAACAAACTTCATTTTGCTCTGATTCTTGGAATAAAATCTCAGAACCGCATGGAAGAAGAGGCGGTAAAGAACTCCCCAAGCCAGCAAGATCATGATGTCGTACCAAATACTTTTATCTAGTGGCGGCTCTAGGAATTTTGTTTAGGGGAGTCACCACAAAATTTTAATAAAAAGAGAACTTGAATATATTGAGTTATCAAAATAATAATAATAATACATAAAGTTTTACAATTTTATTTTACAAGTTTTCAAATTTTGAATGTTACATGATAGTTCATTATAAATATCTATTGCCAATGTGGGTAGTTATGAGTTTATGATCATTTTATTTTGTTTAGTTTGTCTAACATTTTTATCTTTATATCGTTGTTATTATCTATTTGACTTTGTTTTTATAAAAATATTTTAGAATAAATGACTAATTTCAACTCATTGGCTCTATATTAATTATTAACGCACACAATCACACTCATTCATACATAAATTATACATTATGTGTCTTCTTAACCAATTAAATGCTTGAACAATCATTATTTTTTTTTTTTTTATACAAGATAGAAATTCTACTCTAGTCTAATCTAAGTGTATATGTGTGTGAAGTTCCATTTTAGAGACTTAAACCTCGATCCTTGCCCCCCACACCCCATACCCCACACCCCACAAGCACTTATTCTTGTAGTGTGACCATTGTACTAAGAGCGTACAGTGGTAATGCTTGAACAATCATTAACTTTACAATTGTTTTCTTGAATTTTACTAACTTTATTACAAAAAGTTATTATAATATGATAACAATACACACACATGTAAAAAAAAAAAAAAAAAAAAAAAAAAAAAAAAAAAAAAACCCTCTCTATTTTTTAATTATTAAATTATATAAAGTTATATTATATTTATATTGTATATACAAACATCCACCCACATCATAATTTACACAAATACATAACGTTATAATAAAAAGTAATATATACAATCAATATTAAACACACTGACACACATATAATATAAATTTATAAAAAAGAATTACACTTATAATTCACAAACACTTACTCTTTATTCAGTTTCTCAAAAAAAAAAAAAAAAAAAAAAAACTTACTCTTTATTCTTAAAGTCGAAAATACTTATAATAAAGATGTGCAAAATTTAAGTATGCAAATTTTTTTTAAAAATAAATAAATTAAAGTATTAAGCTAATATATATATATATATATTATATATATAATTTTTTCTTTTGAAGTCAGGGGGTTCATTTGAACCCCCTGAATATGCTTTAGCGCCGCCCCTGCTTTTATCCTGAATGTCCATGGTGAACAAAATGTCTTCTCCGATCAACGTGCAATTTTGTGGCAGTTGTGACATAGATGTGTTGTGCAGTTCGCTGATCTTCAAGTCTCCCAGGGGACCCGATGTAAGATCCTTGGACTCCCCACTATAGCATCTTAAACCTTTGAATTCATTTGTTAGCAATGCCTCAAATGGGTATATGATTGCAGAGATGTAATGGAGCCACTTCCAATAAAAAGGTATTTGACTTCGCTTCAGGAAGAACCCACAAGTCAGAAAGAAGAGAGCTGTGGTAGCAATAACAACTGCATAGCCAGTTATGTAGCTTGGAACTAGTGCACTAACAAGCATCCCATATGCATTAGTAGTAATGAGTGAGGCATAGAACAGTCACACGTGACAAAAATAGAGTAGATGTAATGTTGGTACTGCTTAATATAATAATGGAAATGTCAAATTTGAAAAAAAGAAAAGAAAAAGGAACCACTATATGTGACAAAAGGACTGTCAAATGTGATATTGGAATTGCACAATGTGATAATGGAATCGTTAAATGTGAGAAAAAAAAAGGAAACCACCAAATGTGAGAAAAGAACTGTCAAATATGATGTTGGGACTGTACAATGCGAGGATGGAACTGCACAATGTGAGGATGAAATCGTTAAATGTGAGAAAAAAGTAAAGGAACCACCCAATGTGACAAAAGAACTGTTACATGTGATGTTGGAACTACACAATGTGAGGATGAAACGTCAAATGTGAGAAAAAGTAAGGGAACCACCAAATGTGACAAAAGAATTGTCACATGTGATGTTGGAACTGCACAATGTGAGGATGAAACCGTTAAATGTGAGAAAAAAGAAAGCGAACCACCAAATGTGAGAAATGAATTGTCACATTTAATGTTGGAACTAAATAATGTGAGGATGGAATCGTTAAATGTGAGAAAAAAAATAAGGGAACCACCTAATGTGACAAATGAACTGTCACATGTGACAAAAATAGAGTAGATGCAATGTTGGTACTGCTTAATATAATAATGGAAATATCAAATTTGAGAAAAACATAAAGGAACCACTATATGTGACAAAAGGATTGTCAAATGTGATATTGAAATTGTACAATGTGATAATGGAACCGTTAAATGTGAGAAAAAAAAAAAAGAGAGAAGGAAACCACCAAATGTGAGAAAAGAACTGTCAAATGTGATGTTGGAACTGCACAATGCGAGGGTGAAACTGCATAATGTGAGAAAAAAGTAAGAGAACCACCCAATGTGACAAAAGAAGTGTCACATGTGATATTTGAACTACATAATGTGAGGATGAAACCGTCAAATGTGAGAAAAAAGTAAGGGAACCACCAAATGTGACAAAAGAACTGTCACATGTGATGTTGGAACTGTATAATGTGATGATGGAATCGTTAAATGTGAGAAAAAAGAAAGTGAACTACCAAATGTGAGAAAAGAATTGTTATATTTGATGTTAGAACTGCATAATATAAGGATGGAATTGTCAAGTATGAGAAAAAAACAAGGGAACCACCTAATGTGACAAAAGAATTGTCACATGTGATGTTGGAACTACACAATGTAAGAATAGAATCGTCAAATGTAAAAAAAAAAGTAAGGGAACTACCAAATGTGAGAAAAGAACTGTCAAATGTGATGTTGAAACTGCACAATATGAGGATTGAACTGTACAATGTGAGGATTGAATTGTCAAATGTGAGAAAAAAGTAAAGGAACCACCCAATGTAACAAAGGAATTATCACATGTGATATTGGAATTACATAATATGAGGATAGAACCGTTAAATATGAGAAAAAAGTAAGAGAACCACCAAGTGTGACAAAAGAACTGTCACATGTGATGTTGGAACTGCACAATGTGATGATGAAATCGTCAAATGTGAGAAAAAATAAAGGGAACCACCAAGTGTGAGAAATGAATTTTCACATTTGATGTTGGAACTGTACAATATGAGGATAGAACTGTCAAATGTGAGAAAAAAGCAAGGAAACCACCTAATGTGACAAAATGACTGTTACATATAATGTTGGAACTACACAATGTGAGGATTGAACTGTCAAATGTGAGAAAAAAAAGTAAGAGAACCACCAAATATGAGAAAAGAACTGTCACATGTGATGTTGGAATTGCACAATGTGATGATGAAATCGTCAAGTGTGAGAAAAAAAATAAGGAAACTACTAAATGTGACAAAACAACTATCACATGTGATATTGGAACTGCACAATGTGATGATGGAATCGTCAAATGTGAGGAAAAAAGGTAAGGGAACCACCAAATGTGAGAAAAAACTGTCACATGTGATGTTGGAACTGCACAATGTGAGGATGAAACTGTCAAATGTGATAAAAATGTAAGAGAACCACCTAATGTGACAAATGAACTGTCACATGTGACAAAAGAACTGTCACATTTGACAAAAATAGAGTAGATGCAATGTTAGTGCTGCTTAATATAACAATGAAAATATCAAATTTGAGAAAAAAAAAAAAATAAAGGAACCACTATTTGTGACAAAAGGACTGTGAAATGTGATATTGAAATGCACAATATGATAATGGAATCGTCAAATGTGAGGAAAAAAAAAAAAAAGAACCACCAAATGTGAGAAAAGAACTATCAAATGTAATGTTGGAACTGTATAATGCGAGGATGGAACTGCATAATGTAATGATAGAATCGTCAAATGTGAGAAAAAAGTAAGGGAACCACCCAATGTGACAAAAGAACTGTCACATGTAATGTTGGAATTACACAATGTGAGGATGGAACCGTCAAGTGTGAGAAAAAAGTAAGGGAATCACCAAATGTGACAAAAGAACTATCACACGTGATGTTGGAACTGCACAATGTGAAGATAGAACCGTCAAATGTGAGAAAAAAGAAAGAACCACCAAATGTGAGAAAAGAACTTTCAAATTTGATATTGGAACTGCAAAATATAATGATGAAATCGTCAAGTGTGAGAAAAAAGTAAGGGAACCACCTAATGTGACAAAAGAATTGACACATGTGATGTTGGAATTGTACAATGTGAGGCTGAAACCGTTAAATGTAAGAAAAAAAGTAAGTGAACCACCAAATGTGAGAAAAGAACTGTCACATGTGATGTTGGAATTGTATAATGTGAGGATGGAAGCGTCAAGTTTGAGGAAAAAGCAAAGGAACCACCCAATGTGACAAAAGAATTGTCATGTGATTTAGAACTGCATAATGTGAGGATGGAACCATCAAGTGTGAGAAAAAAGGAAGGGAACCACCCAAATCGTCAAATGTGAGAAAAAAAAGTAAGGGAACCACTAAATGTGAGAAAAGAACCGTCACATGTGATGTTGGAATTGCACAATGTGAGAATGAAACCGTCAATTGCGAGAAAAAAGTAAGGAAATCACCAAATGTGAGAAAAGAATTGTCACATGTGATGTGGGAACTGCATAATGTGAGAATAAAACCGTCAAATGTGAGAAAAAATTAACCTAGTATAGTAGATTGTCTATTAGTGGGTACCATACCCCTTTTTTTTTGGTACCATAGAATTACCCATAGATTCAAAGTGCATGTATATTATGATAAACAATGACATTATTGAACTCCTCTAGTTTACTACACTATAATGTAAAATCACATTGTTAGGTTGCAGTTATGCCCTTGTACAACATTTGGAGGTCTAGGTTCAAACTGTCAAAGGGAAATGTAGGACCCAATAGTAAGTCAAAGCGCGCAGGACCTAATTTCGACATTTTCTTTTCCCTTTTTCTAGTTAAAATGTTTTTTTTTTAATTTTATTTTATTTTAATTTTTTTAGAAATAGTTAAAATAATTTTGTTGGCCTTATGGGGGGATAGTATTTAGTGGTCACCCTATGGGGTCGCTGTAATGTGCAAGCATAGCATATTGGTGCTTGATAGCCCAGCCTGTGGGACAACGCATTGCAAAACCTCTTATGCTCACTTGCAACATGTATAGAGGCCGGACTTTGCATCCTGCAAAAACTAAAGTGTGTCTCTTCTTAACATAAATTGGTTTTAGAAGTAGTGGTTAGTGTCGCGGTCTTAACAAATTTCAAGAAAAAAAAAACCTTTAGAATTGGATACTTCTTTGCCCCCTAAATTGCAGTTAGAGATTGTCCTACCTTCCTAAAAAGATAGTTAAAAGATGACTTTACCCATATGTTTGGATGAAGGAAAATGAGAGGAAATAAGGAGAGGCGCAAGAAGTATATTTTAATAACATTACCCATATGTTTGAATATATTATTATATTTTAATATATTCTAACCATCTTCTTCTCTACTTTCCTCTCCTATTTCTCCATCTCCCCCATTCCATACATAGATGTGTCCTAGATTTGCTATGACAAATGCTTTAGTCAAGCTCAAGATAAAAAAAATCAAGCTAATTTGATAGGATGGATAGTGGACACCGTATGCTCCAAATTTCTCCTCTTAGGGCTTCAGGAATGGCATATTATAGTTCATAGATAGATATATTTTGTGCTCAATTTGTAGTATCTAAGGAGCAATGCTCTCAAGAAGTTGTTATTGTAATGATCCCTACTAGTTGTAGCTTAATTGTGTGAGTAAATGGTTAGGAGTTTGTCATTTCTACCTTCCTTTTTTTTTTTTTTTTTCTTTTATTTTCTTTTATTAAATTTTTAGTTACCCTAGCATTACTTATTTTTTGTACTTGATTACCATAGTACAATATATTTGGTTACTTGAGATAATTTGTGGAAGATGGCACATTGAATTGAACCAGGTTGAAGAGGAGAGTGAAAAGGAGGATCTAATTCTTTCTAATTGGGATCTAAGTTGCATGATTTTTGGGAAGCTAGAGATGTACTTTAATGTAACTTGGACATTAAATTAACCATTGATAACAACTTTTAAATCAGATTTTGATAATTTCATGATAAATTATAATAAGAGAAAAGAAGAGGATGTTAAGGTCTGTACCAACCATTTTAAAGTTATATGTCATTTTTTTTTCTCTCCTCTTCTCAACACTAATGGAAGTCAATCTCAAATTAATGAAACCAACAAGATCATCTTCCATCTACTTTAAAAACTTTAGGTCCTGTTTTAATATTTCAATACTCCCTCATATTAACTTGTATGCAGAAAAACTCAACCCCAAATGGTATCTAAAGTTTCATCTTTTATTTGGATTCATTATCCATTTTATGATAATCAACGACAAAGGATATCATTATTGAATCTGATTTACTACACTATGATGTAAGATCTCATGGTTTGTTGGTGCAGTTAGGCCAGTGTACAAGATTTGGAGGTCTTGTTTTAAGGACTGGATTACTATTAAAGAAATTGGTTGGCCGGAGTTCAAACCCACCACTCAAGGTTGGCATCACTGGAAAATCTTCCTGGCAAGGCACATGATGAAATCCAATGGTGTACCACAATACTATGTCCTTGTTTTCAATTTTCCTATTCCTGCATTTATATAAAAAAAATATACCAAAAAAAAAAAAAAAAAAAGTGCATTAGAAAACATTAGTCACAAGTACCATAATCAACAATTATTTTCTTGTAAATTTCTAGCTAGCAAAGTTTAAAAGTAGAACAGAGGATTTGTATTCATTATCTACTACCTGAGGCTCCAAATTGCTAAGGTATCGTCTCCTTGACTTTGATCAACGTATAGTCCTCCTGCCCATTTTTCAGACTTGTTATACGATGTAACCCACACATCATTATTAGTAAAGGCTCCTCGAATTTGTGGATAATCATTGTACGACAAGAGAGGGCGTGTCGCTGATCCTGGAATTAGACGATAACCAACATTGTTCCCAACTTTGGTTTTCTTATTAGGATTCACAACTACTAGCTCAGCTGGTTTCAAGCCAAATTGAATTCGGGCATCAGATTCAGTTTTAGCAATTTCACTCACTACTGTCCAGTAACTTTTCCTTGGTGAGCTATGGTCTTTTACTTTGATTGTTTCCAAATTGTTTTTGACAAAGGAATTGTCTTCACCATCCACGTCGAGGTCAAGATAGTACGTTAAGAAGTGATCATGGTACACACCAATAGTGTTTTCTGCTAACAATGTGCCATGCACATTCTCTTTTATTTGATCTGTGTGAGTATATATCACACCCTTCATCTCTAGAATTCCTGTTAGTCCAATCTGTTAAGATAGTTTGAGAAAGACTTACAGTAAGAGACAAAAATAAATAGGAAGACATGCTATTAATTCATAGGAACTTGCTATGTATACTAACACCTCATTTAGTACAAAAATTTTAGGTTTGATGAAAAATTGACAGTAAGTCTAAAGTCATAATAAATTTCACAAATGTTGACTTGTTGTAGTAACAGATTATGATTGATGTGCAATATAAATTATGTCAGTGATAGTCCTAAGTGAAAGTGATATACTAATCAAAATTTGCTAGCTCAATATATAATTGTAAAATTTGTTATGAGATTTATTGGTGTTTGTAGTGTTGATGGAAAAATATTTCTCAAGTTGATAAGATACCCCCAATTTGATGGAGCCACTTGGCTTGAATTCCCAATCAATAATGTAATCATAGTTGCCCACAGTTGCGACCATCCTCACCACTAGGCTCACATCTGGCCTAACTTCCCTAATCTGCAATACCATAAATTTGTCAACTAGAACTACTACTTGTTCAAACAATACAACAACAATCACAATAATATTACTTACAACTTCCTCGGGAATACTCGTTTCAGTGTGACGCCACATTATATTTCCAGCATGATTTTCAAATATGCAGAAGGCATTAGATATCTTCACTGGTGTACCATCGCTCGAAGCATAGTATGCATCTAAAAATACTGCATTGGTAGGGCAATCGGCTAAGGGCTTAAGGGACACTGCAGATTGACCAAACCCAAATTCACCACTATCAAAAAAGGTTTTGTAGTACCATTCCTCTGTTGGATCCATGTATGGCACAAACAACTCAGATATGAATCCTCTATATAAAACCTGGCGATATTTTTGCTTCTCAAGGTCATAAATTGATGCTAGAGAAATTATTGGACCAGCTCGTACGTCGAATCCTAGGTGAAATTTCCAGTTGACCCAACTAAATACAAAGAAAAATTGAGGCTTGTTAAAATTTTCAGGTTCAAGAACATGTAGTCCTAGCCCAACCCTTTAAATTAGGCCAGGATAGCAATAAGTTTTGTAAAAACTTGTACATAAAATTTGTAATATTTCTAATTTCACTCTAAGCCATAGATATAAAAGACTAAGAACAGTCATTTGTGTAGCTATGTAGCAAATGAATGACATGTTTCCAACTAGCCCAAATGAGGTCAGCTGTGACCAGGTCAACTTCACGAGGCTTGGGCAAACATCATCAGCATGTGGAGCCAAATATTGCGCTTTTTCACATAGAGGTGCTGCTTGATTGAGTCAAAGTCTAAACGTTTAATATAATAATATCAAACCGAAAAGGACTGCTACAATTTTGGTCCATTGAATCTAAATCGTGTAATACTTTTACAAGGCAACTTAATTGTTTAGTACTAACACAGTTTCAACATACCATGAAACTTCAATGATACATTTCCGCCCGCACTGTGTAACCTAGGATTAGGTGAGCTATCTAAAAAAAAGAAAAAAAAAAGATTATGTAAAAATGCTATAACTTATTTCATAACTATTCAACGTGGTAAATTAAAAATAGTAAAGAAAAAATCTTTATGTAAAAATAAAAAATAATTAGTCATAATCCGACATGCATGTAAGATAATTGTGACATTTTATGTGGTATTAAAATTACTCAAAAAATAATTCTACTGTCACATAAAAATTCACAGTTTTAATCACAATTATTTTATGATTATGATTTGCCATCTATCTCTTTTGTAGGGAGCTATAGCTCACATTGTGAAGGTGATATATATTGTTTTTATTGCATGTGTTATCTACCTCACATGAAAATAGACTCCATACTTTAGGTAAAAGGTCCACGCCATACGAGGAGGAAGACACGTGCAACGGAAACATGTATTTTCTTCCCCATTTTGCTATTCATAAAGTCGTCACATTTTTACGTGGTATTAAAATTTTTTAAGAAAAAAGAAACACAAAAGTATTAGGTGAGCTCCGTAGTCCCACCTTTTCAGCATTGCTATAAATGTTGGTCAATGGCAGTAGTCATTGAATAATCAGAGAGAGAGAGAGAGAGAGAGAGAGAGAGACGCAAATCAACCAATAAGAGTAGTGTCAAACCTTGCCAAAGTGAATATTATACGAAACAGATAGACATATGGCATTAATTTGTTTTGTCATTACTATCAAAAAATTTTTTTTTTCATGACTATTTTATAGATGTTATGCCCCACGTCATTTGCCTTGTTTTTGGCTTGAAAATTCCATCTATTTCTTTATTGGCCAATCTATCTTCTCTTATTTGTTTTGCCACTTAATTAGCTGTCGTTGAATAAAAATCTTAACCATCACTTTTTTTGTATTTTACTTTAGACTTCACTAATTGTTAGTATGGAATGGTTAATTTTTTAAAATATTTATTTTAAACTTTAGTTACTTTAAAAAGAAAAAGTAAAAAAAAATATTATAAGTTGTGATTAATGGAATCTAAAATAGAACTCCTATAATAAGAAAGGCTCATATATTGGGTGTTGTATTATCATTTTAGCTTCATTAATAATATTTTTGAATTATAAATAAAAAAAGATAAATTATAACTTATCCACTTGTGGTTTGGCTGAAATTTAAATTGTCTACTTGTGGTTTAAAATTTGATATTTTACCCACTTGAGGTTTGACCAAAATTTAAGTTATTTACTTGTGATTTGAAATTCTATGATGTAAGTGTTTTGTTGGATTCTTTTTTATCTTATTTGATCTTGTATTTTTTTTTTTTTTTTTTTGGGTGTGTTTTTGGAGGAGAGAAACATAAGAGTGAACCAAAATCACATATTTAGCCATGTTTTTAATAGATGTGGGTTAAGGAAATCTGACTAAACTGACATCTGGTGAGTAAAGTGTCAAATTTAAAATTACAAGTAAACAATTTAAATTTTAACCAAACTACACAGGTAGATAAGTTGTAATTTCACCATAAAAAAACATCTCAAACATATTATAAACTCTTGTATGATGTATATGTAAAATGTATAAATTAATTATAGAAATAACTTGAGAGTTGTCTAATTTATAAACCCTAGGTTGAATTGATTGTAATACAGTATATCATATAATTAACAATGGGTCTCTCCCAAAAAAAAATAATAAATAAATAAATTAGGTGTCTGTCAAAGACTTTGAATAACGATTAAAAAAAGTAAAATTACTGGACTTAAAGACTATTTGATAATGTTATTTATATTTTTTTAAAATACGTGTGAATATAAAAATGTGTAAAAATATATTATAATATTGTTCAAAAACTAAAAACATATATTCAAATACATGTGCCAAATAGACTTCTAATTTCCTAGACTATGTAATATCTCTAAGAAAGACATTTAAACAAAACAAAAAGAAGACTGACCTGACAGTGTGCCCGTCAATCTTAAAGCCTGGCCCATCAGGTTGCACCAAGGCTGCACCATTTAAACGAGGACCAAAGGGTGGCTTTTGCTTTGATTCCCTGTACTCCGTTCCCTCGGCTTTTGGCACAGGTACAATAAGCCTATCATTGTATTCAACTATCTTCATCTCATCAAGATCAACCACCAACGTTATTCCCTCCACTGGTCTCGCATACAAATTCACCGTTCCATCTATATAAAAACACAAAAGCTTCAACACCCTTTTGCTCTTCAACTCTCCAAACCACCCAGTTGTAAAAGTTGAGCAAACAACTTCAGACAAGTTTAAGCCTCTCTTCTTTATAGACTCGATAAAGGGTTCATATGTTTGTGGCAATTCGGCTGCAGCAAATTGTTCATCAAGGGTAAGCAAAGGGTAGCCGTGTCCATGGTAAACTTTATCAGAGACTATCACACGGGACGATAAGTCGACTATGATCTCGTGGGATTGTTTATCGAGACGTGCAATCACAAAGGCGCGGCGAGGTGGGGGTTTGGACTTGGGGTTTGATAGCCATGAGAGGATGATGGGTTTGTCTGGCTCGTCCAAACCTATGTACTGGAAAGTTATGTTGAGCTTTGAGCTGGGGTAGGTTTTATTGACTATGGTTCGGACCAGGGTGAACTCGGAAGGGGTTAGAGAGTCTAGAGGGTGGTGCTGGTGGCTTGAGACAAGTGAGAAGATGTGGAAGGATAGGAGTAAGAAAAGTATAAGTTTCAAAGTTGAAGCCATGGTTTTGTGTGGATAGTTATTAAGCCTCTTTGCTCTTAAATAAGCATTTCGGAATGCCCAATGGCAATTTGCAACTTATTTAAGACCATTCAACGGTCATATTTTATCTCTTTTAACAATTTAAGTAAATACAAGATTTGCGCAAACTTCTCTTATTATTTGCTTTCTTAAGTTAACGAATGAGTCCAAATTTTTTATCTCATAATTTCTATTCTACTTTATATTTTATTAATAAAAATCAAATAAATGTTCACCTATTTTAATTATATCCTTATTTTTAGTCTTTTTCTTATTTCAGTTTCTTAAAATAAATAAATGAAATAAAATTTTAAAATACTCCCATCACTGGTCCTCTACCACTGGTCACCACTGACATCCTTTGCGGGCACCGCTAGAAAAATTTCATCGGCCATCATCAACGGCCATCACCACCACGGCAGTAACCAAAAATAATATATATATATATATATATAAACCCAACATACCTCACTAGCCATCCCCTATTAGGTACCATGGCTGATTCATCTTCTTCAAAATCGATTGCAACGGAGCGGCATTGATGGATTCGTGAAACCACAAATTGTATTTCCTTTTAATAATTGCATCATTAGTGGGTGAGGCACTATAAGACTGTAAGTGCAAGATTTGAGTAAAGGAGGTGCTACCACATTCCTTTGGTGGCTTCTTTCTCCTCTTGCCTTGTTTTACTTCTAGCTCTTGCTAAATATAGTAAACTTCGCTTTTGATTCTTTGCAAAACCAAAACAAAAGAAAACAAGAACCTTTGTTTGTTTCCAGATCCAAATGTGTGGTTCCCGCGAGGTGGTGGCCAGTGGGGGGGTCTGTTTGGATTTTAGTTTTATTTTTTATTTTTTTTGTTTTTTATTATCATGTTTTGGTTCCTGCCGGCAAGGGTGTATGGCTGCTGATGACGGTCGACGAGATCTTTCTAGCAGTGCACTTTGGTGGTGATCGGTAGTGGTGGGGCTGGTTTGAATTATTTATTTATTTATATTTATTTTAGGAGACTGAAATAAGTAAAAAGCTAAAAATAAGGATTTAATTAAAAAAAATGTGTATGTGTTTAATTTTTATTGGTAGAGTATAAAATGGAGCAAGAATCATGAGATGGAAGATTTGGACTCTCAATGAATAGCTCCGAACCCTTCATTTTGAGTAGTTTTTTATGGGCAAAGTTTTGCTACAACTTCACTCAATACTTTTGTATTAAATTTGAAATTTGACAAATCCATTATTAGATTACATGTTTTTCATATATCTTTCATATTTGCAAAATCTCCATAAAATCAAATATCAGTAATTATATCATCAATCAAATATTTAAATTTTAAATTTTTGTAGTCTAAAATTTCAAATAAAAAATAAGTTTATGGATTTAATATTAAATAACATCTAATTAACACAAAATTTGACATGTCTGTCAAGAATATAAAGAACATACAATCTAACGATTAGATTTTCAAAATATATATTCATGTTAGTATTTTAGTGGGAGTTGTAGTTATTGGTTGTAACCAAATTTTGTCCATCTTTTATTTATTAAGAATTTTATTTGCTTTCTTAAAAAATTGGGTCATTCGTCTAAACCCTCAACATAAAAAAAAAAAAAAAAAAAAATACTCATATAGTCATGTTACCCTTTATTGTAAATATAGTGAGCTACTATATTTACTGTAGTTACAAATTTATAATTTGGTTCGGTTTAGTGTTGGCATATATAATTCATGATGATGTAAACTATAAGTATAAGAATACAAAGACTTTCACAACAAATATCACTTCTACATAGACGGCAGTCTGTGATTGGTCCAATTCATTATCATTGTGATTTACCATAGATTGTTGAAGTATATTAATACTATAAATTCTTATTTTTTAGATATAACTAGCCAAATAATAAAAGCTTAATTGATCAAGATTGAAATGTATGCCACCATTTTCAAATTTCTACTAGTTTTTCAAATTTTTAGTCTACACACAACATCAAAGTTGACAATTATTTAGAATATCTAATCACGTAACTGACAATTACCTAGTTATTCCGATTATTTTCCCCTCCTCTAAGGAGTGGTGCCATTGTATGTGGGTAAGTCAACAGGCTTAGGAGGCCATGTATTCAAAATTGGATGGCTTTCGAAGAATTTTGAAGGACGGAGCTCAAACCCGCCATGGTGGAAGCCTATATTGTGTGCCATAACGCAATGTCCTTGAAAAAAACTGAGCCAAATCAACCAGTTTGATTTTCTTCATTGCTAACTGTTTTATTACAGGAAAAGATACATATGGACAAAAATTCCATTTAATTAGTCATTAGGTCTGACAATAATATCAAAAAACTTCCAAGAATATAAATGCATCAATGACCAGTGGCGACGCCACATTTGGTTCAGGGTGATTTCAAGAACACCCTGACCTGAAAAAAAAATTATATATAATAATTTAAAATTTTTTATTTATCTACACTCAAAAAAATTAGGAACACAATCAAAAAAATTAGGAACACCCTCAAACTTTTTTTATGCCAAACAAATTTTGAACTAAAATCTATAAAAAAAAAAAAATTGTAACAGAGAATCTGAAAATTTTTTTTTTTTTGTAACATAGAATATGTGAGAATATGTGAGAAAATGATTATGAAATAAGAAATATCTCTTAATTTGGGCAAGGAGCTGAATTAGGCTTTGGAGGAAACAAAGAAAGAGAGGAAACTGTATCTCTACCGCTGCTTCTTAGAGTGAGAGAGAGATTTGAGCAATTTTTTTAGACTTTTTAGACAAGGAGAGGAGAGGACAATCTTTTTAAAAAGTTTGGTATAAATGTGGGTGGATATATCCTTTGGCCACGTTGATGGTTAGGTGGGAGAGGCAAACCACTTAACTTTACCCTTTTTTTTTTTTTAAGAGAAATACGATTGTAATATGGCTTACGTGGGCTCGAGTGGTCAATGAAAGGCAAAGAATCTGAATTATTTGCACTTCGTACATCGATAAGGTTATTGCAATATTCAAGACAAGCATAAAATATATTTATAATAAATACAATTTTTTTAGAAGAAATATTTAGATGTGAAATTATATTAACATAGATAAATATTTTTAAATTAAATAATGGTTTTGTTAAAAATACTGAAAATTATATATGATTATAAAACGTTAAAACCGTAACCTTTTTTTTTTTTTTTTTTTTTGGTAGTTTGTTTAGGTTAACTTCTTTTTCTTTCTCAAAAAAATGATAATTTATTTTTCTTTTAATTTGAGTTAAATTTAACATGAAAATTGTAAGGACTTAAAATGTATTGGACTCAAAAGAAGGATGTGATTTGAGCCCAACAAGCCCAAACAATAAAATTTGTAGAGAATGGGCGTAAAAACTAGCTCCAGTGAGAGGAAAAAGACATCGTTCTTCTACAGCAAAAGGAACTTCAAACTAAATAAAAGAAAAATCCTTTTCTTCTTCTCCTCGGCTAGGTTTTTGGTGTGTATCTCTCTGGATTCTTTCTCTTCTTTCCTTTCTTTTTTTTCCCAAAAGTCCTTCTTAGTGTACTCCGATTTCACGTTATATACTACCTTCTTCATCCTGCTTCCATCGTACACGTGTAGGTTCCATTCTAAGAACTTCTTTCTGTCTCATCTAGAACTTTCTGGATCCTCCGCCTAGTGGTTAGAAGGCTGCTTGGTTATTGTTCAGGTATCACCTCCACATTAATGTGGCCAGAGAGTTAGTTGGGAAGCATTTAATGTGGAGATAGCAGCTTTTAGGGGATATTTGTTACTTTTCTCGGTTCCTTCTTTGCTCAATATTCATTAGTTAGTTTGCATGCAATTATGTGAAGTTCCTTGACTATTAAAAGAATTACACCCACCTCGGATGTAGTTTGAGTAATAAATCTTATCCTTGGACATGTGAGTGTCCTCGGACTGGGCCGCTGGGCCACTAGCCCAATTCCCATGAACTCTCCGTTTATCTTTTTGGGCCACTGGCCCCACAATAATACTTCTAAAATTTTATATCTTTTTTTAGTAAATATTAGTAGCTATATTCTTATTTATTTAATTTTATTATTTTTTATAATTATTTATTTATTAATTAAATTATTTATGACATTACCGGTTTGACCACCGGTCGAATTCTGGTCTGACCAGAAAACTGATAACTAGTCCCTTTTTCGGTTCTTCCACCATACTGGTTTTTAAAACCACGGTAGGAGATGGATCAAGGCATAGGGCCGAGGTGGGATATTTGAATTGGGGGAAGTAAATACACATGGGGTGTGTGCTAGTGTAACTAATAAACAATAATTTAATTAACTAATAATTAATTGGGAGAAGCAACTAATAAACAATAATTAATAATTTAATTAACCAATACATTATAAAAGACAAACAAATTAAATTATATTATGCTAAACAACAATTAATAATTTTATAATTAATGAAACAACAATATAACAAATTATAATTTATAAAAGACAAACAAATTAATAAAACAACTAAACAACAATAATTAATAATTTTATTAATATTTCAAATGAACTTATAGTTTATTGTTTATTCTTTTGCTAAAATTATGAACAAATATTTGATAAAAAAATCACATGCCCAAGGAACATCTTGAAAAAAATTCCTGAAGTCGCCACTGAGTTCGACACGTTTCATCCCGTAGATTCATGGAGTGTTAAATCATTCCCATGCTTGGGGAACCTCGCTGTTTGTCAACCATACGTGAAGGGCACCTATATTGCGCCGGCAATATGCTGTGAGTTATTGAAGGACGGAATTGCCAATGATACCAAGTGCGGACTGCCTCTGCAACCTATTTTTTTATACCGACGTCTTGAAGAGTTTCAACATTACCCCGGGGGAGCTCATGAAGCTTCCTAAAGACTGCGGTATTGATATCAACTTATCCATATGCAAGAAAGGTTTTTCACATCTCCTTTTTTTCCTTTTTTTGGTTCTGCTTATTTAGAAGTCGGGTTTAACTTTTATATGATTATTTTTGGTGGTATTACTATTAGTCTTTTTTTCATGAGTTAGAGTGTGGCTTGCATTTGAATTAAGGTTGATATGCTTTGATAGTAGGGGTGGAAGGATTTAAATTTTGAATGTCTATGTTAAAAATATTAGAAGTGTCAATTAAGTTATAAGATTTTTGACTGCTTCATCAGTCAAGACATGTATATTAATTTGTTGATCTTTGAATTTTTAATTTTGACATCTTTTAAATTTTTTGGTTGAAAATTTTAATTGATAATTTTGGGTTTAATCATGTATATATAATGTGTCATCAAATGCTTGCTTGTTATTTTTCGTTGTCATCACCACCATAACATTTTTGATATTTTAAAGCTCCTTATGTCACAAAATCAAAAAGATTTAATCTAAATTTTACCACTGAACATAAATTTTACAATTAAATTGTGAATTTGAACTGGTCAATATTTTATTGGTTGGGAGGTCAAGAAAGACCACTTTAGCAGTCCTCTCGGTAAACTTAATAATTTCTTTCGATGGACCTAATAATTTCTCATCTCTTTGCCCTAAATTGAGGATTAAAGCTATCAAATTCTAGGCTTGATTAATTGATATCATTTGTAAAAGTTTTTAATGGAATTTTAATGTTTGATATTCTTTAGTTGAGATTCAGTTAATTAAGTATCAGATACCTATTTCCCATATCTATTTTCTGAACTGTAAAGCAAAAGACATGATAGACAAATATTGAGATATGCACAAAAAGATCCTACATAATTTTCTCTCATTTCGCATGATTTTGTAGGGGTAATTTTTATTTATTTATTTATTTATTATTATTATTATTATTTTTTTGTTTAGTTATTTTTACTATGGTCTGCTGTTCTATGCAATTCTGAGCATTTGAATGCACATGCCTTTTTTAACCCTCGATCCTAGATCTCAGGTTTCTGTTTTCCGTTTTTGAATTATTCTGCTTTTCATTAGTGAGCAAAATGCAAGTGTTTGGATGTAGCTTTTTGTTAAAAACTTATTTGTGAAATGGTTTTTTTTTTTTTAAGAATAGCTGTATATAGTTTTTGGGGGAAGGGAAGATTTCAACCCTCTAAACAAAAAAAAGTAATATTTTCAAAACTTGTATATGTTATATACAAGTTGAATTGATGCTCTCCCTTTAACCTTAAAGTTTTTCCTCTTTTTCTTTTTTATTTATATAGTTACAATTAGTGGAATGTTCTTATCTTTTTTTGAATTACTTTTAATCTTGGTTATAGTTACATGTTTTATTTGAATTATTTTTTATTTATGCCCGGTGTTTGAATACAAGTCATGTATAAATAAAATGTTGAAATTAGATTTGAACCTTTTCCGTTATTTTTCTGAATTAGATCTTGTAATTTGTTTTCTCCAAACAGGTTCTGCTTTCTCACACAACTCTATTCATTCAAGCAGTCTAAAAAGTGCAGCCAATGGGATCACTTCGGTATACCTGGCTTGGCTTGTGGCTGTGATTATTTCAGCAATCCAGGCTTGGTAGATTAGAATATAGTCCCGAAATGAATGCCATTTTTGGTACACAGTCAGAAAAGCTAACTGTGATGGTGGAACTACTCTAGCATTTAAGTGGATCTTCTGTTGACCTACAATAAGTAATCTAAAAACACTGAATTCCATTCCTATAGTTGAATAAAGAGGACAAAGAAAGAAAAAGTGGAAAACTTTTGAATAATCTCTGTATTTATGTATATCAAAAGTGTTGCACAAATGTGAATATATACACGCATAATATTTGACATATGGGGAGCCCTTAATTAGGCTATGATCAGGGACAATTCAAGTTCTTTGATTTTAGTTGACCTATGTGTAGCCCTAGATTAGGCTAAGATCAAGGATAATTAATGTCTTAAAGATTTAAACATGTGCTAATATATTAACATTCTTCCTTAAATTTGAGGTGGTGAGGAGGAAGCCAACTTGGGTTTGAAGATGAGATCATGAAAACGGCCTGGTGAATAAGACCTAGTGAAAACACTAACAAATTGGCCTTTAGAGGAAATTGAGTGCAAATGAAGGCTACTCTACTAAAGATGATGATGAATGAGGTGACATTCAATCTTAATGTGTTTAATGTGTGTAGTTATTAAAGACATGATTATGGGTGATATAGATAACATTCTGATTATTATAGTGGATAAAAGTACTCGTAGTCTGGGGAGCACTCATGTCCCTTAAGAGCCAGCAAAGACACAAAAGCTCAAAAGTAGCATCAGTAAGAGCGCGGTACTCAACTCTGGAATAGACTACAACAAATTGTTTTACGCTAAGCCAAGAAATGAGGGAGGAGCTAAACAATAAATAGTAGCTAGGTGTGAAGCAATGGTCAATAAGATAACAATTCCAATTAATTTGCATCGGAGTAGGTCCATAACTTAAAGGAAGAATGCATGACATTTTTTATTTAACTTAAATGAAATTAATTGCTTTGTAAACTTTTAATTTTGTAAAATTATTGTTAGTACTCTAATGTGTAATCTTTATTTTATTTATAAATAAATAAATTGATTTTAAAAAATTTGAAGAATATTAATCGTGATTAATATAATTTAAAGGATAATTACACATAATTTAATAAAAAGAAATTATTTGTTTTGAATTATTTAAAATTGACTTGATGAAATTTTCTAATATACTAGAAAATAAAATATATAATAAATCATGTTAAAAACATCTTTGAAGTATTGTGTGGTGTGTATGTGTTATTTTGTGGTTAAAAAATATTGATATATATAACTTGACCTCCTTAAATAAATAAAAAACCATGATTTTATCAGTGCTTGGAAGTTGGAAGGATTAGAACTTGGGGCATTAATTAGAACCAAACTCAAATTGGGAGCATGTTATGTACGACACCTCACAATTGGACAAACATAAGAGAGAAGCAATTAAAATACCATATAACTAAAATTTTTTTAGTATAAAAAATATCCATATAAATTCATTTTATATAAATATTTGGTGTCATCATCTATAAAGAATGAATACATGAGAATCAATGCATTTGACTAATTTAGACTGGACAATTAATTAATCCATGCAAACTTTCGATTTTGGTAAAGTTGAATGTTAAAGGAAGAGAATCTCATTGTTTCTTAAAAAATGAGTCACTTGGCATAATCTTAAACCATAATGCATAGCTAGGGTTTATGCTATATATAGCGTAAAGCTGAGAACCAGTACCTCCAATGTACTAAACTTATTACGATGACAACATGTGGTCAAAAATAGATATATGTCACAATTACAATGGGTCTAACTTTACTAATAAAATAATTGGACAAATACCAAGCACATGTATATATACTAGCATCAAGTGGAATAAAAAAATGGAATAAAAGATTTTTCATTCCCATATCACAAAGTACTGAATAATTTTTCCTAGAAAAAATGGTTATTTAGTGGAGACAGAGACAAAGTAGGAAGTAAGAATAACTTCCAAAACAAATATTTAAAACCCTTATAAAGCTACGGCTACAATATTTTTATAACAAAATTTAGTTGACAAACTTTTAAGATTTACAGGCTTAAACCCATGGGCTTGTGAAATTGTTGTATATGAGGGAGTACTCCTAAAACCTACATAGATAGCTGCAGTTTCCATCTATGCTCTTTACATGATACTGCATATAGAAACCCTCCCTTGTTTGTGTTCTCATTATAATTAACATCATGGCTTCCAACAAACAGCATATTTTAACATTGCTTGCTTTGTTCTCTTCATGGTTTTTTGTGGGTTTCTCTCAAATAACTTCCGACGCATTTCGTCCGGCAAGTTCAGGGGGTGCTGAATCATTCCCATGCTTGCAGAACCTAGTTCATTGTCAACCATACTTAAAGGGTTCCTCTAATCCAACGGCAACATGCTGTAAGCAATTGAACGAGACAGTCACCTATGATCTCAAGTGCCTCTGCGACTTGTTATCCAATACCGACGTCTTGAAGAGTTACAACATTTCCTCGGAGGAGGTTAATAAGCTTCCTAAGGAGTGCGGTATTGATACCAAGAAGTCATCATGCAAAGGTTTTTCAGATCTTCTTCTCTTTTTTCTTTTTCTTTATTTGGTTCTCCTTAATTAGAATTCGGTTTTATATGGTTATTTTTTGGTGGTATTAGTCTTTATTTCCCTAGTTAGAGTGACTTGCATTTGAATTATTGATATGCTTTGTGGATTTTTTTTTTACATCAATAGTTGGTGTGGGACTTTTTGAACTTTGGATGTCTTTGTTAAAAATATCAAAATATGTCAATTGAATTACAAGAGTACTTTTAGCTGTTTCTTGAGTTATGACATGTAAATTGATTTGTTCTTATTTGAATATTTAGTTTTGATACCGTTTAATATTTTTTGGTTGAATTTTTTAATGAGATGAGTTTGGATTTAATCATGTATATATATGATGTGTCATCAAATGCTTGCCTGTTATTATTTGTCTTCATCATCACCGTAACTCTTCCGATATTTTAAAGTTCCTGATGTCACAAATTCCAAAAGATTTGTTCTAAATTTTACCATTGAACATGAATTTGAAAAGTAATTGATGAGATCCATTAAACTGTGGATCTGGACTGGTTAGTATCAACTTATGGGTCTCAATTCTGAATTTTTTGTTAGAAATTTTGAATTGGTTTCATAGAGGTTCAATTTTTTATGGCCACAGTTTGCCATAATGACAAATCTTTCATGTATCATTAACAGACAATTTTTTTAAAGATTTACTGTACTCCTAAACTTACTCTGTTCCTAAAATTATTGTTTTTACAGTCTCTTATAAAGCCATTATGTTTTTCTTTTACTCTCTTTTTTGGCCTAAATTTAGGATCAAAGCTATCAAATTCTAGGCTTGATTGATTGATGTCATTCGTAAAATATGGATTGAATGGAAAAGAAAATAACAATTTTTATAGTAAATAAAAGGCGGAAATGACATTTTCATCTCTACTTTTTTAGGTGATTCTTGTTTTGATCCCTACATTTTCGTTTTATTGCTTTTATTCCTCAAAATGAAAAACGTGTTTCATTTTGCTCTCTGCCGTTACATCAGAGACAGAAAATGCACACATGGCAAACGGCAAAATTAAAAAATATTAAAATAATATCCACGTGTTACTATTGATCAGTAAATGCTGACGTGGACATTAAAATAATAT
This sequence comes from Quercus gilva, assembly GCA_023621385.1. Lineage (NCBI taxonomy): Eukaryota > Viridiplantae > Streptophyta > Magnoliopsida > Fagales > Fagaceae > Quercus > Quercus gilva. The sequence goes on along the minus strand of CM042482.1, from coordinate 31,001,507 downwards.
TAAAAAACCATTTAGTATTTAAAACATGCCACTTCAGCATTTTAATTTAAAATTTTAAAAATAAAGAATTTCTAATTTATCAATTTTTAATTTAAATAGAAAAAAATAATATAAATAAAAAAGTCTTTCTACAAGCTCCAACCTCTCTCTCCGCCGTGAATAATATAGAAATTAGAATTTCTAATTTATCAATTTCTAATCTCCAAGCTCTCTTTCGCTTCATGAAAATCCCAAGCGCTCTCTCAAGGTGAAGGTAGAGGTGGCTAATGGTGGTTTCGGGTGAAGGTGGATTAGAGGTGATTGAAGGTAGTTTTCGTTGAAGGTGAGCTCTCTTTCTCTCTCTCTAAATCCATGGCCGAAATCCCAACTCTCTCTCTCTCTCTAAATTCATGGCCGAAAACCCAACTTTCTCTCTCTCTAAACCTTGGCCAAAACCCAACTCTCTCATACTAAAAACCCTGCCCTCTCTCTCTCTCTCTCTCTCTCTAAATTCGTGGCTATTTGTAGTTTCGAAACTTGGGTTTTGTTCATCGATTTGGGATTTGAGTTTTGAGTTTTGTGTTTGGTTTCTCAAAAAGCATAAGAAAATTTGTGTTGAGTTTTGTGTTTAGGGCCAAAAAATCTGGGTTTGAGTTTTATATTTAGGTAATTGTTGAATATCTTTAAGTTTTGTCTCTACGTAATTGGTGAAAAAAAACTAGGTTGAGTTTTGGGTTTGGGTTCTGAAATTTTGTCTATGTAATCTTGGGTTATGATTTTGTTGATCTGGGTTTTCACCTTGTTCAGATTTGGTTGTAATTTTTGTATTCATGGGTTGCTATTAGCCTTTATGGTGGTTGATAAATTTTCTCAATGAGCAAAGGTAATTGATTCCTTTCGTCTATCTCCATTTGATTTTGAATGCAATTACAAAATGCAATTTTTTTGGACTTAGCGTTAGATTCAAAGCCCAACTTAAGATTTGTTTTGTTTCTTTTCTGTGTTTGTGAGAGAGAGATGAAGAGAGAGAAACCATCAAATTACCAGATCTAAATTCAAGTTTTTTTTTTTAAAAAAAAAAATTGGTTTATGTATATATGTGGATTGATTTTGTTTTGTACAATATTCATTTATGATTTTTCTGAGTTTGATTTTCTTGTGTTCTTGTGTGTGATTTTCTGGGTTTGTATGATTATTTCTGGGTTGTGCTCTTTTGTGTTGTTGATGAAGAGGATGTTAGATTTGAATTCATGTGTTTTTTATTTTTAATTCTGTTTATTTTCAATTGATCAATTAAAATTTAAAATTCTAAGCTGACATGAATTTGATGTGGCATTTATTAAATAACAAATAATTTTTTTTAATATTATTTTAAATGTCCATGTCAACATTTACTATGCCAACAGTACATTCCATTTGTCACATTAGCAATTTCCGTTAAGTGAGTAATGACAAAGACCAAAATGGAACGCATTTTTCATTTTAGGAACTAAAAGTGGTAAAATGAAAATATAAAGACCTAAACGGAAATTGCCTGAAAATATAGGGACGAAAATGTTATTTTTGCCTAAATAAAATGGAGAGAAGAAAATAAAAAATAAAAGATGATGAAAGGATGGAAGAATTGTTATGTTATGGTAGCAATGGAGAGATGAAAAGATAGAAGTGATGGGGAAATATTGGAAGAAGTGCAATTGTAAGGTTAGAGATAGTGTCGAAAATAAATTGATGGTGTGGCATAAATGCATATACCTTTTTTTACCCTCGATCCTAGATCTCGGGTTCCTGTTTTTCTTTTTTAATATATTCTACATTTCATTTGGGAGAAAAATGCAATTTTTATTTCAACCCTGTAAATATATTAAGTAGGATTTTATAAACGTGTAATGAGATATCCATTGTCCAAACCTTCCAATTCTAAATCTTTTGTCTCACTTTTCTTATTTCACATTATACTCCATCAATAAAAATATGTCACATGTCCACTTATTTAATTAAATACTAAATTTATGCCTTTCCCAGTGGGCCAATTCCAATAACCCAAAAAAAAAAAAAAAAAACAACAACAACCAATGTGCTCTGCCACCATCACCAGCCTTTGCTAACAGCCACTATCAAGAGCTCTGACACCATCAATGCCACAAGTCACGGCCAACCACCGCCACCAACCCACTAACTCCGACAAAACCTATGCCCTTTCACTTCGTCCGTCTCAAAACCATTAAAAAAACCCACCTGGCACCACCACACTACCACCCTCCCTTCACCTCTCTCCATTTCATCAACCAAAATTAACCCTTCAGGATATCAACATATTATAAATTTAAAATCTGGTTAATTAGTTTTTCACTCTTGTGGATCTTATAGTTGTATCCTTATAATGGTTTCAAATAATTGTTATTAGAAGTTATACATAGATGTCATGCCTACTAATCAAAACAAATGTACGGAAAATTTTTTATGTTTGAGCAGAGATAAAGTAGTAGAGTGATGGATTTCTTCCTAGGCGGTGGGTTGGTGGCAGTGTTCGGCCATTACCAGTGATGTTGATGGTATCGGCGCTCTTTATATATAGGGGGGCCAGCGAAGGCTGGTGGTGGTGGCACTGTGGCAGTGGGAATACGATGATTGTTTATTTATTTATTTTAGGTTATTATAATTAAAAAAAACCATAAATTTAGCATTTAATTAAATACGTGAATATGTGACATATATTTATTTGTGAAAAATAGAGTGGAGCTAGAAAAGATTTGAACTTAAATCTTCCATTCCCTTTGTAATTATTAAATTATAAAAAAAAATATTGTAATTAAAAGGCAAAAAGAAAGAACTGTTACCAAATTATTTTTCTCCCAAATCCTTGCCTTAAAATGGACCTCCATTTGCATTTATCCGGATCTTGTTGTCCATGTCCTTAAGCAGATCAACCTGTGTGGAAAACCGTGACAGAATTTATAGGTTTCAGTGGGCTTTTCAATGATAGGCTTCTCCAAATGCTGTTTACGGTTATTTTGATAGTATTTCCTTTCCCAACTTTCTTCACTATCCAAATTTGCTTACTGCTTTTTCATCAATTGGTGAGTGAACTAGTTAAAAAGGCTAATTCATAGATGAATAGTTTGGGCAATTGCGAAAGGTCCAAAAGGATTAACATGGGATCAATGTAATTAGACTAAAATGTTGAAGATGACTTCATCAAAGTCCTAAATTGTACATCAATTCTTTTTAGATTATCTGGTAAGTTTTTTTGCTAATATTATAAGCATGTTATGGTTGTTTCATCCGACACTTTTTTTGTTCTTTCTCTTTTATTACAGTTGCACCCCCGCCTGGATCTTCCATCAATGGTAAGTCCCCAGATTTTCCTTGTTACTAGTTGGATGCCAGTGAAGTACATATTTTTTGGACCCATCTCCTTTGCTTTCGAGTACAAATAATTGTGAATTTCTGCGATGATCAACCTAGGTTTTTTTTTTTTTTTTTTTTTTTTTTAATACTAAATATTTTTAACACACACAGAAAAAAATGAGAAGGTATTAGGAAATTTGAAATTTGGGGCCTAAGAACTCACAAATTGAATTGATGCTCTTACTTTAACCTTAAGAGTTTTTCCTCTTTTTCTTTTTGTATTTAATTACTTTAATATATCAACCTTTAATGTCTGATATATGGTTACAATTAGTAGAAATGTTTTAATCTTTTTAATTGCTTTTAATATTAGTTATAGTTACATGTTTTATTTAAAAAAAAAAAAAAATATATGCCCGGTGTTTAATACAAGTCGTGTAACTAAAATGTTGAAATTAGATTTTAACCTCTTTTTTTTTTTTTTTTTTTTTCTTTTTTCTTAATTTAATTTTATAATTTGTTTTATCTATCAGGTTCTTCCTCACACAACTCTACACCTTCAAGCAGTCTAAAAAGTGCAGCCTATGGGATCACTTTGGTCTATTTGGTTTGGCAATTTTCTTTGTGGCTGTAATTATTTCAGCAACCCAGGCTTGATAGATTAGAATATAGTCCCGGAGTGAATGCCATTTTGGTACACAGTAAGAAAAGCTAGCTGTGGTGGTGGAACTAGTACTCTAAAGTGGATCTTCCTAAATTCAATTGAGGTTTGTTTGTTCTAAATCTTGTATAAGCCCTGATAAAGTACGTGTTGACCTACAAGTAAACTAAAAACACTGAATTCCATTCCTATAGTTGAATACAGAGGACAAAGAAAGAACTAGTGGAAAAGTTTTGAATAATCTTTGTATTCACGTATATCAAGAGTGTTGTACAAATGTGAATATTTGACCTATGGGGAGCCCTTAAGTATGCTATGGTCAGGGACATTTCAGGTTCCTTGATTTTAGTTGACCTATGTGTAGCCCTTGATTAGGCTAAGATCAAGGATAATTAATGTCTTAAAGATTTAAACATGTGCTAATATATTAACATTCATCTCAAACTTGAGGTGTTGAGGACGAAGACAACTTGAGTTTGAAGATGAGATCATGAAAAAGGCCGGGCAAATAAGTCCTAGTGAAAACGCTAACAAATTGGTTTTTAGAGGAAACTGAGTGCAAATGAAGGCTACCCTACTAAAGATGATGATGGACGAAGTGACATTCAATCTTAATTTGTTTAATATATACAGTCGTGGAAGATATCATTGTGAGCAATATGAATAGCATTCTGATTATTGTAGTGGATAATAGTAGTCGGGATCTGGGGAGTCATGTCCCCAAAGAGCCAGCAAAGCCACAAAAGCTCAAAAGTAGTATCAGTAAGAGCTCGGTACTCAACTCTGGAATAGACTACAACAGATTGTTTTTCACTAAGCCAAGAAATGAGGGAGGAGCTAAGCAATAAATAGTAGCTAGTTGTAAAACAATGGTCAATAGGATGACAAGCCCAGTTTGCATCGGAGTAGGCCCAGAACTAAAACGAAGAATAATACGAAAAGTGGAGACCATGAAAATTTTTTCCCTTGAATAGTGGAGATTGTGAAGAAATTGCAGCAAGAAATATTAACTAGTTTCAATTTATGTCATTTGAATTTTTCTAGAGAAGGGGGTGAGAGTGATCAGATAAAGTGAAAGGGAGGAAAAGAGATCCAGCGAGCTAGGGTGTTAATTTTTCAAAGTGGGTGTCAATCCAAAAAAAGAAAAAGAAAAGGCTTTTGCCTCTTTTTTGTAGCAGTGATTTTATAAGGATGTAAAAACATATTTTTGATTAATATAGATTTGTAAAAACTTAGCTAATTTTTCTTTTTAAATTTTTTTTACTTTGTTTTGTTTTTCCTTTTTTTTTTTTTTAGAATCTTGTTTTTCCATTATATATATATATATATATATATGTATATTGCCAGCGCTGAAAAGTAGCTAGCTCTCTCTTTTATTAAATCCTTCCTTTTACATGTGAATAGCAAGTCTAATAAAGTGCCAAGATGAACTAAGCAATAGATGCAAGAAACCTACCAACCTCAAAAAAAGGGAAAAAAAAAAAAAAACATATATGTGTGTGTCTATATATATATATATATATATAATATTAAAATTTGATTTTTTTTTTTCATTTGGTTCAATGTTTCAAATCTTTTCATATTAAAAAAAATAAATATTCTCTATTTTCTTTGATTTAATGTTTCAAGACTTTTCCTCCCTCATACATATATACGAAATTCTTTGTGTTTCAATTCACCATTTTCATCTCTTGCACTTCCACTTCATACTATCATACATCAAATATACACGACAGAAAACAATGTTATTTACCTTCAATCTTTCGACAACACCTACCTTGCTCCAACATTATTTTCCAATTTAATTGTAACCTGTATGAGTTAGCTACAACTAAGTAAGAGGACTTGCACTTTATATTGAGTGACAACGACAATTACGATTTTGATGTTAAGGTCCGACGTTGTGGACTTATGGATTTTGTAAAGGATATGATTGATTGTGTGTGTTCGAGATACGTATTTTGTTTTAAATTTAAGGAAAAAAGAAAGACACATTTTATATCAACTTTTATTCTACAGTATTCCTTTAAAGTTGTTTTTTTATTTCTCATTAATTGAATTGAATAATTATAATGGATATGCTTGTGCAATTTATAATTGTTACTTCTTATGATAAACTTATTACTAACAAAGTTCTATAATAATTATGTTATAATATATGTACAGAAAATATTATCCATACATCGCATAGGCAACTTACTACTTAATAATAATTGTACTAGTAGGGATCACATTGGAATTGGAAAAACCAAAAAACGTGTTCCTTGTTTCAAAAACAGTCAGTAAGTGAATTTGAAATGTTTATATATTTTATAAGACAAATTTTAATTTTAATTTTTTTTAAATTCTGGTGCTAATAACAATTTGAAGATTCTTGACTTATCTGAAATGTAGATCCTAGATATCCCGTTAAAAACTCTGAGGCAGTTAAGTAACCATTTATATGTAATCTTAGTCACATGACTTTGTTAACAAGTCATATAATTTGTTTGAATAATATATATAAATAGTTTTCATAAATCACTCACTAAAATCAATATCATACTGATATCAGCCGTATTGGAGAAATATATCGCATCAGTCACAAAATCGGTATCAGTGCACCTCTAAAATATACCATAAAAACACCGGGTTGTACCGGGCATATTTGATATTTTAGGTGTTTTGGCCAATACAATAAAAAAAATTTAAAATGTCAAATTTTGATTTTTGTTTTAAAAAAACATGTCATTTAAGCTAATACATTGGTTAATGTACTTAAGCTAATATTTAGGTTTATAAAATATATAGATTTTAAATTTTATGTTGATAAATATAAAAATAAATAAATTTATACTTATATAAATAAATACAAACACACACACACACACGTGTGTGTGTGTGTGAGTGAGAGAGAGAGAGAGAGAGAGAGAGAGATGATAATAAAAATGAATAGAAGTAAAAAAAAAAAAAAAGAGATGTGATATATATATATATATACACACACACATTTATATACATGAGATGTGTTCAAGTCACACCTGGTGTAACTTCACAAGAGTTACACCTTTTTTGGACATTTGATTTATATTAGATCTAAGGGTGAAAAAAATACCCATAGTCATGTATTTATTGTTCCCTAGAAATTAGTAACTAAGTCATTAACTCTTTTTATTAAAAATAGAAAAATAAAAAACAGCATTAACTCTGCTCTCCATCATCATCTTCATCTTCTCTCCCTCTCTCACATGGTCTTATGTTCTATGTACTCTCACCCTCAATAATGGAAATTAAGGGCAAGTTTAGGAAACAAGTGAAATTTTTATTATTATTTTATGTCTGGGAGTGTTTGAACGAAGAAGATACGTGTTTTGTTTGGAATGTTTGTAGATGGAGGTGACGCCAATGAAGCACAAGTGCATTTCGGGACTTGGGTGTAGGTGCGGGTGCGGGACTCGGCAATTTTTGAAAAAGGTGGATGCAGGTGCGGGTGCGGTAGGACTCGGGGATTAAAAAATTATTAAAAATATTTTTATTTATATTTTCTATATATTTGTATTCTTAAAATATTCTTAAAAAACACATTACCATGCTTGATTCACAAAACAAAGAAAGAAGAAGGCAAGAAACACAAAACAAAACACAAAACAAAAAAGAAAACACAAAAGAAGCAACAAATATTCAGAATAAAATTAAGGAATGAAAAATTTAGGATGTTTGGGCCTCGTTCAAATCTGATTTCGACTGTTCCGGCATGATTCAAGGCCGATTTCAACCTGTTTCGGCCATTTTGGTCCATTTTGGTTGACGGCCAATACGACCCTATGCGGCTGATACGGCTCTGCCTGGTTTGGCGCCAATCAAAGCCGAGTCAGCGCGAATTGATCTGAGTCAATGCGGGTCCCTAAAAAAAAAAATGCTCAGACGTGGCACCGATGCGCGAGCAGCCATGTCGGACGTCGAGTCCCGTGTCGGACTCGGGTGCAGCACCCTCCCAACCGCGTCCGTGCTTCATAGGGTGACGTAGAAGATACGTGTTAATGGAGAAGTGAATAGGTCACGGTGTATGCCACAGAACCCGGTAGTTGTGGGTGCAAAGACAAGTGGGTGTGATGTGTATGTATTTGATTGTAGCAAGCAATTGGAGAAGCAACAAGGGGGTGACTGTGAGCCTGATTTGATACTTTGTATGTTGGAGAAGCAATTGGTGGTTAATGTTGGTATGTTAGTCGTGCTGCATTGATACTTTGTTTATGGGACTTGTGAATTTATCTCACAGGCTCATGAAATGTTGGTGGAAGATGTATCCTGGCATTCAAAGAATGAAAATTTGTTTGGGTCTGTGGGGGACGATTGTCATTTGATGATTTGGGACTTGCACATAAACCAATCCCAATAATCTATCAAAGCTCACGAAAGAGAGGTAACAAAAATAATAATAATAAAAATTTCACTTGTTTCTTGAACTCGCCCTTAATTTCCATTGTTGAGGGTGACAGTACGAAGAACACAAGACCATGTGAGAGAGGGAGAGAAGATGAAGATGATGATGGAGAGCAGAGTTAATGCTGTTTTTTATTTTTCTATTTTTAATAAGAAGAGTTAATGACTTAGTTACTAATTTCTAGGGAACAATAAATACATGACTATAAGTGTTTTTTTTCACCCTTAGATCTAATACAAATCAAAGGTCCAAAAAAGGTATAACTCTTGTGAAGTTACACCAGGTGTAACTTGAACACATCTCTGTATACATATATACTTAAATTATGTTAGAGTAGAATTTCTATCTTGTATTAATAAAAAATAAAAAATAAAATAAAAAAAGAGATGTGATTTAGAGTGAGTTGTGAAATAATGTGTTATAATAAATAAAGTAATTTTTTGATATATAATCTTCTAAATTTCTTAAAAGTGTTCATGCTAGTACTCTTATGTCTAACGCAGGGCCATGGCTTTTTTAAAAATTTCCCCCTTCCTGCTATTTTACTGTTATAAATTTTGAATTATAGGTACATTTTACTTGGCCCCTTTGTATTGAAAATATAATTGTACAACTACATCTACAAGCACTCACTTAAAGTATTAATGATTTTTCTCTCCAAAAAAAAAGTATTAGTTATTTTTTCAAGCGTTAAATTTGGAGGAAACGGTAGGGTCGATTAGCCATATTATCCTTGGAATTACAACTGGATTGGGAGGCTTTAGGTCAATAAAATTTCAGCATACAAAAAGAGAGAATAACATAGTGGCACACGAACTATAGCTCAGCTGGCAAAGAATAAAGGCACCAACAATGCTGCATCTACTGTATCAAGACTGTCATGGGCTATAGTTTAAATATGTTTTTCGGCTGGAAAGCAACAATAATTTAGAATTATTAATAAAAAAAAAGTTTCATTTGTTTTAATATTCACTTTTTTTTGGTCATATATAAGTCATTAATTTTATAAGTGTTTAAAACATACGTTCACTGAATTGGTGATATTGCATAATTTGAAGATTTTATTCTAGAAAAAAAAAAATGAGGATTTTAAAGAACTCTACCAAATAGAGAATCCTAAGAATACGTAAAAAGTAAAGTAAATCTTATTTGTAAAAGTTTTTTTTTTTCTCTTTTTGAAAAGAAATTAAATATTTTTTATTTTGTGAATATTATATATATATATATATATGTATATATTTATTATACTTTTAAAATTGATCTTTCAAATTTTTACTAGCACTCCCGTTTTTTACTTTTTTTTTTTTTTTGTAACATGTTCTTAATTTTTATTTAAAATTTTAATTAAATGTATAGTTTCACTAGTGAGCCACAATCTACTAGGTTAAGTTCCGATCAGATTTACTAATTACGTTTAGGGTTTTTGGAATGCAAAGGATTTTTTTCCCTATTACTATTATAAATAAATAAATAAATAAAAAAGATGTAATGGTTTTTATGATTAAAAATTTGGGGCATGTTTATTTTGTTATCCATTAAAAAAAAATAGTTTTTTCATTTAGTTTTTGTCATTATTACTTATATATATATATATATATATTACCTTACATTGTAAAGGCTGTAAATGAATCAAGTTGTTTGTGAACAACTTGAACTTGGTTTGAGAAAAAACTTGTTTATGTTCGTTTATTTAAAAAACAAGTCAAGTTCAAGCCTTAAGTATATGCTCAATTATTAAATAAGCCAAGCTCAAACAAAATAATGTGTTCATGAACAGACTTGTGAACATGAGAGCTCGATTTAACTAAATATAATATTATATTTTATATGTATACTTGTCCAAAAATATATTTATATAGACTTGAAATTAGAATGTATAAGTTTGTCAAGAGATTCATATGATATTAAATTATTATTTGTAACTTATTAATGATATAAATAGTCTATTCATAGTACAAATTCATAAAATTATGAAAAAGTAAAACATTTTAGTCATGGTTTCACATAATATTGGAAAAGAATAAGTTAATTAAGTAGCTCATGAACAAGCTCAAGCTTGATAGACAAGAAAATGAGCCAAACATGAACATAAAATCTTGTTTGATAATAAGCTCAAACTCAACTCGTGCTCGAAAAAAAATTAAATGTACAAGCTTGAACATTTAATACTCGGCTCGGCTCAGCTCGTCTCGTTTACAACCCTAATTGTATGGGTTGATTTTGTCAAATTATTGTTATTATTTTAATGTGTAATCTTTATTTTATTTGACAAAAAAAATTTTGATTTTAAAAAATTTGAAGAATATTAAAGGATAATTACACCTAACTGAATAAAAAGAAAATATTTTTTTTGAATTAATTAAAATTGACTTTATGAAATTTTCTAATATACTAGAAAATAAAATATATAATAAATCATGTTAAAAATATCTTTGAAGTATTTGTGGTGTGTGTTATTTTGTGGTTAAAAAATATTGATTTATTTAACTTGGCCCAAAAAAAAAAAAAAAAAAAAGACTTGACTCTACCAAAGCTTGGAAGGATTAGAACTTGGGGCATTAATTAGAACAAAACTGAAATTGGGAGCATGTTATGTATTACACCTCTCAATTGGATAAAGATAAGAGAGAAGCAATTAAAATACCATATTATTATAATTCTTTTAAATAAGAAATATCTATATAAATTCATATTTTATAAATACTTGATGCATCATCTATCTATTTATAATCTATATATACTATAAAACTGAAACTTTTGACTTTTGGTTTTTTTTTTTTTTTTTTTTTTTTTTTTTTTTTTTTACTATATTATAAAAATTGGATCTCACAACTAGAGGATGCACACAACAATGACAAGTAGCATAATCTTTTATCAATTTAAAATGATGTGAACAAATAGTGTCACATGGCAAATAACAATTTATTGATAACATAACACATCTAACATGTCAATACATTTAAATATATATACTAATTACATAATAATGACATGTGCCATCTTTTGTAAATCTAACTGTCCATACAAGAATGTTTAGCATGACTCCTCCTCTACCATTCCTTTAATTTCTTTTAGTTTTTACCTATTGCTATCCAAAAAAAAAAAATTTACTACTTCAATCTTCTCCAAAAAAAAAAAAAAAAAAAAAAAAATTACTTCAAAATAATTAGTTACAGACTTGCAGGTATTAGATTGCACGTCCTTTTGTATTTCATTACTATAGACCTTCTTTTTTTTTTTTTTTTTTTTTTTTTTTTTTTTTTTTTTTTTTACACATTACTATATACCTTTAATTATTTGATTTGAAATTCATTTGCACTTGTCACTTGGTGTTTTACGTTTTGCAACTCATAGCTATTCATTTTCTTTAGGCATTGGTGTAACTCATGGCTGCTCGTTCTATTTGCTTTTCGGTTTTAATTCTTTGTGTAAATAAAACAAAGCCTTGAAAATTAGGAAAATAAGCAGTGCCCATCGTCCTCTGCTGTTATTTTGTATTGGCCTTGAAGTGAAGCACCAACTCTCTCTTTCTCTCTCAGAAATTTGAAATCCAATTCGTCAATCTATTTTTTTGTTGATGGATTGCTTACTCAAAGTGTTTGACGAAATCGTTTAGGCTTGGCCTTGAAAAGAATACATTAATTAACAAATGTTATACCGCATCAATGGCTAAAATTGTGCCATAACCTTATGATGAAAGTGATCACTATGCTCATCGTTAAAGCGAAGAGGAAGATCTCCAATTGCTCCACAGAGGGTTTTTTTGTTCTTCTTCTTTTTTTTTTTTTTTTTTTAATATCTATTGTTCAAAGTTCTTTCCTTCGTACGTGTTTACCTATTTGTCTTTTGCAATGTTGTCCTTTCTATTTATTAAGTTTCATGCCTTTGCTCAATCAAAGAAATTAGAGTGCAGATTGGAATTCATTAAACAAAATCAAAGTGGAACATTTTCGGTGATCATGCTCAGGTACAAAATTTGTACTATTTAGTTATTGATGCTATCTGCATGATGTTTACTTTTTATTTTTGTTGGTTTACCAAATTTCCATTGTAGGTAGCAGACCCTGGTTTATTAAAATTTTGCTTTCTATATGCCCACAAATAATGTATGAGAATGAAATTAATGGTTATTGGTTGATTTTACTCATTGGTTTATTTATTGGTTACACCATGGAAAGTTGTATATAAAATATCTAATTATACAAATGTATTCTTACAAAGAATTATACATCTTTCAAAAGACTTAAAATCCTATCTTCAATTATTCATTATCATTTGAATTATTATATTATATTCCATGAGACAACAATATAGTGAAACCAGTTAATTTCTTCCCATAAATACTTTTGGTAGTCCAAATAATAATAATAATAATAATAATAATAATAATAATAACAATAACAATTACATAAAAATATAAAATGTATTTTTTATGTTAGTTCAAGTAAAATATATATATATATATATATATTTACAATGAAACTAGAAATGTGTAATTATTTTTTAAATGTGAAATATGAGGATACATGAATTGATGACACACATGCTTTTCTCAAACCATCTTGCTTTCCTTGATTATAATAATGTTTTAGTTATTTACGATTGTTACTTCTACTTAATATTTTTATATAACACTAGTGATTGCATAAGATCTTCCAAGCATCACAATAATAATAATAATAATAATAATAATAATAATAATAATAATAATAATAATAATAATAATAATTAGTCGCTAACCCGTGCTATGCACGAGAACCTACCTATTTGTGTGGTAGACTAAAATAATTTTATAAAAAAAAATTAAGAAACTACACTATTGCATGATTTGCTCTTATATAATTTCAGTTTATGTTACAATTTGATGAAGAAGTCATTGGTTGAACGTGCAATGGCTTACAAAAAATTTGTCAGACAGTTTTAGATACTGGAAAAAAATAACTCAAAAATTTAGATATTAAAACTTCTAAAAGATAAAAAAATATTAAAGAATCAGATTGCTGCTTAGAAATTATTGAAACAAAACAATATATATATATATATATATGTGTGTGTGTGTGTGTGTGTGTGTGTGTGTGTGAGAGAGAGAGAGAGAGAGAGAGAGAGAGAGAGAGAGAGAGAGACTAAACAATAGAGAAATAAAAAAGAAAGATGAGTTACATTCAAAAGAATAATTTCAATTATTGCAAATTTTTTTATCTTGTAAAAAATGGCTAAAGAGAGTTTGGTGGTTCATATACGAAAATTATTTTTAAAAAAATACATGAAAAACCATAATTTTTTTTTTTAACAAAGTAGAGAAGAAGAAAATAACATAAGAAGAGCTCATACCTCTAATCGGGTTTTAAAAAAAATTAGGGTTTGCTTTGCTTTTATAGTGTTCATGATTAACTTCGCAAATTTAGAGATAAATAATCAATGTTTGAGTTTGAGTTTGAGTTTAAGTAGGACTTGCTAGAGAGATAGAGTTTCACTCCTTGTTAAGTTTGGACTAAACAAAAATATTTTTTTTTAAAAAAAAACGATAATAATGAGTTTGAGTTTTAGTTAAACTTGTTAGAGAAATAAAATTTCACTACTTATTAAGTTTGGACTAAAAAAATAATTTTTTCCGTTATATATATAGATAAACTTTTTTTTTTAATTATTTTTTTGGTTTTGCTAGGTATCATTTGTACTATAGTATTATTTAATTTTTTTCATTTTTTTTCCAGTGGGATTTTCTTTTAAGTTGATCATTCATGGTGCCGCATTAATGGCAATGGGGGGTCTGTCATGGTCTTTTACTTTTTGAATAACAAAGAAGTTCTAATCTAAATGCTAAGAGCATTTGCATCAGAGAATTTCATCATTCCATGCAACCCATGCAATTTTTGTTTCCTGTTGCTTTTGACCCCACCAAAAGTTCCACATCATACCCTCCAGGTCGTCACAAAGTCCCTTAGGAAGGAGGAAGTAGCTCATAGAATAGGTAGGGACAGCCTACGCTACGGCTTTAATGAGTAACTCCTTACCACTAATAGAGAGCATCTTTTCTTTCTAGCCAGACAGCTTTTTGCCAACTCGTTCTTTTATTTTAGCAAAAACCGCATTTTTGGATTTGCCAATGATTGATGGCAGCCCGAGGTATTTAGAGTGGCAAGACCCCTGCATAGGTCCAAGGATTTCAAGAATCTCATCTTTAGTTTCCTGAGGAGTATTGTGGCTGAAGAAAATGGAAGACTTGTTCGTGTTAATCATCTGTCCAGAGGCGGCTTCATACTTTTTAAGAATTCCAGTTAATGTGTGGCACTCTTGGCTGCTTGCATTGCAAAAGAGCAAGCTATCGTCAGCGAAGAACAGATGAGTAACAAAGGGGCAGCCCCTGCAAATGGAAATCCCATGCAACTCCTTGGATCTAGCTGCATTGTGGATGAGGGAGGAAAAAAGCTTCTGCACAAATAAGAAAGAGATAAGGGGAGAGGGGGTCACCCTGTCTGAGCCCCCTTGATGGAGTAATGCAGCCATGAGCAGAGCCATTAATAATGATGGAGTATGAAACAGTAGTAATGCAGTGCATGATAAGACTTATCCATTTATCATGAAAGCCAAGTTTTTCCATAGCGGCCTCAATGAAACACCACTCGACTTTATCCAAGTTTGAGGGGGGAATGGGCTTCAGGAACCTCCATGCTTTTAATCTTGCCATGTTAGCCAAGCAAGCTTTCAGGATCCTAAAAAACCCAAATTCTATCATCTCAAGAATATACAAAGCCAAATACTTCCCCTCTTCTGATTTTCTCAACTCCAAGCTTGGCTGCAACCCTTCATTTGCATGGCGAAGTATTCACGGCAGCATTGAAGTCATTAAAAAGGGTACTAGATGGCATGTTGGGAATAGAAAAATGATCCACATTTGGGAAGACAGGTGGATGCCCACTCCATCCACTTATAAAGTTATTTCCCCATTGCCGCACAACTTTGATGACTTTCCCATGGTTTCTACCCTCATTGATCCTGACACTAGATGCTGGAATGCTGACTTGGTGAGAAGAACCTTTCTCCCTTTTGAGGCTAGTACTATCCTTAATATGCCACTCAGCTTCTCCCTCCCTGATGATAAGATGATCTGGATTGGCAACAAAAAGGGTGTGTTCACTGTTAAAAGTGCCTATTACATTGCACTTTCAATAGCCGAACCATCCCTTGGTGGTGAAAGTTCTTCGGGTAATCCGTGTTCCCCCCTTTGGAAAAAAATGTGGCATCTTAATATTCCAGCCAAGGTTAGAATTTTCGCTTGGAGATGCTGTATGAATGCTTTGCCTACGATGCAAAACCTCAGAATCCGGGGAGTGAATACAGATGGCTACTGCCCTATTTGCGATCAATGTCTTGAATGTACCAGTCATGCCCTCTTTCGCTGTGACATTCCACAATCTGTTTGGGCTTACTGGAAAAATTGCCCCATTGATCTTGTAAACAGCTCTTAGGATTTCTCGGACCTTACTTTTCAGATTTTGTCCAAAGGCTCCACACGTGACCTTGAATCTTTCCTGATCACTGCCTGGCTACTCTGGCTCAATCGTAACCAAATAGTATATGACTCATACTCCTCGCTACCTCATCAAATTTGGGGCTCTGCCATCAGACTTGCTGCGGACTATAAAGGTGCAATCGCGTCTACTATCCCTCCTAAATTCCAGGCCTCCTCTTGGACCACTCCCCCACCGGGCTATTACAAAATTAACGTGGATGGAGCCTCCTCTGCGGATGGTAGGCCCTCAAGCATTGGAGTTATTATCCATGACTCCAATGGTCGGGTTATGGCTGCCATGTGCAAAGTGCTGCACGCTTGTCACCCCATTGAAGCTGTTGAAGCCATTGCAATCAAAAATGGCATCCTTCTCGCTCAAGAAATCCAAGTCTCCAAGATCATTATTGAATCGGATGCCCTAAACATTGTCTAGTCCATTAACTCTAGGCAGCTTGGTGGGGAGTTTGGCCACATTCTCCATGGAATCCTACTCTCTCTAGACCACTTTTGCTGCTGGAAACTGTAGCACCTGAAAAGGGATTGTAACAGGGACGCCCACAACCTTGCTGCTTTTGCAAGGTCCTCTGATACCTCACAAGTTTGGATTGGAATGCCCCCTCCCCTGCTCCAGCAGCTGCGCTATTACAACCCTCCTTAGTTCTGTTTTGCTGGCTTTTGCATGTACTTCCATTGTTGTAAGTTGTAACTCTTTTCTCTTATGAAATGAAATCAATATTTCCCTTTCAAAAAAAAAAAAAAAAAAAAGAGAATTTCATCATATCCTATTTTATCATCTCAAAAAACTACTTTATCATTTATATCATACCATTTTACAACACACTCAACATCCCAACTTTTATTTTCCTATTTTACTCATTAAAATAATATATCTACCCAATAAAATAATACTAATCTAATCTCTCTCCCTCCCTTCTCCTCCATTAGTGTTTCTCTCTTTCAGCCACCCATCACCACCACCTCTGCCACAAGAATCCCCCCACCACCACCATGAAATAATCTATCAGATACAAACCGACCATCAGATATCGACCCAGACCACCCCATCAAATTCAAACTCTCACTGATACAAACCCATCAGATAGAAACCCACCATCACAGACCACCCCAAACCCATCGATCCAGACCCACGCTGCCACCATCGATCTCTATAGAGATCTTGTACTGATTGAAGAAGGAGTTGAGTTGCTCATTGCCACCGGACTCCATTTTCTTGATCTAGATCTCAAACTAGGAGTCCATGGTGAAGGATCGGACAAAGAAGATGTGGGCGCCGAGGCCGCAGTGCTTGCCAGAGCACTCTAAGCACATGAACACGCCGTATGACAACGACAGTACACACAGATCTTGTTCCCCGCTTGCGATTGCAAATCCCGTAGCCACCTCAATGCCGCCATTCAGGTTCGATCCGATTGTTCTCAAATCGGATTCTACTGAACCAAATCCAAAAAATAAAAAAATAAAATAAAATAAAAATTTTGAGCAGAAAGAAAAATGAATCGAAATGGCAGAAAAAGCTTTTGGAAAGAATCAAAGAGGGAGTGAGAATTGAGATGAAGAAAGAGAGAATTAAAGAAAAAAAAAAGGAAGAAAACTGAGTGGCTAAGAGAGAGAGAGAGAGAGAGAGAGAATATATATATATATAAACTTATGCAATATTGCTACAATGCCGTCTTACAAGTAAGACGGTACTGTAGCAATATTGGAAAATTTTTTCTAAGTTTACAAGTTTAGAAGACCAGATGGAGTGGGTTTTTTGTGCCTTAATGGTAAAATAGACCAACATATGGCATATGGCATGCTAGGAGTGAATACTGTAAATAGCACATAAACAGTAGTACACGATGTGCTCAATAATCAGCACATAGACATCTTGTCATAGTCCAAATCCAATATCGCTTGAATTTGTTGAGCAACAACAGTTGTTAAGCAAACTTTATTATAGACTAATAATATGATAATAATGAGTTTGAATTTAAGTTGGATTTGTTAGAGAGATAGAGTTTTACTTCTTATTAAGTTTGGACAAAACAACAAAAATAGTTTTGCTTAAAAAAAATGATAATGATAAGTTTGAGTTTAAGTTGGACTTGTTAGAGAGATAGAGTTTCACTCATTGTTAAATTTGGACTAAACAAAAATAATTTAATTTAAATATTGTACTGACGTGGAAAATTGTGAGGGTTTTAGAGGTTTCAGTTATATATATATATATATATATTAAATAATAATTGTAAAAAAAATTATAAAAACATTCATGCAACCAAGGTTGTCAAAATCGCGATCCGGATCGTAAAATCGCACGATTTTACGATCCCACCTCACCAAAAAGATCAAAATCGTAGCAGGATCGCAAAATTGTTAGGATCGTAGGTAGGATTGTGTAGGATCGTACAGGATCGTAGGATCGTATGGGATCCTACCGATCCTACCATTTGGCTTCTCTCATCTTTTTTTTTTTTTTTAAGTGGGCTTCATTTGGGTCATTTGGGTAAGTCCATTATGACAACCCACGGTCCACCTGAAGTTCCTAAACCCACAAGCCCATCAGAACCCAATAATAAATTGAACCAAATTTACCCCCATGGCCCTATCTTAACATTAAATCTCAAAAAAACCTTCAGTATTAAGTTAAACGTTTTCAAAACCTAAATAGTTCAGAAACATTAAGCTCCAGCAGACCAGCACCTCTTTCTCGCTAGCACCTCTTTCCCGCGCCTCCATAGTGCTCTGTCAAAAACCCAGCCCCTCTCAGCCCTCTCAATGGTGAGCCATCGCTTCAAAATCTAAAATATTTAGAAACCTTCAGTGCTAGCACCTCAGTCGGCGCCTCCTCAATCCTCTGTCAAAAACCCAGTACCTCTAGCCCTCTCAATGATGTTGCCGTGAGCCATCCCAATGCTGCCTTTAAGCTTTCTGGTAATTTGTTTTGGTAGTTAGTAGTTTATCATTTATTTGTACTTTGATAGCTTGATTCCAGATTGTTGTGTTGCTACTTTTGTATATGATTTTGACAAAGCTTTTATGGTTTTTATTTTTCTATTTTGTTAACTAAATTAAGTAAAATTTGAAAAATTATGAAAAAGGATCTTCAGTAGTTGATTCTTTGAGAAATATTAGTAAACACAATTAGTAGTTTAGAATTGCACACAACCTGTTTGATGAATTTTCTGAGTGATTTTTTGAGCATGCTCTGTATCTTGGTGTCTTTTTTTACAGCTCTGTACAAATATACAATGTCTACTTTGGCTAGAAAGAAAATTAAGCGAAAAAATGCACCAGGAAATAGGTCTGACCTAGGATGGGAACATGGTGTTGAAGTAGGTTCAAGGCAAGTTCAATGTAATTATTGTAAAGAAATTCATAGTGGGGGTATATATCGGTTGAAGCATCATTTAGCTGGGACTAGGAAAAATGTTTCAGCTTGTCCTAGTGTGCCAGAAAAGGTGAGGGAAAAATTTGTGGCTCTTTTGTGTGCCCAAGCTGAAGCATCTATAAAAAAGAAAAGGTGGTATACTATAGAAGAAAAGGATGATGGCAGTGATGATGAATTAGTTGAAGTACAACAACTACATTCATCAAAAGGGAGGGGTAGACACATAGGCTCCATGGATAAGTTTGTTTCAAAAAAAAAGCAAGTAACAATGAATCGTGTGTTTAAAAAAGGAGAACGTGATCTAGTGATCCAACAAATTGCTAGATTCTTCTACACTAGTGCCATCCCTTTTAATTGTGTCAAAAATCCGGAATTTTTGCGAATGATTGATATGATTTCAAGATTTGGAATTGGCCTCAAGCCTCCTTCCTATCATGAGATTAGGGAGACATGCTTGAAGAAAGAGGTAGATTTTACACAACAAATGCTTGAAGAATATAAGGTTGAATGGAAAAAAATAGGTTGTTCAATTATGTCTGATGGCTGGTCTGATAAGAAAAGGAGATCCATCTGTAATTTTTTGGTGAATAGTCCCAAAGGAACCATTTTCCTATACTCTATAGACACATCTGACATATCTAAAACAGCTGAAAAAGTTTTTCAAATGTTAGATGAAGTTGTGGATAGGGTTGGAGAGGAGAATGTTGTGCAATTGGTGACTGACAATGCAGCAAACTATAAACTAGCTGGAGAGATGTTGATGCAGAAGAGAAAGTGCTTGTTTTGGACTCCATGTGCTGCCCATTACTTGGACTTGATGCTTGAGGATTTTGAAAAAAAGATTAAAGATCATAAGTACACAATTGCAAAGGGGAAGAAGATTACGACGTACATATATTCTAGAGCTATGCTTTTAAATTGGTTGAGGGATTTCACTAAAGGGAGGGAATTGATTAGACCTGCTACCACTAGATTTGCAACATCATATTTGACATTGTCATGCCTTAATGAGTTCAAAGGAGAATTGATGACAATGTTTTCTTCTGAACAATGGAGGTGTAGTAAATTTGCAAAAACAAAAGAAGGGAAAAGAATTCATGCCATAGTTATGGATAACAACGGCTTTTGGCGACTTGTTGTCAAATGCTTGAAGGCTGCAATACCCCTTTTAAAGGTACTTCGCATGGTTGACTCTAATACACCTCCAATGGGATTCATTTTTCTAGAAATGGAAAAAGCAAAAGAAGAAATACAGAAAAATTTCAATAATGTTCAAAAGAGGTAACCATTTTATTTATATCTTCCTTAAATTTACATTTCTTTTTAATTCATTAGCTTATTAAATATATAGTCTTTTTTTTTTAATATAATATCCACTATTTTAAATTGTAGTTACAAAGAGATATGGGATATTATTGATGATCGATGGGAAATGCAACTTCATAGGCCTTTGCACGCTGCGGGATACTATTTGAACCCTTCTATTCATTATGATCCTTCTTTTGATCCGGGTTCAGATATTAAATTAGGATTGTATACGTGTCTTCAACGAATGGTTCCAGAAGTTAGTGATAGGAAAAAAATAGATGTCCAACTTGAAAAATTCAAACAAGCAAAGGGACTCTTTGGTATTGAAGCTGCCATCCTAGCCAGAAATACTAAACAGCCAGGAAACAATTTTGTTTTTCGTTTTTTGTTTTACATTCAAATTCATCTTTATTAGTTGTAGATTATATTCTTAAGACTAAGATATTATAATTCATATATGTATCAGCTGAGTGGTGGGACTCATATGGAGATGACTGTCCAGAATTGAAAAAATTTGCTATAAGAATATTGAGCTTAACATGTAGCTCATTTGGTTGTGAAAGAAATTGGAGTGCGTTTGAAATGGTAAGACCAAATGACTTTGATATATTATGACAAGATGATTTTCCATTTTCTTTCTTAGTAAAAGTTTGTTTCTTCCCCCCTCCCCTCTGTTTGAGAATTCTCAATTAAAATTGTTACAACTATAGGTACATTCAAAAAGGAGAAATCGCTTAAACCAGAAAAAAATGAATGACTTGGTCTTTGTTATGTACAACTTGAAGATAAAAGAGAAAAGAGCTAAACCATTGAGTACAAAAGAAGAAATTGGTTTGGAGAATTTGTCTTCTGATGACAAGTGGTTAGCAGCAAATTCTGTAGATTCAGAAGATGATAGTGCAGATTTTGACGAAGACAATGAAGGTATTAATTTATAAGTTTAAAGCCTTCCTTTATAGCTAATATTTATACAAGTTACCTATGTATAGTTTGAATGTATGACCACTAATCACTAATTTATATTTGTATACTTTACTTATCAAAAAAATTTGTATATTTTGGTTATCATTGTTAGGTGATGATGAGGCTTCAAGAGTTGCTGCGAAAGGAAAAAGTGTTCTGGTTCATGATGTTAGTGATGAATATCATGAGAATGATGATGGTTCTAATGATGATGATAGTGATGGGCCCCCACTTGGATTTGAGGGAGTTAGGGATTTTGATAATTATGCCATGGATGTTGATACTAGGAAGGATATAGATTATGAAATAGGATATGACAGTAATTAGATTAGA
Source organism: Quercus gilva (assembly GCA_023621385.1). Taxonomy (NCBI): domain Eukaryota; kingdom Viridiplantae; phylum Streptophyta; class Magnoliopsida; order Fagales; family Fagaceae; genus Quercus; species Quercus gilva. The sequence continues at coordinate 30,979,585 of CM042482.1, read as the reverse complement.
AGAATTTTAGAATGAGAATTCTCTTTTGGATTTCATATTTGTAATTAGCTAGTTTACCTTAGATTGAGAATTCTCTTTTTGATTACATATTGTAAATTTGTAGTTAGCTAGTTTTTATATGCTAACTAGCCTAATTTATTTTGGATTTGGAACTTAGAATTTGGAAAACATTTTCCATATGTGTAGATAATATTTTAGTACTTAGTTGCTACTTAAACATGTATTGAACTTTTTAGATACATTATATTAAAAGTTAAATATATTTTGTTTCGTTAGAATTATGTAAGAACGATGTAGTGCCTGGAAATTACATTTTATGATGCAATTTTTTTTTTAATAGATGGATTCATATTTTAAGTGATTATATAACATACAAAGTCATTATCAATAGGTTTTTTGCTTAAAATCTGAAAATAGGTAGGATCTTACGATCCACGATCCGATCCTACGATCCACGATCCTACTTACCTCTAACGATCCTACGTAGGATCCCGATTTTGACAACCTTGCATGCAACGCAAGGGCTAAATACTAGTAAAGAATGAATGCATGAGAATCAATGCATTTGTCTAATCAACACATGACAGTTAATTAAGGACAAAATTTAGTTACAATATTGGTTGTAGCCATAAGTTACAACCTTACTTAATGTCTTTTTATTTGAGGTAAATTTTGACAAATTTATCATTAGATTATATTTTTTTTTTATATCCTTCATACTTACAAAATTTTTAGAAAATTAAAAATCAATAACTATGTCATCAATAAATTGTTTAAATTGCAAGTTTTTTTTGTGTGTGTTTGGGAAGCACATTTGCACTTCCCAAACGCACGTTTTGCATGTCAATTGGTTTTTTTTTTTTTTTTTGAGCCGAAATGTTTGACTTTTCCCATGAACAGTACACAGTGTGCACTATTCACGAACCCACAAATTTCACTTTTCAGCAACTTTTTCATTAAAAATGGGTCTCACGGTACTTGTAGGGTCAGTTTTTGTTGGGCTAAGTATGAACTTTATTGACTCAACCCAATGAAACCCTTAACAATAAATTTGTAGAGAATGGGTAGAACAACTGAGCTAAAAATGGATTCAACAAAGGTTTAAACAGGCAAAACAAGGAATGAAAGTGATGTTCAGACTAGTATTCAGTAGATATCCTCTTGAATCCGAAGAGGTTTTTAGTTTACAGACTTAAATCATCAATTTTTTCTCCTCCCCTTCTCTCTGTGAGACCTATTTCCTTTATATATACACTTTTTATTTCATCTTCACCGTACACTTGTTTTTCATCTAAGCGTCCACTTGAGTACTAATCACATCAGAAGTTTGCTTTAGCCTGCAGTGAGTGGTAGTGGTTGAGAATGCACTGTTCAGGTGTCTTCTCCACATAAATGCGGCCAGGAAAGTTGCTGCAGTGCATTAAATGCGGTGGCAGCAGCTTTATTTTTAAGATATTTCCTGATCTTCTCGCATTTAGGCGTGCCCAGAGCTCGCTCTTTATCGAGGAAACTTTAGTATATCTTCTTGATCAAGTTCTTCGGAGATCCGATAAGAGGAACCTCCTCGGACCAGCCAGGTTGTCTTCGGAAGCAACATTCGTCCCTTCTTGGTTGCATTTTCACCAGGATAGCAAAGCGCGGATCACTTTTACCTCTTCGGACAGAAAATGATATCTAAATTAGGCCCCAGGCCCAACATATGGCGCTGGGCTTTCTCACCCACAGTACTAATCACACATTTAAAAATTATTTTGCTACAGTATTTTTCAATTTTCAGTTTTCAGCTGTATCCAAACGGATCCTAAATTTAAAATTATGCATAAAATATAAGTTTATAGATCATATAGTAAATACTATTCAATTGACATAAAATTTGACATGTATATTAAGAGTGTAAAAAAATGTAATTTAACGGTTAGATTTTCAAAATATATATGTAGTAATATTTATTTTATTCAGTAAAATTGTAGTCTCAAGCTAAAATTAATTTTGTAGCTAAACTTTAGCCATTAATTAATACATGCAAACTTTTGATTTTGGTGAGGTGAAATGTTAAATGAAGAGAATCTGGTTGCCTCTTAAAAAATGCGTCACTTGAATCTTAAATTATAATCTATAGCTAAGGTTCATGCTAATATATAGGGTAAAACTTAAGACCAATACTTTTAATGTACTAAACCCGTTGCGATGATAACATGTGGTCAAAAATAGATATATGTCACCATCACAATGGGTCCAACTTTACTAATAAAATAATTTGACAAAAATCAAGTACATGTATACTGCAATTAGTAGAATATAAAGTGGAACACAAAATATGGGATTAAAGATTTTCATTCCCACATCACTAAGTACTGAATTATTTTCCCTAGAAAAAAATGGTCATTTAATGGAGACAGAGACAGCGTTGTAAATAGGCGTAACTTCCAAAACAAATATTTAAATTCCGAATAAAGCTACGGCCACAATATTTTCATAACAATTTCACAACAAAGTCTAAGTGACAAACTTTTAAGAGTTACCGGTTATGCGGTTATGCCTGCCCCTAGGCTTGTGAAATTGTTTTATAAGAGAGACTACTCTTAAAACCCGCATAGATAGTTGCAGTTTTCATCTATGTATTCAATGCTCTTTACATAATAACCCTCCCTTGTTTGTGTTCTCATTAAAATTAACATCATGGCTTCTAACAAACAGCATATTATAACATTGCTTGTTTTGTTCTCGTTTTTTGTGGGTTTCTCTCAAATAACTTCCGACGTTTTTGGGCCGGCAGCTTCAGAGGGTGTTGAATCATTCCCATGCTTGAAGAACCTCGCTCCTTGTCAACCATACTTGAAGGGCTCCTATGTTGCACCGGCAATATGCTGTGAGCAATTGAAGGTGACAATCACCAATGATCTCAAGTGCCTCTGCGACATATTAGCCCGTACCGACCTCTTGAAGACTTTCAACATTACCCCGGTGGAGCTCATGAAGCTTCCTAAGGAGTGCGGTATTGATATTAAGCAGTCAGCATGCAAAGGTTTTTCAAATCTTCTTCTCTCTTTTTTGTTTTTAGTTGTGCTTAATTAGAATTCAGTTTTATACGGTTACTTTTGGTGGTATTAGTCTTTATTTCCTGGGTTAGAGTGGCTTGCATTTGAATTATGGAGTGCTTTGTGGGCTTTTACTTTTTATTTTTATTTTTTATACAACAATAGTTGGTGTGAGATTTTTTAACCGTTGATATCTTTGTTAGAAATATTAAAATGTGTCAATTCAATTACAAGACTTTTAACTATTTCATGAGTTATGACACGTAAATTGATTTGTTTTTATTTGAATATTTAGTTTTGATATCATTTAATATTTTTGGTTGAATTTTTTAATAAGATGATTTTGCGTTTAATCATGTATATACACTGTGTCATCAAATGCTTGCCTGTTATTATTTGTCGTCATCATCACCATAACTTTCTAATATTTTAAAGTTTCTGATGTCACAAAATCCAAAAGATTTGTTCCAAAATTTACCCCTTTCTCTCTCCCTCCCTTTGTGTGTTTGTTTCTCCAAAAAAAAAAAAAAAACATGAATTTGAAAAGTAATAGATGTAACTCATTAAACTATGGATCTGGACTGGTCAGTATCAACTTATGGGTCTCAACTTATGGATCTGAATATTTTGTTAGAAATTTTGAATTGGTTTCATAGAGGTTCAATTTTTTATGGCCATAATTTGCCATAATGAAAAATCTTTCATGTATCATGGATAGACAATTTTTTTTTAAAAAAATTTACTGTATCCCTAAACTTACTGTGTCATTAAATTTATTGTTTTTACAGTCTCTTATAAAGCCATTATGTTTTTCTTTTACTTTCTCTCTTTTAGCCTAAATTTAGGATGAAAGCTATCAAATTCTAGGCTTGATTGATTGAAGTCATTCATAAAAGTTTTTAATGGAATTTTAATTTTTGATCTTCTCCCAGTTGAGATTTAGTTAATCAAGTATCGGATACCTATTTCACATATTTATTTTCTGAACTGCATGTGGAGTTCAAGACTAGATAGTCAAATATTGAAATTGGCACAAAAATATTCTACTTAATTTTCTCTCATTTTGTATGTTTTTTTTAGGAGTAATTAGTCGCAAGCTCACTCGATGCATGAAAAATATAATTCTTTTATAATGTGGTATAATGTATAATTTATTTTCTAAAATTTATTGAAGATAATTTCTTCTTCTTAACAATTGAACTATTTTAAAAAGATTTTTCATTTCTTTATGTCTACAAATAGACCATTTTATTATTTTGGAAGTTTTTTTTATTTTATTTTATTTTATTTTATTTATAGAAAATTGGGTGTGTTTGATTGATTCTTTTTGGAAGCAATCTATATTCTTCAAACATTTGATATACTGTGTTATGTTTTTTTTTTTTTTTGTAAAACAAAACTTTTTTATGTTTCAAATTAATGATTAGACTTCTCATTCTCTTACTTATTAAAAAAAATAATTCTCATTCTCTTAAAGAGATTATTATAATAATAAAATCTCATCACATATTTAGAACTTATATTACTCAAATAATCGAAAGGAACATTCAAATACATAGATATCTAGATAGTATTTTGATATAAACTCAAATTCTAACTTCTAAAATATCTAAAAATTAACTCAAAAATGAATAGTTGTAAACACCAAATAATCCAAGTGATGCAATGTAATAAAATAGCAATATATTATATAATGTCATAGGATAACATTTCTCAACTAAAGAGAAGAAAATAAAAAAGATAACAAATTAAAACACAACCAAATCGCATCATACCAAAGTAGAGTTCAACACAAAAATTCATCAACCTAAAACAAAGATGCAATAAAGAATTAAAAATCTACCACAGGAGAGAGAGAGAGAGAGAGAGAGAGAGAGAGAGAGAGAGAGAGAGAGTATTTACCTTTTTATGGACAAAATATGGATTGAATGGAAAAGAAAATAGCAATTTTTATAGTAAATAAAATGGTGAGAATAATAGTCAAAATAAATGATGTGGTCGCTGATGTCGCACAACAAAAGTGAATTTATTTTATTTTTACTACGGTCTGTTTTATACAATATTGCGAATTTGAATGCACATGCCTTTTTTACCCTTGATCCTAGATCTCGGGTTTCTATTTTTCTTTTTTGATATATTCTACATTCCATTTGGGATTAAAATGCAAAGCTTTTTGTTAAAAACTTATTTGTGGAATGTTGTTTTAAGTATAGCTGTATATAGTTGGGAGATGGCAAATTTTAACCTTGTAAATATAGAAAGTATGACTTTAAAAATTTGTACATAAGTAACAGCTTTGTAACTCAATTGGTTGGAACTTTCTAGTGACACATCCAATGTCAAAACTTTCCACCACCTTTGTAATTATTAAATTAAAAATATATATATATATATATATATTGTAAATAACTAAAAATTAAAAAGTAAAAAGAAAGAACTGTTACCAAATTATTTTTCTCTCAAATCCTTGTTGTCCATGTCCTTTAGCTGATCAACCTGTTTGAAAAACCGTGATAGAATTTATCGGTTTCAGTGGGCTTTTCAATGATAGGCTTCTCCAAATGCTATTTACGGTTATTTTGATATTATTTCCTTTCCCAACTTTCTTCACTATACAAATTTGCTTACTGCTTTTTCATCAATTGGTGAGTGAACTGGTTAATTAAAAGGCTAATTCATAGATGAATAGTTTGGGCAATTGGGAAAGGTCCAAAAGGATTAACATGGGATCAATGTAATTAGACTATAATGTTGAAGATGACTTCATCGAAGTCCTAAATTGTACATCAATTCTTTTTAGATTATCTGGTAAGTTTTTTTGGCTAATGTTATATGCATGTTATGGTTGTTTCATCTGACACTCTTTTTTTTTTTTTTTTTGTTCTGTCGCTTTTATTACAGTTGCACCCCCGCCTGGATCTTCCACCAATGGTAAGTCCCCAGATTTTCTTTATTACTAGTTGGATGCCAGTGAAGTACATATTTTTTGGACCTGTCTCCCTTGCTTTCGACTACAAATAATTGTGAATTTCTGCGATGATCAACTTAGGTTTTTGACTCACAGGAAATTTGAAATTTTGGGCCTAAGAACTCACAATTAGTAGAAATGTTCTAATCTTTCGAATTGCTTTTAATCTTAGTAATAGTTACATGTTTTATTTGAAATTTTTTTTTAATGCCCGGTGTTTGAATACAAGTCGTGTAAACAAAATGTTGAAATTAGATTTGAACTTTTTCTTTTTCTTAATTTAATTTTATAATTTGATTTCTCTATCAGGTTCTTCCTCACACAACTCTACACCTTCAAGCAGTCTAAAAAGTGCAGCCTATGGGATCACTTTGGTCTATTTGGTTTGGCAATTTTCTTTGTGGCTGTAATTATTTCAGCAACCAGGCTTGATAGATTAGAATATAGTCCCGGAGTGAATACCATTTTGGTACACAGTCAGAAAAGCTAGTTGTGGTGGTTGAACTACTCTAGCATTTAAGTGGATCTTCCTAAATTCAATTGAGGTTTGTTTGTTCTAAATCTTGTATAAGCCCTGAAAAAGTACGTGTTGACCTACAAGTAAACTAAAAACACTGAATTCCATTCCTATAGTTGAATAATGAGGACAAAGAAAGAACTACTAGAAAAGTTTTGGCAGTTTTTTATATTATTTTATTGGGTTTTATGCAAAAATAAGAAATGAAATGTTGAATGTATTGTAAAATGAGTTGGTAAAATAAATAAAGTAGTTTTTAAATTGTAAAATAAATTTTTTTTAGAAACCTGGATGCAAATGCTCTAAGGGGGCGAAGGATGCTCACACACACACTCTCTCTCTCTCTCTCTCTGCATTTCCTTTTCTCAGAGATCCCTTACTTCCAATATCTTCCTCTGTTTGGTTCTAAGAAAACAAGTAAAAACATAAGAAACCAAAAACTAATCTTGCACTGGAATTTGTTATTTTCAGTTACTTATTTTCAGTTACTATCAGATCACAATTCCTCTAATTAGAATATGCTCAGAGCTTGATTTAACTTTTATTATTGTGAGATTTCGTTGCACTTAGATATAAGATTCACCTTTTTTTTTTTGGGGGGGGGGGGGGGGGGGGGGTTGTTGTACTTTCGTTATTGCTTAAAGTAGGCTCTGTTGACTCATTCTATGTTTTCTCTATACATGTTCTTTCTTAAATTGGTGTTTTTTAAGCGTTTTGCAATTTTGTTGAAAATTGAGTGCTTGTGGCAGTCCATGTGGACTCCTAAATGTTGCCCAATTCAATAGCACCACAACCATATAAGAAAGCAATAGAAATTTTTGAAATGGTTTAGCTTATCTTCAGTATTTTTTTAATTAGAATCTCCTTTTATTTTAATGAGAGACTGTACGTAACACCCACTAACTATATAAAAGATGGAGATTAAAACTCACTATCACAATTTATTGTATATTTAAAATAAAAGTTCATGTCTAATTAAAAAAGTATTAAGGGTAAAAGGGGAAAGGAGGAACAGAGTTAACTAAAATCAGAGTGAAAGGAGATGGGAGCAAGATTGTCAATTATTAGAAAAAAAAATTACATTATCTGGTGCCGCTTTAGAGTTCTTACACGTGTGTTTTTTAAATTCCAGGCTCAATGACGCAAAAAAAAACCGGGTATGTAAATATTTTTTATTCCAAAACATAAACGATGGCATGCCCATATCAAACCTAGAACCCCTATGAGTAGGAGAATCTAGGATTATCTGGCCTTTTGCCCTTAATTTTTTTAAAAATTAGCAATATGCCTCTATTTCGAAACTATATAGGGATATGCCCCTGTTTCGATACTCGATTACCCTAAAATCGAGTTTCAATGAAATACTCGATTCATAGAAAATTGAGTTATGCCCGATCAAACTTAAAAAAAAAAAAAAAAAATTGCATAGAACTCGACTTTCAGAAAATCGAGTTCCATGCAAAAATTTTTTTATAAGTGTGAGCCCTATAGTGGCGTTTTTGAGCCCTACAGTGACATTTTAAAGCCCTATAGCGGCGTTTTCTTGCAAATTTTTTTTTTGTAAATGTGATCACCCCATACCAGGTTCAGGGAGCCTTTATAGTGGCATTTTTAAACCATATAGTGGCGTTTTTCTACAAATTTTTTTTATAAGTCTGATCCTCAGGTTCAGGGAGCCCTATAGTGGCGTTTTTAAGTCCTATAGTGGCCTTTTTGAACTCGATTTCCATAGACTCGAGTTCCATACTTCTTCTTCTTCCTTTTTTTTTTTTTTTTTTTTTTTTTTTTTTTTTTTTTTTTTTTTTTTTTTTAAGTTTGATCAGGCATAACTCGATTTTCTATAAATCGAGTATTTCATTGAAACTTGATTTTAAGGCAATCGAGTATCGAAACAGGGGCATATCCGTATATAATTTCGAAATATAGGCATATTGCTAATTTTTTAAAAAATTAAGGGCAAAAGGCCAGATAGTCTGGAGAATCCAGTAGCAAACTCCAATGAAGTCTTTTCTTCACATTTATGGCAAAAACAAGTCCCACTTCTGCATTTAAATCAATTATGTCAAGAATAAGATCAACTGTGTAGTATAATATGCTATATATACTTATCCATGAAATTAAGATAGACAAAAATAGACAAGGCAAAAATATTGAAAACCTCAAGACTTATTGCGTGTCTGCATTTTGTACATCACGTATTGTTCTTTTTTTTTTTTTCAAGCCGCAGTTGTTAACTTTTCTCTTGTGTACAGTGCACAGTGTACTGTTCACGGGACCCATAACTTTACTTTTCAGTAATTTTTTCATTAAAAATGGGTCACACAACATTATTTACACACTTAAAAATTATTTTGCTATAATGTTTTCAATTTTCAACAAAATAAGTTATATCCAAACGACCGCCGAATCTTTGAAATATTTTCTATTATTAATTTTTAAATATTTATTTTTTGGTGACGGTTGTACAAACCACAAGAATGATTTCATTTGGGTCATAGGACAACCAGTAGTAGCAAGAAATGTGCAGCATCGCATTGGTCACACACACATGAAGCACGTACATCATCCCCACTAGCTCGTAAGGGAGTGCAAATGAGGATTATAGAATTATGTATTTTTGTGTTACTATAAATAGTCTTCTCCAGTGCACAAAACTCTCATTTTTTGTGGGGGTTGGGAGATGTGATTTATACTAATGGTAATTGTATTTAAATATATAAAACTAATGTAATTACCTTTAGACTTTTTATTTGACATTTTTATATGTATTAGGATGTAAGATTTAATATTTATTTTTAAAAATGAAGTAACCCATCCAACAATATTTCCCTGTTATTGGAAAAAAAGGCATTCTACAAGAATTCATAACCACACTTAAATATATTCAACATAATAACCTTTCACTAGATTTTTTAGCATCATTCCAAATGCAAATTTTCAAATGGATGCATTCTATCATAATGCATTTTGTTCAAATGCATTTTGTGAGAATGTATTCCACCAATAGAGTTACCAAAAACTACCTTTAGTAGATTGCCTTACCCCCACCTACTTTATTAATAAGAAGTTGCTAACCACCATTATATAGAGACTTTATATGCTACTACAACAATTTATTTTTCAACGCATAGGTTACACATACACCCGATGGGATTTTTTTATTATAAGTAAATAATTAAAAATTAAAGAAGAAGAGTCACCCAACTACACTGGCTGTATACAAAGGTGTAGAGAGGGAAAATTCCCAACCTATCACAAGCTAACACATCATACTACCAAGTCTACAAAATACAGCCAATTACAAAGCGTCATGTACTGCTGCTAGATTTTGCTATCACTACTCAGAAACCAACAGAAATTCACCAAGTGTCATTAAAATAAAGGCATAAAATGCATGCAAAAACCAATCACACATCAACGCATGTAAGCGATGACATAAGCAGTCCAACACGTGTAAGCGATGACATAAGTGAACCAATCAGACTGTGACATGTGTCACCAATCAAACTCCGCCACGTGTCACTCACCCACCCCCAAACTCCTATAAATAGAAGCCTTCCTAAGGCATTTGAAGGAGAGACCAAGCCATCTAGAGCATAAGCAACATCAGAGAAGATTCAAAATCACTCAGAAGTACAGAAGCTTTGCAGGAATTAAGCCTCAAAGCCTTCAAGAACTTCAACCTCAAAATCGAACAACATTCGAAGCAGAATCATCCAAACTATATGCCTAGATCCTAAAGTTTGTCGGAATCAAACTCAAAAGCCTCCAGAAACCTCAACAAACCATAAATCAATGAAGTTCTACGGATTCAAGCCTCTAAAGCACCGAAGAACTTCCACCACAAACCTTCGAAGACAAAGAACACACCAAGAACACGAAGAACATACAAAGAACACGAAGAACATACGAAGAACAAAGAATTTCTAACAAGTTCATAGCTAGAGATTCATTGTGCTTCTGTTTCAAGGGTCTTTGATCCATCCTTCAGCCAAATTAAAGAATATTTTGTGCTCGAGTCAAAATTACATTATTACAATTCCAATCAACAAGTCTTTCAAGAAGATCGAATCAGAGGATCACTCTTTTTTAATTTCAGAGAATTGTACCACATATTCATCAATACAAATTCGCATTTGTGCAACTATTTTATTTGTTTTAATTTATTTCAAACTAGAAATTTAGTTGTCTACAAAAAGGACACATGAACATGGACCCAGTGGAAATTTATCCTATGACTTGACCCTTCATCCCCATTTTTAAGAGAGGATAAGGTACCACTTAAGTTAGTACAATATTTCATAGTTTTCCAAATCCCTTAAAGATTTTCAACATTTAAAACTTTTTTTTTTATTCATCATTTTCTCTTGTCATTGAAGAGTCCTTCCTCACATTGAATATTTGTGGAAGGAAGAAAAAATGAAAGAGTCCATCATGTGAAAATCTGTAGTGATTCCCACATAGCATAGCAACTAAAGGATTAGTAACATCAACAGCTATTTATTCATGTCTGTTACATGTCAACTATTCATGCCAATGACAACTAAAGGATTAATTAGTTTTATTAGTATTTTTATTTAGGTTAGGGTTATTTTTATAATTCAATAAGTAGGTTTTCTATAGCAATTAGAATTAGGGATAGTACTCCTACATAAGCTAAGTAGTGTACTCCTATTAAAGAGAGATTATTTTGATGAGTAAAGTTTCTATTTAAGTTTTCTCCATGCTCTGGTGCTGACTACAGCCAACCCAAGGAGCTAACTTCTAATGTTTCTCCTTTACTTGATGTTGACTCCATGCAAGCCTAGGTGCTGCTCCTAGGTCATCTATCCCTATATATCCTGTTGTTTAATTTTCATGTTACAAAGTTCTTTTTTCTCAACCTGATTCTAAATGAAAAATATCAAGTTTCTGACCAACCTCCGCCTTCAAATTGGTAGACAGTTCAGTTGAAATCCTCTCATAAAATCTATCAATACTATCATCCATCATACACCCAACCCACCCAAAATCCTATCATAAAATCTATCTATCACTATCATCCACCATACACCCAACCCACGACAATGAAACCTCTAAATCATTATCCATGGTAGCAACACCCCAAACACCACCCACACAGCCACACCACCCCCAATGTTGCACCACAGCCCACCCTAGAAGCCACATATCAATAAGACACCACCACAAGAGCACCACAAACACAATCCACACAGCTATCCTTGAGAGTGTTACAAAAGGATAAAAGGAGGACAATAGGATGGTCAAATTGTGTGATTCGTGGTCTTTTAAAAATGTAGTAATTAATACTGCCTTTACACCGACGGCTACTGGGAAGGAAACCGCTAAAAGTGTGGAGCGACATATTAGGGATACATCACAAGTCAAAGACCACCCGGAATTAAATAAGCGTTTTATTTTTAACATGGGGCCAAATGGGAAATATGTGGTGAAATGGGTTGATGTGGAGGAGTTGAGCCTAATGAGTAATGTGGAGCCCATTAGTGGTGAACCCCATAGTTTTGTCCCTAAATTTCCTACTGTGGGCCAAGCATCAAAAAAAATTTTGTGACCAAAGAAGCAGCAGCACCACTCAACAGGCCCAACAACAAAGCCTAATCGGTTACACTGTGTTTGGATGGGTGGATTTTAGGGAGGATGGAAAATTTTGGAGAGAAAATAGGAGAGAAAATGAGAAAGGTGGTTGTTTGGCAAGGAGGGAGGGGGAGGAAAATTTTTGGTGGGGCCCAAGCATTTTCCATCCGGGCCCACCAAAAACTTGTCTCTCCAAAATGGAGAGAAAATAGTGTGGGAGGTGTTTTACATATAAATGACAAAATTGCCCTTGCACTAATTTTGTCCTTTTTTTCTTTTTCTTTTTTTTTTTTTTTTCTGGCGTTTGCTCTGGGCGTTTGCTGCTTTCCTACCTCTTTTTTTTTTTTTTTTTTTACATAAACATGATTTTTTTTTTCTTGAACATTATTTTTATTGTTTAATAAATTTGGGTGAATTTTTTTTTTAATTGCTTGTCATTTTTTATTTTAATTGTGCATCATTCTTTAACAATGGTATATAAGTAAATTTATATAAACTCACTTTTTCCATCCCTCCACTTTTTCACTTCCAACCAAACAAAAAGGAGGGAAAATAAAATCTTTTCTATCCTCTCACTTTTCTATCCTCTCACTATTTTCTATCCTTCCACTTTTCCACTCCTCCATCCAAACACACCCTTAGAGACTAATATCACCGTTCCTTTGGAGCCTCAAATGTGAGATTTAGTTCTCTGCAAAGGACAGACCTCTTCCCACATAGAATCACTAAACACGAAAGGCGACAGTCTCATTAAGCCGATCTCATCGGGGCTTTGTTGCCTTCGCCCATCCACCACAGCTGTTGTCCATCACATCTCCAGCAACTCTAGTAACTGGATGTTGCAATTTAGCGACAATAGGCGACTTGTTCTCCCTTTAAATTATCGCGAAGGGCTTTCATCTTCACTGGGTTTCCATATATCATTAAGTGATGATCGAGATAATTTTGAGTAGGAAAAAACTTTGATAATGGTGGAAGAGACGCCAAACTCTGGTGAGGGTTGGTACAACATGGAGGAGGGCAGAACGTATGACACTGATAACAATTCATCAGTTCCAAGTCTAGGTGAGAATGTTACAGCTAGCCCAAATTCTGAGTTGGCTTTGACTGGGCTTGATGGGGAGGAACCAATTTGGGTGAAGCCATTGATGGTGTCGATACTAGTGGCTAGTGAGGGGGAAGATTTTTTCTTTAATGACAATGAAAGCAGACCACAAAAGCAACAATCTAGCTAGGTGATGAAAAGATTTAATGGGTTTGGGAAATATATGGGTGTGAGGACTGATGGTTTTTAGGAGGCTATCATGGAGTTGATGAGTGCTATGGAAGTTAATGTGGAAGAAGATCTTTGAAGGTTTTACTCCAAAGAAAATAATAGGTAGTTCAGAAACTATAGGGCATTGTGAGTTGAAGAATTTGATTACTAATTAATGGGATAGTGAAAATTACATCTCATGTTCGTTCATATGGATCGTCCATGAGCCTTGAGCCAAATGTTCAAATAGACCATCTATGAGCAAAAGAGTCGTCCATGGGCAAAGCACATGGACAACCACATAACACTTGGGAAATCCTCAAGTATAGACTCACTCATGTTTGTGGAGGATTTGATCCATAAAATCTTGGAACGGTTACCCAACCCATATTCATCGCCATAAATTCCTCATCAGTACTTAACTTCCACCAGTGGTTGTAACTCCTATAGCCGTTGAGGAAATTATGTCTGGACTCACTAATTTCCACGAATCTTGGAGAAGTTACTAAGCCAATAATCGCTCCAAGGTTCTCTATATAAGGACCGGTCTGAATTAAATCAAAGTAAGTGCATTCTGAGATTTTACTTCTAAAAAGTTGGAACTCTATTCTTGTGAGAAACTAACTTAGGCATTGAAGGGTGTTTGGCCGGTCCAACCCGATCCCCTTTGATAGTGTGTTCATCTTTGCAAGCCTTCATAATAACCAGTAGCCCCATTGAAGTCGGAACATTCAGCCTACTGATTTCGTGTAGCATTAGTTGGCGCCGTCTATGGGAAGGCGATTTGCATTTTTGCAAATTGGTCTTTCTTAAAAAAAAGGCTATATGGTTCGGACAAAATAAAGGGCTACAAGCCCAGGTCATCAGGAAAGCAGGGATGCATCTAGTAATCCCAACCGCGACCTTCAGTCAGCACCTGTCACGCAACCACCTTCTATCAAACATATACAATCCATGGCAGCCACCATGGCAAAGTTAGCCCGTCAGAATTGAGAATTGACCAAGGAGATTGGTCTGAGAAGGCAACATTGTGAAAGATATGCAAAGGAGCAATCCCAAAGTCAGGAAGACAGAGGAGAAAATGCTGAGCTTGAAAACCAATCAAGGGGCACTGCCTCATAGAGAGTACCACATTTAGAGAAGGAGATGGACCAGATGAGGAAGGTGATGGAAGAAATGAAAGAAAATATGAAAAGGGAAAATCCTGTAGATGACTTGGTTCATCAAACAGACTCCCCTTTCACGCATTCCATCAATAGTCACCCCTTGCCTCTTAAGTTCAAAATGTCTTCCTTGGACTCGTACGATGGAACGCGTGACCCATGTGATCACATTGCAACTTTCAAGACTACAATGCACCTTCAAGTGGTTCTGGACGAGATTATATGTAGGACCTTTCTTACAACCCTTAAAGGACCAGCACGAGTATGGTTCAGCAAAATACCTCCCAATACGGTGAATTCCTTTGAAGAATTGAGTAAATTATTTGTCAACAATTTTATTGGAGGACAAAGACACAAGCATTCTTCGTCCAGCTTATTGACCATAGAGCAAGGGGAGAATGAAAGTTTGCAGTCCTTCATTACTCGTTTCAACAGGGAAGCCCTCACAGTAGACGAAATGGACTACAAATTGTTGTTGGTTGCCTTCCATAATGGAGTAAATTTGGATTTGTTCATCCACAAACTCTATGAGCAGGAGCCCTAAACCATGGCTGAACTTGTCCACTCGACCCAGAATTTCATGAATGCGGAGGATGCGATCATAGCCAAGAAGAGGAAGAAAGCAGAACAAATGGAATCAGACCTAGCTCGTCATACCGAACAAGGCCCTCGTCCAAAGAAGGCTCGCACAATAGAGAAGAAGGATCGGGACAATAGGAAGACAGGTTTGTCCTCAGGAAGGAATTAGAATTATACACCCTTAAATGCCCCATTCGATCAAGTGCTCGTGCAAATCAAGGATGATCCTTCCTTGAAGTGGCCAGAGAAGATGAAAGGAGATCCCAACAAGCACAATAAGAATAAATATTGTCGCTTCTATAGAGATCATGGACATAACACGAACGAGTGTTATGACTTGAAGCAGCAGCAGATCGAGAATCTTATTAAACAAGGAAAGTTGAGGCACTTCGTTGGAAAGGATCATAAAGATGAGAAATTGAAGGGAAAAATGGAAGAATCATCACGGCCCTCACTTGGAGAAATAAGGGTTATCATAGGAGGGGCTTCGACAGGACAGTCTTCCAAGTCAAAGAAGACATATCTCAAAGTGGTGCAAAACGTCCAACTCTCTAGACAATCCCCAAGGACAAGAGGGATTGACGAGCCAACTATTTTATTCACCGACGAATAAGCTAAAAGGATCCATCACCCACATAACGATGCAATTGTCATTACTTCACTCATCGCGGATTATACAACCAGGAGAGTGTTGGTGGACAATGGAAGTTTAGTAGACATATTGTACCACCCTGCCTTCCAGCAAATGAGACTTGGACGAGATCAACTTTGTCCAATATGTTCGCCATTGATAGGATTTGGAGGAATGAAGGTGCAGCCTGTATGCACCATCATGTTACCTGTAGTGGTGAGGTCATACCCACAACAGATAACCAAGGAAGTCAATTTCCTCGTGTTGGATTGTTCGTCCTCATACAATGCTATTATTGGAAGACCAATTTTGAACAGTTGAAAGGCGGTCACGTCTACATACCATCTATCCATTAAATTCCCTTTAGAATATGGGGTAGGACAAGTGCAAGGAGACCAACTAGCAGCAAGAGAATGCTATTTGGCCATGTTGGCCACGGATGAGCAGAACCAGACGATGAATATTGAAGAAAGAAGAGTTGTCGCAGAACCTACTGAAGTATTGGAAGACGTTTTATTACAAGAAAATGATCCTAAAAAGTTCACCAAAATTGGAACAAGTATGAAAGAGAATGCGAAAAAAAAAAAAACCTCGTCCAGTTTCTGAGAAAGAGTATCGATGTTTTTGCGTGGAGTCATAACGACATGTCAGGAATCGATCCAAGTTTAATTACTCATCGATTGAATGTGTACCCCTCTTCTAAGCCTGTTCGTCAGAAGAAGAGGGTGTTTGCTCCTGAACGAGATAAGGCTATCAAGGAAGAGGTTCAGAAACTAACCACAGCACAGTTTATCCGGGAAGTCTATTACCCGGATTGGTTAGCCAATGTGGTGATGGTGAAGAAGGCAAATGGCAAGTGGAGGATGCGCGTAGACTTCACTGACTTGAACAAGGCTTGCCTTAAGGATAGTTATCCTTTGCCACGCATTGATCAATTGGTGGATTCTACAGTTGGCCATCAGTTGTTGAGCTTCATGGATGCCTTTTCAGGATATAATCAGATAAAGATGGATGAGGCTGACCAAGAAAAGACCTCCTTTATTATCAGTTAGAGTTTGTTTTGTTATAAGGTAATGCCCTTCGGTCTGAAGAACGCAGGGGCAACTTATCAAAGGTTGGTGAATCACATGTTCCGTTCACAGATAGAACGGAATGTGGAGGTGTACGTTGACGACATGCTTGTGAAGAGCTTAGATGAGGGAAGCCATTTGGACGATCTTCAGGAAACCTTTGAAACACTTAGGCGATATAAGATGAAACTGAACCCAAGTAAATGTGCATTCGGAGTATCGTCAGGGAATTTTCTAGGATTCATGATTTCATAGAAAGGAATTGAAGCAAATCCAGACAAGATCCAAGCCATATTAAACATGGAATCACCTAAAAATGTCAAGGAAGTCCAATCCCTCACTGGACGAGTTGCTGCTTTGAACAGGTTTGTTTCAAAAGCCACAGACAAGTGTTTACCCTTCTTCAAAGTCCTCAGGAAGGCATTCGAATGGACGGATGAGTGTCAAAAGGCCTTCCAAGATCTAAAGGACTATCTTACCACAGCTCCATTGTTAAGTCCGTTCGTGCTAGGAGAGGAACTATATATGTACTTAGTAGTGTCCCCACATGCGGTGAGTTCAGCGTTAATCAGGGAGGAAGGGAAGGTGCAAAAGCTTGTGTATTTCACTAGCCAAGCACTCAGAGGAGTAGAAGGAAGGTACCCACTGATAGAGAAGTTAGCTTTTGCATTAATAACAGCTTCTAGGAAGTTAAGACATTACTTCCAAGTTCATGTTATCAATGTCATGACGGACCATCCGCTCAAGAAGACAATGAACAAGTTGGAAGCTACAGGACGACTGATTCAATGGGCAGTCAAGCTCAGTGAATTTGACATTTGGTACCAACCGAGAAATGCAATAAAGGCTCAAGCCATGGCAGATTTCATTGCAGAGTTCACTCCAAGTTATGAGGACTTAGGCAGAAGAGAAGACAATAAAAAAATGGGTCGTCTACGTAGATGGATCGTCTACACTGCATGCAGGAGGTATAGAACTTGTTTTGTAGTCACCAGAAGGAGATAAATTGAAGCACAAGGTTCGCTTGTAGTACCAAACAACTAACAATGAAGTGGAGTATGAAGCCTTTCTTAAAGGGTTGGAGTTGGTTAAATCTGTAAAAGCAGACTTAATACTCGTTTTGGAAGACTCTCAGTTGGTCATAGGCCAAGTAAATTGGACATGTGAAGCCAAGGAAGACAGAATGAAGAGATATTTAAAGAAGGTGGTACGCCTTGTGAAGAAATTCAAAGAAGCTGATTTCGTTCAAATCCCAAGGGAAGAGAACGTAGAAGCAGATACTTTGGCAAAGGAAGCCTCCGCAAATGAAGCAATGGACAAGTTTGATGAAATACAATACATGCCAAGCATAGGCCTCCCAGAAATGTTGCAGATAGAAGGTGAGGAAAATTGGATGACCCCGATAGTATCATACCTAAAGGACGGAAGGCTTCTAAAGGGGAAGGACAAAGCGAGAAAGCTCAGGACTAAATCAGCCAGGTACATCCTTATGGACGAAGTGTTATACAAAAGAGGATTTTCTCAGCCTTACCTAAGGTGTTTAACTCCAGACGAGGCGAATTACTTATTGAGGAAAGTTCATGAAGGAGCATGTGGTAACCACTCAAGAGTCAGATCACTCGTCCATAAGGTTGTCTGTGCAAGATACTATTGGCCAACCATCCATGCTGATGCTAAGGCATATGTTAAGGTATGTGATCAATATCAACATTTCAGTAATATTCTTAGACAGCCATCAGAGTATCTTATCCCAATGATAGCCCCTTGGCCTTTTGCACAATGGGGTTTGAATATTTTAGGCCCCATTTCCAATTGGAACTAGACAAATGAATTTTTTGGTGGTAGGAATAGATTATTTCACTAAATAGGTAGAAGCTGAACCCTTAGCGAAGATTACACAACAGAATGTCAAAAACTTCGTTTGGAAAAGCATTGTATGCAGATTTGGAGTACCTAGGGTACTAGTGTTTGACAATGGACGATAGTTCGACAACACACCTTTTAGGGAATTTTGTGAACAACTTGGAATCAAGAACCATTACTCCTCACCCTCCCACCCACAAGCCAATGGACAAGCAAAAGTGGCAAACCGATCCTTGTTGAAAATCATCAAGATTCGGCTTGAAGGGACAAAGGGAGTATGGCCGGATGAACTACCAGGTGTTTTGTGGGCTTATAGAACAATAGTGAGGACTCCTACAAGGGAAACTCCTTTTAAACTAGCTTACGAAAGTGAAGCTATTATACCTGCAAAGGTGCACATAGCCAGCCATAGGGTGATTAAGTACCAAGATGAAGAAAACAAGGAACAGCTTTGTCTTAACCTCGATCTTGTAGACGAGGTGAGGATGGAGGCAGAGCAGAGAACAGCGAGGTACAAAAATTTTATGGCAAAGCAATATGATGCCATGGTGAAACCCAGGCGCTTCAACATTGGGGATCTCGTCCTTAAAAGGGTTTCTTTGGCCACAAAAAACCCGGCCCATGGGAAGCTAGGACCAAATTGGGAAGGACTTTATAGGGTTATCAACTGCAAGAGGCAATGATCCTACTACTTGGAAGTCCTGGATGGACGGAAGTTAGAGCACCCTTGGAATGTTGAACACCTAAAAAGATACTATCAATAAAGGGTGACCATGGACGAACATTGCCATGGACGAGATCCTTGGACATTTGAAGTAATGTGTTGTTTAGTGTTATTTTCTCGTATTTGCTTATTATTACTGTGTGTTTTAGATGTATAAGTATTTTGTGCTGCTCATGGACGAAGTTGTGTTGTATAAGTATTTTTAATTCCCTAAAGGCACTAGCTCTCAAGTATGTGCCATGACTATGGACGAATGTTTACATAGTTTAGATTTCCAAATATATATATATATGATGTATTTCCAAGTATATGCATGATTGTGTGGGAATCCTTCATTTTTGCAATTTCATCCAAAATAATCCACAGAAGGCAAACAGTCAAAGACGAATAAAATTCTTGGACGCAAGGATGTGCCGTCTATAAGCTTTCCTCAAAATAAGGATAAAGCAAAGAAAATAAACCTAAGGTATATCCGTCTAAAGTTTAAGACGAGATGAAACCTAAGGAATAATCGTTTAAGCCATGGACGAATAACGTGTGTAAAAACACAAGTCCATAGACGAGTCTAACCAGCCTAACAATCCAGTACATGGACGAGCAATTGCTGGGAACAATTTAGCTAAGGACAGACAAATGATCATCCCCAGTTTGAATAACGAATAAAGCTAGCTAAAAGGAACATCATTCATAGATGAGCTGCACTTAATGACGAACATGAAGGATTCATTTTACCCTATTTTGGGCGATGTAAGGACGAGGTAAAATGTTTTCCTATGTGGACAGACCACACAACCATAGAAATAATATGGACGACATAAATGAAGTTTGTCCATAAAGTCTTAAACACATTCAAACACAATGAAAAGTGAATACGAAAATCATTCATTCATTCATTCATGGAGTTCAAAGAAGGGTAGACGACCAACGTCCAAAAGCCCTTGAAGTTATGTGAAAAACGATAGACCTAATTGTATATAAAGCTCGTCCATAAACTTAGATGAGACAATTGTACTTGGAAAAAAAAAAAAAAAAAAAGCAAAGCCCAAAACAACGGGCACCTTTAATAAAATTAAACTAATAAATAACCTCATTTGGATAAACCACTGGGGGCATTGCCCCCAAACTTGGGGTTGTCCTGGGTAACTTCGTTGTTGGTGTCATCCATTATGTTGACATTCTTAGAAATCATCTGCAGCAAGGAGCTTTCTGTAGCGAGAGGAAGCTTGAAAGAGTCAAAGTTCAAGTCAGGAAATGCTTCCTTGGCATCATCACGAAAGTTCTCACAGCCAACAGCATAGTGACTGTCTAGACGATTCTTGTACTCGTCAGACTTCTTGAAGGCTGATGTGGCTTCCTCACGTGCTTTCTCCAAGGATGAAGTAAACCCAGAAACTTGTCCCTCCAAGTGAGCAATGCGAGTGTCTTTCTTAATGGCATCTGTTTTGAGCTCCTCCACCTCGTTCTTTAGCTTCGTCTCACTTCCTTACAGACGACTGAAATCATTAGTCAACCTAAACACCTCCCCCTTTTTTAATAGAATTTCATTATTTAGCTCCTTAGCCTTCTCCTTAGCCGTCTTAGCTTCTGCACAAAGTTCCTTGGATTGGCACGTCACTGTATAAAACTTACTGAAAACACACGAGGACAAATGAAACTCATACCTTAAAGAGGTCGTGGATACCTGAGCGTTCAAACTCCTTCACTGACATATTGTAGCATTCATTGACTTCATTATCAGTGATTATTCCTTTCAATGTCCTCCATGCGTAGCTCTCGTCCAGCACCAGGTTAGAAGGACGCTCAAATGGCTGTAACAGATGAGGCTTGCAAGGAGTCTTGGCTGGAGGGGGAGTAGGATCAGTCTGGACGGGATGAAATGTTTGGACAAGCTCCACATCGACTAGAGGGTCCTCCAAGTCTACCGTCGAGGGTGTAAACTTGGGAAGAGAAGCCTTACCAGGTTTTTGCTTCTTAGGACCTCGACAACTTGGAAGGTCGTCCAGATCCACAGCACTGGATATAGACTTAGATTTTCTCTCCCCTGTTTGGATGGAAGTTTTTTGGATGATTGGTGGTGCGATGGCATCCTCGTCCCCACTAGTGATGGTTTTTTCCCTATTCTCCCTCATTGTAGTCATTCCTGTTACAAGGAAAATCAAGTTAAAAAAATAAAAAATAAAAATAAAAAAGAGAAAAGGAAGAAGTAAGAAAAGAAGAATGGACGATACTTCGACAAGTGGTTTCCTCATGACCGAGGTTCTCAATAGTAGGTACTGGGCCAAGCCCCCACACAACTAGATGATTGAGAGTCACTAGATCGTGAAAAGTTCTCCCTGAGAAGGCACGAACTTGTTCAATTCGATCCAAGTAAAGTTTGTCCAAGCGTAGACGAACAACAGCTGCATCAATAAAGAAAAAAAAAAAGGGCTAGACGACTGAAAGTTAGAAAATATGTAAAGAGAAATGAAATAAAATGGAAAGGAAACATACCCTCAGGACGAAGGCAACCTAGAGGGCTGGTAAAAGGTGGGAATAGGGCATTACCCACATTAACTGGGTCCCCAGCCCAATTTCTGGAAATAATAAAAAATTATGTTCCAGAGCCTGTTAGACGAGCTACGACCCTTTATTAAACTATAATAAGAGCCCCTGGATGAGAACTGGTAAAAACCAGCAGACTTCTTTATCTCTGAAAGCTTATAACAGTAGAAGAACTCGTTCACTATGATAGGACAGCCCCTTTCCAGTGCCTCACACCACAGCACTTGCATGGCAGCTACCGTCCTCCATCTATTGGGGTTGAGTTGGTTAGGTCCAATACCCAACCTATAGAGAAGACCTCTACAAAAATAATTTAAAGGTAACCTAAGGCCAACTAAGAGATAAGAGGTATATACTCCTAAACTAGAAGAAGGAGAACAACACCATTCTCCTTCCATGGGTAAACGAGGCTTAAGCTCCCTAGGGATTTGGTATCTATCTACAAGGGTTTTCAACTTAGCAGCATCTAAAATGGACGCTACTTCAGGGGCACAACTATAAATAATATTTTCTTCTTCCTCCTCCTCATCTTGAGGAGGGTTAGGTGGTTGTTTGGATAAGCTAGCCCCAGGTCCAGAAGCCATCCTATGTTATAATTCCTGAAATTCCTCAAAGGGAATACCAGGAACCCTAGACGAATAATGCTCGTCTGAAGAAGTACTACTGGCTGTACTACTTTCACTACTCTCATAACTACCCTTACTCCTAGAAAGAAACGTCCTGGTACTCGTCTAGCCCCCTCTCTAAATCACTACTAGACGAAGACATGACTGAAATGAAGAAAGATTAAGACGAAAACCTAAAAAGGAAGAGGAAATTTCTGACAGAACTAGGAGGAGGGCTAGACGAGGCTCTTGGACGAGATGGCAGAAAGGAAATTGTGAGAAAGGTGAGGGGTAAGAGAGGGAATGCACCTATTTATAGGGCTCATAAGTGGGATCAACAAAGCGACGCCAGCCATCCAGAAGAAGACACGTGGCAGTTCCTTTGAAAAATGCAATCAATGCGACAGGTCAACCAACAAAGTCGCGACATGCGGCCCAAATTCAAAAAAAAAAAAATTTGGTTAGAACCACAAAGATGCGCATTAAATCCCAATAATATCTTTGGATGACCAATGGACAATGGGGCAACTTATGGGATAGTGAAAATTACATCTCATGTTCGTCCATATGGATCGTCCATGAGCCTTGAGCCAAGTGTTCAAATAGACCGTCTATAAGCAAAAGAGTCGTCCATGGGCAAAGCACATGGACGACCACATAACACTTGGGAAATCCTCAAGTATAGACTCACTCACGTGTGTGGAGGATTTGAGCCATAAAATCTTGGAGCGGTTACCCAACCCATATTCATCGCCACAAATTCCTCATCAGTACTTAACTTCCACCAGCAGTTGTAACTCTTATAGCTGTTGAGGAAGTTATGTCTGGACTCACTGATTTCCACGAATCTTGGAGAAGTTACTAAGCCAATAACCGCTCCAAGGTTCTCTATATAAGGATCGGTCTGAATCAAATCAAAGTAAATGCATTCTGAGATTTTACTTCTAAAAAGTTGGAACTCTATTCTTGTGAGAAACTAACTTAGGCATCAAAGGGTGTTTGGTCGGTCCACCCCAGTCCCCTTTGATAGTGTGTTCATCTTTGCAGGCCTTCATAACAACCAGTAGCCCCATTGAAGTCAGAACATTTAGCCTACTGATTCCGTGTTGCATCACTAATGTTAACTACGAGGTTGGGAGTTCCAAAAGAAGAACAAACAACAGTGGGAGGGTGAGATCAGAATTAAGAATTTAAAGCTACTTTCATGGAATGTAAGGGTCTAAATGACATCTCAAAAAGGTTGAAGGTGAAGAATTTACTTAAGCAATAGAAGGCAGATGCAATTTGTCTACAGGGTGAAGAATTTGATTACTTAAGTATTTTTTGCCTTGCGTCTTACGTCTCCTTTTGGCGTCTGTCGTCTTGCATCTCTACATTTTTGCTCTTTTTTTTTTTTTTTACCCACTTGCACTGTTCATGGGACATGAACTGTGCATTAAGGTAAAATATAGTATTTTAAGCAGTAAATAGTAACTCAGAAATTATTTTTTTATTGTTTTTAGCCATAAGTTTTTAGTAAAATAAGCGATATTTAAACACACACTTAATTTAATGATTTTAATATAAACTAATTAGGAGCCCGTTTGGTTGGGCAGTTTGGCTGGGTAAACGTGCTTTTTTTTTAATGAAAACATTGAGGGTCTATTTGGATACCACTTATTTTGTTGAAACTGAAAATTTTTTGTTAAAAGTACTGTAAATAAAAGTAAAAGTTAATTAAAATAATATAGTGAAGCCTATGAATAATACTAAAAAGTGCAACCCATGAGTAGTAACAAAAATAAATTGAATAGTAAAATAATTTATAATTTTCATCCAAATCCAAATGCACACTATGTGAGTGTTTGGATCCGAATAAAATGCACATTTTGCGTTTTACTTTTTTTTTTTTTTTTTTTTTTGCACGCATTTCTGCTTTAGGGGACAAGAGTACTGTTCACGCACTGTTAAGCACTGTTTAACACTGTTCACGGGTTTGAAAAAATATTTAAAATGGGTCCCACAATACTATTTACACATTGAAAAATTATTTTACTACAGTGTTTTCAGTTTTCAGTTTCAGCAAAAATAAGTTGTATCCAAACGGACCCTATATACATGCTGTTAGACACACATTAACAAAATAATTTTTGAAAAAAAATTATTAAAAAATAAAAAATTATCAAAACTATTTAAATTTTCCATAAATTTTTTTCAAATTAGTTTACTATTGTATGCGGTAAAATCCTTAAAACACAGCTAAAAACAGAGTGAGTAAAACCGTGTCAATCAAATAGGGCGAGTATTGTTTTTTCATGTAAGCGCCAGAAGATGAATTGAATGCTTTTGATCAGAGCTCTTTTAATTCGTTGCTGCTAGTGACAGCTGGACAGCTAAGTGGAACCAGCTGGATTTTTCCACGTGTCTTAATCTGATTGGTTGTGATCCGTACTCATCCATTAAGCTCAGAGACATGTCGTACTAGTGGAGAAATTATTGGTTCCTCTGGGAGGGCCACTGATGTGGCCCTCCCTACTCTTGCCAACCAATAAGAAGGTGCCACGTGGCCTTTTTTTGGTGATTCAGCTCTACGTGGCCATTTCCTTAACTCTTATTAACAAAACCAAACCATTTATGTGCCTGACCTCTGTTTTGATTTTATTTTCCATTTCTCCTCCTCCACCAATCTCACGCGCACTACCTCCATTTCAAACCTCACCAACTCATCAATCCTGAACTCGCACGTGAAGTCTTGCAAATACATCAGAACTTCTTGGTGACTCGGGAACCGTCTCAGGTCTCTATTTGTGTCATCTTTGGGGACGAATGGGTAGTCCATGAAGCCCATGGCCTCTTGGGGGATGTTGGTGCGAAAGGAGTCGTTGAGGTTGCAGTGGACCGTGGTCCGAGTGGGTTCGAGTCCAATCGGGTCAGATTCGACATTCAGGGTGTAGACCCAGGTGCCGCCAACCTGGTCGCCTTGCTCGAAGACCACCACGTTGTGGCCCTCGCAGCGGAGCTCTCAGGCAGTTACTAGGCCTGCAGCGCCGGCACCTATTACTGCTACGTGGCATGATACAATTGGCTGGGGTGCGTGTCCTGGGCTTCAAAGCATGAGGGGAAAAACAACGAGTGATGCCTAAGAGATTTTGATCTGTGATGAAATTACTGTTACATATTCATTCAATTTAATCCATGGGAAATCATTTGTCTTTGACTTTATCTTTTTGATGACAAGTATTATCTTTTCAAAGGATTTTTTTTTTTTTTTTTAAAGGGTGTTTCAATCTACGATGGCCAACTCCTTATTATCATATTCAAACACCACTCAAATTTTTTTTTTTTTTTATACGTAAGTAGAAATTGAATCATAAATTTTAGCTTCAACAAAGACCTAAAGAGAGGAGAAGGTCAAGCCAGCAAGCACCGCCGGTGGTGGTCATGTGAGTCTTGGAGGCTTCCAGTTGTAGCCATGGTCATGGAGAATCAATGCTGGTGTCCCACGTACAGCAAGGTTTGGTGGAAGAGAGAAAAATTTTGAAATTTGGTGACTGTACTAGTGGGGATTTTAGGGATTTTTTGATAGGAAAAAGGCCAGTATCGTCGGAACCGAAGATCCGGGCCAGTGGCTGTGCCGTGAAGAAAGAAAGCTTCAATCCGAGAGAGAGAGAGAGAGAGAGAATAAATTTTGAATGCTAGTGTTTTGTTCCAGAGGAGATACAACGAAGGGTTTGAAACATTTTAGGGGTGAAATTGTTTTTTTATAATTTGATGATGTGTCAAATTTAAGAGCCATTGGATTGAATAAACGGATGAGATTGAAGCCATTGGTTTGGTTTTGTTAACAAAAGTTAAGGAAATGGCCACGCAGAGCTGAATCACCAAAAATAGCCACATGGCACTTTTTTATTGGCTGGCAGGAGCAGGGAGGACCACATCAATTATCCTCCTAGAGGAACCAATAATTTCTCGTACTAGTGACACTCACTATGGTCACAGTGTCATAGTGCACAGCTTTGTCCAGCTTAGCCTACTAGTACTACTACAAGTGAAGTAGGCTTTGGTAAACCTAACGGCTAAATTTTAAAATTAAAAAAAAAAAAAAAATTTGCGGTTTTATTTTGTTTTTGTCCATTTCTAGGAATTTGAAACCCTAGTGACATGGATGAAACTGTGCATGACGTGGCTACATGGTATGAAGAGGTGCTTGTTAGAGAAGCCAATACAAATTTGGAACACCCTTTCCAAATAACAATAAATATTAAAAAATTTAGTTAGTTGTCACGTTTCAAAACAATACTAAAAACTAGTATCTCGAGTGTCTAAAACTCGAGTTCCAAGATAAAAATCGAGTTTTTAAGTCTCGATTTGTAAGCAGATGGGTGTGATGTGGATAAAAATTCACGTGGAACTCAAGTTCCATAAATTGCAGGAAAACGTCGCTATAGGGCCTTAAAATGTCACTTATAAAAAAAATTTGCAGGGAAACACCACTATAGAGCTTTAAAACGTTACTATAGGACTTAAAAACGCCACTATAGGGGCGACCACACTAAAAAAAAATTTGCATGAAACTCGAGTTTCTAAAACTTGAGATCTATGTGGCATTTTCATTCCAAGTCATCCAGCAAAACACTCGCAAAGCGAGTCTTTGGGACTCGAGTATTAATATGGATCTCGAGTTTCTAAAACTCGAGATGCTATTTTTCTTAAAACTTTAAAACGTTGCCTAACTTACTACATAGTTGCCCCTTACACTACTAATCTGCCCATTCCCTCTACAAATTTGGCTATAAAATGCTACTTCTCTTATGAGTGACTCCACACTCAACATAAGAGTAGTTCAGTGTAGAACAAGATTGACTAGTTCACTGCTCTCTCGCAGATACTATCATGGCTGTTTCAGTGTTTGTGTTCTTGGGTTTCTTTCTTTCTAGGACTTGTTTTGGTGGGTTTGGTTAGCTCAACAAAGTTTGATCAGCTCTTCCACTACCATTCTCTTCTTCCTTTCCAAACCCAAGTCTCTCTCTCTAGCCTTCTCCACAGCCAGATCCACTCCATTACACAGACCAACCCATTGCACAAATCAACAACCGATCCAAAATCCTTCCACAACTAGATGCTCAATGACTGAAGCAACCCGATTCACCGATAGGCCTGATGAGTTCCCCACATACCGACGAGCCTACATCATCTTCACCTGTGATGGTAAATTTGTATCGGCGGAACAAGGAAGAAAGAAGACAGAGAAATAAAGAAGAGAATGAGAGGGACAACAGATCTGACATGGGAGAAGAAAAATGTGCAAATATGCAGAGGTTTTGGAGTAAGTTTGTGTAAATTTTATAGCTTTTTGTACTATAGAAGAACTAATGTGAATGCTCTGAACCTTTTAGATATATATACAAGCTGTATAGTCTTCCCCAAACCTCCAATTCCTACCTCCAACTCCTCTCTCTCCCTTTGATTCTTGAAATTAATTTATTTTTTTACAACCTCCAACATTTCTATTATCTCTCACTCTGATTCTCGGTGTTAGAAATTGGGCTGGTTTTGATCCAACCCATAAACCATGGCCCATGGATTGTCCACATGGATTATCTGATAAGTAAGTTTAAATTTAAACTAACTGATATTGGTATGAGTTATCAATATTAGTAGTGGGATAATTTAAACTTAATAGATATTGATATGGGTTATCAATATCAGTGGTGGAGTAATTTGAAACTTAAAAGATGAGATATTTTAGGGATCACATACATCTGATAGTAAGTGAATCTCTACTAGTATTTAAATACTCCTACATCAGTCAGATAGAGGTTAGACACAGTGAGTGAACATACGTATAATTTTGAGTGCTCTCTCAAAATAAGTCATCTCTCTGGGACATCATCTACTGTTCCCTAGAATTTGGAGCGTGGAAATTAGGAGAGACTCTAGTAGCCTTTCCTGCGACTTGGAGGTGTTCCACAAAGGAGATCGTGAGGAGTTCGTAAAGCAAGCAAAGAACAAGATCCGGCAATTTGGTGATCCGTTCCACCAAAGGTATGTATCTATATGACCTCTAGTAAAGTATACATATTGTTCAACATTGGTATCAGAGCCGTTTTTATGCTTGTTTTCACTCTTGAATGATGCCATGATCTCTGATATATATAATTCTATATGCATGCTAAAATTAAAAGTTTAAGTAATTTTTAAATTTTTCAGATCTGTAATTTTTTTAGGCATGTTATGGCATGTAGAGAGAGAAATAAAAAGCTGTAATTTTTTGATTGTTTACATATAATCTGAAATTTACAGGCTTATTTTGATCCATTAAATCTTATTTAATGTCAAATATTTTTTAATGGTTTGAAAGAACATTCCATAAGCTTTAAAACGACAGTTTACATGCTTAATTTAGACTTTAAATGAGAAAGTTATGGTCTTTTAAAGATTATGGTTGTATTTGATAAAAATCTGAAAATTTGATGTCTAACGTGGAAGATGATGAACAATAAAAGGAAAATTGATTTGTAATAGTGTACCTTGCGGGCTCCACTAACCACTAATTGTTTAGTGGTTATCTAATATAATAATAATAATAAAATAATAGAGCCCCACGTTGACTTTAGTATATTAGTTATACTTGAACACTATTCTTGTTTCAGTTACACAGCCCCACGTTAGTGTATCAGTTACACTTTGATAAGGATACTGTGTAGAGCCCCACGTTAATGCCAGCTTCACTTGCACAGTGGGTTTTCTAGTGTAACACATATATCCTTAATTTTGTTTTGACCTCATTTTTCTAGTGTGACATACACATATATATATATATATATTATATGTAATTGTAGTTACATTTTTTTTAACTGTGATGTTAAAATAGAATTATGATAATATGAGAAAATTGTGAAATTAGTTTTCTAATTTTCTGTATAATTATGCTTGTTTTAAATCTTTGAATTAATTTATGATATTTTTTTAACATATTGTGATATGATTGAATTGATATTATATGAATGCATTATGTGATGAATATGTGTCCAAAGGGTTTATGAGACTCTTTGGCTCATCTCTATAGTTAGAGATTATATTGGTAATTTATGCGACATGTATATTTTTATTTATTGTTATTGTGGATGGATAAGACAATTTTTGAAATTATTTGGTAACGTGGCATCCCCAATTTTTAATTACAAATAGAATCTTTGTAGTAGGGTACTTGAATATGTAATTTTTTGGGCCAATGTTTTTGGCAATTTTTTTGGGCCATTGTTTTTGGCAATGTAATTTAAGGCTATGTAATTTAATTTTGGAAGCCATGTAAGGGGATGTGTTTCACGGTTACCTATAATTTTCAAATTTTGTCTTAGCATGTTGTATGAAATTACCAATGAGGCTTATAGTGGAGTCTATGCACAATGCGTTGTGCACAAAGATGTGTGGACACATGTTATATGTATGATTTAATATGTGGATGGTGTGATGTTTTATTCTTCACAAAATTTTATTTAAAAATCAATTAGATGTGTTATTCTAATTTACATAGTGAGAGATGATTATGAGCTTAGCGAAATTTTCGATCTCACTATGTAGAAAAGAATATCATGGTCTAGTTGGATTTTTTGGAAATAAAATTTAAAAATGTATGTGCTAATGTCAACTTGTGTAATGAATGTAGTGATCATGGCCACTAAGAATGTAGTTGCTGATCTAACTAAGGGAGAGAAACTAGATGGAACCAACTATGATATGTGGCATAGAAAAATTCAATACCTGCTTAATGAACAAGAGGTCCTTGAAACCCTAACCAATGTGATGATGCAACCTGAAAATGGGAATACTGCCCAACATCGCCGTGACTTAGAGGCCTATGAGTCTTGGGTTAAGAAAGATCGTTGTGCACGCTTCACTATGCTGAGTAGCATGCACAATGATCTTATTGGGGAGTTTGAGAACTACCCAAATGCCCAAGAGATGTGGAACCAGCTTAAGATTGCCTTTGGAGGGACTTCAGCAACTAGGTTGCGAGCTCTTACTTTGAAGTTTGAGCAATATGTTATGGATTCAAAGCATAGCATAGCTGAACATCTAAGGACAATGTCTGCATTGATCCGTGACCTAAAGGCTGCTGGCAATAATCTCTCTGATGAACAACAGGTCACAGCGGTGATACGTTCACTGCCTAAACCTACTTGGGGGCAAATGAAGCTTGTTTTGACACATAGTGAGAATATCAAGACTTTTGCTGATATTTCTCGTCATCTCGAGCTTGAGGCAGAGCGCATGGGAGCGCACCAAAACACCCTCCTTGTCGCCCAATTTGGGCAGCGGAAGGCATTCAGGCCTAAACGCAAAGGACAAGGGAGGAATGCCAAAGGAGCTGGTAACCTTGGGCCTAAAGAAGGCAAGATAGCAAAGCGCCAAAAGGGCAAGCGTGCTAAGAAGGACAAGGCAAAGATTAAGTGCTACAACTGTGGTAAGAAGGGTCACTTCGCTCGTGAATGCACTGAGCCGAAGAAGGTATCCATTCTTAACAACTCTGCTATTACTTATGTTTGTACACATGTTTTTGTTGCTCATACTATTCCTGGGTGGATTGTAGATTCAGGAGCAACCAAACATATAGCCAGAGATAGAGTTGGGTGTGTGGATTACAAAAAGATACCAACAGGCACGCAGTACGTTATTTTGGGTAACGGAGCTCAAGAAGAAGTCATAGGAGTTGGAACCTACCAACTTAAATTGCGTCTGGGATGTACGTTACTTCTTCATGATGTGCTTCATGCACCTGGTGTCCAATGTAATCTATTTTCAGTACTTACTATGCTTAGACTTGGATTTAGTTTCCGTTTTGATGGTCCTCAGTTGGATTTTTATTTAAATAAAACCTTGTATGGACATGGTTATTTATCTAATAATTTCTTTATGTTGGATTTAGATCATTCCTCTTTTTCTTTTATTGCTCATAATGATGATATTTCTGATTCTGTAATGTGGCATGCTAGACTTGGACACATAGGAAAAGATAGATTGGCTAGACTAGCTAAAGAAGGCCTATTGGGGTCTATCACTAATGTAAGCCTACCTATGTGTGAACCTTGTCTAGCTGGAAAGGCCTGTAGGAAGCCTTTTGGTAAGGCTCCAAGGGCAACTCATCCTTTGGAATTAGTTCATTCAGACATATGTGGACCTATGAATGTTAAGGCACGCCATGGCGCCTCTTATTTTCTCACATTTATAGATGACTATTCACGTTTCAGTTATGTCTATCTGATCTCCCATCGCTTTGAAGCATTAGATTGTTTTAAGCGCTTTGTGGCAGAGGTTGAGAATCAGAAAGAAAGGAACCTAAAGGTTTTTCGAACTGATAGGGGTCGTGAATATTTGTCTAAACAGTTTCAGGAACTGTGTGAGGAAAAAGGGATACGCAGGCAATTGACGATTCCTGGTACTCCACAACAAAATGGTGTTGCAGAGAGAAGGAATCGTACTCTATTAGAGATGGTTAGATCGATGATGGCGCAAGCTAACTTACCAATTTCGTTTTGGGGGGATGCATTGTTAACTGCTGCCTACATCCTTAACCGTGTGCCTTCTAAGTCAATTCCCACAACACCATATGAGTTATGGACTGGTGTAAAACCCAATTTGGAGAACTTACGGCCTTGGGGTTGTGCAGGTTTTGTTCACAATACTTCCCATAAGTATGGGAAATTGGGCCCTAGAGCAAGTAAGAAAATCTTTATAAGATATTCAGAAAGCTCAAAGGGGTATGTAATGTATGGTGAACATTCTAATGGTGGAATGACTGAGATAGAGTCTCGTGATGTCAACTTCATTGAAGATGATTTTCCAAGCATCAGTGAAGCAAAACAAGATCTTCAGCTTTATGAGCTGCAAGAACTTGAAGGTGTCATACCATCTTTGGG
Source organism: Quercus gilva (assembly GCA_023621385.1). NCBI lineage: Eukaryota > Viridiplantae > Streptophyta > Magnoliopsida > Fagales > Fagaceae > Quercus > Quercus gilva. Next base: position 30,947,137 of record CM042482.1, on the reverse strand, counting down.
CGAGGGTGGAGAATCACAACTTCATCCTGAAATCGCCAAAGATAGTGGGAGTGATTTTGCTCCAAATGGGAGCAAACCACTAGATAATGACACACAAGGATCCAAGGTACGTAGAAGTGAACGTGGAACAATTCCCCGTCGTCATTTTGAGATTGAGGGGGAATCTTTTATATGTGATTCACTGGACCTTGATGAGCCTGCTTCCTATGAGGAAGCATTAGCTTCACCTGCTTCATATGAATGGACAATTGCTATGAGGGATGAGATGGATTCTATGGTAAAGAATCAAGTTTAGGAGTTAGTTGACCTTCCGCCTGGGCGCAAGACCATTGGAAACAAGTGGGTTTTAAAAATAAAGCGCAAGGCAGATGGATCAATTGACAAATATAAGGCTCGTCTCGTGGCGAAAGGCTATACCCAAAGAGAAGGGATAGACTATGATGAGACTTTCTCCCCAGTGGTGAGATTTGTCTCTATTCGCCTTATTCTAGCTATTGTTGCACATTTGGATTTGGAACTCTTCCAAATGGATGTAAAGACTGCATTTCTCAATGGAGAACTAGATGAGGAGATCTATATGGATCAACCTATTGGCTTTGAGGTCAAGGAACAAGGGCGCAAAGTGTGTCGCCTTAAACGTTCCATTTATGGCCTAAAGCAAGCGTCTAGACAATGGTATTTCAAATTTCATAAGGCTATTATTTCGATTGGTTTCGAAATGATGGAAGAAGACCATTGTGTGTATGTCAAACGATCAGGAAAGAGTTTACTTATCCTGTCTTTGTATGTGGACGACATTTTGTTGGCTGGAAATAATATGGAGATGATTGTCACCACCAAAAGGTGGTTGTCCTCTATTTTTGAAATGAAGGACATGGGAGAGGCTAATTATGTGCTTGGAGTTAAGATCTTCAGGGATCGCTCAAAGAAACTTCTTGGTTTGTCTCAAGAAATTTACATAAAGACGATCTTAGAGCGATTTCGTATGCATAATTCCAAACCCATAGACACTCCAATTGAGAAAGGACATACATTAAGCCTTGAAGATTGCCCTAAATCAGAAAAAGAAAAGAGAGAAATGACAAGAGTTCCCTATGCAAGTGCAGTTGGAAGTCTGATGTATGCTATGTTGTGTACTCGACCAGACATCTGTTTTGCAGTTGGTATGGTTAGTCGTTATCAAAGTAATCCCGGACCTGTTCATTGGCAAGCAGTTAAAAGGATTTTTCGATACCTTCGTGGGACATCGGATCTCATTCTTTGCTATCAGGGTGGGGATTTGAGATTGAAAGGTTATTCTGATGCTGACTGGGCCAGTGATAGAGATGAGCGCAAGTCCACTACAGGTTATGCATTTCTACTTAGTGGTGCAGCTATCTCTTGGTGTAGTAAGAAACAGTCTTGCATTGCTTTGTCCACAATGGAGTCTGAGTATGTTGCTTGTTCAGCAGCAGCACAAGAAGCTGTTTGGTTAAAGAGATTTTTCCAAAGCCTAAGGGTGACATCTCTTGCAGATGAAGCTGTAAAGATGTATTGTGATAATATGGCAGCCTTGTCTCATGCTAAAGATCCTAAGTATCATAGCAAAAGCAAACACATACAGACTCGTTATAACTACATTCGTCTTGCTATTACACAAGGAGAGGTGATCCTCCAACATATCTCCACTAGCAGGATGGTGGCTGATCCACTTACTAAAGCCATTGCTAGAGATGCTTTTCAAGCTCATGTTAGGAGTTTGGGACTTTGTAGGATTTGATATGTTTTTGGAAACCTTATGGACATTTATGTTTATTCATACTTTATGCAATAATGATGTTATTCATTTTGATTCATCTTGTGATGTGATTGATATTGCATACTGAGCACACATTATTTGAGAATATGTCACCAGGCTTAGATCGGTCTACTCACATAGACGGTCACCCTAGCGCTTGAGTAGCGAGCAGGATGAGACATAGTGATCACTTTGTTTTTCTATAAATCAAGTAAGTGATCATCTTGACGCTTAGGGAGGCGTGCAAGATAATATAATGAATGTCGCCTTAGCTAGGCTAAGATGAGACTTATGGGAGTCGCACTTGAAGTGTATCCACAACTTCATGAAGCCTGAATAAAGCCAAATGTGAGATCTTAAACAGAAACTTGATGTGTAACTGTGCTAAGAAACTCAGGTTATTTGCTTTTGTGGCAATTGGACTAATATTTGTACGGTGTTTGAGTGTGACAAGCCCAGTTGAGTGGGAGCTCCACCGTAGCATACAAATTATACTGTATGTGCTATAGCCGACCAATTAAGGGAGTGATTGGATAGATCCCTACTCCGTCACTATGTGAGCCCTAGTCGACCATTATATGGTCCATTCTGTGCCCTTTTTTTCGACCTAGAACTATGTCATGAAATGAATGCTTGATGTCACTACTTTAGCATGTCATCTCAGGGCCATGATATATACGGTCTCGCGGAGCATGTCTAGGAAAGCGGTCAAGTGTAAATGAATTGACATGAGTGTTTGGGAAAGATTATTTAGAACACACCATTTATTTTATGGCTCATAGCCCGGGCGATTATGAGGAATTTGTTTTTCAACATAATCATGAACATATTATATGGTATTGGATCAAATTTTGCCTTGAGTTTTGAACTCATGAGGGATTAAAGAAACTTGATCAGGTGTGATCAAATAATCTGGGGCATAGACGAGATACTATGAGTGATGTACTATGTTAGTTTAGATGATGACTTAATATAGTACTCCTACCTACACCTTCTCGTCAGGTCGCACACTCCATTTTTCTGTATAAAGAGAGGATGGGACAAGAGATTGAGAGGAGCCAGTTTTAATTGTAGTACCTAGTGTGGACGAGTGGGAGATGTTAGAAATTGGGCTGGTTTTGATCCAACCCATAAACCATGGCCCATGGATCGTCCACATGGATTATCTGATAAGTAAGTTTAAATTTAAACTAACTGATATTGGTATGAGTTATCAATATTAGTAGTGGGATAATTTAAACTTAATAGATATTGATATGGGTTATCAATATCAGTGGTGGAGTAATTTGAAACTTAAAAGATGAGATATTTTAGGGATCACATACATCTGATAGTAAGTGAATCTCTACTAGTATTTAAATACTCCTACATCAGTCAGATAGAGGTTAGACACAGTGAGTGAACATACGTATAATTTTGAGTGCTCTCTCAAAATAAGTCATCTCTCTGGGACATCATCTACTGTTCCCTAGAATTTGGAGCGTGGAAATTAGGAGAGACTCTAGTAGCCTTTCCTGCGACTTGGAGGTGTTCCACAAAGGAGATCGTGAGGAGTTCGTAAAGCAAGCAAAGAACAAGATCCGGCAATTTGGTGATCCGTTCCACCAAAGGTATGTATCTATATGACCTCTAGTAAAGTATACATATTGTTCAACACTCGGAATTAAATTTGGAGAAAAAAAAATTCTAAAAACAGTGAAAACAAAAAACGTGTTTTTCAAAAGCAACGAATTAGGGCATCGAGGACCACGACGGCGATTTCTCCGTTGTAACCTAACACGCGCAAAAGAAATTGTGTACATTTTTATCCCTTCCCGAGCATGTGCCACCAAATACTGGGCCACGTGTCCACTCCGCAACAAGTTTACGAAGAAACACACAAGGAAACACAAATGAGAAGAGCCTGAGAGCGAATAGTGTAAGAGCACACGGATCGATGACGTGGCAAATTCTTTTTGAAATCCCGCCTAAACCCGGATTTCAATTTTTTCGTGATTCAATTTTGATCCTCGATAGTTTTTTGTTTTTCTGTTTTTTTTGTTTTTGGGCATAGCATACCCTAAAGGCCTTCTTATCGCTCACCACTCCAACAAAGCAAAAGCACATATTTGCGCCAAAAACCCTGACCCTAGAGGTAAACTACTTTGACTCGGACCGAGTCACGCCGATTCTCACTGTTCTGCTACTGATTCTCATCGTTTTTTTGCAGAGTTTCGCCATGAAAGGTGGTAAGGCAAAGGCTGATACCAGAAGAACTGACAGCAGGTGAGTTTTTCTTCGTCTTTGATGGTACCGAGTTAGATCTCAGATCTGTTATAGTTTAACTCACTCGTATGTATGTGGTTTTTTTTTGTTGATTTCAGGCTGAAGAGTAAAGGTGCTGCAGCGGCGGGAAAGAAACAATCGAAGAAAGCTGCGAAGGATCCAAACAAGCCAAAGAGAGGCTCCAGGAAGCAATGGAGATGTTAGAATTTGTGAAGCCGTGACTGAACCTTTTGTTGTCAAAGATCATCGTGGAGAATGTAAGTGTCTAGCTTATAGTAATGAAATATAAATGATAAATCCATAATATGATTAAAATTTTTATTTTCATTAACATTGATTAGAGTTTAGTATATAGTATAAGTCTAAGTGACAAAATTATTTAGTATATTTCAAAAGGGATAATAAGATATACATCACAATAATGACCTTAGTATAATTGCAAAAGTTATTTGCCTTACCTTACCTATTGGAGCTTGGCCACTACATCAACTTGTTAGATTTATCATTATTATTTTCATGAACTTCTTGTACACAAAATATATTCATTTTATTTAATCCAGGTAGATACCAATCATAGTAATGATCAACCCACCACTAAGCCTATTAATAAAATTAAAGCATAATCTACATGTAAAAATAATTTGGTCCAATACTGAGAATATTGCTGTCTTTGTTCTATGTCCTGACTCTTCCTAAGGGTTATAGGAGATGGAGACATGTTCCATTAATAGCCATTTAAACCATATTTCACTACTTATAATCGCACCTTATGCTTTGTGTGTGATAGCGTTGGTAATATTATGATTTCATTCATTTGCTTTATTAAAGTGGCCCGCGTTTTCAAGGCCCACACTCGGAAAAAAGATCGACAACTTTTTTCTTGTTACCTGTGCACTTTTCCATATATGTGTACATGTATGTTTGTATACATGTACGTATGTTACAGATGTTGTAGTTATTGTGGTTATTGTTATAGTTGTATATACATGTATGTGTACATACACATATACATATACACATATAACTATATGTCAAAGGTAGAAAGTGGAGTGGTACAAGTCTCGCTGCCTGAAAAATGATACAAAATACATCCAACACAATGGCCAAATACACAATTTGCCAATTTTTTGGTGTGTCCTTCTCTTAACGATGGAAACAACTAAGCAGACAAACCCAAACAATCCTACTGCGATAGCCACACGTAAAATCCTGGCCCGGGTTGATTTGTTGGATGTAGAAGCATATGCTAAGCCCAAAGCTTGAACAATATATTTAACAGCAATTGTTAGGGACATGATCTCCATCCCACTCAGATCCCCTTGGTCATTCATTTCAGGATTTTGTTTCTTGCTTTTATCATTTCCCCCGAGGATCTTGTTCCTTAGAGGGGGAAATGATGAAAGCAGGGAACAAGATCCTGAAAGGAATGACTAAAGGGATCTGAGTGGAATGGAGATTGTCATTGACAATTGCTGTTGGATTTATTGTTCAAACTTTGGGTTTAGCATATGCTCCTACATCCAACAAATCAACTCGGGCTAGGATTTTTATACGTGTGGCTATATCAGTAGCATTGTCTGGGTTTGTTTGTTTTGTTGTTTCCATCACAATTAAGTGAAGGATAAACAGCAAAAAATTAGCAGATTATGTGCTTGATTTGGCCATTGTGTTGGATGTATTTTGTATCTTTCTTTAGGCAATGAGACTTTTACCACTCTACTTTTGCCTTATGATTATAGTTGTAGTTCATTACAGGCATTGAAAGGTTATGGCCACCTATACTGTTTTCCATCTATGTGAAAATTTTAGGAGTTGAAAGTTGTGGCTACATGTACTGTTTTCAATCGATGTGAAAATTTTAGGATTTCTATCTATTGTAAATGTTTTCAAATGAATATGTGTTGTGTGTTTTTTGGTGTTTGTATTTGTGTAGGACACCATCTAGATATCTTGCAAGTGGGTTTATTGAGATAGTCTATAAACAAGATCTGATGGGTATTATTTTTTTTAAAGATTACAACTACCTTTTATGAAGTATTGCTTGTTTTTGATGTGAGCATTTATTATGATAAATAAGTATTACTCATTCGGATAAGCTTATATCCTTGAATTTATTAATATATATATATATATTAATGTGCGGATGTACAAACCATGTTTTGGCTTGTCGATATCAGTTCATGTTTATATATATTAAGATAGGAATGATAAACGTGTATTGTTGCTTGTCTTGCATTATATATTTATAGTCAAAACAGTTTAGATTAATGCTAGGATTAAAGTATTTTTGTTTACTTGTTGAAATCCTTTAATGAAATTTATTCGTAATGGGATTAGGATTTTAATTTTAAGGGTTTCTAGCATATTAGGGTTCTTGATCTTCATCTTGAAAACCTTAAAGTTTGATCTATAAATCTTAATTTGTAAAATCAAAAGGTGTTTTTAAATGTTACCTCTCATGAGTCAAATAGATCCTTGTGATTCCGCTATGAGTTTTGTATAAGATACAAGATTAGTTTTTCCAACAGAGCCCACAATGGGCAGGGTAATCCAGTGTTCACTTGTCAAATATGCGTACGGATACAATCAAACCAAATATTCAACAACAAAAACAAGTGTGCACACGCTGTTAACAAGGACTGCATAGCCAAATACATCCAAGCCAAGATTGAAGCCAAGGTGCCCAACATTCAATGCCCTGGCTTGAACTGCAACCAGTTTTTGGACCCTCTTCATGAACTTCAGGTATTTGCTATGACCAATTTAATTATTGCTATATTATGTTATGCATATTGAATTTAATTTGCTTTTATAAAAGTGTGACCATAAGTGTATTAGATATTATAAATGTTTGTTTTGAAACGTTGAATTTGGATTGAGGTAATTATAGTAACCTTTTTTTAGCAAAAAAAATAAATGAATATAGTACTGTATAACTCTTTAATATATAAGAAGGAAATCATAACTTTTTAATTATTTCTCAGTGATTTATATTGCCATCACACCATATTTCCTCCCTGTTGAAATAATCATATATATCTCTTCCCTGTTGAAACAATTAGACATGAACTAGTTTTTTTAGTAATACATGTCCTAGATACTTCGTTAGTAATATTAACTTTTGATGTATTTGCAACATCATTCTCCTCGAACAATATATAGTTCTCTCTCTCTCTCTCTTTTCCAAAACTATAAAAAAAATATATATATATATGGTATTTTATCAAAAATTTGATTCACATTAATTCTTGAATCAAACATATATACCCAAACAAATGAATACAATAGGAATAGTTTAAAGGGAGACATTCAGACATTGATAGAATTGGTGTCGGCCTACAGTGTTCTGCTGAGATGACAGCCAGAACTGGTTTGAAAGGTCCTATACGTGTTGCGCAAGCCCAAGCAACATAAATTGCAATTCATTAAGTTGATCCAATTTGAATATATTTATTGATCTTATTAGACTAAAATACATTTCCGACAAGTACAATCTAAAGTAGAGTGAGCCCAAATTAACTTCCCCTTAAGGAGAACATAATCTAATAAGGGGGATGAGAAACTCAAACCATAATTTGTATTATAGGGAATATCACAAATCCTTCATTGACTGCCTTTAGTTCATTGAATGTTCTTATTATATATCTGGTTTTTAAAATTTTTTCCTTGTCTATTTATGTCTATCTTAATTTCATGGATAAGCATACATAGCATATTATACTACAAAGTTGATCTTATTCTTGACATAATTGATTTAAATGCAGATGTGGGACTTGTTTCTGCCATAAATGTGAAGAAAAGGACCTCATTGGAGTTTGCTATTGGATTCTCCTACTCATAGGGGTTCTAGGTTTGATGATATGGTTATGCCTTGGTTTATATTTTGGAATAAAAAATATTTACGTACCCGGTGTAAGAACTCTAAAGCGGCACTAGATAATGTAATTTTCTTTTTCTAATGATTGACAATCTTGCTCTCATTCTCCTTTCATTGATTTTAGTTAACTCTGTTCCTCCTTTACCTTTTTACTTACCTTTATTCTTTTGTTTTGTTTTCAACGTATTACAAAAATTTCTATTGCTTTCTTGTATGGTTGTGGTGCTATTGACTTGAGCAACATTTAGGGACATGAAAAGAGGCTTAGGGTTTTGTTATAGGGACTAAGTTTTATTTTATTGGGCCAAATTCTAAAAATAGGACATTTTTTGAAAATCTAAGATGGCCAATGACCCTTGTAGCTCTACCCCGACCATCAGCAAGAGATAAAAGAATTTGGACCCAGATATCTATGTTTATGTACAATCACTTGGCCTTGTTTCTAAGTTAAAAAATAAAAATAAAAAACAGAAACCTTGCCATTGTTACCCATTTTATTTTTTATTTTTAGGGTTTATTTGGAATCTGCTTATTTTGTTGAAACTGAAAACTTCTTACTGAAAGTACTATAAATAAAAGTAAAAGTTAACTAAAATAATAGTGCGGAACTTATGAATAGTATCAAAAATTGTAGTAAGACATAATAAAAATAAGTTAAATAGTAAAATAAGTTGGCAAAAATAATTTTTACCAAACACATACTTATAAGTCCAAAATTTACGAAGAGCCAGCAATTTACGAAGAGCCAACCACAATCAAAAGTTATATATTTATATTATAAATAAAGTTATATATGCTGAAATGTAAAGATAGCGAACCACAAGTTTTTATTATAAAATAATTGAATGGAAGATGGTAGATAACTATATAACTAATATAAAAGGAGATACTAAAAAAATAAAATAAAAAGATTTTGCATAATATATTGAGAATTAAGGCTCAAGTAATACTTAAATGGAAAAACCTTGAATTTTATAATTAAAATCTATTAAAAAAAAATTATTAAAAGCAGATTTAAGTGGAAATCTCACATGAAAATTTAATTTTTATTCTTGAAAACATGGGAGAAAACACCGAGACTTGAGTGATTTTCACACAACCATAAAAAAAATAAAATAAAATAAAATAAAAAAAAGGTTACTACAAGATTATACTACGTTGCTATTTTTTTTTAATTAAGATATTTGAATAAAGCATTAGATGAAGAATTTGGATTGTAATTAAATTAAGATTTTTATCAACTTAAAAATTATAAGAGAAGAAGATAAGTGATTAGATGGAGAATTTGAATTGCAATCAAATTAAGATTTTTATCAACTTAAAAATTATAAGAAAAGAAAATAAGAACAAAAAAAATTATATTTATTTTTTTTTAATCTAAATTTTTTTTTTTTTTTTGGCAATTTGGTGAAGTCACTTGGTGCAACAATGGTTTCTAAACCCAACTTTTATTATATAAAAGAAAAATCCAAATTTCTAAACATTAAAAAAAAAAAAATATATATATATATATATATATCTCTTGTATCCAATTTTAAATTAGCAACAAATTTAGAAAAGTCGGACTATACATAAGAAAGCATCAAATGAAATCCACAACAAATTAAATCCACAATGTTGATGTCAATAACATATAAAATGAAAAATAAATTATACAGCTAGCATAATTTGTAAACACATCCATACATGAAATTTCAACCTATCTATAAAATGAATAAATTCAATAAAATAAAATAAATAAATAAAAAGAACGAAAGAACTATTTTGTTCAATTACAGCTTCTAGGCCTAATTTATACTTCCTTTGATATTGTAAAACCTACCTACTTTTCATTTGCCCTGCACTTCCGAGTGTACCGTATTTACTTAACTAAATAACATTATAATTTATATACATCTTCAAAGAAAAAAGTTATATACCATAATACGACTTTTTTATTTTTCTCAAAATGTGAAATGGAAAAAGTTATATACTATAATACGACTTTTTATTTTTCTCAAAATGTGAAATGGAAAAGATTCATCTACATGTTACCTATAGAGAAAATCGAAGTCGATGGCATTTCAAATGATAACCATTTTGCGTTTAAAATTTTCTATTCCATGGTTGATATATATATAGACACACACATGTGTGAAATTATGTCATCTTATCATGTAAACCATGTTATCAGGTAGAGAGAAGAGAAGAGATCCGTCTATTAAACATTTTTTTAAAACTCCTCCATGATTTTTAGATTGAGACTCCATGATTATCAATTAAGGGAATGGATATTATCTTTTTTTTATAGGAAGGGAATGGATATTATTGTAGAGATTGTAGGTCTAAAGTTGAAATTCTAAGCACCCTAGAACTTAACTCATAAATCATTCCTAATCAAATAAATATGATGATGCCGAAAATTGACAGTAAGTCAACAGTCCTCATGTGCTCGAGACAACACTTGCGAAACAAAAAAAAAAGACTTTGTAGAGAGTACCGGTGTGGTACCTGCCAAATACCCTCCGAAAGTCAAGTTAGAAAACTTTCACAACTCTAGAGTGCCAGAGCTGGGAGAAATTATGCGTACCTTAGTTTGTGAGGGCTTTGGGGTTTTTATAGTGGTGTAGAGTTGACATTCGTTCCTTGACAGAGAGGGTCTTTCCTTGTAGGGAAGATCCTCATTAATGCACGCATCTTGCAGGATCCTTTCCTTATAGGAATCCTCTCAATTAGGATTAACTGTGAAGCCCAAGATGTTTCCTTACATACTCATGTGTGGAGGCCAAGCAAGGCCCTATCAGACCCTTCAGGGGTTTCTTTATCCCCGTCAACTTCCTCTTGTTAGCTTCCCATGTCGTTTAGGCGTTCTGGTCATCCCATATAGGTGTCGTGATCTTAAGGTGGAGTCATTGGCCTTGAGGTGGCATTGTCTACACCTTTGAGTGCCTAGGTAAGGCTTACGAGTTCATTGAGATCGTCGGCCCCATCTTATGTAGATGAGTTTATCATCCTTTTAGAATTATCCTCATCAGCTGCCCCCTACTCTATAGCTCCGACGGCTCTAGCTAACAGGTAAAGGAGTGTAATCTGTAGCTTTTTTATTATTATTTTTTGTTAATTCAGGAAAAAGAGAAAGGGGTATTTATGATGGTTCCTCAAGTAGCCATTATTAAATGCTTGAACACGTGGCGCAAGCTAGTTGGCCTCGTTTCTGAACAAAGGCGTCGCTTCGTCTTCCATGCATTTTTCATCCTATATATATATATATATATATCTCACCCCCTCCCCTCATTTCTCTTATTTCATCCTTACTGATCCTAAGAAAGGGAGCTCATCATTTTTATCTACTTTGCTTCCGTCAACTTACTGGTCTTGTTGCTTTTGCTGCCATCAGCTTGCTGAGGTCGTCACCCATCAAGGAACCGTCTACTAACTACGTAAGTCTCCTTTCGTTTCATTTTATCTTTTGTTTTCATTTTTCTAGTTGGTCGTTAATTCTTTTAAAGAGACCGTTAACTTAGGTTCTTAAAATACCTCCATCGCTTATAGGTGAATAGATGTCTAGAGAAGCGATAAGTGAGCAGTCGTAAGTCCGTGAGGGAGCGGGCTACGATGAAGTCTTCCAATCAAGTCATGAGCCCAAGGAGTGCTTTTCCTGGTCATCAGAGAGGGAAACGTCCGCCCACTCTCCTGACGAGGAAGTGGAAAGTTATGCTGGAGAGGAAGGTGAGGAAGAAAAGGTAGTTGAGGGTGAGGACGAAGGTGATAAGGTAGGAGAGGAGGGAGAGGATGACGAGGGTAAAGTTGGCAGGAGAACCTTTGAAAGAAGAAGTTCAGGAAGCTCTGGGATGGCCATACTTGTCCCTTTATTCTCCTCAAAATTTGGACCGTCAGCGACTTCAGGCCGACGATGACGACCAAAATATTTAATAGCTTGAGGGACCATTACCAAATTCTTGACAACATTCCAATCTGTCTACCCAGGAAGTATGAAAATGCTACTCTGGGAAGACCGCAGATGTCGGTATGTATGACGTTATGTTCGCGGCAAGATTGAGGCTGCCTTTAACGGTGCTACACCGTCAATTGGCCACCTACCTTGGTCTGTCTGTCAGTCAAATTGCCCCAAATGCTTGGGGGATATTCATAGGGGCCGAAATTATCTAGGGTTATCTCAGTGGAGGGAACCATCAGCTTACCTTGGACGAGTTCTTTTGGTGCTACAAACCTCAACAAATCTCCTCATCCAATGGGATATACCATTTTGCCACGAGGAAGAAGACACTTAGATTGGTGTCAGACATGCCCGACTCCAATAGGAATTGGGAGGGTAGATATTTTTTTGTTCAAGGGATGAATTGGGTGTGCCGTCGGGAAGAGTGGGTGACGATGCCTCATGGTTTTGACAACATTTGGGGCATCATCAAAGATTCAAGTTTAGTACTATCTATATGTTTACCTTTTCCTTTATGTATTTGTCTCAAGTTATTAATGTCGTCTACTTTCCTCACTTTCAGCTAGCGTTCGTCCACATATAACAGACGAGCAAAAAGCATTCATCTGTTGGGTTACGGAGATCCCTTTTGGTGACCAGAAGTGTTGGGCTCTAATTACCCTCAACACTTTGTATGCTTATTGCGGAGGTCCAAAGCCGTCGCTTGTAGCACGTAGGTTGAATAGTTATTCTCGTCGCCATAAGTTCTAACCTCGTTACCTATTTCTTTTCGTCATTTCCTTATGGTCTTTATGTCTAATTCTCGTCACTTGTCCTTTATAGAAATGAAGGTAGGCAGATTGAGGGCGTCGGCTGCGGCGCGTAAGAAGGAGAAGAAAGGAAAGGAAGGCACGTCTTCGTCAGCCCCTAAGGTCATCGGGAAAAGGGTGCCCAAGAGAAAAGTTGAAGGGAAGGATAATCGTCCTTCTAAGAAAGTGATGGTCACTCCAGGCGACAAACAGCCCAAAAAGCTATTGTCCTCTAAGCCAAGAGCTGGAAAAGGCTTAATGACGGCAAAAGGCCCCATCACCTAGGGACCTCGTCGCCTCCTCACACATAAAGGATACGCCATTGAGATGGTTGAGTCAATTATTAAGGAGACGGACTTGGACCCCTGCTCTGAGCAGGAGACAAAGGACCTGGGGGCGTCAGGTCTTTTTTACCTCTCCAGGGTATGTTCTTTTTCCCTTCTATTTTATTTTGTTGTTTATTTTTCTGTTGACGGTTGTAACTCATTTTCAGGCGTTGGTACATATGAAGGCACTACAAGATAGGTCCGTCGCTGAGGAAGGGGTGCTCAGCCACCTAAGGAAGCACAATGAGACCCTGACCAATAAGTAGGATCAATACAAAGAGGCCCTCCGTACACTGAACCAAGAGGTGAAGGAGGAAAAGCTGAAAGGAGTAAGATGCCAAGGCGACCTTGGAGAATGAGCTGACGGCTCTATATGGGCAGGTAGAGACAGCCAGAGCTAACACTGTGACAGAATTCAAGGCTTCTCAGCCTTTCATTGACGCCTATGCCATCTACTATGGTGACGGGTTTGAGGATTGCCTTAAGCAGGTGAAGTCCGTCTACCCATACTTGGATTTATCCAAGATCACCATGGATGACCCCCTTTCGTCAACCCTTACTGGTGACACCATCTTTGAGGAGACTGGTGACTCTTCTCAGTCAAAGCAGGATCCAAAGAATGATGGTGTTATGCTTGCTTAACCTGTTGTGGAGAATCCCGTCAATTTTTTGGTCCAGTCTATTGAAGCTCCTCAAAGGTGATAAGAACCCTCCATCTTAGGACGTCCAGGACCCCTTAGTTTAGCTCTTTTTCTTTTAATGAAAATTTGTTATATATTTCATCCAGACAATGTTAAGTGCCTTTTTTTAGGCTTTGTTTATAAACACTTTACTTTATTATTTTACATCCATTGCTTTTAGCATATGTGTTGATCTTTATCTTTTGATATGCATGTCCATCCGTCATTGTGCCTATACATTAGGATGTATTTGTCTCAAAGGACTTGGTAAATAACTAAGATGAACCCGTCTACTTTGGTGCACTAGTCCACCTATAGAATAATTAGAGAACCCATCCACTTAGGTAACAAACTCGTCCACTTTGTGGACCTAATAATGAATTCGTTTACTTGTGGACTTGTACAATTTTAAGGCATTCTCATGGGATGAACTCGTTTACTCTATGGACCTAATAATGAATTTGTCCATTTGTGGATAATAAACTCGTCCACTTTTGGACTTTATAATAAACTCGTCCACTTGTGGACTTGATAATAAAGTCATCCACTTGTGGACTTGAATAATTTTGAGGCATTCTCATGGGATGAACTCGTCCACTTTATGGACTAAATAATGAACTCGTCCACTTGTAGACTTGAATAATTTTAAGGTATCCTCATGGGATGAACTCGTCCACTTGTGGACTTGAATAATTTCAAGGCATCCTCATGGGATGAACTCATCCACTTTGTGGACTAAATAATAAACTCGTCCACTTTTGGACCTTATAATAAACCTGTCCACTTGTGGACTTTGTCACAAATGTAGTTTTGTAGAGACAAATATATACATAGTCATATCTGAATAACTCCTCTTATTATGATGAATGCGTGCATAAGTAAAAAATTATTCTTAAAAATGATAAAAACCTACCCCTTTGGGCTTAGAAAGTACTGTAGATAAATATTAACTAAAAAGAAATAAACTGGAAATAAGGAGTGTCGCTCTTTATGCTGTCATCTACTGATAGTATTTCCTAAGATGTTCGGTGTTCCATGGGTAGTGCAACTTCTGTCCATCAAGCATCTCTAGGTGGTAGGTGCCTTTTCTCTGCCATGAAACGATTCTGTAGGGTTCTTCCTAGTTAGGCCCAAGCTTCCCCTGGGTGGGATCTCTAGTGGCATCCGTTACCTTCCTTACGATGAGGTCTCCAACTTTGAAGTCTCTATGTCTGACTCTGGAGTTGAAGTGTTTGGCCATGAGGTCCTATTATCATGCGAGTCTTTGTTCAGTTGCCACCTTGACTTCGTCCACTAAGTCAAGCTGTAGGCGCATGGCCTTGTCATTCCTTTTTTCGTCATGGTTATCCACCCTGTAGCTTGTGAGCCCGACCTCAGTTGGGATAGCTGCCTCACCTTCGTAGGCTAGTCAAAACGACGTCTCTCTTGTGGGTGTTC
Organism: Quercus gilva; assembly: GCA_023621385.1. Classification (NCBI taxonomy): domain Eukaryota; kingdom Viridiplantae; phylum Streptophyta; class Magnoliopsida; order Fagales; family Fagaceae; genus Quercus; species Quercus gilva. The sequence goes on along the minus strand of CM042482.1, from coordinate 30,932,050 downwards.
TGGTTGTTATCCTGTGCGTCCATAGTACGCTTGGCAACTCTTCTGGCCATATACCCTTTACCCCCTCGAGCTGAATCTTGATGATTTTAAGCAATGATCGATTTGTGACTTCAACTTATTCGTTGGCTTGAGGGGGGGCAGGAGAGGAGTAGTGGTTTTTGATCCCCAACTGTGAACAAAAGTCCTTGAAAGAGTCATTGTCAAACTACTTCCTGTTATTTAAAACCAAGACTCTAGGGATCTCGTATCTACAAACAATGTTCCTCCAGACAAAGCTTCGCACGTTCTTTTTTGTGAAGGTGGCCAGGGCTTCAGCTTCTACCCATTTGGTGAAGTATTCTATGCCAACTATTAGGAATTTCAGCTATCTCATTGCTATTAGGAATGGGCCCATGATGTCCAATCCCCATTGAGCAAAATGTCATGAAGCCATCATTAGGGTAGCTCTTCTGTTGGCTGTCTGATGACGTTGCTGAACCTTTTACATTTGTCGTAGGTTTTGACATGCACCTAGGTATCCTTCTGCATAGTAGGCCAGTAGTATCTAGCTCGAATTAATTTGTGTACTAACGACTGCGACCCTAAGTGGTTCCTGCAAATCCCTTCATGCACTTCTCTTATGACATAGTCTGCTTCTTCGGGGCTTAAGCACCTTAGGAACGGGCAGGAAAAGCCCCTCTTGTACAAGATGTCCTTTATTAAAACGAATTGTGCCGTTTAAACCTTCAGCTTTCTTGCGACCCCCTTACTATTAGGTAGTGTGCCGTTTTTCAAGTAGGAGACTAAAGGTGTGGTCTAGTTGTTTTCGGAAACTATCTTCTACATATCGATGAGATCTATTAATAGTGAAAGCTGAATAAAGGAAAGTACCTTGCTGGGGATGATCATGTGTTCTGCTGACACGGCTTTGGCAAGACGATCGGCTTGCTCATTCTCTCCTCTTAGGATCTAAACAATCTTGGCCTGTAGGTCGTCCACCCTTTTTTTTACTTACTCTAAGTACTTCTTTATTCTTTCACCCTTACATTCGTGATCATCGTTCACTTGGTTCATGACAACTTGGGAGTCGCAATGAATAACCACACTCGCAGCCCCTACTGCTTTAGCGAGATCTAGTCCTCTACTAAAGTTTCATACTCTACTTCATTGTTAGTCGTAGATAATTCTAGTCGAACCATGCATTCAATCTCATCACCTTCTAGAGAACAAAGTCCAATACCCGCTCCGCCAGCCTGTTTGTTAGACGACCCGTTCGTGTGTATACTCCACTGAGGATACTCTTCTGCCCCATGGTCTTTCATGTTAGTGAACTCCATAATGAAGTCAGCGACCACCTGCCCCGTAATGGCGGTACGCCGGTTGTACTAGATGTCAAATTCGCTTAACTCTATTGCCTAAAGTCCTATTCGTCCGGTGGCTTCAAGGTTGCTCATTGCTCGTCGTAGGGGCTTGTCAGTCAGGATGACCATGGTGTGGGCTTGAAAGTACGGCCTGAGCTTGGGGGCTACCGTAACCAAAGCAAATGCGAGCTTTTCCATTAGTGGGTACCTATCCTTTGCATCATGAAGTGCCTGGCTGGTGTAATACACGGGCTTCTGCACCTTGTCTTCTTCTCTGACCAAGGCCGCATTGACAGTAGCTAGGGATACAACCAAGTAAAGGAGTAGTTCTTTCCCTGGTTTAGAGGGACTTAGTAATGGTAGGGAAGAGAGGTAGGCCTTCAAATCCTCGAATGCTTGTTGGCATTCGGCTGTCCACTCGAAAGGCTTCTTCAGCATGTAGAAGAAAGGTAGGCACTTGTCAATTGCCCTTGACACGAACCTATTCAGCGTGGCTACTTTGCCGTTGAGGCTTTGGACTTCTTTCACAATTCTAGGTTGTGCCATCTCCATTATAGCCCAGATTTTGTCTAGATTGACTTCAATACCTCTCTGAGACACCATGAACCCTAGGAACTTTCCAGCCATCACCCCAAATGCACACTTGCTCGGATTAAGCTTCATGTTGTGAAAGCGGAGGGCGTCAAAGGTTTTCTTGAGATCATCCAAATGGTTATCCTCCCTTTGGCTTTTCACGAGCATATCGTCAACATAAAATTCAACATTTCTTCCGATCTGCCAGGCGAACAACTTATTCATGAGCCTCTGATACGTTGCGCCCGCGTTCTTGAGGCCGAACGGCATTACTTTGTAGCAGAAGAGGCCTTGACCGGTGACAAACAAAGTCTTCTCCTAATCCGCTTCGTCTAGTTTTATCTAGTTGTGCTAGAAAAAAAATCCATGAAACTCAACAATTGGTGTCGGGCTATAGAGTCTACTAAGACGTCAACTCGTAGGAGAGGGTAGCTATCCTTGGGGTACGCCTTGTTCAGGTTTGTAAAGTCTATGCACATCCTCCATTTCTCATTGGCTTTCTTGACCATCACTATATTGGCCAGCCAGTTGGGATAGTAAACTTCTCTAATGAAGTCTGCATCTTGCAATTTGCAAACTTCCTCTGCTATGGCTCAGTCCTGCTCTTGGACGAATACTCACTTCTTCTGACGGATGGGGTGAAAAGTAGGCAACACATTCAATCTTTGCACCATGACTGAAGGGTCGATCCTGGGCATATCTTCATGAATCCAAGCAAAGACGTCCTGGTTCTTTCTTAAGAATGACATGAGTGCTTGACAGACTGACAGATTGGCGAAAGTGCCGATCTTGGTCGTTCACTCGGGCTTGGAGTTATTAAGAGGTATCTCCTCCAATCCTTCAACAGGCTCTACCACCGTCCATTGCTCTTCTATATTCATTGTCTATAGATGATCGTCCATTTCTAACATTGCTATGTAGCACTTGTGCACAGCTATTTGGTCTCCACGTAATTCTCCTACTTCGTAGTCGGTGGGGAATTTGATCATCAAGTGGTAGGTTGAAGTTATGGCCTTCCATGAGTTGAGGGTAGGTCATTCTAGGATGGCATTGTAGGCGGACGAGTAGTCGACAACAAGAAACGTGACATCTTTAGTGATTTGTTGAGGGTAATCACCAACTGTTACGGGCAACATAACTGCGCCAAGGGGGTATACTTTAGTCCCTCCAAATCCAACGAGCAGGGCTTTAGTCGAAACCAGCTGTTCTCTGCCAATCCTCATTTGCTGCAATGCCAAGTAGTAAAGGGTGTCGGCGGAGCTTTCTTTGTCAACCAGGACTGGGTGTGTGTTATAGTCTCCTACCTGTATGCTAACGACGAGCACATCGTCATGCAGATGGTGTAAACGTCGAGCATCTTCCTCTGAGAATTCAATGATGGGGTTGTCAATCCGCACCATCTTTGGTACGAAACCCGTTAGCTGGACGTTTTGAACCATCCTTAGGTAAGTCTTATGGGCATTTTTAGATGAGTTAGAGGCCGCAGTGCCCCTTACAATCATTCTTATGTCTCCTATCGATAGCCTAGGATGCTTGTTCTCCCGTTGGGGAACCTTCTCTTATGGTGGGTCCGACCTTTCCTTGTTGACAAATCTCTGCAACTTTCCTTGTCTGATAAGAGCTTCTATTTGTTGTTTCAAGTCGTAGCAATCAGATGTGTCATGACCATGGTCTCGGTGGAAGCGGCAGTACTTGTCACTAGACCTCTTATTAGGATCTCCCTTCAGCTTGCCAGGAAATGTCACGGCTCATTCGTCTTTAATCTGCATTAGGAATTGGTTAATCGGGGCAGTCAGCGGGGTGAAACTTGTGAACCTCTCGGTGAGGGGTTTAGAGAGCTTGTCCTCCTGTCGTTCTCTAGTCCTAGCAATCTTTCGCCCCCTATCCTGCCACATGTCCTCTTGTCTTTCCCTTTTCTTAGGCTTCTCTTCCTGGGCCAGTAGTGCATCTTTCGCGTTCATGTACTTAGTAACCCTATAAAGCACATCCGACATGGTTTTTAGGTCGTTCTTATATAAAGAAAATAGAAACTTACCATTCTGTAGCCTATTCATGAATGCAACCATGAGTATCTTGTCATCAGCTTCATCGATTGAGAAGGCCTCTTTGTTAAAGCTAGTTATGTAAGATCTCAACGTCTCATCCTCCCGTTGACAAAATGTAAGGCAAATTAGGCGTTTAAATCCTTAAAGGTACTAATGGAGCTGGGCGTCAGCTTGCTGAACCAAATCCTTGCGAGGCCCTTTAGCGTAGTGGGGAAGGCCCTACACATGATCTCGTTCGCCACTCCTTGCAACTCTTCATCTAGGAAGCGGTTGTATGGCTTTCAAAACGAACAACTCTTTTCCAAAAATGGTGCCAACTGATGATGCCAAAACTTGTCAGTAAGTCACACAGTCCTCACGTACTCGAGACAACACCTGCAAAACAAAAAACAAAGAAGACCTTGTAAAGAGTACTGGTGTGGTACTAGTCAAATACCCTCCGAATGTCAAGTTAGAGAACTTTCACAACTTTAGAGTGCCAGAGCTGGGGGAAATTATACGTACTTTAGTTTGTGAGAGCTTTGGGGTTTTTATATTAGTGTAGAGTTGACATTCATTCCTTGGCGGAGAAGGTCTTTCCTTGTAAGGAAGATCCTCATTAATGCGCACATCTTGCGGGATCCTTTCCTTATAGGAATCCTCTCAATTAGGATTAATTGTGGAGTGCAAGATGTTTCCTTACATACTCATGCATAGAAACCAAGCAAGGCCCTATTAGACTTGTCAAGGGTTTCTTTATCCCTGTCAGCTTCCCATGTTGTTTAGGCGTTCTGGTCGTCCTATACAGATGTCGTGATCTTAAGGTGGAGTTGTCAGCCTTGAGGTGGCGTTGTCTATGCCTTTGAGTGCCTAGGTAAGGCTGACGAGTTCATTGAGACCATCAGCCTCATCTTATGTAGACGCGTTTATCATCCTTTTAGAATTATCCTCATCAAAATCAAAAGGGAAAGGACATGTTAACAATAGCTATGTAACTCAAAAAATAAAAACTTACTCAAACTCGTTGACTTCCCTATAGGCAAGGTTGTCAAAATCGGGATCCTACGTAGAATCGTGGGAGGTAGGTAGGATCGGATCATGGGAGGTAGGTAGGATCGGATCGTGGATCATAAGATCCTACCTATTTTCAGATTTTAAGCAAAAAACCTATTGACAGCGACTTTGTATGTTATATAATCACTTAAAACATGAATCCATCCATTAAAAAAAATTACATCATAAAATGTAATTTGCACACACTATATCGTTCTTATGTCGTTCTAATGAAACAAAATATATTTAACTTTTGACATAATGTATTCAAAAAGTTCAGTACATGTTTAATTAGCAACTAAATACCAAAATATTATATCCACATATGGAAAATGTTTTCCAAATTATAAGTTCCAAATCTAAAATAAGTTAGGCTAATTAGCATATGAAAACTAGCTAACTACAAATTTACAATATATAATCCAAAAGAGAATTTTCAATCTAAGGTAAACTAGCTAATTACAAATATGAAATTCAAAAGAGAATTCTCATTCTAAGGTTCTTCTAATCTAATCACTATCATTATCATAACCCATTTCATCATCTAAATATTTTAGGTTTTGTTTTTGAAAATGTTAAACTTAAGTACTATAGATATTTTTGAGATTTTATGTTGACATAGGGGTAAATTTAGGACTTCAATTCATTATTGGGCTTTTGATAACCCATTAGGCTTGTGAGTCTAGGTGGATTATCTTACCCAAATGAATCCCACTTAAAAAAAAAAAAAAAAAAAAAAAAAATCAAGCCAAATGGTAGGATCGGTAGAATCCCATATGATCCTACGATCCTATGTGATCCTACACGATCCTATATATGATCCTACTATTTTTGCGATCCTGCTACGATTTTAAACTTTTTGGTAAAGTGGGATCGTAAAATCGTGCAATTTTACGATCCGGATCGCGATTTTGACAACCATGCCTATAGATATTAGTAGTTGTTTAGCATCAGGACATAAAAGGTAGGATATTGTGATATACATCACTTTAAATATTTAATTTAATTTTTTGTTTATATATATATATATATATATTTATTTATATAATCAAAGATAGCTCCGTGGGCCTTCTACAACCAGTATTGGGTTAGTAATTACGTGGCCCAAACCCCAACGCCAGAGATTGATCAAACTGCATGTTTCATATAAAGCAAGGGTCTGTTTGAATACCGCTTATTTTGCTAAAAATTACAAATTTATAACGGAAAATACTATAGCAAAATATTTTTTATTGCTGAAAATACTGTTCATGCATTTTTTATCACTTGGCTGGTCCATGAATAGTGCCATGGGACCAGCCAAAAAAATGCAAATGCACGCAAACGCAGAAATGCCGCTACGCAAACGCACACTAAGTGTCTGTTTGGCAAGATTATTTTTACCAACTTATTTTACTATTTAGCTTATTTTTGTTACTATTCATGGGTCCCACTACATTTTTTTGTACTATTCAAGAGTTTTACTGTACTATTTCAGCTAACTTTTACCTTTATATTCAGTACTTTCAGTAAAAAATTTTCAATTTCAGCAAAATAAGCAGATCCCAAAGCCTAAATATCACTTTTTTTTCTACGCGAAAATATAAAATAAATAAAAACACCTTTTGGGGGTTAGAAAAGAAACACAATTTGCATGTTAAAAGGTGGTCACGCCACTTATAGCTTAGAAGAAAGTTAGTGAATATCAACCAGATGAGTCTTTTAAATATGTTAGTTGAATGATAATAACCATTAATTTAGTTGGTGAAATTTATTGGTAGAGATTATAAAATATATATATATATATATATATACATATGATAAGGGATATTTTGGCAGCAGTGAATTTTTCTAACTCCTTTTACCTTCGTTTTTGTGTGTCATCAACCTATGTTACTATTATTGAAATATTAGAGAAAACCAAATATATATAACTACTCAATATTCAAGAGTTCAACTTTTCAATTTGACAACAAAAAATACCCAAGTTTTTAAAACTTTTGCAGAAAAATAGTTGGAAAAGTATAAAAAAAAACAAACACAAATCATCTCCAATATGAGATCTGAGGTGCTCATATTGTTGATTTCCATTTTTTGTTGACCGCACAAATATAAAAGTTCCATGTCATTGAGGTTAAAACTGGAATTTTAGATGTATGCTTTATTACTTTCAACGGGAATTCCAGATGTTTTGCACTACCTACCTATGCTGGCAGTCACAAAAGACCCATGACCATGATAATGATAATCCCCAACAATTTGATCGGTAATTCTCACAGCCTCAGTCAAATTCCTTCGAGGTGCATCCATAGAAACAGAACTGCTAGCCCAATGATCAGTTTCATGTTGCCTACCTTGAGATTTTTCAACAGTTTTATTATCAATCTCCTCAACTCTACTGGTAGCAGCAAACTGTCTACATATCTTGTAGTTTTTGTCTTCTGCCATGTGTTTTTTGGTGTTTGTATTTGTGTAGGACACCATCTACATATCTTGCAAGTGAATTTATTGAGATAGTCTATATACAAGATCTGATGGATATTATTTTTTTTAAAGATTACAACTACCTCTTATGAAGTATTGTTTGCTTTTGATGTGAGCATTTATTATGATAAATAAGTATTACTCGTTCGGATAAGCTTATATCCTTGAATTTATTTATATATATTAATGTGCGGATGTACAAACCATGTTTTGGCTTGTCAATATCAGTTCATGTTTATATATATTAAGATAGGAATGATGAACGTGAATTGTTGCTTGTCTTGCATTATATATTTATAGTCAAACAGTTTAGATTAATGCTAGGATTAAAGTATTTTTGTTTACTTGTTGAAATCCTTTAATGAAATTTATTCCTAATGGTATTAAGGATTTTAATTTTAAGGGTTTCTAGCATATTAGGGTTCTTGATCTTCATCTTGAAAACCTTAATGTTTGGTCTATAAATCTTAATTTGTAAAATCAAAATGTGGTTTTGAATGTTACCTCTCATGAATGAAGTAAATCTTTGTGTTGATTCCGCTGTGGGTTTTGTATGAGATACAAAACCAGTTTTTCCAACATTGTGGTTTTTCCAACAAAGCCCACAATGTGCAAGGTAATCCAGTGTTCACTTGTCAAATATGCGTACTGATACAATCAAACCAAATATTCAACAACAAAAACAAGTGTGCACACGCTGTTTGCAAGGACTGCATAGCCAAATACATCCAAGCCAAGATTGAAGCCATGGTGCCCAACATTCAATGCCCTGGCTTGAACTGCAACCAGTTTTTGGACCCTCTCTTTTGCAAGAAAATCATCCAAAAACCACGTTGCTTCTTCATGAACTTCAGGTATTTGCAATGGCCAATTTAATTATTGCTATATTATGTTATGCATATTGAATTTAATTTGCTTTTATTAAAGTGTGACCATAAGTGTATTAGATATTATAATTGTTTGTTTTGAAACGTTGAATTTGGATTGAGGTAATTATAGTCACCTTTTTTTAGCAAAAAAATAAATGAATATAGTACTGTATAACTCTTTAATATATAAGAAGGAAATCATATCTTTTTAATTATTTCTCAGTGATTTATATTGCCATCACACCATATTTCCTCCCTATTGAAAAAATCATATATATCTCTTCCCTGTTGAAACAATTAGACATGAACTAGTTCTTTTAGTAATACATGTCCTAGATACTTCGTTAGTAATATTAACTTTTGATGTATTTGCAGCATCATTCTCCTCGAACAATGTATAGTTCTCTCTCTTTTTCAAAACTGAAAAAAAAATGGTATTTTATCAAAAATTTGATTCACATTAATTCTTGAATCAAACATGCCCAAACAACTGAATACAATAGGGATAGTTTAAAGGGAGATATTGATAGAATTGGTGTCGGCCTACATTGTTTTGCTGAGATGACAACTAGAATTGGTTTGAAAGGTCCTATACGTGTTGCGCAAGCCCCAGCAACACAAATTGCAATTAGGACTGTCCACCCAACCAGGATACCCGACCAACCTACTTGAGCCCGAACCCGAACCGAAAACTGCCCAAACCGACCACTCTGACAGTCGATGGTGGGTCGCTGCCCACAGAACCCGACACGTTCGGGTCGGTTGGCGGGTTTCCTCTCCCAAAACCTGAGCAACCCGACCCGATCATAAACCCAGAAAACATACAAAATCCGGCGACATTTGGAGTTATCTAGCGAAAATTTACATGAAACCAAGCAAATCGGATGAAATCCGGCAAGCAAAAGGGACCTGTGTTAGTTACAGAGCCTACGATTTTATTCTAGTCATCTGCACGGCAAGTAAATGATGGTGAACCACCTATAAACCAAGCAAATCAAGTTGAAACCTATCAGATCCGACGAGATCTCGTCGAGATCTAGTCTAGATCCGATGAGATCCGGTGAGATCTCGTCGCGATCTGGCCAGATCTTAACAGATTCAGCCAAAGTAACGGCATTGGCGATAAAAATCGAAACCGACCGTGCAACCAGGAAACCCGACGCGACCCGAACCGACCGATCCAACTAGCATTTCAGTTCGGTTTCGGGTTCTGTTTTCACCCACCCGAAAGTTTTGGGTCAAGTCCGAGTTGGGCACAAACCCAACCCAGCCCGACCCGTGGACACCCCTAATTGCAATTCATTAAGTTGATACAATTTGAATATATTGTTTAATCTTATTAGACTAAAATACATTTCCAACAAGTACAATCTAAAGTAGAGTGAGCCCAACTTAACTTCCCCTTAGTGTTCGTTTGGGAATTTATAAAGGAATGGAATGGAATGGAATGATCATTAAGCGTCCATTTAGGAGTTTATAAAGGAATGGAATGGAATGGAATGATCAAGGAATGGAATGGAATGGAATAGATATAGTAGGGAATTGAATGGAATGGAATGAAATTTAAAAATCTTGTTTGGATGTTATCACATAAAGGAATGGAAATGAATAGAATGGAATGAAATGTAAGTAATATCATTTGGAAGTGACATTGGAAGGAATGGAATGAAATTATTTTATAATAACATTACTATTATACCCCTCATTTTAAAGAACATAAAAATAATCAATGAGAACTTATAATTGCCTTGAAATGTTTAGTATTAAGTGGATGATGTGAAACTAGTTAGCCACAATTGGGTCTATGTTAGATTATTGAATTACAATATAGTTTTGTCAAAGTGAATAGATTGCATCACCCGTGGACCCCATAGCTATTGTTTATATAACTTGAGGGGACAAAGAAAAAGAAAGACTTACCTGTGATTTTTTTTTTTTTTTTAACGGATGATTAAGAAAAGAATGGTTGATATTAGAGCATTCACATCAGTTCTTCTAAATTTTCTGTCTATTTTACATGAAAAAACCTCATCTTTCTATTTTACACTATCACTTTTACAAAACACTACATCAGTTTATCTATTTTATAAGATATTTTAATAAAATATTCATTCTTCTCAATTTTTTTATTATTTCTCTCAACTACCCTTCCCTATATACGCGCGCTCTCTCTCTCTCTCTCTCTCTCTCTCTCTCATTCTTTCTTAAAAACTACCAACCCAGATCAGTTCTTCACCAGGTCCTTACTTCACCAGCCGCGCCAGAACCTTTCTTCACGAGCCAATCTATAAACCAAGCTCCAACGACCCAGAACCAAGCTCCGGCGACCCAGATCATGTCTTCACCGGCCGATCCACGAACCAAGCTCCACGACCCAAATCCTTTCTTCACTGGCCGATCCACGAACCAAGCTCCACGACCCAGATCCTTTCTTCACCAGCCGATCCATGAACCAAGCTCCGGCGACCCAGAACCAAGCTCCGGCGACCCAAATCATGTCTTCACCGGCCGATCCACAAACCAAGCTCCACAAGCACCGATCTATCTCTCTGTTGGTTTGTCTGTGTGGGTTTGTTTTTGTGTGGGTATGTTTCTGTGTTGATTTGTCTGTGTGGATGTGTTTGTGTGTGGGTGTGGATGTGTTTGTGTGTGGGTGTGTTTGTGTTTATGTGCATCTGAGGAAAAGAAGATGAGGAGTTGAGGTCGTTATGCATGGAGAAGAGAGAGAAAAATTGGTGCAAATGAAAATTAATAAAACAATAAATACACGAGCTACAGTATCCGTGTATATTTACACGGGTACTGTAGCTCATGGAAATATATACATAGTTTTACACATTTTTACACCCATTGATGTGGGTGTTTTTTTGCTCAAAATGTGTAAAATTTGCACTATAAATGTATTTTAGAAGAGTTTAGATGATCTGATATGAATGCTCTTAAAGGGGTATTTTAGGAATTTTAACAAAAATTTCATTAAACCTAAATCCATTCCCTCTCATTCCTCCCAACTTTGAGGAGAACAAAAATTTAAGGTTTTGAGGGAAAATGGAGGAATGAGTGTTCCCTCCTAACTATTCAATTTCCTCCTACTTAAACTCTCAAACGAGGGAATGAAAGGTCCATTCTATTCGTTAAAACTCCCAAACAAAAGAATGAATGAATATTTTAAAAATATTCATTTTATTCCATTCCAATCCCTCATTCCAAACGAAACCTTAAGAAGAACATAATTTAATCAAGGGGATGAGATACTCAAACCATAATTTGTATTATAGGGAATATCACTAATCCTTCATTGACTGTAGTCTCGAAATTGTATGTTCTTATTATATATCGAAATTGTATGTTCTTATTATATATCTAAGGTTTTTAAAATTTTTGCCTTGTCTATTTTTGTCTATTTTAATTTCATGGATAAGCATACATAGCCTATTATACTACAAAGTTGATATCATTCTTGACATAAGATCATCTCCAGCAGTAGAGGCATCCCCCAAATCCTAGCTATAATAGAGAATGTGAGCAAAAAAACCACTTTCAGCAGATTAGGCATACCCAATTTTTTTTTGGCTTATTAACAGTAGCCCATCAAGTCTGATGGGCTACTTTTTTTCCCTCTCATTCTCTCCATTGCTGTTGCTTCTTTTTTTTCTCATAAACAAAAAAAAAAAAAAAAAAAAACGATCTGACCCAAGCCGATCAGTGGGGAGGACGACGAGCGGTGGCTGGAGCAGCGGTGGAGATGTCGCGGCGGTGAAGTGTTGGAGCGACATGCGGTGGAGGCCCAAGCTCTCTCTCTCTCTCTCTCTCTCTCTCTCTCTCTCTCTCTCTCTCTCTCTCTGATGTGCTTCACTGGAATGTTCTTGTGAGGTGAAAAAAAAAATAAAAAGAAAGGGTCTATGTGTCTTGTGTGGAGGAGAAAAACAAGAAAAAAAAAACCGGAAAAAAAGAAAAAAAAAGTGGATGAAAATGAAAGGAAAGGTAGAAAAATAATATAAAAAATAAAAAATCCTAATTAAGAAATTCTACTACAATATTTTTACAATATTTTTATAGTAAATTTTAAGTAACAAATTGTTATTAGTTAATATTGGTGAGGAAAAAAAAATTTAAGTGGTGAGTTTAAATTAGAACTAATAACAAATTTTCATATAAATTTTGTTGTGAAAGTATTGCAAAAAATGTTGTAAATATAACAATTTTTATTAAAAAATATAATTGTTAGGAATAAATATAATAAGAATAAATGATGATAAAAAATAAATAAAGAATAAATGAAGAAATAATATTTAAATGAGATAGAGAATCTGTTGGAAGTGTATTTGAAAAAATTAGTAGGTAAAAATTAAATATTACTGTTCATTAACTAAACAGTACAAAAATTTAGCTATTCTGCTGGAGATGCCCTAATTGATTTAAATGCAGACGTGGGACTTGTTTATGCCATAAATGTGAAGAAAAGGACCTCATTGGAGTTTGCTACTGGATTCTCCTACTCTTAGGGGTTCTAGGTTTGATGATACGGTTATGCCTTGGTTTATATTTTGGAATAAAAAATATTTACGTACCCGGTTTTCTTCCGTGCCATTGAGCTTGGAATTTAAAAAGCACACGTGCAAGAACTCTAAAGTGGCACTAGATAATGTAATTTTCTTTTTCTAAAGATTGACAATCTTGCGCTCATTCTCCTTTCACTCTGATTTTAGTTAACTCTGTTCCTCCTTTACCTTTTTACTTACCTTTATTCTTTTGTTTGTTTTCAACGCATTACAAAAATTTCTATTGCTTTCTTATATGGTTGTGGTGCTATTGACTTGAGCAACATTTAGTGACATAAAAAGAGGCTAAGGGTTTTGTTATGGGGACTAAGTTTTATTTTATTGGGCCAAATTCTAAAAATAGGACATTTTTGAAAAAGCTAAGATGGCCATGACCCTTGTAGCTCTACCCCCTGACCATCAGCAAGAGATAAAAGAATTTGGACCCAGATATCTATGTATATGTACAATCCCTTGGCCTTGTTTCTAAGTTTAAAAAAAAATAAAAAATAAAGACCTTGCCATTGTTACCCGTTTTATTTTTTATTTTTAAAAGTCCAAAATTTACGAAGAGTCAGCAATTTTTTTTAGCACAAGTGAGATTTTGAAAAGAGCAAAATTTAGGTACAGTACTTAAGTGCTATTTCTTATATTTTACTTCTAAGATTTTGTCATGTAAATTTTTTTTAATGAGATGAAAGTATATATTTTAATAAGTAGACATATGGCTGAATCTTAAGAGGAAAACTTAAAGAACAGCACCTAAGATACTGTATATAAGTTTTGTCCTCTTGAAAAATGCTTGGCTGATTTGTTGATTAACGAAATCTTCCTATATCGATTTTCATAATCTAGTATGAAGTAATAAGAAAACAAAATGCATTTGCACTTGCAACAATACTGTTATATGTTCACTCAATAAGAAGTTATATATATTATATTATAAATAAAGTTATATATACTGTGAAATGTAAAAGATGGCCAACCACCATCAGAAGTTATATATATATATATATATATTATAAATAAAGTTTTTTTTTTTCTAAGAATCATATTATAAATAAAGTAATATATGCAATGAAATGTAAAAGATGGCCAACTATAAGTTTTTATTATAAAATCATTTTAACAGATGATTTTAGGATAATTGTTAATAAATCATATTAGAAAATTTTTAACACCACTTTCATAAAAAATATAAAAAAATTATCAGGAAAATTAATTGTTTTATCATTTTTTTCATAAAATATTTATAAAAATAGTTCTTAACCCAATGTTAGGGTATTAGTTAATTGAAGGAAAATGAAATGTTAAAAAACGTTTATAAACATCTTAAACCAATGCCTTTTGATTGGTTATTGCTAGTTTCCCTTTGTTATATAGCTGCCACTAAGTTTTATTAAGTTCTAAATTTTAGATTTTTTAAGAGGCGAGATTTTAAAAGTTGAGGGGGCCGGAGTGAAAATTTTTGTTTAAGTTAGTAATTTTATTACCTTCTCATACTACAATTAAGGGAAAAATTAAAAAGTGAGGGGGCCATGGCTCTGCTAGTGACAAAATCAAAATATCCTTGTCCTCAATTAAAAATTTCAAGAAAAAAAAAAGAAAAAAAAGAAGAAGCAAATCTTAATTCATTACATAGGCCTCGATCTCATGAATCAATTTAACCAGCAAAAATTAACATCCAAAGATGTGCTACAATTCTATTTTTCTTTTTGTTATTTCTATCAATTAAATAGATTGACAAGTGCATAGATATTAAAAAAAAAAGTACAATCAACTCCAAAAAGAAAATCGATTACAAAATTTTCCAAATTAAGGAAAAAAAAAAAACCGATCAAAAGAAAACAGCAGGTGGCCCTAATTGCTAAGTTATACAAACATTAAAAAATATTGTGAGGAAAAAAAAAAAAAAATGTAGGAGCATCTGAATGCAGAAGCCGCATAGAGAAATGAATTCACGGCAAGTGCAAGCATAATCTGCTCCTCTCCATTTCGGCAACGTAAAGGGCTGTATACGCTATCCATTTCAAGCGCATCAGCTATGCTAACTAATTGCCTTTTAAAAAAAAATATATATATATATATATATATATATACCCAACAAAGCTTTATCATCTAAAACTCAATCTCAGTTCTCAGACACACAGAGATAAACACATGAATAAGTCTTCAGAAACATCTATGAATGACCCATGAGAGGCGCCTCCGCTCTGCTATATATAGATACTAAAACCCTAGTTAGTACTGCTATAGTTTTTTTAGTCCCTATATTATATGGGCGGGCTTCAGAGGAAGGCCCATTTATGACAAATGGGTTTTCTGTTAACTATGATCCGACCCGGTAAGGCCCATTAAATATGCTGAGTGATGAGTCCAAGGAAAGCCCTCCATAAACCCTCTCCTCAGAAAGAAGAGAAGAGAGGGAGTGAAGTGGAGAAATGAAATGAGATCAAGTTGAAGATGGCCATTTCCAGAAAGCTCTGTGAGCTCAGTAGAAATGGTGGAACCCTTAAGAGGAAGTGGGTCCCACTACCAACACAGCCACAGAAACTATCTTCTTGCTTCTGTAGTAATAGTAGTAGTAGTAGTAGTAGTAGCTCCACCATTTCGTCCATACCTGAAACCCAATCCCAAGATCACGGTATGTATGACTGTATGTATGTATATTGTCCATGTAGCTGTGTTTTCTTCTTGGGTTTAGAGTTGTTTTATTAATTGAAGGCTTATTTGTTTTGTGGTTTTTATATAGGGAATGAGAGTTCTAGGTCCAGATTGTCTAAATGGTTGCTATTCCTTCCTGGAGCTATCACTTTTGGCCTTGGCACTTGGCAGATTTTAAGAAGGCAGGACAAGGTAATTCTAATACATTCTCTATCTCTCTATTTTGCCTTTCCAAATTTGTAGACCCAGACCCAGATATCCTAGGTTCAATTCTCTTGGATTACCTGATGGGCGGTTCTGACAGGTGGGGTCGTGTATCTGTGGTTTAGTCCCGAGGGATGTGTCCAAAGGACCCATTATCAAAAAAAAAAATGTCTCTAGTCTTTTCTATTAATATTTTTTTTTTCCTGCCCATTAGTATGTATGTAACGTATGTTATGTGATGCTTGTTTTCTTTTTTTCATTTTAAAAAATTTTGGATTTTTTTGGTTTTCCACATTTACAAATTGTCAGAAATGTGTTGGACACACACAGCAGTTGGTGAAATGTTAAAGATTCATGAATTTTTTTTTTTTCTTTCAAATACGTAAATTTAAATGCCAGATGCCTGATCAATACACATGACATGGCTATGAAAAGTGTTTTCTCTCAATTTACTTTGTCAAAAAAATTATTTTAAAAAGAAGAAGAAAGAGATAAGTACTAACATTTTGTTAGGACACACACTATTCTTACATACATATATAGGAGCAAATAAATGCTAACATTTTACTTATACCTTCAGCCTTGCATGTAGAAGATTACAGGATGCTTTAGTAAATTCCGCACAATCTTAGTGCCTAAAAGGTCTTATGCTGTCATCAGACAATTTTCAAGGTTGTAAAACTCATTTTAAGACTGTCTAAAATTTCTTCTTCTTTTTCAATTTTTTATTTATAAGTAGTAAGATTTTAATGTGAAAGGGGAGATACTCTATGCACACTGGATGTTTGTATAGAAGATAGTCATAAAAAATGAAAACACTAATCATTGCATATGAATAGAGAGTGAATCAATGAAATCTAAGAATAGAAATTTACTCATTATTGCCTATGATCGGGACCACTCGAACAATGATCTTAAGAAGCCAGATTTCATCTCTAGAACAGTTGACTTCTTTTCATTAAACATTCACTTCCTTCTCCCTCCATATGGTCCACATTAAACAAAGGTGGTGCCATTATAAGTAAGAGAGCTTCTATGTTTGCTAGACCAGCTACAAAAACCAAATAAATCATCTATCACTCTCTTTGGCATCACCAGTCACCACTGTTCTCTGAACATAGGGGAAAAAAATGAGAGCCCTTAGCTTGGGAGCAACTTTGCAATGAAGAAGCAAATGGTCTACTTTTTCACTATTACATTTGCAAATACAATATTGATTTACAAAGTGATACTCTTTTAGTTAGAATTTTCCCCAAGGCTGCTGTTAATGAAAAAAGCAACCCTCTCTGGTTCCTAAAACTAGAAGTCAGCACTTTTGTTTTTATCGAATTTTGAGCCTGTTCGGTAATGCTGTAGCTTTGCAATAGACATTGTGAATGAGTTGCTGCAAAGATCTTTCTGTGGTGTCTTAAGGGGTTCTATAGGGATTAATTTTTCTTGGAGAATCTTTTGTTGCGTTAAGGTGCCTTCAAATATTTCATTCTTTTGCATGAGTTGTGGCATTGGATAAAATCGTAATGGTTGATCATCTTCAAAACCATGATGTTGATTATTGATTGGTGTTGCATGTGTAAGAACAGGAATCCATTGATCACCTTTTACTCTGTTGTATAGTGGCAATAGATATTTGGTCAATTGTATTTTCAATGTTTGGAGTATCATGGATCATGCAGAGGAACATAGTTCAATTATTAAGCTGTTGACCAGGGGATTTCAACTTCAACAAATATCTAAAGCTTGGAATGCTGTCACATTATGTGTCTTCTAGACAATTTGGCAAGAGGGAAATAGATATATGGTTAGTTGTATTTTCAATATTTGGAGTATCTTGGATCATGCAGAGGAACATAGTTCAATTACTAAGTTGTTGACAAGGGGATTTCAACTTCAACAAATATCTAAAGCTTGGAATGCTGTCACATTATGTGTCTTCTGGACAATTTGGCAAGAGTGAAACAGTATAACGTTTGTTTGTGTCAAGTGCCCACCACCTGATGTCAAACAATCCTTGCTAAGATGCCATGGTTCTCTTAGGCAATATCCAATGACCAATCCCGTTCCTTCTTAGAGTTTTAAATAGCTTGTGGTTGAGTTTGTGGTTTTCATTGTGGAGAAGTCTTGTATTATATATTCTTTCTCTTGTTTAAAATAAAATTATTTTTCAAAAAAAGAGTTTCTGTGACTTTTCCACTAAAACATTGTTTGGTAAATATTCGCAGAGGCAGCAATATGTAACGTGAATTATTTACTTAATGTTCAGTAAAATATATATTTAGAAGTCTTGTGAATGCTTGGTAGGATGAAAATAGATAGCATAAGATGTTTGGAGAAAAATTTAAAGCATTACCATAGGAATTTTGATGCAGAACAGAAGTAGAAAAATAGGAAATAAGGAGTGACAACAGGAACAACACTTATGGGTCCTTAAGAGTGGTTGGTTAAATATATATATATATATATATATTTTTTTTTTTTAATTCTTTATTATTATTATATTTTTTATCAGTAAACGTCAATTTTATTCAAAGATGTATAAGAGCAGCACAGCCACAGTACACAGGCAGAGTACAAGGGCTGTCAAAAGTCAAATGAAAGTACATAAATCCAAAAACTTTAGTATATCAGAGAAAGAATGACTAATGCTTCAGCAGATTACTTACTTCAGCAGATTATGATACTTATGCCCAATGCTTTAGGAAGCTTCACCCTGCCTTTCACCTTTTGACCTTGCACATTGCCTATATGCTTCTAAGCTTATGTGTGTCCTCACAACAAACAGTACTTTTTGATTTTTTGGACAATATGATGGGTTGGCTCATTCTTATTGTGTCAAATTTATGTTTGTGACCATATCTATATCCATGAGATTTAGTTAACAAAACCACCAAAAGCTTTGAGTCAAAGACTGTGTTGATTTGAGTTAAGTGGGCTATTATGTTTGACAATGTTTTATATGTTGCAGATAAAAATGCTGGAATATAGACAGAATAGGTTGGAAATGGAACCTCTGATGCTTAACAATGTATCTCCATCAAATGGAAAATTGGATTCTCTGGAGTTCAGGAGGGTAAGATGCAAAGGAGTTTTTGATGAGAAAAGATCAGTCTATGTGGGCCCACGTTCAAGAAGCATTTCAGGAGTGACTGAAAACGGCTACTATGTAATCACACCCCTTTTGCCCATCCCCAACAACACAGAGAGGTATATGCAGCAGGAGTTTATTAGCTTCATTAGTCATTGTAACATAACTCGCTACAATTTATCATACTTGCTCTCTTTCTTGAAGTGTGTTATCCAATTAAGTTAAGTTGTTGTTAGTGAGGGATTTTCTATATTTAAACTATGCTTGAGTTGTATTCTTTTTCTTTTACGATGTGTTAACCAATTAAGTTGTTAGAGGGGGATTGTCTATATTTAAACTATGTTTTAGTTATAATCCCTTTCTTTACAATAATTCTACTCCCACTATTAATTTTTCTCATATTGGCTTGAAACCAAGCTCAAAGAAGCTGTTATATTCTACTAGCATCTTCACACGCACTGTGCATGTGTACAAAGTTTTTTTTTTTTAATAAAAAAATATTATTATTAAGTCTTAATCACAAGTAGTTATAGTTTATGTATAAAACATGTGTCCTGATTTTGTGGAAGTTAAATTTTTTACATTTACTTTTTATTTGTTTTATTCTATCTTTTTATTTTAAGAATGTGGCTTTTTAATGGGTGCAGAGTATATTTGGGGCTTGTTAGTGGGAGTAGAATTTCATGGACAGTTTTTAATTTCTCAATTTACCTGTATGTCCTTAATATGGTTATTTTTTGGAAGAATACAAAAATGGACACTAAAGCGTTCTATTCCAACTATATATATATATATGACCTTAGAGAAACGAGGGGGGAAAAGGGATTACTACCTGACTAGTAAAAAAAAAAAAGGGAGAGAAACTAAATAGAAATAGCAATTAATACTATTGTGTCCAAATTGTTAGTCCCGTATTCCATTTTGGGATGTCCCAAAAGTTTGTCCTCTCTGAAAAGTTAATAAATTTCCTAACTTATCCTTTATTTGAAAAGTAAATGCCATTCTTTAAGTTTGGATTAATGAGGGTAGTTTTGGTAATTTGTAAGACAACATTAAAAAGGTGTTCCCTCAAAAAATTTGATTTTCTAAACAAGACCAGCAATATGGTTGGGGTAGAGGAGGCAAGGCTTTGGAGGAGAGTGATGGCTATGAAATTTGGGGAAAGGGGGGGGGGGGGGGGGGGTGGACTTCCAAGTTGGGTAGGGGTTCACATGGTTCTGGTCTTTGGAAAAACATTAGAATGGGTTGGGAAACCTTTAGTCATTGTACTTGGTTTGTGAATGGGATGGAGAATTGGGTGTGATTTTGGCATGACTGTTGGTGTGGTGACCATCCACTTAAAGCGGTCTTCCCAGTTTTGTATGAGACTACCATTGATAGGGAGGCTTTTGTAGAGTCATCTTTGGTGAGGCAGGGTGTGGGGGAGAGGAGTTGGGATGTGAGGTTCCTTCACGATTTTAATGATTGGTAGGTGGCATTAGTAGTGGAGTTTCTCGAAATTTTGGAGACTAACACCCTTCAACTGAGAGTGGGGAATGTATGAGGTGGAAGTTGGGGACTTCCATATCTGTTCTTATTATAATAAGCTTAGAGGTTCTTATTCTATCATTATCCCGTGGAAAGGCATTTAGGGGGTTAAGGCACCTAGACGGGTTTCCTTCTTTGTTTGGATTGCAGCATGGGGAAAAATACTCACTGGTGATAATTTGAGGAGAAGAGGATTTTCTATTGTGGATTGGTGTTATATGTGTTGGTATATTGGGGAGACTGTGGATCATCTAATGATTCACAGCAAGAGGGCTTATCTTTTGTGGAGCTTTATCGTTAGAACATTTGCAGTCTCTTGGGTTTTACAAGGAAGGGTGATAGACCTGCTATTTGGATGGAGGAATTGGTTGGGGAAGTACTTGTTTGATATTTGGAATTTGACAACATTGTGTTTGATGTGGTGCATTTGGAGGGAGTGTAATAATTGTACATTTGAAGATGTGGAGAGTTCAGGGAATCAACTCCTTGCCTCGTTTATGGGCTCTCTGTTTGATTGGTCTCGGGCTTGGGGACTCACATCTAGTGATTCCCTTCTGATGTTTATAGATTTGCTTCTTCCTTGTTCATAGTTTTTTTTTTTTTTTTGGAAATTACACTTTGCCCACCTGTAGTTTGCTCAAAAAACACTTTACCCACCTGTAGTTTAAAAAATTGCACTTTACCCACTTGTGGTCCTATCTGTTAATAGTTCGTTGCCCACCTATGGCCTTGCCATTACTCTAACACAATTTAACTTAAAAACATATTAGAAAGTGAATCAAATACACTGAAAAGCCAATATCATTACTGAACAGCTTTGAACACTTTTAAGTTTCTGTTGTACAAAGAGAAGCTAACATAGTAGCTTCATATGTCATATGTATTCAAGTTAATCTTTAATTGAATTTTTTATGTGAACTATTGGACAGAGCAGTTCCAATATAAAAAGCTCCGATTCATATTCAATCTTTTAGAGATTCTCTACAAATTCATATTCAATTTTTTTTATGTGAATTTCTTTTAAAGCGTTGATTTTAAACAAAGTCCTTCTCATTTCCTTTACCTTCTCTTCCTTTATCTAACCCCATCTAAACCAAGTTCTCTGGTTTTAGAACTTACCCACATAACGAAACCCCAAAAACTAATTTATAAACCCCAATATTTTTAATTTTATACCCAGGATTCTTGGGGTTTCTTTCTTTTCCCTTAATTTTGAGGTCTGTTTTCTCTTTTGTTTATCTAATTGTTGGTATTCACAGTTTGATTTCTCTGTAGGAAACTTTTGAAATCTTCTTCTGGGTACATGTTTCCCAAATCTGGGTTCGTGTCCTAACTTCTGCTTTTATCAGTATCTTTTGAGTTGTCCTCATTCTCTTTTGATTACTACAATTTAGTTTTTTCTTTTCCACTTTCTTTGCCTTTCTTTCCTAACAGTTTCCAGAGCTTGAATCAGGCTTCCCAAGCATGTATCAGCGTCACCTTCCTCAGTCTTGGGAAAGAACATGGAGAATTACCATCAATTTCTGCAATTTAAAAAAAAAAATTTTAAAAAAAAAAATATATATATATATATGGGACGGAGGTAGTAAAATATATCTTGACATTGAACTTATGTTAGATGCACCTATCATAGTGATAGGTGTTCCCACAGGTGATCAAAACAATCCAGTTACAAGGGCTCTTTGATTTTATTGATGTGCCAAATATTGGCTCAAACAATTTGAAATAACTTGTTGGCTTAGATTGTATCCTAGATTTGGGAGTTTTCTCAACAAGCAGTGTTTTGTACCATAAAAAATTAAAGTAGGGTCCTACTGTCTTGGGGAGGAAAATTTTCAAGGTTTTATCCTCTCCTTCATATTTTGAAAAAAAAGGTTGTATTGTCTTGACTGATTGATGGTTTGTTGTATTAGCTAAAAGTATATTGAATATTTTTCTTCCAGCATACAGTCGCCAATTTTGGTTAACAGAGGATGGGTTCCTCGTAGTTGGAAAGAAAAGTTTTTGGAAGATTTACAATCCAGCGAACTTCCTTCCAATACAGCAACCCCATCTGTCAAAGATAGCGAAAGCAGCTCTTGGTGGAGGATTTGGTCTAAGAAGCCCAAAAATATTGAGGTTTGTTTTGGTAGTTACTTGATGCCTTGCTCAGGTGGGGCATATCAAAGATACAATCTAAATTTTTGCAACTTACAGGTCAATGCCCCTGCTGTCATTCCTTCAGAAGTTGTTGGAGTAGTTCGTGGGAGTGAGAAGCCTAGCATATTTGTTCCAGCAAATGATCCAAGCTCCTGTCAGTGGTTCTATGTTGATGTTCCTGCATTGGCTCTTGCTGCTGGACTTCCTGAGAATACTATCTACATTGAAGACATAAACGAAAATGTCAATCCAAGTAACCTATACCCGATTCCAAAAGATGCTAATACCTTGATTCGCAGTTCAGTAATGCCACAGGACCATCTTAATTATACATTCACATGGTATGCTTTTGCATCTTTAGATACACCAAATTTCGGATGCACTTGCAATCCCCTTCTGAAAAGACTGGTTTGCTGTTACTGTGTTCATAATCATTCTTTATTCATTTATGCCTTGATCTCAGTTTATTTTGTTCATGATTGTTCCAAGAATGGAAGGAGTTCATCTTCCAATTGTCATGTTTGTTTACCATTTTGTGGACCTATATGTAGGCCAGGAGTGCCAGTATGATATTTCCCTGGTCAATTGGGAAATAATCAAATTAATTTGATTCGTTAATTTTAACATATAATGAAAACTGGTCAACAAATTGTTAGTGAAAAGAACAATCTGTTCTGTTAAAGGTTCATACTAAGTTATGCTAGTTGCATGTTAAGCAGCTACCAACTTGCCATAAACTTCTCAAAGCCACAGATGATTCAAAGCTTTCATATACTTCTTCTGGAAAGGGTAAAGTGCTTACTCCATTCTGGATATAATCTATATTTGAAGAAGGCATAATTTAGATATTTGTTTTAAGTTCTATTGGGACATCTTTATGTAAAGCAAATGCTAGTGTTACTTCAAACATCGTTTCTGTTAATCAGACTATCAAAATGTTTTGATCACTGTACATCAATGAAAGAAAAACATGCTTGTGGGTTTTGGTTGATGTGGGAGTCAAAAATCCCAAAATGTATTTTAGCATATTATTGCACTCTTCTACACATTAGTTGTTTACTTAATTGTATAATATGTTGAAGATATGAAATCCACACATATTTCCACAAGCAACAGGCCAACAGAATTATAAGATAAATTCTCTCGCAAGGTTAAGAAATTCTGGGACATACTACATTACCTTTTCTGATGTCATGTCTTATTCTGCTCAGGTACTCTCTATCTGCTGCTGTCACGTTTATGGCTTTCAAAAGATTAAGGCCCAAAAAGAGTCGGAGATAGCACTTTCTCATCAGCGGTAACTTTTACCAATCATTGTTCTTCCTCTAGATCTCATCCATGAATTTGATTTAGGAGAACATGGAGAAGTTAAATCCACTTCCCATCAATACTGTCATTGAAATGAGAGAATTTTACTGTCTTAATCAAAATGAGCAGAATTTTAACTGTTGACAATATTTATCTTTTCATAAGGTCTAGTTGACAGGAAAATGTTTTGTGGATCAGCTGCTTTCATCATTAAATAAGCTTACATGAGGGCAGTCAAGTCGATGGAAAATAATGTTTTATTTTCTGTTTTGATGTAGTGAAAAGTCTCTCTTACAAATCTTGCATAGAAGCTGTTTCTCTCTACCTTTTCTTTGTTTGGTGTGCATGATGTACTTTCCAGTTTAACAGAGGATTCCATTGGCCCTATATAGAGATAAATTGTGATTAAAGTAGTCTAACAATATGGAATTAGACTTCATTGGGTGGAAAGGTGTACAATTATGAAGTTAGCTCATGAAGTTATATTGTAACCCCTCTCTCTCTCTCTCTCTCTCTCTCTGTAGTAATCATCTACATCACCTTTTAGCTCAATTGGCACCACTTGGTGACTTCAACAAAGTAAAGCTACTACATCCATAACAATTTCACAACAAATCCTAGGTTGCAAGTTGATATTGGTGGATAAAAAAGTGATGTCAGTAGTGGGCCTATATTATAACCAATAATAACTTACTACTTAGGATTTCTTTAAAAAAAAGTTGTGAAAATATTGTGCACATTACACTTTTAACAAAAATATCCAGGGTTCAAATGTCTCCAACTCATTGTAAATAGCGAAACATGTTTTGAATTTAAAAAATGGAGAAGAGAGGAAGAAATGTGGGATGGGAGAGGGGTGTGTTTTGAAATTGATTATCCCTTCTAAAAGCTGAGAAGGATTACAAAGAAAGAAGGCCAGCATGAACCACTTAGCACATTCTCGGTAGAGTGAATAGATTTTACCTCTTTTTAAGTGGCACAAGGGGGTGGAGCTGAGGTCTAGATTGTTGTAGCTCCATTTCGTGTGCTAGTCCCTGCTCTGCTGCAATGATCAAAGTATAAGTAATGTTGAGCAATTTTGGAGAAAATTGTGGAGTGAGTGGGTTAGTAACAAAAACTTAATGTAATTTGGTAAAGTGGACAATATATACTCTCAAACCCGAACTGTGAATAATGGGGGCCTGAAACGGTCACGCTTGCTTTTTTGAATTGTCGCCTTGGAGGACTGGTGCTTCAGTTGTCCACAATGATGTAGTAAATAACTTGTTGAACCGTCTTCATGAACCTGATATTGAAGCTTTTTATGCCATCGCTTGGATCCTCTGGTGTTTGGGAAATTAGGCCAAAGTTGAATAACAAAGATCATGTCCAAATAGACTTGGTTGAGATTTTGTTGCTTATGCCATGGAATACATGGAAATTACACTCATCTTTTAAGTTCGTTGACCTCAGATTCTAGAGCATTGATCTTGCAATATTTGCAATAGCATTCATAATTCAGTTTCTTGGTTAGAAGTTTTCCCCATTATTCATAGCATCTTGTCGCTCCTGATGTATGATCTTAATGTTTCTATAATAAAATTTTCTATCAGTGGTAACAAAAAAATGGTGAGTTGGAATTGATGTAATTTTTATTTGAGCTCTTCTACAAATATATAAAAATCTCACAATATTTTCATAACCAGCTGAAATGTTTTCCAACCGTAACTCAAAATAAAATAAAAGGAAAAAAAATCCCGGAACCCACTACAACTCAAAACAAGCCGATTGAGCAAATGTTATAAGATTTTGTTATGACTAAAAACTTTCTCATTTTTTAATATTATTTGGTACCTTTTTATTTTACTAGATTTCTAATGAAGTGCCACTCAAAAATTAATAATGATGCAAAAGATATGGATAAAATATAAGCAACTCATCATCTTTAAGCAAATCGAAACTTTCTCATCTTTGAGTAACTTCTAAGCTAGACTCAACCCTAACACAACTCTATTGACACAACCCAATTTTGACATGTTTTGACACTAGAATTTACCAACAAATTTATGAACCATGACAATGTTAATTTTTTTTTTTTTTTTTAATTAGGAGATTTGACTTAACTTATACTTCATTCAAATTTTATATATATATATATATATAATAAATCAAGAATATTTTGAAAGGAATAAACATTTTTTGTAAGGTTCCTATGAATAAATCAAACATTTTCTAATTTTCACCCTATAATGGTTGGATTTTGATAGGTTTTTAAGCAGCATCATTTTTCTTCTAGAATTATGACTTCGTATGGAGGGAAAATGGCATTTGCCCTTGATTTACTTGAATTAAAAAAAAAAAAAAAAAAAAGTTTAATGTGTTTCAGGGGTCAAAAAACGTGTGTCAGGAGGAACAGTCTCATCATTGAGTGGCATTGTCTAATAACTCTAGTCTTGCTGTATGGGTTACAGTCTTGCCACTTGCGTTTTTTGAAGAAAAAAAAATTAAATATGTAAAAAAAAGACGTCATATGGGTTAGTCACTGTGTTTTGTGGAATAAGAAGATAAACTGGAATAAAATGGAACAAACCTCTTAGATTTGCACTAAAGTAAAATTGGGGAAATTTTTCAGATTTGTGTGTGAAAATAAAATAAAAGAAATACTTTTATTGGATGATATGTATAAGAAATCTGTGCTTTGAGCTTTGACTGAAATAAAATGTCAAGGAAGATTATCAAAAACTTATCTTGAGACATTTGCAAGTTTGGATGATATGTCACTCTCAAAAAGCAAGCTGCTTCCAGCCAGAAGCTCTCTATGATTATAAAAGATGCTGCCAGCAGCAGCCGGAACCTCTCTATGATTATAAATGGGAAGTTGTTCTTTCTTGATGGGAGACGGGGGTGAGATCTGTCTCTCAAAACCAGCAAGTCTAATACCTTCGAATCATTTTTACTCTTCTTTCATCCATCATCAAAAATCTTCACTTTCATTAACTTGAATATTTCTCATGCCTTTGGCAGCGCAATTAAAACCCCAGCAGTTCCCTAACATCACAGTTAACATTATCTATCATTGGCATGCACCACCAAAGTTATGCTCTCCCCCTCCTCACTTAGCTTCTCTTCCTTACATTTTGGATTCATCTCATTAGCTGTAATTAATGTTTATCATGTTTATTTAGTTTAACTGTGAAGCCTTGGAACATTAACTCTATTTGATTAATTTGTTAAATCTTAGGCATTTCTTCTTCCTCACTTAAACGTAACTTGCACATAAATGCTAGAGGAAGTTGCTAAAAATTATGACATTATCCCTATCTAACTAATTTGTTTCTTCTTCGGAATTACCACTTTTATTTGGAATTCAAATTAACTCACACTAAAGTGTAACTTGCACATAAATGCTAGAGGAAATTGCCGAAGTGATTAACACTGCCAGTCACAACCATACTCCATCACAAGTCACAGCCATACACGGCCACCAAATACACACCACTACCACCTTGTCTTTAGATCCATAAATGGGTATTAGTTTGTGTTTGGTTTTAGTGAAAACAGAGGAGATGAAATAGAATGAACGTGCTATTTTAGATTACCATTGAGAGGCATTATTGCACCGAGAAAATTTAGATGCCTTGACTTAATTCTTGAACTTGATTTACAGAGACCGATTTTGGTTAGGAATTATAGTTCGATTGCTTGAAATTGTTTTGGTATTGGGGGGGTTTAATTTATGCTTAGAAGCTATGAGAAGTTGTTTAAAGATGGGACCAAATTGAAAATGTCTAGCTTCGGTGTTGTTTGTCTACTTTGTAACGACTATGAATGTGTGATACTGCTTTGGCTATTTGGAGGTCTGGATGTAATTTTATTTTCAGTGTACCAGTACCACAAATTGGACTAGGTGGATTTGGTGGCGGTGTTTGGCCGTTGATTACTTCAGCAATTTGGTGGTGGTAGACAAGTGATGGTGGGTAGTGGTGGGAATGTGTATGGTTATTTATTTATTCTAGGAAACTTAAATAAGAAAAGACAAAAAATTGTCGTTTATTGATTTACTCAAATAGATGGACAAGTGACAAGTTTTTTATTCATGAAGTATTGAGTAGAGGTGAGAAAGTGAGACAGAAGATTTGCACACCCATTTTTTTAATAGCTTTTTTCTTACGGGATTGTCTTGGGATAAAACATATGTGCTCAAAATTTAATCATGTTTGTTGTTCTTGACTTCTTGTTAATGTTTTGGAACTTGTTGCTCATTTCTATTTTATTTAATAGAATATTATCTGTTTGCATGCAAAATAAATAAATAAATAAATAAATAAATTTTAAAAATATTTTTTTTAAAAATGGCCCCATAATACATCGTTTTAACCATTGAAACTTTATTGATGGATGATAAATCAATTTTATTCACTTAGGGATCACCAATACATTAAAGAGAGAGAAAAGAGAAAAGTTAACAAATAGTGAAAAAAATGATCGCACGGTAGTAAAACAGAGAGAGGAGAAGAACACGTCTCAAAGTGACAATTTTGTTTTGGTGAAAAGCGTTTAATCATGGAGCTAACAACAAATCAAGGTCTTAAAAATCAAATAAAAGATATTGATGATATTTTGGAACTTGCTGCTCCTTTCTTTAATATGCTTTGCTTTATTTTAATAAAATATTCTACGTTTGCATGCAAAATAAGTAAATAAATAAATTTTTATAAAATAAAATAAAAAAATAAAAGAGAGAGAGAGAGAGAGTTAACAAAGAAAAAGGATCTTATAATAGAAGAGAAAGGAAAAGAAGACATCTCAAATGACGGATTTGCTTTGGTGAAAGGTGTATCATGGAACTCAAAAAATGAACAAGAGTGAGGTATAACTGTCAATTTAAATGATATCTAATTTTCTTCTTTCTTTTCAATTGTAATTTTTTTTTAAAATCAAACAAGGGCAAATGAAATTCCAACCATTTCTCTCCCCTCTACTCTTTCTTTTGAAACTTCCAAACAGTGCTATCTATAGTACTATAGTAGCATAATACTTACTATATTAATATTGAATTTTATATCAGAGCCTACCATTTTGACATCAAAACATGGATCAGTTTATGAACATGATTGAAAAAACTATATAGACTTCTTAACAGAGTGAGAGTGAAAGATGGTGGAAGAAGACTTAGCGGTACATTTGGATTGAGAGAGAGGGAGGGAGAGTAGAGTAGAGTAAAATTGATCCAAAATTAACATATTTTCAACTATCTCTACTCTACTCCCCTCCACTTCTCTCTACCCCCTCAATCCAAAAGCATCCTTAGTAGCAAAAGCATTTTTGGTCTATGTTCTTCGACAATATTTGTAGGTACCAATGCAGAGCACAAGTAAAAGAGAAAGATAATGCCACAAGAATTTTTTTGCTGAATTAATGCCACATGAATTTGGCTTGTCATTCGATAATAATCTTAGACACAGCAAAGATTTTCTGTACACTCTCATATGACTATTAAAATCTAAAGTTTACTGTACAATTTCCTAAATGAAAACGTATGTGAGGGAGAGAAACTGAGCAGGACAAGACAACAGATAATATCAATTTCCTTTGATGTTGTGTACTGTACAAATTTTGTACATGAACTACTAAAGAATAAAAATCAAAGAATACAAAAAAAGGAAGCTTTTGGCTTGCCACACTAAAGGCTGCTAACAAACCATATCAAAATGGGAAGCAAAAACAAATGAAAATGCAGATCAAAAGAATGAAATGAATATAAAACAAACAAAAAACAAGAAAAAAAAAAGGGCTTCAAGATATACATTTCACAAGCAAAGGAAACATGGATGTTCCTGCATGGATTGCCTTCACCAATGCCACGAACTGGAACAGACCGTCTTCAGAGAACCACCTGATCATCCATGTTACAGGGCTTGAAGCTATTTTTTCATCATTGATTGCTGCTACCTTCTTGTCAGCTTTGGCAGAGGAGCAGACTACTGATGCTGTACATTTCAAAGCTACGGTCACACACCAACTCTCTCTAGTCTCAATGACCTAGAAATGGAGTTAAGATATGAATCAAATATTTTGCATACCTCATTTTGCACACCTCCAATGATTTTTTTCTTTTTTTGGTTAGAAAAAAATCTTGGTTTATGTAATGGAGCAATGAGGAAAGGAAAACAACAAATATTAAAATATATCCTTTTTTATAATAAAATTCCTTCAATTAAAGAAAGACCACAATGTCGCAACTAAGCATGGCATGCATAAACCCTTGACTACCATCTATTATAGACATACCTTTCCATTGCAGGCTCAAGAAGATATTAACTAAAGAATACAAAGACAATGATCGCAATAATCCACAAAAGAAATAATAAATATGTCAAACCAGAAACATGTTAGCATCTAAGAATTTGGGTAAGAAAAACAAAAATCTTCTATACAATATAGGAAACTAGAAAATGCTTACAAATGTACACACCATGTTGCTCATTCAGAATAATAAATAATCCTTTCGCTATTATCTACTACATTGTTATCCAGTAGAGACTGAACTATCTATCAACATAGAAGTGAAGACAGTTATCAATGATAATGATGATAACTGTAACTTAACTAGTTTTTTTTTATAAGAAAGATGTATATTCAAGAAGCTACCTCATGAAAAAACATAAGGCAGAACTAGGAGTACAGAGAAGGAAACAAACATGAAAAGAACAACAAAACAAACAGCAACCAACAAAGAACTAAGAACAGAGGAGAGAATTAAGGAACAAAGAGAGGGAATCACTAGAGGTGAGTCCCCAAGCCCTAGACCAATGAAAAAGAGAGCCACTAAAATAAGCGAGCAACTGGCCATTGGATTTGTCCATATCCTCAAAAGTTCGCCAGTTTCGCTCCCTCCACATACACCACATAAGGCACAATGGAACTAAATTCCAAATGCTAGAAGAGTGTTTTCCCAACCAATTCCAAAACCAAAAAGCATATCAGCAACCGATCTTGGCAAAACCCAAGAAATCCCAAAAGATCTGAAAACCAAGCTTCATAGCTGATAAGCTTTTATGCAATGGAGTAGCAAATGATTCACCGTCTCCCCGTTACAGCGACACATAATGCACCAATCAACAAAATCAAAGCCTCTATCCCGCAGATTGTCCCCTGTAAGAATCTTCTCCCAAGTTGCAATCCAAACAGAAACAAAGACGCGCGGAGGAGCCTTAACCTTCCAAATGCCTTTCCAAGGGAAGATAATAGATGAGGGACTACAAAGCTTATTGTAGAACGAGCAAATGTCAAAATCCCCCTTCTTCGACAACTTCTACCTCATACGGTCTCCGTGCTCAGATTGAGGTAAATTAGAACCCAAGGTACGAAGGAAATCCTCCACCTCACCCGACTCCCAATCATTAGGATCCCTAAGTAAATGAACATTCCAGCTTCTCCGAGCCTCAATCCCTAACCTTTCGAGAGACAAGGCCACAGACGCCTCTCTATTATAAGCAATCTCATACACTATCGGGAAGGATAGATGGAGTGGTAACTCCCCACACCACCGATCTGTCCAAAACTTCACTCTATCTCCCATCCCTACCTCAAACTGAATGCATTTACTAAACACCTCCCAACCTTTTCGGATACTTCTCCATAAACCACACCCGTGGACACCCCTACCCAACTTGGAAGACCATCCCCCCCACTCTTCCCCAAGCTTCAAAGCTACAACTCTCCTCCAAAGACGAGTCTCCTCAACCCCAAACCGCCATAGCCATTTTCCTAGTAAGGCTTTATTAAAAGTAGTTATTTTCCTTACTCCCAAACCACCATTCGCCTTAGGAGCACACACCTTATCCCACCCCACCAAATGAGCCTTCAAATCCTCCCACAGGAAGTCCCTTTGCATCTTCTCAATCTTATTAGCCACATGTGACAGGATGGTAAAAAGAGATAAATAATAAGTACGGAGGCTAGCTAACGTACTCTTAAGCAACGTCAGTCTTCCATCTTTTGACAAATATAGCTTCTTCCACCCAGCCAACTTCTGCTTAATTTTCTCCAAAATAGGATTCCAAATAGAGGGGAACTTATGAAAAGCCCCCAACGGCATACCAAGATAGGTCATAGGCAAAATCCTAATCCTACAACCCAGAATCTCTGCCAATGCATGCAAATTGTTAACCTCCCCTATTGGAACCATCTCGCTCTTCAAGACATTAACCTTCAAACCTGTCACAACCTGAAAACAAAGGAGAAGCATACGAATGTGAAGGATTTGCTCCACTTCCGCATCACAAAACAGAATAATATCATCCACAAACAAAAGATGCGAGACACATTCCCCTTTCCCCCGTCTACCATCAGCCTTAAAACCCCTGATCAAGCCAGCACCCTCAACTCTTTTCAACATCCTGCTTAAAATCTCCATTATAACCAAAAATAGCATAAGAGATAACGGATCCCCTTGTCCCAGACCCCTCATGCTCTTTAAAAAGTCAGCTAGAGCCCCATTAACCAAAATAGAGAACTGGATAGTTGAAATACAAGTGCGAATCCATCTACACCACTTCTCCCCAAAGCCCATTCTCTTCAATAGATCTAGAAGAGCCTCCCAATTCACGTGATCATAAGCTTTCTCAATGTCTAGCTTACAAATAACCCCCGGAGTCTTACTCTTCAAACGACTGTCAACACACTCATTGGCGATAAGAACTAAGTCTAAAATCTGTCTACCTCCCACAAAACTATTTTGAGATTCAGAGATTAGTTGATCTAAAACTAGCTTCAAACGATTTGCCAAAACCTTAGACAAGATCTTGTACAAGCTCCCCACCAAGCTAATAGGCCTGAAGTCTCGAATATTGGAAGCATCATTCTTCTTAGGAATTAATGCTATGAAAGTAGCGTTCAAAGATTTCTCAAACTTACTGTGAAGATAGAACTCCTTAAAAACTGCTAGAACGTCTCTTTCCACCACTCTCCAACACTGGTGAAAAAAGGCCATAGAAAAACCATTTGGACCTGGAGCTTTATCTCTAGCCAACTCATTGATAGCTAGAAGAATCTCCTCCCTCTCAAATCTCCTTTCAAGCCAGCCCCTCTCCGATCCGTCTATATGATCAAACTCCAAACCTTCAGCAAAAGGCCTCCACTACTCTGTCTCCTGATACAAATTTTTATAAAATTGTACCACCTGGGCAGCCACCTCGGACTCCTCCTCATAAATCACCCCATCCACCTCCAAAAAATTTAGATGGTTAAACCTTCTACAGGAATTAGCCACCTTGTGGAAGAATTTAGTATTATTGTCTCCTTCCTTAATCCATAACATTCTTGATTTCTGTCTCCATGAGATTTCTTCCAAAGAGAGAAGATTCTCTACTTCAGATCTCACCACAGCTCTCTCACAAGTCTCAGCATCAGAGAGGCCAAACTCCCCTCCCTTGGCATCTAGCAATTTCAAAGCCTCTAGTAATGTCCGACATGACCAAACTCCGAATGGTTCCACTGAATGATATCTTCTTTCAAGGCCTTCAGTTTTTTGGCAAACACGAAACTAGGAGTGCCAGAGAAAGAATGTCGATTCCACCAAGAATGAACTCTATTAGTGAACTCATCCGTCTTTAACCACATTCTCAAACCTAAACGGACTTTTCCCCCTCACCATTCCCCCTACCTTCACTAGAATTGGAAAATGGTCTGAAATAGGGCGAGGTAAAATCCGTTGGATCACATCCGAATATTGCTCCTCCCAATCGTGAGACACCAAAACTCTGTCTATCCTAGACATCGAGGGCTGATCTGAGCCGCTAGACCAGGTATATCTCCCTCCCTCCAAAGGCAAATCAATCAAATTAAGGTCCTCAATGAACTCCGAGAAAAGCTCCATAGCCGGAGTGAGACGAGAATTACCCAACCGTTCACTCGGGAAACAGACAATATTAAAATCCCTAATGCAGCACCATGGGACGTTCCAGTATTATTGAATACCAACCAACTTGTCCCACATTAGCCCCCTCGCATTATTGTCAATTGGGCCATAAACCCTAGAACACACCCAGCAAAAGCCATCCCCCACCCCTTTCCACCGAACAGACACAGAAAAGGAACCCACCATAAACTCCAACCTCTCTAAGACCCTTTTATCCCACATCATCAATACCCCACCAGCCGTCTGGACAGCATCTAAAGCCACCCAATCCACATAAGGGCAACTCCACAAGCTACCAACCATTTGTCTGTCCAAACCAGTAAGCTTAGTCTCTTGAAGGCAGATTACATCACACTTCCACTCACACAATAAATTTTTCACTATCGAACGTTTCCGACAGTCATTCAGACCCCTAATCGAAGATTGCAAATTCCTTAGCTCTCTCTTCCCTTTATCCTTATTAATGACAGCTTTTCTAGGAACTGTAACTTTCCTGTTCAACACTTTGGCATCCTCCGTCTCCTTCTCAATCTTTTGTAGCAAGGCAATACATAACTTCTCATATTAACTCAGAGGAATCCCCACCAGTTTACTAAAACCAGGAAGCCTATTCTTCACCCATCTAGAAATATCCAACATATTCACACACTCCAATGCCTCATTACCACAGTTCAACTCAGCTGACAAAGGCAGCCCAAAGGGAGTGAAAGACATCAGAGGGAAAGATAAGCTGTCCTCACCACCCAAACCCATATCTGAATTATTCAATTCTTCCACCACCAAATCACTCGCCCCATGGACATCACACACTGCCATCATGGGTAACACCACTAAACTGGACTGATCATGTTCCAGGGCAACTTCCGGCCTAAAGTTGGTACAACTGTCCCAGCCACCTTCAGCCCCTTCGTTGACACCCAAAACCACAAGCCCAGCCCTCGATAAGCAAATCAAAAAGGAAAAGCTCAACCGATGACCGCGAAATCACCTTATCGGACTTACCCAATGACAACGTGGGCTCATCGGAGCAAGTTCCAGTGAAGAAGGTGTCGTCGGCCACCATCGGAGGCTTAGTGCATCGGACCGGCACCTCTGGCTCAAGGTCGAAGAACCGAGGAAGGGCTGAGTTTCCTTCGCCATTCATAGAACTCTCGCCTACTTCAAATACACTTGGGCCCGAGAAAGTTGAGTTATAAAGACCCACACGTGTGTCGGTCAGCAATGGGCTTGTGCCTAGGCCCAAAGCTGGCTTATCTTCAGCCTTTTTATTACCTCTTTCAACCCAATAATCTTCAGCCTTTTTGTATCCTCGTGCAACCCATTTAAGAGCCTTTGGTGCTCCTTTATTGCAGTCCCAATCCACTGCCAGTGATACCCCTCTGTACTGCGTATCTCCCCCTTTTTCTTTCCCAGGAAACCCATCTCCTCCCTATCACATCAACCTCCACGATAACACCTCTTCCTGTCCAGCAAGATCTCCTAGCATCACTCTTCTTCCCCCTTTCATCATCTTTTGAATTCAAACTGAAGCTTGGGAAACGTATCCTAGTGTCTACCAGATTTTGCTCACCTACCTCTACCTCCTCATTAATGCTCTGCTCCCTCCTATCCCCTCCCACCACCTCCATCTTATCAGACTTACCCACCGGAAAATCCCCCACTTTGGCACCTTTAAGTCTCAAATTCACCCCCTTCTTCTCCTCTCTAACTATGTCATCTTCCCCTTGGCTTTGAAACATAGCTGCTTTAGGTGCTTTCTATCCTCTATTCTTCCATGAAAGCCTTGCACAACTTCAACAAAAGTTCTAGATTTTTTAGCCTCCAAGTTATACCTCCGCACCTGAGGGATAAATTTTGGAAGACCATGTCCACCCACCACATATTGGGAAGGATTCAACAACTTTCTTAGTGCAAGACCAAAAGCCCTCCAACCAAATTTCTCTCTACCTTCAGGGATAATAATTGACCTCCTAAGCCCACCAGCTTTAAGCTCAGTCAATAGCAAGAACTTATCAGAAGAGTTGAAGTACCTTTGGACAGTAAAAGCAGTGTCACCTTCTCTAAAAATAAAAAAGTGTTTGGAACTCTCCCCAACAACAAAGTCTTCAATATTATTCATCAGCCATTGTGCTGCATTCTTGCCCATTAAAACTGATCTCATAAAGAATTTGCCCCTCTCAAAAATCCGTAGCAAGTAATAACGACCCCTTCTTCTAAAACTAATTGAAAGAATTTGGACTCAATAAAGAAACTGCGAACTCCCCCCATGAAAAAAGGATTATATGTAAAATAATAACTTATTGCTTGTAACTTAACCAGTAATAATAAATAGTCCTTTTGCTATGATAACACGTTTCATCAACCAAAAAACACACGCACATGTGATACCCCAAATTGTATGTTTGATTGTGTGATGTGTGACATGTGCTGAGTCCCACAATGGGTTTTTACTAGGTGGATCTCGGATTTATAAGTGCAGATGTCGTTAGTGCTTTCTTTAGGTTGTTACACAACATGTTTCATCAACCCCCCCCCCAAAAAAAAAAAAGAAGAAGAAGAAAAAACACACATGTCAAACCAGGAACATAATATTAGTGACTCGTGAGATAGAAAATAATACTTAGCAATTTAGGTGAATGTGATGTATAAAACTAGCAAATGCTTATAAATGTAGGCCTCAAGAAAAGCTTTAGTAAATTCAAAAAGTTACCATCTCAGATATGTCAACAATGGAGCAATATGAATCAACTGAGAAATATGGAGGCAAAGATGAATCCATTGAAAGGGAGCTGAACTGCACAAGGTCCTCAATACAAAGAAGCAGATTGTCTCCAATGACAAACAATGATCTCGAATGCCATGAATCTTCTGTTGCATGTGAGTAGAAAATTTAGCATTACTTCAGAACTTAAGGTCATGTAAAAGTAATCATATATTTATAAAACTATTCAACAGATATCCTTTATTTCTCTTTTAAAAGTAGAACATAGGTTCAAAAATTTTAGAGCTGAGCACAATTCTTTCAACTTGGTGAAAAAGTAACAGCTCAGATCATGTACAAGAACTCTGTTCCTCCAATAAGTACATGCACACAAGCGAGCTGATATAGAACATTTCAAAAAATTTGGAGCCGAGTACAATTCTTTCAACTTGGTGAAAAAGTAACAGCGCAGATCATGTACAAGAACTCTGCTCCTTCGGTAAGTACATGCACACAAGTGAGCTGATATAGAACATTGTTGATGCTATACCTATTCAAGGGGTATCCATTTTATTCATGAGCTGGTAATTCCACATACAAGCATCACTAAGCAACAAACCAACATTGAACATCATTAAACTTTATCCTTGTTGGTGTTAGTTAAATTGTTTGCCTAGTTTAATTATCTATTTTTGTAACAAATCCACAGTAAATACTCAACAGCATTAAGATCTGACAACTAAATTTCAAATTTGGTCCATTTTTTTTAAGTGTAAAATAAAAATAAAATAAAAGCTCCAAAAGGTGCACTTTTGAGTTTATCGAAAAAGCTTCATAAATCATGCAAATGCGCCTCATCTTATAGGCAAAAGACAGTAAGCTTGTAAGCTTTGTGCTTAAGCATGCTTTTACCAACAATGATATCGTATACAAAAGGCATACACTAAGGGATTTCATCTTGAATTGATCTAGTAAAATCATCCATAACCAACAAAAAGAGAAATACTCATTGATGAATTGTGATTGGAAACTCACTTGTAATGCTTATACTTGTTTTCACCCTAATTATATCCCTGTCATAAATATCCTTAATCACCTTAATACTTAAGAGTAACTTTCATTTCAAGAACTCACAAATAACCTCTCTAGGTATTATCATACACTCTAAATTAAAAAACCATATGAAAATCTTTTCAAGCATATTTGTCCATTAGACAACTAAGTAAGAAAAAAACTTCCATGGTAAATCACCCTAACATAAAACCAAATTGATTTTCCGATATTGGTTGTTATTGATCAAGAAGGAAATCCCAAAGGAACTAGAATTTTTGGTGCGATTGCACGGGAATTGAGACAGTTAAATTTCACTATTGTTTCATGTCTAAACCTATATTCTATCGCTCTCCCCCAGAGTTTCACAGTGAGAATCATAAACTTAATTCCAGTCATTTGTATAATTATGAATATCTTCTTCACTTTTGTACATAAGTATCAAAGTGTTTTTCCTCCATCACTAGGCATTTTGTTAATGCTTAAGATCTTATTGAAAATGCTTGTCAACCATCATATACCTACACCCCCAAGCACTTCCAAATTTCAGTGGGATCAGGTCCTCCAGCCTTTCCTGTTTTCATTCTCCTTAAATAATCATTTACATCCTCATTCTTCAAAGAAACCTTCTATTATTTCAAAAACAAATAATTTTAAATGCATTCCTCCATTATTTTTCTTTTTCAATGCTTCACATTATGTTCAATTTCCTTTTCTTGCACCAAGAAAAAAAAAATTTTTTCTCATTTGAAGACTGAACTCTCACAACATGCTCGGACATTTATATACAAATCATAACCAGGATGAAGAAGTGAGAACTTTACCTTCATTGTTGTTGTGCCAGAATAGCACCATAGAATATTGGAATATGCTCACTTTCAAACCTCCATATATTTGTTTCTCAAACAATTCAACCTGAACCTGCTCCAAACTGCCATTTAAATTTCCAAAACCAGTCTATCATAACAAAGAAAAGGAAATTTGTATATATAGCCTACCGACTTTGGAACTAAATAAATATAACAAAAAAATAGTACACAGAGTAATGCCAAAGCAAGTTCCAAAACTAAACGTTTAGGCCATAAATCACCTTCTTAAAGAACAACTGTCATTTGCCTCATGTGGATCAAAAATTTTCAAGGTACTTAGTAATTGACTTGACTTCTGAATGCTTCTAGTAATAAACACGTATGCTGAACCTCTGTCAATGTACACCCTGTCTCAAACACAGAAAAAGAGAGTTTTTAGGAAAACGATTGGTTCTGGATTTACTAAAAGTACCAGAAATCACTAACCTCACAACCTGAAGTCCTAATCCTACTGACACCTCTCTGATATCTTCAACTTTATGGCAACCTAATAAGCTAATAATAGATCCTGCATAAAGCCACTTCAGCTGTCATTAGGCTGGAAATACAGCAGAAGAAATCTCCCAAGTAATCATCATTAATAATAAAATCAATAAAATATATGCCTCCTGCAAAGACTTCAAAACTAGACCTGATCCATCACCTGTGACTCCAATAAGCAGCACATAAAACTTGTTTTCACTGCTCAGTAACAGAACCACTTCTCCGCGTCTGGAACAATGAAGACAAATTAAACATGAAAAGGCTGACTTCATCTAGAAATAATTAAAACATTAAATGTTTCTAAATATTGTTTAGTATATTGGGAAGTCCAAATAACAAACATAAAAAATGGTATATGTAGCTTTAGAGAAACAATATCTTAGAGAACATGATCCAACCATGTATGAATAAGAGAACAGAGATCAGATTTGTTTAACTTTTTTATTTTTTGATAATTCAACAGTTGGATGTGGGAGAATTTGAATATTAGATGTCTCTGCTAGAAACACCAGGAGGTGCGAACCAATTGAGCTACAAGACTCTTGGCAGATATCAAATTTGTTTAGTCCAATTCTATAATTTGATAGTTACAATGGGGGAGGGGATTTGAACCTTGGATGTCTATGTTGGAAACACTAGGAAGTACTAATTAGTTGAGCTACAAGACTTTTGCAAATGTAAGTATGTCTCACTGATATTTAGAACTTAGTGGTGGGGTGAATACAGCACTTAATATCACTCCACAGAGTTATGCTTTTCACAAGAAAATTCCTGAAGATTTTTTTATATATACAGGTAACAAAAAAAAAAAAAAATTCATTACAGAGAGCATGTCTGATATTAACTTTTAAAATTCCAGTAGAAATAAATTATAACATACATATTCCAAGGATCAGAAGTAGTAGGATTTATTCTCATAATAAAATATAATATGTCAAAAAAAATTTTGCAAAAATTATTTAACTAGTATCCAAGCATCATTAACAAATCATTTGGCACATAATAACATAAGCGAAATTTCTTTTTTTGTTTTTGTTTGCAGGTGCTAAAAAATCCCTGTCACCCAATTCAGTTTTCCTATCATTCATCGTAATAGATAAATATTTACCTTTCTTTATATTTGGATTCTGGCTCAAGTACACAATCACAATGCAAATACTGCCGACAAGTCTCATGAATGCTGGAATCTGCAACATTTATATTGAAATAGTTCTCAATAAAATCATTACCACCTGGTGATGAGCACCTAGATCCAGAAAAACTACTAGCATCAATTGGTGGGGCTCTGTTTCTGTTTGTCCACATCTGTTCCTTATGAATAACTTCCTGAAGTTCACTCTGACATGAAATTTGTTTCCCTTGCTCAGGTTCCATATCAGCTCTAAGAAAATCCAGATTTCCATTTGATTCATGAGATGGTTCTGTTTTGCCAACCACATTATTCTCTGCTACTAGTGAAATAATTCTTTTCTTCATTTTCCTTTTTCCTTTTCTCTTCTCCAAATAATCTGCCTCTTGGTTGACAGAATGAGCAATTTCATCATCAAGAGCAACAGCAGGAAAATCTTTGCCATTTTCTCTCACATGGAAAATTTCATGTCTTTGATCACAATCCTTATCCTCGAAATCATTGGGAGATGAGTTTTCTTTAACACTCCTATTCAGATAATTATCATTCGTGGACTTATCAAATTCAGGTATTGATTCACACGAATCATCATCACTACAGCTGGTATTACTATCAGATGATGCCACTGAATAGGACTCTGCAGATAGCTGCAGAATTTCTTCAACTAAGTTGTGGCGACGATGAAGAATGTCCTCTTGATAATGAGGGGGTGATCCAGGGCAAGCAATGGTTGAATGAGACTCCGATATATCATCAATGGCTGATAATGGTGATACACTGAGATTTTCAATCACTCTATGACCTCCTTGGATGCCGGTATCAGGGTGGGAAATTCTAGCTTGTGGAGAAATAATATTAATCCCTTCATGTGAATATGTTTTTAGATGCTCCTTGTTTGTATCCATTCTTCCCAAGCCAACTAGAGAATCCCCACCACTAATCCCCAATAAACCAATTTGGCTAAAGTATGGATTGGCAGGCAAACCAGTAGATGTATCTGCAAAGGAATTATCAGATTCTAAAATATTTGTACTACTCTCATCTCCAGAAGCCTGAACAGAATCTGAGACATATCTTGAACTTTCACCAAGATATTTTTTGCTTGACCTTTTTTTCATATAATTTTCTTTTTCATCAAGCAATGATGCCCCAATCTCTTTACCTCTATCCACAGAAGTCTCAGAAGCATGATCCATCCACTCCTTAAACTCACGCAACCAAAGAACAGAGCGCTCTTTCTTCATGAGTTCAACTCTATTCATCAAATCAACTATTTCAGCTTCATCTTCAGAGATGACAGTATCTGCCCTGCTTTGAATGTCAATGTCACATGATACAGACTCTTGGTCAGAAAATACACCTGTGCTCTCTTCTTCACTCCCAATAGAAGCAAGACGAGATACCTTTCTCTGTAAAAAAAAACACCACATTAAAACTAATAAAGAGAAAACATAAGTAACCCAGTAACACAGAGTGCCAACAATAGCCATCATCATAATAATATTATTTAGGGAAAAGAAAGGGAAACGTGCTAATTGCTAAACAATTAAGGTCTAGGGAAAACACACTTTAAAGCATGAACTACCGAGTGGCAGGAGAATATGGCCAAGCATCACAAATTTTTTAACTAGGGTAAAAAGTAATCACCCAAATCTCATTGGGTCTTGCATGTAATTGATTTACATAGCTCCATATTAACCTTTTTTTATTATTATTTTATATAGGTATAGCTTCGTATTAACTTCAAAACCACATACCCTTTTTGGGTTAATATTCCCCTCTTCTTTAGCATCAACTTTTGCAGGAGAATAAAATCCAAAGCTGGCAGGTCGCTTTTGCCTGCTGGCAATAATAATTTGCCGTTTCCAGAACTCTCTGGTGCTAATATTCTTGTCATCTAACTTCAACTAAACAGCATCCAACAGAAGAGGGAAAGAAACTGTAAGTTTAGCTGGGGCGTAAAATTGCAAGCCCAAAAAAAAAAAAAAAAAAAAAAAAAAAAAAAAACTTGCAATTATGATTTAGTAGTCCCAACAAACATAACTAAACATTACATAACATAAAGTCCCAAAGAGTAAATATATATTAAATCACCTACTTTTTCTGGATACATGAAAAAGCTGAATACTTGTGCTCTATACCATCGGGCACAGCACAATGGATTTCCTTCCAACCATAAGCTTCGTAGAGATGGAAGGTCTGTTAGGAACTCCATCTCTGAAAAACTAGAAATTATATTGTAGGAAACATCAAGTCCTTCAAGTGACTTCAAATTCTCAATCCCATGCAATGAAGTTAGAGCATTGTTCCTCAAAACAAGTTTAACAATATGACATGATACCTGCATAGCCCAACAACATCAGAGTATGCATTCAAAGCTAATTACTAAATTAAAGTGAATTAAAATCTATTTGGCACTCAGTCTTTAAAGCATGCTGCTCAACATTCAATTTATATCAGCACTTATTCCAAGCCAAAAATAAATATGTTTTTGTATAAATTTAGAATTTCAGATAAGTAAAACAATTTCCAACCTTGGGGTGATGTGATGTTGATGTGGAATAAGAGGGTTGTGGAAAAACTACATTACACAGTTGGAGCTTATTCCTTATCTTATTCAGGAGTGTGGAAGATGGCTTTGACTGGGTGCTTTCTGGTTTGTATAGCCCAGATCATAAGAAAAAGAACAAATCTGTTGGTTGAATTGAAAGAAGGGATGAATATGTGGGAAGTTCCTTGGTGTGTGGCAGGAGATTTTAATGGTGTCCACTTTCCTAGTGAGAGGGTTGGAGCATACAGACTTACATTGCTATGACAGAATTTCCAGATTATATTGGCTACACAAATCTGGTTTATTTTCCACTAATTAAGGTTCTTTCTGAAGGTCTAATAATCAGAACAAGCCTTCAAGGGCAAAACTTACATACAGTTTTTTAGGTGCAAAACAATAGGATCCCAATTAAACTCAAACACATGGTTGCATTGACTAATAAACCACTAACAGTGTTTCCTTTTTTGATAATTTGATAATTGGGGGAGGGGAGATTTGAACCTTGGTGTTTCTACAGTGCTAACCAATTGAGGTACAAGACTCTTGGCAACAATGTTTTCTTTTCCAATGAGAATTTAATTCAATAGAGCTATGTGTTTGAATTTAATTGGGGAGCCTAATATACTGAACCTAAGGAACTGTACCTAAGTTTTACCCTTCCTTCAATATCTCATCCACAGACTTCTTAATGATTTTTCCACTGAATTAGCCTTTTCTTTTCTGTTCACTCAAATTAAATAATCAGTAAGACTTCTGAATGCATTCAGCCAAAAAGGTTTGCAAATGGAAAAACTATTTGCAGCACCAATATTGAAAATTAAATGCTCAAGATGACATTCATATGAGCTAAAGCTTGCCCTCCTGTTTCTTATGG
Source organism: Quercus gilva (assembly GCA_023621385.1). Taxonomy (NCBI): domain Eukaryota; kingdom Viridiplantae; phylum Streptophyta; class Magnoliopsida; order Fagales; family Fagaceae; genus Quercus; species Quercus gilva. Next base: position 30,888,705 of record CM042482.1, on the reverse strand, counting down.
TGGGATAAAGCCATTTGAGCTAGAGCTTCTTGGCAAAACATTCCTTATCTTGTAAAAACTGTGCAATATATACAGTTATACATATGCGCGCACGAAAGCTCCACAATTTATGGACAGCATTTTGAAGAAAGAACCAAAATAATGTACTTTCAGACTACTCTATTTCAACACGAGTCAACTACTTTAAGGAAGTACCTCGGTGAAGTATGAAATCGATCTTAGGTGATTAAAACCAAGATCCAAGTGCTTCAATTTGGCACACTTGCGAAGATTATCCACTTTTGCAAACTTATTGCGACTAAGATCAAGTGTTTCCACAACAGGAAGAAGTTGCAAAGACTCATCCATGAGAACCAAGCCATTACACGCACAAGAAACAAATGACAACCGGTTCCATTGCGGAGAGTCCTTTATCTCAGCAATTCTACTCGCGAAAACATGCCGTAGAGCATCCTAAAAATTGTTCCAAATCAATTTCCATACAAAGCCAAACACCAAAAAGAAAATTTTCAATTCAAAAACAGAGATTTCCATTCTAAACATACAAAACTGGAAAAGTATAACCACTCCAGAAAAAAAAAAAAAAAAAAGGAAAAGAAGAAATTGCAAAAAATTTCCTGAATCTCAAATTTTTTTCCCCTTACAGGAACCAATAAGGAAAATACAAGAAGAGAAAAATAAAATAAAAATCCATTTAATTTATTCCAACAATTCTACTCGCAAAAACATGCCATAGAGCAACCTAAATATCATTCCAAATCACATCATTCAATTTCTTCCATACCAAACAAAAGTCCAAAAAGAAAATGATAAATTCAGAAACAGAGATTTCCATTAAAAATGTATAAAACTGAAAATAAATGATACATTAGTGATTGTTCCAAAAGCTTAAGCGGTTATAAAACAATGAATTTAATCACTTAACCATTGTTCTAACTTCTAATAGTAAATTCAAACTGGCATTGAATTCAAGAACAAGAACAGTAACCGCTCCTTATAAAATTTAGGAAAAGTAGAAACTGCAAAAATTTCCAGAATCTCAATTTTCTTTCCCTTACAGGAACCAAAATGGAGAACACAAGAACAATAAAATTAAAAAACAAATCAAATCCATTCAATTTACATTAATTTCATTCCAGAGCCACACTCAATAGTGAAAATTGAAAATAGAACCGTATGAATCAAAGAAAATGTTGAATTCAAAAAACAGAGATTTCCATTCCAAACGTACAAAATTGAAAGTAAATTCAAACTAATATTGAATTCACTATTAGAAAGAAACAGAAGAAGAAAAAAAATCACGTAATTCACATAAAATTTTTTCCACAACCACACTCAAAACTGAAAATGCATTTCTACAAAGAGTTCAAAAACACAGACTCACAGTAGAATTGTGGCAAATGATCTTCTCCAAGGTGTGCCGAAGCTCCAACAATCCTCTAGCTGCTGACGTGGACAAATCGCATCCTCTGAGCTCCAAAACCCTGAGCCTCCCAAACGGCAACAACGAGAGCGGCATAGGATCTCGCGAAGGCGGAGGCAACACCGAAACCACCTTCAACGACGGCAGAAGCCTCAAAATCCTCCGGAGCTGCTCGAGCGAGCGGTGGTCGCCGAGGTCCGACACGTAGGCGCGGAGATAGTCTACCGGCGCGCCCGCGAGCAAGCCTTCGAGCTCTCTCAGCGCCTCGAGCCGTGACTGCACGTAGTGCAAGCCCGTGGGGTTCACTTTGAGGACCACGGTGCCATCGAGTAATGGACCGACTTCGCTTTCAACGAACTTCACCAGCTTTTCTTGGTAGCGATCGCCGGTGACGATCGCCATTGGAGAATCGATTTCGAGGTGCGAATTAGGGTTGGTTTCTATTGAGAGGAATACGACATCGTAATGAGGTGATGTGTATATATGTGTGTAGATGAATATACATACATGTGACTGTGTATGTATGTGATTTGAGAGAGAGAGAGAGAGAGAGAGAGAGAGAGAGTTAAAAGATGATAGAAGTGAGATTCGAATATGAAAGGGATTTTTATTAGAGAGAGAAAGGGGGTTTGGGAGGGACGGGCGAGAGAGAAACGGCCAATTCGGCCATGGCTCTGTGGAGAAAGACAGGGAAAGTTGTTTTTTTTTTTAATATATAATTTATTTTTATTTATTAATTGGACTGAGATTGGAAGAGAAGGAAGGTGAAATAAGTTGACAGTGGGTCTAGTGATTGGGTTGGGTTAGACTCCGTCGTTTTGGGAAGTTTTATTTTACACTGCGTTTGGGAAGGGGGGGAAGTGGAAGGAATGCAAGGGAAAACAGGGGAAAGGAAGGAATTTCTTGTGTTTGGATGATGGAGGAGAAAATAATGGCTCATTTGGTAATGTTGTTCAGTTTTGAAAATACATATAGGTGAAAAAAATGTAAAAATATATGTAATATTATTTAAACACTAAAAACTGTTATTTTAAATAAAAGTAAAAAATGGACCCGAAATATATGGAAAACAAATCCATCAAATTCACAGTTTGCAATCCAACCAATTTAGGCGGAAAAGGGAGTAGGAAAACTCAAATAAAAAAGTGGAGCCCACCTTATCTTATATCTCTCTCCCTAATTTATGTGGGTATAAAAGTAAAAATAATAAAATTTTCTTTTCTTTTCTTATCCTTTTCATTTTCCTTTGCAATTCAAACAAAGGATTACTTCTTCTTTATTTTTTCCTTTCCTTCCCATTTCCAAACATATACAAATGAGGTGTTTTCTTTCCCTTTTATCGTCCTTTCTTTTCCTTTCACTTATACTATGTTTGGTAAAACAAAACGGAAAGAAAAGGGGGGAAGAGAAGGGAGAGGAGAGGGAAGAGAAAGGATAAATTTTTTCATTTCCCGTCTTTGGTTTGTAAGGAAAAAATAAAGGGGAACATATCTTATTAGTGGGTCTCGCCATTAATACTCTCTCTTATTTCTCATTTTCCTCCCAATTTGGGAGGAAAGAATATGATGGGTTATGAAGGAATTTGTTTCCTTTGTTTTCCTTTCCTTCACACCAATCCTTTCTAACCAAACAAAGGAATTTTATTTCCTTTCCTTCCCTTTCTCTTCTTTTCTTCCCAAATCTGTCCTAACCAAACAAAGGGTTAGGTTTCTTTTCTTTCTTTTCCTTTTTTGCAAAAGAATTTTTTTTTGAAATGCAAAAGGGATAATAAATTGATAGGAGCTGAGAGGACTTGAATTTTATTTTATTTTTTTTTTTTTAAGAATCAAAGAATTTGAAAACTTGATAATTTAGGATTAATCAAAAGGTAAAATTATAATTAAAAGCCTTGCAACTCATTGAAAATATCCACAATTCAATTCCCCCTCTTAATTGTAATTATTTAATTAAAAAAATTACTCACACTTTGTTGTAAACGATCACATTATAAAAAATAATAAGATTAAAATGTAAATTGCATGTTTTAAATTTCACTGAAATTCATTTCAATTCTTTAACGTTACTTTTGTCTAATTAAGCCATTTAAGATTCAAAAATTTTTAATTCAAACATTTCATTCAATTTCATTTAAAAAAATTTATTAAAAAAATATTTTTCTCACATAAAAAATATATATATTGTGGGGCCCTAAATGTCAACATTCATGGCCCACTCCAGAGGCCGGCCCAAGGCTCGCGTCGAGGAGGGTACAGAGGCTGAAAAACCGAAAGGATGGGCCCAGATCCTTAAAAGGGGCCTGTCCGAAGACGCCATGTCCTCGGCAAACTGACGTTAGTAAAGGGAAAATATCCCTCACCCATTGAAACGTATCCCACCAACATTCTGGCCGCTTTAAATAATGATGTGACTAGCAAACCCAGGTGCTTCAGTCACTTCAACTTTTAGAGTGTGCCAAGACGTCTGGAAACTAACATAAAACCTGAAAAAGTAGATGATGGGACAGGCCCTTATGCACAGTGTTCAGATAACCAACAAATGGACGGTTAAGATCGAGGAAAGCGAGGCTATATAACCAAAAGAATCCCCATTAAAGAAGGGGGGGGAAATCCTGATTTTGGGGGAGGCCCGTTAGAAGGAACAGACTCCTCGGACTGATCCGAAGAGAGGGAAACACTCAAAAACACTTAATCGAAGACCCTTAAGAAAATGCCTAGCAAAAACTCATTACTGAGACTCTCGGGAGACGATGATCTTCATTAACATTCCGAGGAATTTTAACATCACTCTCATTGTTTTGTTAGCGCCTAGCATTTTTTACCAATGCTCTACAAATTCTATTGTCTAAGGTCCATTACAAAATTTGGCTCTACAATTGGCGCCGTCTGTGGGGAGGATTTGTGCGCTAGCAAGTGCAATGGTCGGTATACAGAAATCAAAAGCAACGCTTTCAAAAACAAAAACACCAAAACAGTACAATTTCTACAGCAACAGCATTCATTCAAAAGTCAGCAATTGCAAGAACAAAAGTACGCAAAAAAAAATACATATACAAAACAAGTCCACTTCTTTATTGATATATGAAGAAAAAGTTACATCTCTTACAAGCGGTGCCCGTAGGGCTTGTTCTAAAACTAACTACAAAATCCAGACGGCTTACAAAGCTGGTAAAGGAACACAAGATAGAAAAGAAAGTTGGCAGAGGAACAAAAGATAGAAAAGAAGGCTGGGGGTGAAGGAAGAGAAGAGGAAATAGAAGAGATAAAAGGGAAAAGAGGGAAGAAGAGCTACTTTGAAGGCGGAAGAGGCCGCGACACAGGACGTTTCCATTTCTGGGTTCCGCCTGGTTTCCCTCCCACCCCTATTGTAGCTAGCTTGGAGGGTCAGAGACCCAAACCCAAGAGGGGGAGGTTACGTGCTCTGTGGATCCTCCTCCAGACAGCGAGGAGGGCTCCGTCTCCGATTAGGTTGAAAAGAAGGAGGTTCTTCGAATCTCTCCTACCCCAACCCCAACTAGACGTTCAAGGTCGGAGTGTCATCCTCAGCTCCTGATGGGGGCTGTGCAGCCCCGGGACCCCTCTTTCCCAGGGCCAATTCATTCCAAGGGGCTCAAACGGCTACGTCTTGCAGAGCCTTTAGGATGTATTTTTGGGAGAAATTTAGGGCGAGAGTTTGTCATGTGTGAAGAAGGAGGTTGCCCTAAAAGCGCCTTATATAGAAGGCGGAATGTTAATGAGAGCCAATCTGCAATAAATCCCAGGGAGAGATTTCCGGAGGCAATAATACCGCCCCAAGTTCCAAGGGGTTTGTCACCCGTTGGATCCTCGCAGATCCACGACTGACATTAATGAGGCGACGCCTCATTAACGAGAAGGCATCGAAGCGTCACAATACGTTACCCGGACAACCCAGGAGACGCCTCTTAGTCAGAATAGTCCCATCAAACGAAGGGGCGGAACAGGGCAAGGTCTTATCCTCCACCGACTCCAGCCCGCATTTATTACTATTTTTCTTAAGTGTATTTATTTAATGCTTATTGTAGGTTGTAGCAATGTAAAATTAAATAGCTACGCATAAACAGATAAGCCAGTAAAAAGTCAAAGAACTGGGTACTGGACAGAACCAAGGCATTACATGGTCTTCGGACTCAAGCCTCTGAGGAAACCAACTACTTCGAACTGGGTACTGGACAGAACCAAGGCATTGCATGGTCTTCGGACTCAAGCCTCTAGGGAAACCAGCTACTTTGAACTGGGTACTGGACAGAACCAAGGCATTGCATGATCTTCGGACTCAAGCCTCTGGGGAAACCAGCTACTTCGAACTGGGTACTAGACAGAACCAAGGCATTGCATGGTCTTTGGACTCAAGCCTCTAGGGAAACCAGCTACTTCGAACTGGGTACTGGACAGGGTACTGGACAGAACCAAGGCATTGTATGGTCTTCGGACTCAAGCCTCTGGGGAAACCAGCTACTTCGAACTGGGTACTGGACAGAACCAAGGCATTGTATGGTCCTCGGACTCCAGCCTCCGGTGAAACTAACTACCTCAAATGAGAAAATTAAGTGTTAGACAGAACCAAGGCATTGTATGGTCCTCGGACACCAGCCTCTAGGGAAACTAACAAGCGTAAAATAAGAAAATCAGGTACTGGACAGAACCAAGGCATTGTATGGTCCTCGGACTCCAGCCTCTGGTGAAACCAGCTACCTCAAATGAGAAAATTAAGTGTTAGACAGAACCAAGGCATTGTATGGTCCTCTGACACCAGCCTCTAGGGAAACTAACATGCGTAAAATAAGAAAATCAGGTACTGGACAGAACCAAGGCATTGCATGGTCTTCGGACTCAAGCCTCCGGGGAAACCAGCTACTTCTGATGAGAAATTTAAGTGTTAGACAGAACCAAGGCATTGTATGGTCCTCGGACACCAGCCTCGGGGGAAACTAACAAACGTAAAATAAGAAAATCAGGTACTGGGCGGAACCAAGGCATTGTATGGTCCTCGGACTCCAACCTCTGGTGAAACCAGCCACCTCAAATAAGAAAATTAAGTGTTAGACAAACTTTGTGCACTACATGGTCCAAGGACCCAGGCCGACGGGAGGACTACTCTACTAAATACTGAGTGCTAGAAAAGCTAAGGTCTTGTATGGTCTTCGGACCCAAACCTATACCAAAACTAGTCGTTACAGGGCGGTATAAACGCAGGGCAAAATCAGGGCTTATGAATTGACCACGAGCCCAAATCTACGGCTACACTCACCCCTTTTTATGCTAAGTAACTAGCCCTATTAGCGACGAAAATCACAAGAAATCGAGTGCCGAAAGAAAGATTACAAAAGCCGTTGAAATAACGATAACACAAACAGAGAGGTAACGCTCAGCAGGGCACGAAAATACGCCGGGAAAGTCAAAATCCTCCTCCCCACCCGAGTGGACGGGCAGCAGAATTTTGAGGGGCTATTGTGGGGCCCTAAATGTCAACATTCATGGCCCACTCCAGAGGCCGGCCCAAGGCCCACGCCGAGGAGGGTACAGAGGCTGAAAAACTGAAAGGATGGGCCCAGATCCTCAAAAAGGGCCTGTCCGAAGACGCCATGTCCTCGGCAAACTGACGTTAGTAAAGGGAAAATATCCCTCACCCATTGAAACGTATCCCACCAACATTCTGGCCGCTTTAAATGATGATGTGACTAGCAAACCCAGGTGGTTCAGTCACTTCAACTTTTAGAGTGTGTCAAGACGTCTGGGAACTAACATAAAACCTGAAAAAGTAGATGATGGAACAGGCCCTTATACACTGCGTTCAGATAACCAACAAATGGACGGTTAAGATCGAAGAAAGCGAGGCTATATAACCAAAAGAATCCCCATTAAAGAAAGGGGGGGGGGGGGAAATCCTGATTTTGGGGGAGGCCCGTTAAAAGGAACAGACTCCTCAAACTGATCCGAAGAGAGGGAAACACTCAAAAACACTTAATCGAAGACCCTCAAGAAAATGCCTAGCAAAAACTCATTACTGAGACTCTCGGGAGACGATGATCTTCGTTAACATTCCGAGGAATTTTAACATCACTCTCATTGTTTTGTTAGTGCCTAGCCTTTTTTACCCATGCTCTACAAATTCTATTGTCTAGGGTCCATTACAAAATTTAGCTCTACATATATAATAAAAATATTTTATAGATTTTTTACGTAATAAATTTTTTTCAAATTTTTTTATTTGTTAATCGTATACTTAATACCAATTTTTAAATGAAATTAAACAAAAAATCTAAATTTAAAAAAATTTAAAATTTAAAGGACTTAATTAAACAAAAAGTAAAATTAAAGAGCTACAAATAAATTTCAGTTAAATTTAGATGGTGTAATTTTCATTTTAACCTAAAAAATAAATACAATAGATCCATTTTTTAGTGAGTTATTTTTCTTTATTTTTAGTACATATTACTTTAGTAGTAAACTAGTAATCGTCCAGTTTAAAATAACAGTTTATTTTACTATTCAACTTATTTTTACTACTATTTTATGAGTCTCATTGTACTTTTTGGTACTATTCATAGATCTCATTGTACTATTTCAACTAACTTTTATCTTTATCTATAGTACTTTCAGTAAAAAAAATTTTAATTTCAACAAAATAAGTGGATGTTAAATAAACCCTCAATAAAAAAAACTAGTAATAGTTTTTTTTTTTTTTTTTGGGGTGAGAATTTAGAAATGCGTGTTTTTTATTTGGATGAATATGTAAGAGAAATGCGTTTGTTTTTTTTTTTTTTTTTGGGGGACCACCAAAAAAAAAAAAAAAACCCTACCTTGTTTCATGTTTGTTTTTTTAGGCTAACAATATCACATTTTATTTGAGCACATTAATAACCCTACCTTTATTATTAACCGATCATAACCACTAATCATAACAGACCATACAAAGAAACTATAAGTAATTGTAAAAGAGTAATTTTGAAAATATTTTTTTGACAATATTTTCACAAATAATATTAAGTAGGAAGTATTTTAGCAAAAAAAAAATATTAAGTAGGAAATTGTTATTAATTTTAATTTCAAACTATTATTAAATTATTATTTTTGATAAAATTGAAATTATTTTTTTACTAACATGTAATATCCTGTCATTTAGTACTTGTTGTGAAGATATTATAAACATGTCATTTTTCTTTTCATTATATAATTTATATTGGTTGGGAGAGTAATAGAAGCATGAGAGTAAATTAAATTATATAAATACTATTTTTTATACTCTTAATTTTTTTTAATTAAATAAAAAAAATTTCACTCTACTTTTTCACCCCACAAGGAAAACTAAAATTTTTTACCCTCTTTATTTTCATCCCAATTGTTTTAGTCAGAACTTAAAACTCCACGTACAATTCACATGGAAGGATTTGTAGTAGCTAAACAGACCTCTAGCACAAGTCACGTGTGTGCCAAAAAAAGGAAGTACAAGTCATGTGAATTCAGTTTTTTAGTTAGTGTTGTGTTAACGAGCACCCGTAAGATGCCCGTAGCCCTTTGTACTTTTTCTTCAACTTTATTGCAGTTTTATATCATATTTTTACAGCTTTTAAGTTGTGGGATCAGCTTTGTAGAGAGGAAAAAAAATAATAAAATAAGTTATGGGTCAGTTTTCTGTCCTTTTTTTTTTTTTTTCAATTTTTTTCATCAAATGAGACTCGCATTAGTGTAACATTAACAAGTACTGAACGGTACTTGTTAACATTTACCTTTTAGTTAATATAAACTCAAAATGTTCGTTTAGAAAAAAAAGACTCAAAATGTTTGTATTGCCATGTTGGAAGCAACAATCTCGAGTTCTTGGCTATGTTAGGGTCACACTGACAGAAACACAAAACTTTTCCATACTTAAACTTCAAGAATGGCAATTGGATTGAAGGGATGATAGAGTTGGAAAGACTAGCAATAACTTCTTCAAGCCTTCAAGGATTTTATTTTATTTTTTTTTTTCTCTTAGATAAAATTTTACTCTAACTTAAACTAAAATATATACGTGTAAAGCTCTCTCCTTGAAATTTGAACTCTGGTCCTTATCTCTCACACCCCCAAGAACTTATAATTGTAGAGTGATCATGAAGCTAAGGGTGAATGCTAGCTGGTCTTCAAAGACATTTTTTAATTCCTCTCTCATCCTTCCTAGTTACTAGGGGTACGTTAATAACTGTTTTTTCCCCTTATTTTCTATTTCCAAAAATAATTTTTTATTTTTAAAACTAAAAAACTTGTTTTGCAACCCAAAATGGACTAAAAACAAAAATTGTTCTCAAAACTCATTTGTGAAGGAAACTGAAAACATGCAAAATGCTGTTTTCGGTTTCTAATTTTCAAAAGTTAATGAAAATACGTATTTAATTTAATGAATTTGTCTTATTTAGGGGTCCGTTTAAGAACAGCTTATTTAGCTGAAATTGAAAACTTTTTGCTGAAAGTACAGTAAATAAAGATAAAAGTAACTGAAATAATACAGTGGGACTCATGAATAGTAAAGTGGGACCATGAACAGTACCAAAAAGTGCAGTGAGACCCATGAATAGTAGTAAAAATAAGTTAAATAGTAAAATAAGCTGACTTTTTTAAACCATGCCAAATGCACATTTAATGAGTTAGCATTAAAGTTCAAATCCTAATGACAACATGTTTTAGTATTTTCTATTTTCTTTTTCAAAAAATTATTTTTTTTAATTTCAACTAACCAAATATGTTTTTGATTTAAAAAATGAAAGAAAATTATTATTTTTCCTTATATTCCCAAAAACAAATAGAATAAAAAACAAAAACTAATACTAAACATGACTTAGAATTTTTTCTAACGCGAGATATTTAATGAATGAGTCTTTTGCGAGGGGTTATGGCAAACGAACGAGGTTCACAAAGCTCTCTTTTAAATGCATCCATCGGATGAATGGGTTTTGAATTTGACGTTATGTGAACTTATTAGGTGGCCTTATATATATTGCGGTGGTTTGAATTTTTACAGAAGAGAGATTTTGTTGTATTGTATTTCTGTTGATTGCACTTTGGCACCATAACTTCGGCGGTGAACAGCCTTTTAAACTTTTTTTTCCTTTTTCTTTTTTTGAGAATCAGTCTTAAAATCGAGGGCATGAGTCAATAACTTTGTCTTTTTGTAATTTGGTATAGAGTATATTTTTGTTGTACTGAAGATGATGCAGAACTGAAGTGATTTGTTGATGTTCAATACTTCAATTACCTTATCTGACTGCATTTCAGTGATCACATGTTCCGCACTTATTTTTCTGTTGATAATAATAAAATGTTTCTATAAAAAAAACACCTGAAAATAATATCAAACTCTTTAAAAAATAATAATAATATCAAGCTCAGAAGTTTATTGTGCAATTATAGATGAAATATATATATATATATATACGTGTGTGTGTGAAACTACACAACAGAAAAATATAAGAGAAAGATGTGTTACCATCAAAAGAATAATTTAAATGTTAGAACTTTTAAAAGGCCAAAAAATATTAAATAATCATAAGATTTACTTCCTATAAATTTTTGAAACAAAACAAATGTATATGATTACACAATAAAAAAATATAAAAGAAAAATTGATTACCTTCAAAAGAATAATACACAGTATAATCATTGAAATCTGCTAAACATGTTCAAATATTGCAAAAATTAACACAAATTTAGATGTTAAAACTTTTAAAATGTCAAAAAAAGATATATATAATTAAAGAATAAGTTATTGAAACAATTCAAAAAATACATGACTATTCAAAAGAGAAATATAAGAAAAAGAAAAAAAAATACACGAACCCATAAAGTAATAAGTTTTAAATTTTAATAGATCTAAACTTTAAACGATGAAAAAATCATATACAGTCATAGGCGTAGGGTTTGGTGATTTATGTATAAAAATCACTTTTAAAAAAATACATGAAAAACCATAAAATATATATATATATATATATATTTTTTTTAACAAAGTAGAGGAGAAGAAAATAATAGAAGAAAAGCTCATATCTCTACTCAACTTAAAAAAAAAATATATATATATATATATATTAGGGTTTACACTACTTTTATAGTATTCATGATTATCAATGTTTGAGTTTGAGTTTAAGTTGAACTTGTTAGAGAGATAGAGTTTCACTCTTTGTTAAGTTTAAACTTTGGCTATTGAGTTTCACTATTTTCAATTGTGAGCACAGGACACCACCTTTGGAGTTATTGGGTAAACACTAAACTCGTAATCCATAGATAAATCTAATACAATTAGATCATACTTCCGAAATAAGAGGACTACGTAAGTTGATAAGTCCGAATAGTTTGCACCCTATCATAAAATATCACGTTAGTGAAATAGAGAAAACAAATAAAAAATAAAAAAGGAAAAAAAGAGAGAGACCGACTTCAATATAAAATATATATTTTTTAAATAATAATGATATGGCAAGCTCTGGGGAAGTCAATAAAAAGGCAAAGGTTTCGGTTATATATATATATATATATATTAAGAATTTGAGCTTATTTGTCATTTTATTTTACTTTTAAAATGTACTAATAAATTAATAATGTATTTTTTTTTCTTTTTTATTTTTTATTAAAACTCTTATTTATTGTCTAGAACTTATGGTGTGTACCTCCTGGCGTTTCTAACAAAAATATCTAAGGTTCAAATTCTCCCATCCTAAATTATCAAATTTAAATAATAAAAAACTCTTATTTATTTTCTTTTTATTATTTTATAGTTTCTAAAATATTCTTCTTTGAAACCCATGGAATGAATGGGTAGGTTCAATCAAATATAATTCTATCCAAAAGAAGAAGAAGAAGAGTTTTTCTCTTTTTTTATTTTGTATATAAATATAAAATTTGATAATTATGATAGTTATTAATAAACATTTATTTTGATTGTTTTTGTATTATTGCTTGTAGGGTCTCAATTTGCGGCCCAAGTCTCAACTGTACAAGATTTTGGATCAGTAAGCCCAATACAATAGAATTTGTAGAGAGTGGGTCGAAGATCTGGGCTCTAATGAAGTTAACAACAATTAGTGGGAGTTTTAGATGTAATCAAAAGATGGCAAAGTCAATAACTGTGCATAAAAATGACGTCCGAGGAGGCAATATGTGTTTATAAAATTCAATTGATATGATAATAGGTTTTGCTTTTTGCTACAATGTTCTCTCCCTTCCTTTTTCTTCGACCCCCCTTTTGCGGAGGAGTTCTTACATTATATAATCCCCTTTGATCATCTTCACCTTACACTTGTCAACCATTTGGGTTGCTACTTGAGTGACTGTCCCATCAGCCACCTCCTTTGGTCTTCTGTGAGTTGTAGTTACCAATAAAACATTGTTCAGAGATCTTCTCCACATAAATGCGGCTAGAAAAGTAGTTGCTATGCATTTAATGTGATGGCAGCAACTTTTGCTTTAGATATTTCTGGGTTCTTATCTCTTCTGTACATGTATAAGGATTGTTCTTGTCGTAGAAATCTTCTAGAAGGTCACCTAAATTGATGAAGTACAGAGCCGATCAGTATTTAATCTTTTCCGAGACTGAACTTCTCGTCGGACCATCCTACTCTACTCCATCTTTTATAATTCTGAACTTTTGGGCTTCTTCTAATCACTCGCCCTCCTTGGACACACATATCCTCAGATCTAGCCTAAGGCCCAATATACGAATCTGGGCTTTTACCCCCATAATAACCCCTTAAAATTCCAATTTTTCCCTCGCATCTGAGGAGAAAATATGGGACTTTGAATTATTTCAAATTCGAATAATAAGAGTATTAAAAACCCCTGAACTTACACGTGTGAGAGTATTGCTTTATGCGCTTCATGATTGCCGTTGACGTTTCAGAATTCGTGAGGCTTCATTAACTGCTACAGGCGGCGTTATGTCCCTCGCATCTGATGATGAGGCTTTAATCAAACGGCTGATGTTCTTCCTCAGGATTTGGGCAGGATAACTTCCACTCACTTTTTGCCCTCTATATAAAGCTTCGAAAGAAATCCCTTCTCATTTTCTTTACGAACTCTCAAACTTTCCAATGATCTCCAATGTTTCAACACACAAAGCCTGCTAGAATCACCAAGCCTTCCATAGTTGTTTTCCCAGAAATTATTGCAAGTTTTTCTAAAAACTTCAAGGGTCGCAATATACCTTAGTTCGTGTAAGTTTTAATTTTCTTGATCCTTTTCTTCTCCTCGGCCAGTTTTCTTGGCCCCCCAAATTCTTATTTCCTAGTTGCCACTGTTGATATTTTCCTTTATAATTTGTCTATAATGGGTAGATTTAAGCATTTAGTAGATACCCCTGCCAAAATAGAGATCTTTGAGGAAAAATACCACATACCGCAGGAAGTTGCCCTGCAGTACTACTCCAGAGAAGAAATAGCATCCAACCGAGAGGTGAGGGAAGTCATAATCCCCGTTATAGCCTTTATAGAAGGGGGAATGACTCTCCCCATAGGTAGAATTACGAGGGATTACCTCCGTAATCATAGGAAATGTCCTTACCACTGTGCACCTAACCTATTTAGGATCTTAGGATGCGTTGATGCTTTAAACGAGCATCTAGGCCTGAGGCTCACCTGGCCTAGATGAGTTTCACAAACAAAAAAGGGCGGGATTTTACCTTAAATCCTGATCCGATGTTGTAAGGCTCATCTCATGTCTACCCAGATCTAATAAGGGGATGAAAGATGACTATCTGATCGCTTTGAGGGCGTGGCACGATGGTCTTCACTGCCCAACCCAAGAGGGAGAGCTAGGTGGGGCATCCTAGATTTAGGTCTCCTAGCAATAGACTTAGATTTTTTTTTTTAGTCTCGGCCTCGCTTTGTTGCTTTTGCTCTATTTTCCTTTTGGCGATGGATTTCAATTTTTTGACTCTACTTTGTTTCTCCATGGTGTTAATAGATAAAAGGCACGTGAAGCCTCGAATCAGCTTAGCCAACGTCGCAGCCCTCAATTACTTGCTAAGATCCGAGATATTCGTAACTGAGGACAGGCAGCTTCGGGCCATCCATTTGATTTTGGACTTTCAGCCAATATCGAAGATCTTCCAAGAGGTCGGCAACGCCATAAGAGCAGGTGACCAGCGCATAGCTCGAATTGACGTGTCTCGGCCTGATTTTTTGTCTCTACACGATCTTCCACCGGTAGCACATCCATACCCACAAAGGGATCCTCTGGTCGTCCCATCAATTCAACAAGTTCCTCTTGAAGCTGCAGCAGTCGGAGAAGGGGTTGCCTCCTCAAATTCTTCGCTTGATAAGGAGATTGATAATTTTTGTTTTGGAGAGGAAAAGCTTTAAGAGGCACAACTAGTTTCAGTCTCGGACGCCGAGGAGGAACTTGACCGGCATTCAACAGTTCACACCCCAGCTATTGTCGTTGCCCTTCCAGACGATACCTCAAAAGAAGAAAAAGAAGAGATGGCCTTGAATACGGGGAGCAAAAGCGCCCGTCTCAAAAGAAACTGATAAGGCCCCGCCCTCAGCTAGCTTTCCCCCTCCTCCTCCTCAGCTTCCAACTGATCTCGAATTGAAGCCAATTTTCGATTTGAAAAAGAAAAGGCCAATCGAGGCTTTAGAAAAGGGCAAGCTAGTCCCTCCTAAGGGAAACAAGCAACAGAAGGTCAAAGGTCAGCGAGGCCAAAGGTCCTCATCTGTCGATAGCCGAGAGGAGTAGGACAGGGCCGATGTGCGCATGGCCCAACGAAACTGGTCTCCTCAGCTAGAGGTAGATGAAGCCGCCATCCCTTAGAACGCTTCCATTAGGGAATTTCAAAGGGGTCACAGTTCTCACGTGGCCATAGCCTTGTTGCAGCCCCTCCTACTGCCCAAGGCATGAACGACGTGAGAAAACTGAGGCAACCAGACCAATTCCTATCCCTAAAAAGGGATCTCGCAATGGTAAGTTCTCATTCCTGTTTTACTTACGCACGTGATTCTAAGCTCTTCTCCTTTCTCTCCCGTGTTCATAATGGTTGTTGTGTTGTTTTTGTGCAGATTATCCAAGAAGTCTTCGTGGCCGAGGAGTGGGTCAGCAAAACCTGAAACGAGGCAAATGCCGAAATTAACCTTCGCCTTGAAGTTGAGAAGGCTTTGGGGGCTGCAAAAGAGGAGAATCAGCAGCTACAAATTAAGTTGACTGTCGAAGAAAGGGAGAGAAAGTCTGCTGTAGCTGGGTTAAAAAGTGCTGAGACCCAAGCTGAAGACCAGCGCAAGAAGCTTTATCAAATAGAGATAAAGTTAGCCACTGTAAGGCAACTTGTGCTGGAGCTGAAAGCTGAAGTGCAGAAAGCTAAAGATATAGCCCAGCTAGCCAATGAAGCCCTTGATACTGAGAAGAAAGCGTCCTACCTACTTGGAGTGGAGGAGACCCAAGTTAGGCTTGCCGAGGAGCTTTCTGAGGTTTGCAAGGAGTACTGCGTCGTATCATGGGATAGGGCCCTTGATGTTGCAGGTGTCCCTGTAGACTCAGTGTGGAGGGAGAAGAAGAGTATATATTACCATCCTAACATCCGCGCAACTCCAAATGCTCTTCCCTTGTCCTCTGCCCTTGCCCCTGAAGTTTCCGACCAGCCTTTGGCTCCCTAAGCTGCTCTCCCTCTTTCTAAGGTCCCAAAAGGAGCCAGCAAGGTCGGTGAAGAAAAGGACAAGGGCAAGGAGAAGGATTCCTCGGCTGAAGCTAAAGACGCTAATCAGATCAAGGATGTTGAGGCCAAAATAAAAGAAGCAAAGGCCAAACTTAAAGAAACCAATCCTAAGGCCAAGGATGCTCAGACTTCTCATCCTAGTCAGAAGGAGGATCCCCCTACCCTTCAGGCAAAGGCTTGAGACATGAAATTTTCTTATGGTTTTAGTCAATAGGGCTAATGTAGTTTTTTTTTGTAATGACTTAGTCATTTGAACACAATGTAATCTTTCTTTTTTATTAATGAATGGATATTTCCCTTTATTTCTTTTGTTCTTGCTCCGCTTGTGTTTACTATCACTATTATTACTTGTGAACTTGCTTTGCTGCTAATCTAGTTATTATAAAGATTAACAGAAACATTTTGTAAGCGTCAGTAATCTGACTAAGTGTCAATGATGAAAGTTTCTTACCCTATATTGATAATACAAATTACTATTTCTACAACGATGGCTGAATCTAATAATTACTTAATAATCAATTCACGCCTAGTTAAGTAGCCAAGACATCTTACTTACTCCGAACCATTAACTTGAAGAATTGGTAACTATTGTAGATCTGTTTGGATACTTAGTGAAAAATAAATGAGTATCAGGAAGTGTTGACAAGTGGAGGTTATGGAGGAATATACAAGTGAGGTTTGATTTGCACAAATATAAGAGATGTTGATTTCCCCAAAGCATCTGGTCCGAGGACTACAGGTATGACTAAGGTTCTGTTTAACACTTATAAAAAACGACAATGAATGTTAATTTCCCCAAAGCATCTGGTCCGAGAACTACATGCATGACTAAGGTTCTGTTTAACACTTATAAAAAATGACAATTGATAGGTACAATGCTTTCGAGTAATTAAAGAACATATTAGTAAAATGAAATTTGCATTAATAATAATACATCTTCAGGTTATTTACATTCTAAGGGCGCGGTATTACATGTTCATCTGAATCTTCTAGAAAGTGATAGGCCACAAACTGAATGACCCATTGTGATTAAACCAATTAATTAATTAGCCAAGTTATTAATTAATCAATTTATCATGCAATTGCGTGGCAGCATAAACAAATCACCGAATAACTAAATATGCAGCGAAAATTAAATGACACGGTGATTTGTTCACAAATGGGGAAAACCCTAACGGCAAAAACCCCACCGGGTGATTTTCAGGTCACCACTCCCAAAACTCTACTATTATCAAATCAAGCGGTTACAAGTAAAGGAATCCCAAGTACCTTACCAACTTACAGTTGAACCCTTACCCCAATACCCAATTGGACTTGATCTGTAGTGACAATTTCCACCTTTAATACGTGGCTCCCAAGTACGTGACTAACCAGATGCGCGGATCCCAGTACGCGACTTCAAATACCAACTTAGAAGAAGAGGTTGGTTGCAAAATTTTTCAGTTCATCCTACGTGATGAAGATCAGGAAGATGCTTGGTCACAAAACCCTTTGGTGCAAATACACAGCAACTTCTTCAGAGAAGATGAACTAGGTCAAGAACTTCGTCTTCGATCACAATTTGCTTGAACAAGGATTGCTCAATGCTTTTGCAACTTGTGTCTATGTTGACGGCTCTTAAAATAATCCTTTTTTATGTTTAGGGTTAGAAGAAAAGAAGGCCCAAAAACATATTTACGGATCCCAAGAAATCAGATCAGAAAATCTGATTTTTTAAATCTCGATAGATAGCAGGTGTCGAGGAGCTATCGAGCAGGTGTCGGGCTTTAATGAAAATGCACTTCAGCTTGTTTTTTCTTGGACAGACTTGATGACTTCAACACTTGATTTTGAAACCTTGTTTCTTGAAGTATTAAAAACACCTAGAACTACCCAATTACAAATAGAGTGCGTTTTGTCAAAGGATTAGCCAATTTACATAAATAAGCATGACATATGTTCTTAACATGTGAACCACATATGTCCTAACAATCTCTCCCTTTGGCAATCCGTGACAAAACCACAACAATCAAATGAACATATGAGAGAAGTCATAAATCACTCAACTCATATTCACTTTTTGAATACAATAAAATCTATCCTAACACAAACTCTTGAAAAACTTTGCAATAAAAGAGTTTATGACAAGTAGACTTTGACAACTTGTATTTCTGAAACACTTTAAACAAAACTCATCAAGGCATTTTGTGTGAAACAAAAATAATTAGATTGCATACAAGTATAAAGAACATGTGTATAAAGAGAGAAAAGAAACAACACATGAAGAGAGAGGTGAAAGAAACATACATCCACATATAGAGAAAATAAGTATAATGTATGTAAAACTGGTCACAAGACCTCATATACAAGATCAATGTATCTATAAAGAATAGAAAAGAAAAGATACATTAAAAACCTCACTACATCCCTCAACATATCAACTCTCCCCCTATCAAAAATGTTCTATACTAACTCTCCTCCTAAGATGACTACTCTCATAACCCAAAACTACTCCCCCTTTTTGTCACGAGTGACAAAGTGTAGAGTGTCATGTAGACATCTCATCAGTAGAGTTAGCATCTCCATCATCATCATTCGAAGCATCATCGTCATCACCATCATCATCATCATCATCCTCAGCATCAGAATTCGAAGCAACTGGAGGAGGTGGTGGAGGAGAAGTCTCAGAAGCAAAATCACCCATGGTCGCCTGTCGTCATGCAATACGACCAATACGAATATTCACCTGATACAACTCAGTGAAGAGTGTATCGAGGCGAGCATCCATGCGCTGCAGCTGCGCCATGATGTCTCCAAGAGATACATCGCCTGTAGAGGTAGAAGGAGCAGATGTAGATGGAACTGATCTGGATGGAGCCAAACGGGAGGGAGGAGTGGAATCCGTCTGTCTCGACCTAAACTGAGCCTCACTACGTTTTACGGTAGCGGCATCTGTGGCAGAAATGTGTGTGAAGTGGTCAGACACAGGGAAAGGGATAGAAAAATGGCGTAGTATCCTCGTGATAGCGGAAGGAAAGATGAGCTTATCATGGGACGCCGAATCTAGATGAACATCTATGATAGAGAGAATGAAGTGAGAAGGGAAATCTATCGTAAGATGCTCAAGAAGAGATAGCAAAAATCGAGCACGAGGCTCTGTGATAGAGTTATAGTGAGAGGGTGGATGGAGTACAAAAGTCATCACCATGTTAAGAAACCTAGGACCTTTAGCAAAAGGTCTACATGATATATACTGATGCTCACCCCAATCAGAAGGGCGCTCACAAAAAGCAGAAATGAGCTTATCCTTGGACACAGTCCTCAGACGTTCACAAGAAGGATAGTCAGGAAACTCTATCCTAGGAACCCTAAGCACATCTGCAACTAGCTGTGGTGTCACAGCAAAGCGCGTACCTCGAACGCGAGTGTAAAAAAAAGGTACTGAATAATCAAACCCGTGCATATTGGAGTAAAACTCTTGAATCAGCACGAGAGGACATGTGACTGGGATGTCACACAGTGACTCCCATCCCCTACTGTGAATGACAGAGGGAAGGCCAGTGTCGGCGAAGTCCGCCAGAATGACTTGGCCTTCCGAATGAACACCTCGTCTAGAAAAGTTCTCAGTAAATGCCTTGTGGGCATCTCCATCACGAAATCAAAGATTGAGAGGAGTAGAATCAGAAGAGGAAGAAGCTCCAGAACGCAAAGGGTTCCGAGCTGGAGTGGATTTACGTTTAGGTGCCATAGACATTACTAACGTAAACACAATGAGAAAGAGATAGAGAGGAAGACAATCAGAAAAGTCCCAAACAATTCAAATAACAAATATATTGAACAAAAAGTATGTATGCATGGGGAATGCATGAACATGTGACATGCAAACTTAAAAAGCATCATGGGCTCAGCCCAATCCAAACCTATCAGCACATATACAAGAAACACACATCTAAATGCATGAAAAAATCATTCTAATGCACATGAAATGCAATGTATGACATTTTGAACATCTTTTAGTGTAAACCCAACCCAAAATTTCAAGAAAAACTCATTGATTTTGACAAACCCCAAAATTTTTCAAAAACCCCAAAACCTAAGATTCAAAACATGAAATGCATGAATAAGGAAGGAAAATGAGATCTTACCAAGTGATTTGAAGCAAAGAATGGCCGAAAATCACAAGGAAAGAAGATTTTGATGAGAAAAGGTGATTTGGAAGATGAATAGCTGCGGATAGATCGAGAGAGATCGAGCAAATGAAGTTTAGATCGCGACAGAAGCTTATATAGAAGCTTCAGTAATTTTCAACAGCAGAGGTGTCGAGAGGTGTCGAGGTAGGTATCAAGAAAAAGCACGTCGATAGCTGAAGGTGTCGAGAAAGTGTCGAGGATAGAACACCAGAACCAAGAATAGAATCTCGATCGATCGACCAGGTATCGAGAAGGTATCGAGGAGATAGGAACTTTCTCGATCGATCCACCAGGTGTTAAAAAGGTGTCAAGATTACGATAAGAAAAAGGCTTGAGAAGCTCGACAGATAGATAGGTGTCGAGGAGGTGTCGAACCAGCTTTTAAAAACAGTTTTTTGAGAAGAGAAAAACATAAACATGAATGCAATCAAACATGCACCTCAACAATGATCCAATCAACATAAAAAGGCTCTCAAAATCATCTCTCAATGAAAAATTTAAGCGTATGGATCTCCCAAAAACACACACACACTTAACAAGTCTAACCAATTTTATTTTTCAAAAACAAGTCAGGACAGTTTAGTAAGCACACAAAAGCACATGTAAAACCTTAGTGATGGCCAAATCACATTGTACCTGTACATGTATCAAAAGTAGCAAAGAATATTGCGTGTTGTGTGTGAAAAATATCGCAAGATTGCATATGTGTATACATGTTATGGCGATCTAAGATATGAGAAAATAACTTTAACTCACACAATCATAATTGTTTGATGGGGACTATCACCTTCGAGGTACATCCTATAACTCCCACATTTCCTAGAATACACGCTTGCAACCATTTTTAAAGCATTTTGATCTTTTTGCTTTTTATTTTCTTTGCATATTTTCTTTTTAAGCATGTCATGCATAGGCTTATGAGAGAAAAAAGAAATACCCATTGATATTTGACATTCCAATTTTGCTATGCCTAAGCACACAAATGTCATTGACATTACACTTTTGCTATGCCGAAACATACAGATGTCATTAATGATTGGCGAGCAACAGTGGTGAGATGGTTATTTATGCCTTTCTCTTAGGATTTTCTAGTCCTACCCGTCAAAAAGAGTGATATGAGTGTTCAGTTTTAAAAGATAACATAATCTTACTCATCACAAACAAGAGCCATAAAGCTCACTTGCTTAGTTGTGCATAGAGATGCTCATCTAAGCTACAAGGGATACAAAGTTTAGAAAACTTTGTTTCATTGGCCATCCAAGGTACACAAGTACCAATGTATACAAAACACACACTGTTTTTGTATTTTTCTGATTTTTCAATTTTTATTTTTTATTTTTATATCAAAAACAAAATAAACAAAACTGAAAGTAAACACACAAAAACATGTTAACAAAGTAAAGCATAAAACTAGACTGACTCAACAAAAATGCAAAACACACAAGCAATGTAATAAACAAGAAAAACAAGAAGGGAGAAGAAAATGATGAAATCACTTAGAATCCTTTTTCTTTCACACCTTGGAAGAACCTTTCATTTGATTAAACCCTTGAACCGGCGGTGAGGGGGAAGAATTGAAACCGTTCAAGTTTGAAAGGAACATGAGGGCTTTTAGAAGATCTCCAAGAGGAGCAAGAGAGGATTGAAACTGATTTTGGCTTCCAGGTGCTGTCATGCCATTACTCTGTTGGGTGGCTAGCCACTTGTAGCAATTTGGTCGAGTATGACCGGCAGCTCCACAATGATGATAGAGATGCTGCTTCTTTTGTTTAGGCTTTTGAGAGTTATCCTTCTTAGCCTTGGGGTTTCTAGCATCTTTCTTATCTTGCTTAGGGGGTGCTCCTAATATAGATTTATCCTTGTCTAAGTTCTCACTAGCTAATTCAGTTTTAATATCAGTGTTCTCAACTTTAACAATATTAGCAGGAGGAACAAAAACAGTAGTACTAGTGGAAGCAATATTAGAGGAAGAAAGATCATACCCTAAACCTGTTCGATCTGAAGCAAATTTCTGAATGCTGAGCATCTCATCAAGTTTTGCACTTGAGGTCCTCTCCAGTTGGGCTCTGACTTGAAACAGCTCCGCTTCAAGCTTCTTGGTCTTCTCCGCCAGGAAGTTGTTCTCAAACCTCAATGCTCCAATAGTTTGATTTGCCTCATAAAACTTTGTGGACAACTCTTCACGATTAAGTTCCACATCACTGAACTTCTTGGTGGTCAGCCTATACAACTTCTCATGCTTCTCAGAGAGCTTGTAAAGCTTCTCATAGGCTGAATGGATATCATCTTGATCATCCATCTTCTCACACTTGGGGTTCACCAATTCTTCTTCTTCATCCACTTCTTCAACAATCCCTTCAGTAGGATTGACTGTGGCAGTGAAGGCATTTAAGATTCCGTCATCCTTATTGTCGAAATCATCTTCAAGCTCAGTGTCACTCAAGGTTGCAGCAAGAGCCTTGCTTTTCCCAATACTCTTAAGATATGTAGGACACTCATTTTTCATGTGTCCAAACCCATGACACCCAAAACACTTAAGTCCTGCGGGAACAGTGTACTGACCACCTTTCTTTACATCCTTCTTCCCTTTGTCTTGGCTCTTAAACTGAAAAGAACTAGATTGCTTGCGGTCCTTGTCGAAGCTCCTCCCATTGGCATTCTTCATAAACTTCTTGAACTGCCTTGTAATGTAGGACTTCATCTTGGAATCTTTATCATCGGAAGACTCATCTGTATCACTGCTCTTTGCCTTCAAGGCCATGCTCTTGCCTTTGCTTGACTTGCCAATCCTTGATAACCCTAGCTCGTAGGTCTGCAAGTTCCCAACCAACTCAGTCAAAGGAATTTTGTCAATATCCTTTGATTTTTCTATTGCTGTAATCTTGGCATGAAATCTCTCAAGTAGAGATCTGAGCACATTCCTTACAACCTTGGGTTCAGGGATGGTTTCCCCAAGATTGAAGGCTGAGTTCACTATGTCCTTAAGCTTGGCATAGAACTCATCAAACGATTCATCCTCTTCCATCTTAATTTCTTCAAAGCTAGTAGTGAGCCTCTGTAGTTTTGAATCTTATAGGTTGTCTGGAGAATGGTCTATGCCTCCTCAGCAGTTTTTGTTGAGGATATCTTCTTGAACTCTTCATTGGTGACTGCGCTAAATAGGGCATTCAACGCTCTGCTGTTGAAATTTGCCGCCTTGATCTTGGCTTCATCCCAATCGGTTGGCGCTTCTTTTGGCTTGGTCCAGCCAATCTCAATAGCTTGCCACACCTTCTCATCTAAGGACTGCAAAAAAACTCTCATGCGTACTTTTCAGTAGGCATAGTTAGTCCCATCAAATAAAGTAGGTATAATTAAAGATTGTCCTCTATCCATGACAAACAGGGGTCAATGGATCAACATAGCAAAGATTAAAACCTAATTAGAGTGTGCCTACTCTGATACCACTTGATAGGCCACAAACTGAATGACTCCTTGTGATTAAACCAATTAATTAATTAGCCAAGTTATTAATTAATCAATTTATCATGCAATTGCGTGGCAGCACAAACAAATCACCGAATAACTAAATATGCAGCGAAAATTAAATGACACAGTGATTTGTTCATGAATGGTAATGGCAAAAACCCCACCGGGTGATTTTCAGGTCACTACTCTCGAAACTCCACTATTATCAAATCAAACGGTTATAAGTAAAGAAATCCCAAATACCTTACCAACTTACAGTTGAACCCTTACCCCAATATCCAATTGGACTTGATCTGTAGTGACAATTTCCACCTTTAATGCATGGCTCTTAAGTACGTGACTAACCAGATGCGCGGATCCCAGTGCACGACTTCAAATACCAACTTAGAAGAAGAGGTTGGTTGCAAAGTTCTTTAGTTCATCCTACGTGATGAAGATCAGGAAGATGTTTGGTCACAAAACCCTTTAGTGCAAATACACAGCAACTTCTTCAGAGAAGATGAACTAGGTCGAGAACTTCGTCTTTGATCACAATTTCCTTGAACAAGGATTGCTCAATACTTTTGCAACTTGTGTCTATGTTGACGGTTCTTAAAAGAATCCTTTTATATGTTTAGGTTTAGAAGAAAAGAAGGCCCAAAAAATATTCACGGATCCTAAGAAATCAGATCAGAAAATCTGATTTTTTAAATCTCGACAGATAGCAGGTGTCGAGCAGCTATCGAGCAGGTGTCGAGTTTTAATGAAAATGCACTTCAGCTTGTTTTTTCTTGGACAGACTTGATGACTTCAACACTTGATCTTGAAACCTTGTTTCTTGATGTATTAAAAACACCTAGAACTACCTAATTACAAGTAAAGTGCGTTTTGTCAAAAGATTAGCCAATTTACATAAATAAGTATGACATATGTTCTTAACATGTGAACCACATATGTCCTAACAGAAAGTATGCTCCTATACCAGCAACTGAGGTGATACAGTATGGTCCTTCCCAGTTGGATCCTAGCTTTCCCCATGCTGGATTTCTTGCAATACCTAGAACCCTTCTCAGTACCAAGTCACCAACCGCTGTGGTCTCAGTCTCACGTTAGCATCGTAACCCTACTTGAGTTTGTGTTGGTAGTAGACCGAATGCACCATTGCACTTTCTCTTCTTTCTTCGATCAAGTCAAGGCTTTTTTCTAGTAACTTCTTGTTATTGCTCGGATTGAGTGAACTTGTCCATAGCGTTGGGAAGCCAGTTTCTAAAGGAGTAACAGCCTCTGCTCCATATGTCATTGAAAAGGGAATTTCTCTTGTGGACCTCCGAGGTGTGGTCCAATATGTCCAAAGGACATGTGGTAGCTCTTCTACCCATTTTCCTTTAGCACCATCCAACCTTTTCCTGAGCCTGTTCACTATGGTTTTGTTTACAGTCTCGGCTTGCCTATTTCCTTAAGGATAAGCTAGGATAGAATACCGGTTTGTAATCCCAAGGTTGCAATAATATTTCTTAAAAGATTTGCTGTCAAACTAAAGGCCGTTGTCAGAGATGAGAGTACGAGGAACTCTGAACCGAGCGACAATGTTTTTCCAGATAAACTTCTTGACGTCCACGTCTCTGATGTTTGCCAATGGCTCGGCTTCCACCCATTTGGTGAAATAGTCTGTGCCGACCAGCAAATATCTTTTGTTCCCTACTACCTTAGGAAAAGGACCAACGATGTCCAAACCCCACTGTGCAAACGGCCAAGGGCTAGACAGGGGATTAAGAGTTCCTCTAGGTTGATGTATGTTTGGTGCGAATCTCTGGCATTGATCACACATCTTTACATATTCCAGTGCTTCTTTTTACATACTCGGCCACCAATAACCCTGAGTGATGGCTCTATGAGATAATGACCTACCTCTTGTATGGCTTCCATAGATCCCTTCATGTAACTCTTTAAGGAGCAGCTCTAATGCCTTAGGATGGATGCAAAGTAAATAAGGCCCAAAGAAGGATTGCTTATACAATTTTTAGTCCTCGGATAACCAGAAACGAGGAGCTTTTTTGCGTATCTTGTCAGCTTTAAATTTATCTTTTGGTAGGATGTCCTCCTTCAAGAATAGTACTATGGGATCCATCCAGTTAGGTCTTACTCTGACTTGATGCACCTGGACAACCTCCTCTTTTTTTTCTCTGGGTCTACACAAGTCTTTTACAAGGATGACCCGAGGTAAGCTTTGAGTTGAGGAGGTTGCAAGAGTGGCTAAAGAATCGGTGTGTGTGTTCCCATTCCTAAGGACGTGCCGTAAACTGAATGATTCGAATCTTGACTGTAGATGCCTAGCTTGACTAAGATATTCCTGCATTCTTTCATCTCTTGCCTCTAGTTCACCATTCACCTGACCGATAACTAATCTTAAATCGGAGAATATCATTATTACCTTTCCTCCCATTTTATAAACCATAGACATTCCTTCTAACAAGGCTTTGTACTCGGCCTCGTTATTAGTGGTCGAGAAGTCCAACCTTAATGACTTTTCAACGATGAGTTTCTCCAGTGAGATCAAAACTAACCCCACTCCAGATCCCCTTTGGTTTGTTGCTCCGTTAACATACACTTTCCAACACAAAGGTACTTGTATAGAGATGGTGCCAACCGATTTTTCATCCATGTGCTGTGTTCCTGTTATCTCTTCTAATGAAGGTTCAGCGAATTCAGCTACTAGATCTGCGAGAACCTGGCCTTTGATAGAAGTGCAAGGCATGTACTTGACGTCAAAAGCCCTTAGGATGGTACCCCACTTAGCAATCCTTCTTGTGTAATCAGTGCTCCTCAGCACGGACCTGAGCGGAAGTTGGGTAAGGACAATAACTGTGTGCGCCTAGAAATAATGGGGGAGCTTTCGCGTGGCATGCACCACTATTAAAATGGCCTTTTCCAGTGGTAGATAACGAACCTTGGCTTCTTGTAAGGATTTACTTACATAGTAAACTGGTCGTTGTATGCCATTGTTAACTCTGATTAGTACAAGACTAACTGCATGAGGGGCTATAGTAATATAAGCGAATAAGACCTCATCTACCTCTGGGCTGGACATAATAGGCGGCTGAGATAAATATTCTTTGAGTTGTTGAAAAGCCAAGGCACACTCCTTAGTCCACTCAAATCCCTTCTATTTATTCATCAGGAGGAAGAAAGGCCTGCACCTATCAGCTGACTGAGAGATAAACCTATTGAGGGCAGCTTTAATTCCGGTAAGTTTCTGGACCTCTTTAGGGTTCCAAGGAGGCTGCAAGCTGTTAATTGCCTTGATTTGATCAGGGTTAACTTCAATTCCATGGTAAGTCACCATGTACCCCAGAAACTTGCCCGATCTGACACCAAACGAGCATTTAGATGCATTAAGGCGTAACTTGTGCTTTCTTAGGATTTCAAAAATATTCTCGAGATCTTTTACGTGCTCGGACTCCATTTTGCTCTTCACCACCATGTTATCTATATAGAGTTTAATACTTTTTCCCAGTTGTGGTTCAAACATTCTGGTCATCATTCTTTGATATGTAGAGCCTGCATTTTTTAGACCAAAAGACATTACTTTGTAGTGATAATTCCCAGCAGGGGTGACAAAAGCCGTTTTATCTTGATCATCCAGAGCTAGTGGTATCTGATAATAGCCTTGGAAGGCATCCAAGAAGTTCATCCGAGGGTGGCCACAGTGGTGTCTACCAGTTGATCTATCCGAGGCATGGGGAAAGGATCTTTTGGACACGCTTTATTCAAGTCATTGAAGTCCACACACACTTACCACTTTCTATTCTTCTTCTTTACTACCACAGTATTGGCCAGCCATTTAGGATAGAAAATCTCCTGATAGCCCTTGCATGCTTAAACTTCGTTACTTCATCTCGTATTGCATCTACGTGCTCTTTGGATGGGCGTCGCGGTGGTTGCTTCTTAGGAGTAACAGATGGCTTGACGTTTAGATGATGACAGATGAAGTTTGGATCCACCTCTAGAGCTTCATATGCACTCCATGCAAATACATCTACGTTCCTTTTTAGGAACTGTAATAGCTCTTCCTTCTCTTCAATGGGCAATTGAGGCCCAATTTGAAAGAATTTCTCAGGGTCATCGTCAATAGCCACTTTTATTAGATTCTCGCATTTTGTTTCCTTGGTTGACCCATTAACAGGTGATGTCGGAATCCTTAACTGCTATGAACTTCCTTCAGTATGGGCCGAAGACTCATCCTCGGATTGATTTCGGATAGCAGCCACCAGGCATTGCCTAGCTGTGGACTAACTTCCAACAATCTCTTCGATTTTATCCCTAGATGGGAATTTCACCTTCTGGTGCAGAGTAGAAGAGACAACCTCTAGGGTGTGCAACCAAGGCCTGCCCATTATGGTTGTATATGGAGAATAAGCATCCACCACTATGAAGTCTGTCTCCACTATTTCTGAGCCTGTTTGTACGGGTAATCTGATTTGACCCCTTGGAATGACAACTTTGCCATCAAAGCTCACTAATGGGGAAGTATAGGCTTTTGGATCCTTGGGTCTTAAATTTAGCCCCTTATACAAATCGGGGTACATGATCTCGGCGCCATTGCCTTGATCCATCATTACCCTCTTCACATTGTAGCCCCCAATCCTCAGGGTGACTACTAGAGCGTCATCATGGGGCTGTATGATTCCAAATTTATCATGATCCGAGAAACCCAGGACCGGCTGAAATTCTATTTTGGCCTTCTTGGGTTTTGAACTAGAGCCCTCGGCATGTAGCCGAGCAACTGACATGATTCTGGAAGGATGGGAACCAGTTCTTCCTAGAGCAACGAAGATGACATTGATTGTCCTTAAAGGAGGCCTATTGGAGTTATCTCTCTTAGGTTCTGAAGTAGATTAACCACTCTGGCTACTAGAATAGTGCAAGAGATGTTTCAGCTTTCCCTCTTGGATAAGTTGGTCTAAATGGTCCCAATGATTTCTGCAGTCTTCCGTGGTATGTTCGTGCTCTTGGTGATAATGGCAGTGAAGGTTCTGATTGCGCCTTTCGGGATTTCCCACCATTTTGTTCGGCTATTTGAAGTATGGTTCATGTTTGATCTTCTCCAGAACCTGTTGCACCGGCTCTCGGAAGACTGCGTTGACTGCCTGAGTAATGGCAAAGCCTGACTGTCCTGAAAAATCTCTCCGTGGCCTATTATTGTATCTATTCGACCTGAAATCCCTCCACTCTTGAGGGATAACCTTCTCTTTTCCCTTTCCCTGCTATTGGTCTTCCTCTACCCTTTTATACTTATCAATCCGATCCATGAGCTGATGCACAGTCGTAACAAGCTTACCAGTCAAGGACTTTCTTAAATCGTGCTCGGCTAGAAGGCCGAGTTTGAAGGTTCTGATGGCCACGTTGTCAAAATTATCTTCAATCTCATTGAACATTTCCCAATACCGATCCGAGTATGTTTTTAGGGTGTCTTCTTCTCCCATAGACAAGGATAACAACAAAGCTAAAGGCTGTGGGACTCTTCTACAAGTAACAAATCGGGAGCCAAATGCTTACGTAAGCTCTTTGAAAGAATCAATAGAATCTGCCCTCAGGCGATCAAACCATCTGATCGCCACAGCCCTCAAACTGGACGGGAAAACCTTACACATCAAGGGCTCATTCTTAGAGTGTATAGCCATCTTCTGATTGAAGTGACTGATATGTTCCACAGGATCCGTTCTACCATTGTACATAATGAAGGTGGGCTGTGGAAATCGCTGAGAAAGTTTCCCTCTCTCGATCCAATGCGTGAAAGGCAACCTAGAAATCTGGTTCAGAGCCCTATTCATACCATCGTTACCCACGCCTTTACGTGGCGGGCTTCCACGACGTCACTCATGGTGGTGCTCCTTTTCGTAGGAGAAAGGCTCACTAGGCGAGGTTTGTGACCTTTACCTGTAACTCAAATCTCTTTCATCTTTAGAAGAGACATCATAGTTAGGGGAAGCTTTTTTTCTTCTAGCGTGGCGTAAGTCCCTCTTCAGTTGGTTGATCTCTTGTTGCATGCCTTTGTTACTCTTCGCATGGGAGATATGACCTCCATCTTGAGGTTGGCTCCTATAAGTATGTGTGGTATGTACACTCCCTTCACGATCACCTTGTTGCTCAAGGATAACAAAAGGGTTGCCATGTTGGGATCCTCTCGATTTCGTTTGTTGTAGGCTTGGTTCTACCATAACTGATCGTTATCTTCACTCACACACCAGCTCTTCCCATAGACGACGCCAATTGTAGGGTCTCACTTTACGGCCCAAGTCTCAATTGTACAAGACTTTGGATCAGTAAGCCCAATACAATAGAATTTGTAGAGAATGGGTCGAAGATCTGGACTCTAATGAAGTTAACAACAATTAGTGGGGGGTTTTAGATGTAATCAAAAGATGGCAAAGTCAATAACTGTGCATAAAAATGACGTCCGAGGAGACAATATGTGTTTATAAAATTCAATTTATATGATTATAGGTTTTGCTTTTTGCTACAATGTTCTCTCCCTTCCTTTTTTTTTCGACCCCCCTTTTATGGAGTAGTTCTTACATTATATAGTCTCCTTTGATCATCTTCACTTTACACTTGTCAATCATTTGGGTTGCTACTTGAGTGATTGTCCCATTAACCACCTCCTTTGGTCTTCTGTGAGTTGTAGTTGCTAATGAAATACTGTTCAGATATCTTCTCCACATAAATGCGGCCAGGAAAGTAGTGTAGTTGTTGTGCATTCAATGTGGTGGCAGCAACTTTTTCTTTAGATATTTTAGGTTCTTATCTCTTTTGTACATGTATGAGGATCGTTCTTGTCGTGGAAATCTTCTAGAGGGTCACCTAAATTGCTGAAGTACAGAGCCGATCAGTATTTAATCTTATTCGAGACTGAACTTCTCCTCGGACCATCCTTCTCTACTCCATCTTTTATAATTCTGAACTTTTGGGCTTCTTCTAATCACTCGCCCTCCTCGGACACACATATCCTCAGATCTAGACCAAGGCCCAATATACGATCCTGGGCTTTTACCCCCACAATGCTAGTTATTAATAGGTATTTATTTATTTTTTTAGAGAGTTTCAACCTATAGTGTCTGCTCCTGATGATACTTTTTATCATCAAACCAAGACACCAATCAGTTTTTTATGTAGGCGGGGATTGAACCCCAGATCTCTTATTCAATCATCAGAGACTTTACCAGTTGAGCTAACTGGAACCTACTAATAGGCATTTATTATGATTGTATATTATATAAAACTATTAAACATATAATTATAGTATTTGTAAGTACTCAGAAAATAAAGGCCCAAGCCTACTAAGAACGATGGTACATTATCCTTCAAACCAAGCCCAAATAATAGAATTTCTTTAGAGAGGGAAAATATTTCAAGTGCAATTCTAAACAAGATTCAAGTCTAACACTGAAGAGCCTGGGATAACAAAAATAAATAACATAAGTAGAGAATGAGAAAAAAAGCTCTCCTCGGGCAAGTTCGAGAATTAGTTTCTTGTATATAATGTTTAAGTTCTACACCAGATAATATATTGTTTACTTTCTCTTTTTTCTATTTCATAAAAAAAAAAAAATGTCTGTCCCTATTTCTAGGAGACTCCCTTTCTTTAATATCCCTCTTCTTTGCATCCTAGCCCTCCATCTGTATACCTCCAGGTATTCCTAAGGATACTTGTCCCATCAAAACTATGCTGAAGGTGGTGGAAAGGGCTTTTAGCTGTGAAGTTACTGTTCAGGGTTCATTTTCTCATTAATGCAGCTGATAAGGTTGGTGGAGGGTATTCAATGCGGAGGAGGAAAGTGTTCCTTCTAGGAAACTTCCTCCTCTCTTCCTTGCCTTCATCACTAGCCCTTCTCCTTACCCTAGAACATCACAAGACACCAATTGTATTGATTCTGCTTCTATCCTTGGGTAGGTGAAATCCTCAGAGCACATTTATCTCTTCGGGTTTGGACTAGGCAATCTACTCCCTAATCCAATCCTCCTTGGTCCTTGGACTGCTCATAGTAATTATTAATATATTTATTATGATTGTTTTTTATATGAAATTTGATCATTATGCTAGTTGTCAAAAGATGTTTATTATGATTTTTATTTTTAAATAGAATATTTAAAAGATATAATTATGTTAATTATTAATAGATATTTATTATGATTTTATTTGTACATGAGACTATTTATTCTATCATTCAAAAAATATATATAATGTGATTATCAAAAAATTATCAATAATATATATATATATATATATATATTTTGAGGGTTTAAATATAAAATAAAATATAAATTCAATTAGAAATATATATTATAATATGGGCATTGAAAATTGTTAGGTTATAAAAACTTACATGACAAAATATTACGATGTCAACTAAAAGTTAAATATGTTCTGTAGGGTCGTAGTTTACAGCCCAGGCTCAATATGTATGGGACTGTGGGTTAATGAGCCCAATACAATAAATTTGTAGAGAATGAGTTAAAAAACTAGGCCCTAGTGAATCTCACAATGGCTAGGGTGGGTTTGTAAGACCATCATGCAAGAGAAAAGCATGCAAGGTGGAGTGAATATGTTGTTCGAGGAGGCCAATCTTGGTATAGATCAATGGAGCTGATTATAAATGCAACTCTGATTGCTACCGTCTCTCTTCTCCCTCTTTTTCGACCCCCTTCCCATGGATGGCCTCTCTCCTTATATAGCACTCTTTGGACTATCTGGATCCTATACTTGTCGATCTTTTAAGCCCTCACTTGAGTACCTGTCCCATCAGACACCTTCTCTGGCTTTCTGTGAGTTGCGGTGACCAAGGCAATACTATTCAGGGATCTCCTCCACATAAATGCGGTTAAAAAAGTAGCTGCAGTGCATTTAATGCGGTGGTGACAGCTTTTCTTCAAATATTTCTAAGTTCCCATCACCCCTTGTATGCGTTTGATGCCTATCCTTATTGCCTGAGCTTTCTGGAAGCTAACCTTGATCGTTGGAATATAGAGTTGAGCCATGTTCGTCATATCCGAGAAGGTGTTTCTCCTCGGACCACTTTCCATTCGTTCCTTACCTGTGGAGCTTTGAAATTGGAGTTCCCCACAATTATTCGTCCCTTCTCAGACCAGTCTATGTCCTCGGATCGTGCCCAAGGCCCACTTTGTGACTCTAGGCCTTTATCCCTACATGTTCAATTTTATATATATTATGCATTGATAAAATATTCTTAAAATGCATATAGATTGGTAAAATAATATTTTTTTAATGAAGGTCGACATATAAAGGAGATAATAAACCATCAATTATGATAAATGAGAAGAAAAATTAAGAATTTAATTTTTTTTCTAAATATATAAAGTTATCAGTAATAAATATATCAAAGAAATCTATTATTAAAAAAAAACAAAAATATCCAAATCATAAGATAGATAGGGTACTTAAAGGCAAAATTGGAAGTTTCTTTAAATGGCTTTAGGTTTTTTTGGCGGCACCACTAGGCAACTGAGCAAGAAACTTATTAAAATTGACGTGAATTTATTTACAACTTTTTGTTTTGGATTAAGTTTAGCTCCTACTACCATTAAAAAGATGAAATTTGTATTTGTAATATATAAATATATAATGCACATAATTTACTTAAGTCAATCAATTAAGTGAGTTATGTTCTTCTAAAATAAAATAAAATAAAAATAAATAAATAAATAACTAAGCGAGTTATGTGATTATACATGATTAGATATATGTCATCTTCCAATTTGTGATTAGAGCCAAACATTTTCGGTTTTGTTTTTATTTTAAGAAATATAATTTTTTTTTGGGGAAGAAAAGAAATAGAAATTTTAATGATGATAGTCTAATAACAATTGAAGTGACATTTATTTGTCATGGTTCACCTCTTAACCTTTGTATAATAATTCATTGATATTACGAGAGAGAGACAAGGACAGGACATTTGATTTATTGCTAATTGCCTTATCACACGTTTGTGATGTTTACCATATTGGTTCCATTTTCTTTGACATCTGAGCTTAAGATTGCAATGTGCCATTCACTTTCCAGGAAACTAGCAATGATTATGAGCTGCCAAACAAGATAATTGGGGGTGGTGTTTTACATTTTTGACCATGTATTATTGAACGTCCGAATGCTTAAAATGTTAGGAGAGTCAAAATCAAAGCCATCATCACTAAAAGGATATTTTTAAATTTCTTTTTCAACATCTATCTTTTGAATAAGAAGCCCTATACATGATGTGATTAGAGGAATAAATTCCATGGTGTTAAATTACAGCTGGGTAATTAATGAGTACAAGTCAACACAATATGCAAGAAATTTGTATATATAAGTTAACAAAAGGGAATCTAGACAAAAGAAAATAAAAATTTGAATGGTGTCATCTCACAACTTAATAAATAAATAAATGATTTTATTTTTATTTTTTAATTTTTTTCATTGGTGACACCTCACTTTATACAGTTTAAGTGTGTGTTCGGCAAAAATTAAAAAGTCAGTTTATTTTACTATTTAGTTTATTTTTGTTATTAATTATAGGCTCTACTGCACTTTTTAATACTATTCATAGGTCCCACTGTATTATTTCAGCTAATTTTTATCTTTATTTACAGTACTTTCAATAAAAAATTTTCAGTTTCAGCAAAATAAGCGAATCCCAAACAGACCCTAAGTAATAAAATTTTTTGTATCCCAACATTACACAATAAATAAATGTCTAAATTACTTTTTTTTTTGATTGATTATCAATTTCTTGGTGATATTTATACAATTAAATTTATATTATCCCTGACATTTGTCTCATTCATGACTGAGTGTAGTCTTAAATTATTATGGTTAGTTTCTATTCTCTATAGTCATTTTCTAATGTAGCATATCATAGAGAAACCGTGGGCGCTCAATTTTCTTTTGACTCAGATCCATACCACCATCATAATTCATAAATCACACATGACGAGGTTGATAGTTTCATGCTGGAGTTAGGAGTCTCCTCTTCTTAATGGGCTTTCAAAAGCTCTATTGAATACAATTTCTATTTAACAACAGCTCTTAAAAAGTTTGAGCAAATTGAAATTGATATACATCTCTATAATTCTATAAATCATATTGGGTCAAGCTCTAATGTGTTCAAGTTTAGCTCGTTATTGAACTCAAGTTCATGGTCAAAATTATTGTTTTATATTCAGTCTTGGTCTTACCGAGTACAATCTCTCTTTACCAACAATCACCTTGAAAAAATAAGCAAATTGAGATTAAGGTGTTGAAGTTTAGTTTCTTTACTTTGTTACTGAACTTGAGGAACTCAATCTAAGACAAGCCTTTTTCTTTTTCTTTTAATATATATATATATATATTTAGTGTGTTCAAACTTGGTTGACCAATCTAAGTAAATAAGCTCAAGCTTATTCATGATCTTTGTTAAATTGGTTAAATAAATTATCATGTTACAAGTTTTACTTAAGAAAGCTATGCATGTACCTTTAGAAATAGAAATACATATGCTCATCAAACTTATTCCTAGAATTAACTAAACTTTATTGAGAATAACTTCTATAAAACAAGAAATTCTTCACAGTTTTTTTCTTTGAAGTTGCAACATATTGAGCGTAAAAAGTATTATATGTATTATTTACAAATATCAGGTTTAAAAAAAAAAAAAAAAAAAAAAAAAAAAAACGCCTGGTTTAGTAGTGTATCAGTGCAAGGATTCAAAGACAGTTATGCTTCAAATTGCTATAATGATGCATGAAAGATGAAATCTTTTTTTGATTCCATGAACATAAGTTTCATCCATAATCTTCTCCGATGGCCCTTTCAAACCTTGGTAAACTACATTTAACTAATTTAATGGTTTGGGTTTCCTGCATCTGGAAAATTACATACATTTGCAATAGTAAACATGACTTTTGCATTATCATCCTGCTGCCTTTCCGCAAGTAAAAATAAGGCCAACTTCACAAAAATTTTCTGTGAACTAACCTACTGTATATACATAGAGAG
This sequence comes from Quercus gilva, assembly GCA_023621385.1. Lineage (NCBI taxonomy): Eukaryota > Viridiplantae > Streptophyta > Magnoliopsida > Fagales > Fagaceae > Quercus > Quercus gilva. The sequence continues at coordinate 30,852,947 of CM042482.1, read as the reverse complement.
TTCTATATCAATTATTGTTGTAATGTTTTTAAGGCTATTGATGACAAGGTACTTAATTAACCTGGTCACCACTAGCTAGGCGTCTCTTCTCTTCCTCAACTTGTTCAAGCAATGCTTCTAGCTCTGCTTCTGTCAGGCCCTCTAGCCGCTTCTGCAGATTAGCATTAGGCCCCAACCCAGTATTAGGAAAATAAATTGGCAAATAACTCTAAACAGCATGTTTGCAAAGGATTCATTGTGCAAGGATCCATTTAGGGCAGTGGGAAAAAAAAAAATCAAGAGTCACTAATAAGAAAGAAAAAAAAAAGACGAAGAAGAAGAAAAGCGAGAACAGAAATGAATTATGCTGACGGGCTTGGCGATGGATCAATTAGTTCAATAGTTATAAAATTACTTTTGAAGGTATCAGGAGATAAATGGAGCTGCTATATCTATCCACTTGAGTGTAAGTTCCAAAATTAATGGGCAAAAAGTTTTCCCATAATATTGAAGAGGATCAGCATAGTCATAAATAATGCACTTATGCTCTGATGTAAAGGCAGACATGATGGGACTCTTTTCAATTATACCTCCATGACTTTGTTTTCATAGTCTCGTAATTGTTGAGCATATGTCATTTCTTTGTTTGAAACTCTAAATATATATGTTGAGATCCAACCAACCGTTAGACCCAAAACCAGTACCAGCTGAACTACATTTCCAGCTTGCAGAGGATCAACACCTACAAACTGCACATGACAACATAAATAGAACAATTACAAGGCTGGACTACCAATAAAAAACCTTCATGCATGATATATATAAGAAACCATCAAATTCAATATACAAAAATAAAAAAATCCTGGGCAGGCATAATCATGAAAAGAAGGTGATACTTCTTTTACATTCCTTAATATACATGCTGAAATGATTTTTCTGGCAACAATTAGAGACGTTTTTTTTTATTTTTTATTTTTTTTTTCAGTAAGTGTTTTTTCTGGCGCTGTTAAAATATATCTAACAATATTCTATTCCATTTCCTATAAGCAAGTGTGAAAAATAAACAGAAACAACCTTTAAAAAAAAGAAAAAAAAGAAAAAGAAAAAAGAAACAGACATAAGGATTGAAGGGTAACAAAGAGTTAAAATGACTACAAAAAGGAAGCCAGGTACCTCCAATCCAGTTTTCAAGCCAACGCCGATGACAGTAACTCCAACTCCTATCAGTAAAACATCCTTCCTCGTGTAACCAAAAGGTTTCTGCTGTAGGCATAAGAAAAAATTATGAAGCATAATATCTTAATTCATTTTTCTCTTTATTTATTTTTTACTTGGACTGCAGCAAGTCAGGTAACAACATCCAAATTAAAGAAATTCAGAACACAAAATTCATTACTTTAATTTTCACTTAAAGCACCTATCCATTTGGAATAGCAACACTCTTATACAAACCAGATGAGGACAAGTAATAATCTTCCTTTTCCCAAACCTATAGCTCTCCATCTCTCCTGTTTGTGTCTGTGTTAAAGTCTACTGCTCTAAGTTATGCTTTGTTATCACTTAAGGAACCCAAAGAAACTCTATAGCATTCAACAAAGCCATGGGCAGAGCAACGGAGGTGTACTATAGGCAGTCTCTATCAGCAAACTAAAGAGACCACCCATCGATCAAATTCTTTTAAATTAATTTGTTGAGTAAAGAAGAAGAAAGCTGACAAAATGATCACAGTTGATGCTGAACTAGTTTTGAAGTGCAACATCTATTTCCTATCTCTCCTTCAGTGCGCAGAAATTCTACCCTATAATCTTTTTCTGTTATTTTTGTGAGTAATATTTTGGGTTTAACAAATGGCATGACATATGCCCAACAATTATGGAATTAAATGAGTAGAGTTTACAGAAGAAGCATCACACATATAAAGAATATAATACCATTAAATATATCTCAAAGAAGTTCAGTTCATGCTTAAAACACGGGCTAGCAGATAACTTCATGCATTGTATTGAAAAATGATACAATGAGAAGCTCATCACTAGTGGTTGCTCATACATACCTTGGCCTGATCAGTGGAGTCATTGCCATTACCACTGGAGTTTGAAGCAGTGCTACTTCTAGGGATGGAAAAGATCAATTTCTTTGACAACATGTGGTTGGATCCTTTTCCAAGAAAAAGAGAAGTTTCCTTTCTATATAAGCTTCGATTAAGTCTTCCTTAAAAATTCAATAAGAGATGTAGCATTATCAGATACTTTTTTTTTTTGATAAGTTGCATTATCAGATACTTGACATGGTCTTTATAACCAATGAAATCTTATTTACAAATCCTTAATAATCAACATCAAGAAGGCTTTTTGTATAAAACATTAAGCTCTGTTTTACACACAAACTAGTATTAGAAAAAGTAGTAGATACACTAGAAAAATGTTACTTTTAAACCTCTGGTAGAGCCAGCAGAGGTCTAGTAAGAACATTTGGAAGTCACAAGTCAAAACATTGTTAATCTGTTTTTATTTTTTTGGATTTGTCATAATTTTATACTAAGAATCCAAATTTATTGTCACTTTTATGCACTCAATTAAGAAAAATAAATGTTTTTGTAAAACATAACTTTCACAAACCTCATCCATATTGCTTCTTATCTACAAAACCTGAACCAATCCCACGGTAAGAGTTGCAGAATTACAATTTAATCAACAGACAGTATCTGCACCTCAGAAAATTGCCATTACAAGCCATTTAAACAACCTATAATGATTTTGTTGCTTGCACAATGCAAAATGCTCCTAAAGTTCTTCCCAAGCAAGATCATAAATGGGCTGAAGGAGATACTTCAACTAAAAGTCTCAATAGTGTTGTTATAACTTGTACAAAGACGAGGGTTGAGGAAGGGACTAAAAGGCAAATAATATAAACCACACAAATGGGAAATCAATTATTGAGCATTTTTGAGCCTTAAAAATTAAAAAAATTTATTGCATTTTTTCTTTTTATTTACAAAAAACTAGACTAAAAAACTCAATATCTTTTTATTGGAGGTGAATTTTGACAAATCCACCATTGAATTACATCTTCTTATATGCCTCATGCTTGCAAAATTTCTACAAAATTAAAGATTAATAGCTATGTCATCAATAAATTATTTAAATTGCAAGTTTTTGTAGTTTAAAATTATGCATAAAATATAAATTTTTAGATCATAGAGTAAATAATATCCAATTGATACAAAATTTGACATATGTATTAAGAGCGTAAAAAACATGTAATTCAACGGTTAGATTTTCAAAATATGTAGTAATGTTTATTTTATTGAGTAAGGTTATAACCTTAGGCAACAACTAGTTTTATCGTTAAACTTTGTTAAAAAACTAATAGTATTCTTTGGCACATAAAATGGAATCAGAAAGTCAAACCTTTTAGACAGTGACCTCTAGACTCAAGAATCAAAAGAATACATTCAGGTAATCGGAGAAGGGATCAGTCACAATTAAATGAAAGCCAACAAACAGTATGAGATACCTGGACAATTTATAGATAGAAAAGGAATACTGCCTGAGCCTGACTCTATGAACTATAAGCTAATTCATTACTCCTTTTTTTCCTCCTGTTATACCCATTTATTGGCAAGATATCATAATTCGTGAGCATAGGATGACCATCAAAATGAATTTCTAATGTATCTAAGGTTGCAGAACTTGTAAACTCTGTGAGAAAACAGTCAGCACTAATCTCAAAACAGTAAAGGACAATAAAAGCACCAGTGAATCTGGGCCTCTTCTTCACCACACCCGCCCCTCTTCACCCCCACCCCCCCTCCCCCTCCCTTTCCCCAAGGGGTTTGATAAATTATACGAGAGCCTCCCCCAAAAAAGAACATTTCAGGCACCCAAGGAAATTTCCTGGATTAACCATTCAACAAACCATTTGTTTAATGTCATGAATGGGGACACAGTATTCACCAAAAGAAGGGGATGGTTCATTTAAGTATTTTTTTTGAGAAAGACTGAAACTTTGAGGATATATATATATATATGTATGTATGTATGTAAATGAACAAACATGCATGCACTAGTAGTGATTTCTATTTGTGTATTTATCTTTGTCATGGTGGATGTCTGATTATATGTTCAAAACACATCCTAGAAGATAACTAGTAATTCAGCAGAACATCAAATAAAGAAATAAACTGATACAAGCCTTAATCTTATTGGAAGTCGGAAAGAAATTTATGTAGTGAGAAAGATCAATGGACAGGCTTAATTTTATGCTAAAATTTTCACTAGTACACAAAAATGCCTCAATTTTAATTCTAGAAACCCGGTCAATCTGAGTTTTATGGAGCACTATACTAATGAATAAGAGATCCAAATATCATTGGAGACACCTGTTATATGGCTCTGTATTTTATGTTCTGTGAAAAATCAAAAACCCATAATATTGTGATTCTTCACTTTCAAAAAAGGGAATGTGTTTTCTTCATCAACCACATTCAATCAAAAAAGGTTCCTCTTCTGAAATAACATAACTCGCATGAGATATATGAACAACTTCAACAAAAGGATAGATGTGAGTCATTTTCTTTTTTAAAAGTAATAATTTTTTTTTCAAAGTGCAATAAGGGGCACAATTCTAGCTCACGGGATGCATGCAAGAGAAACAACCAAAAGCAATCTAGTGCCTAAATTTCATAATTCAAGAAATTCCAACAAATTGAAAAAGGAAAATGAAGCAGCATCTGCCATCCAATCATAAAGAGACCTCAAGAACAACAGCTTCAACCTTGAAGCCAGTAACTCACATCCCTTAAAACTTAAAAGTGCATGCATTCCTTTCTCTCCAAACAATATTGTCCAAGATATGTCTAAATGTAGAAAAATAATCTCCATTTTAGTAAATATGTTGCAATGTTTATGGATTAGAGAAATGATTCCAATCATGTACCCATATGATAAATAAAGAAGATGACAAACAGTATATGTGTGATACCCCAAATGAATTAGATATTAGATTGGATTAGAGCATTGTGTCTTGTGTGGGCCTGTTTCCCCACATTGGGTGTTAAGTAGGAAGATCTTGGCGTTATAATTGATTAAAAGAAGCTTCAATTATAACTTGACTAGTTCCGCATTGAATATTTACTTCGTAAATCTTGGCCATATATATATATATATATATTATTTTTTCAAAATTCTTAAATTAGGCCTGATCTTCATTCAATTATTTTAACCTTTCAGCTTATGTTTCCATCTTCCAGGTAAAAGCAACTCTAATTAATCAAAGAAAAAGACACAAGCTAGTTAATACACAACAGATAATCCTCAAGTCACAGATATTCCAAAAACACTTCCTTACAATGGAAAATAAATCATTAACCTCAACAAAAACTATCACAATCCAGTACGTGAAATTGTTCACTTTCAAAAGCAAAGAATCCGAGTGAATAATCTTAGCTTCTTAATAATACAAAAATTCAAGTAAAGCAAAGAAATCACCGACTGACCTCTCACCAAACCTTCAAAAGCTCTCGCCCTTGGCCGCAAAAATGGAAGAGCAGGCAAACCCACGAAGGAAATTGCTTCTCTTTTGCATAAAATGCTGCAATTCATATTTCCATGGGGAAGACTAGCCATTCCTGCTGTGTATTCTTCACATAATACACACGCACACAAACCAAGTTAAACGAAGTTGAAGAATATATTTAAAAAGTTAATTGCTTCACAAAGAATGGTTCTATATTGAAGCAAAAGCACAAGCATGGCCCAGAAGCTAAAACACTCATTTTAGTAGTTAAACATTTTAGGCAAGCCCAAAGTTTCTATCGACAAGCAAAGCAAAGCATTACCCAAATCTAATTTCAAGAAAAGAAACGTAATTTTGCGCTACTAAAAGGAGAAGAAGAAGTAATACTTGGTTAGTTGGCACTAACGGGAGCTATACAGGAGTGGCGACCGTTAATGGATAAAATGAATTGAGTTCTTGCAAACGAGAGGTAACAGGCAGGCTCACTTGTCAAAAAATATCATTTCTTTGGAGTAGTGAGGCCACCTAAGGGTCCCATCTTTCCCACCCAAAAAAAAAAAAAAGTGCAAAATATCTTTCTAAATGTTTAAATGCAATTCTTTTCGAGCGTCTAATTTTACTTCTGCTCAATTGAGTTTTTTAAATTTTAAATTTATTTAATTTTTTTTTCATCGTTAAATGTCTTAGTTTTGGTATTTTTTAGACTTTTTAAATTAAAAATTTAACAAAATCGATTTTCTTTTCTCTAAAACCTAAATTGAAAACTCTCTCTCTCTCTCTCTCTCTCTCTCTCTCACACGCGGAAAGTTTGGAATAATTTTGTGTCTTTTAAGTTCTACCCTTCTTACACCCAAATAGGATCCACGGCCGTGGGTCTCCATTACGCACTCCTTTGGTTGTCCCCGCCACTGGTAATTGACCCCTTTTCAAACCCAACTCCAATCGATCTGGTTCTTCCCCCTCCCTCTTTTACGTTTTCTCTCCAATTCATCCTCTTAGATTGAAAATCTAACTCAATCTTGTTCTTTCTTCAACTCACTTTCCACTCACAACTCAAATCAATGCCTAGAGAGGGACCTTGTGAGATGTGGGTTGAAGACTATTGAAGATGAAGCTATAAAGCTCATAGATTGGGGGGAGAAGTAGTGGGCTATGAGAGAGAGAGAGAGAGAGAGAGTGTGTGTGTGTGTGTGTGTGTGTGAAGGCCATCTTAGTGGTAGCTTGCGGTGGCTGTCCACGTCAGTTTGGAACTATTTAAGTTTTGAGTTTGAATTTGAATTGTGGGTTTATGTTTTGGGTTGATTTTTGGAGTTTTTAACTTTGGATTTTTGTAAATCAGATGTTATGGTTGTAAGAAACTTATAGACAATTTTGGTTGAATTTTCATTGTTGATTTTGTTTTTTGAGATGGGTTTATTAGTATGCAATATGAACAATTTTATTTCTTCACATTTGAAAATGATAAATTTGGAAATTTTTAGTTTTTTTAAAATAATTTTTTTGAGTTTTTTGGAATTTTTAATTAAAGAAAAAATAATCTAAGTTAATGGAGTAATTTGGACGAAAAGTGATGGAAATTCTTAATTGAATAAAGTTAAAAGTTAGAAGACTGAATTGGACGAAAATGAAGTTAAAAGCCTGAAATGAATTTTGGTCAAACTTAGAGGTTGTGTTTTGCATTTTTGCCACAAAAAAGGTCCTATGTTTTCCCCCCCCACAACAAAAGGAGGGAAATTCAAGCCCAAATTTTGTTGAAAAAAAAAAAAACAAATAATACAAGTTACAAATGGAGATGATATGAATATATGCCATGGGGATTTAGAAAAGCAAAGGATTTCAACAAATGTTCAATTAGCAAAGCTAGCCTAGATGGTCACGTCTAAGAGAGATAGTTTGTGCATGCAAATTCTTAGTGCCAAATACAAAGTTGGGCAAGATTGGCTATACAAAAACCCACCTAAGTCTACCTCACCTCTCCCCCCCTCCCCTCGCCCCAAGAGAAATTGAAAAAACCAAGGTCATTCTTTTAAAAAGAACTTACTATTTCACAGGTGATGAAGTTTCAATCAACTTCTGGAAAGACCTGTAGGTTCCTTGGCTCCAATGCTTCATACCTAAGCCAAAAGTGTACTGTTTCACTTAGCTTCTTCTTACGGTTATCACAACTCATAAATGGTGATCTACATGTTTGGAAAGTTTCTCTTATCTGAGAATTATTTGACCCAGAGTCTGCATAGGCCATACTCTCAATCCTTCTACCATTCAGTCCCAAAGAAAGAAAGAAAAAGTTTTTTACGTGTTAGATTCAAAGGGGGTTTCTCTTTCAAACCAATTTATCACACAATCTTGCAACATGCTAGTACCCCATCCTCTCAGACACCATGGAAAAAGCTATGGAAGCTGTTGGAAAAATAACATGGAGTGAATAAGAAATTGATGTTTTCTATGTTCACTTGAAGATGTTATTATAAGTGGTGAAAATCCTTGAGTCCCATATTAGAAATGATAAAGAATATGAGTTTAGACTGGATATTGGGTTGGGCTTTAGGCATGTGTGGACTAGGCCCACTTATCCAATTTATAATAATATTTTATTATTTTATTTGGAGTCAGTAAGTCTGTATACAACGGTTATCTCTGAAATAGTGTTTCAGTTTTAAGTTACATATAAGTTCATTGTCCCTCATTCATGAAAAGAACTTTTTGAAGAGAAAAAACTCAAACAGTGAGAATTTTGTACATTCATTTGTGTCAAAGAGAGAGAAAGAGGCATTGAGTAGTTCGCAGAGCCGACCTTGAGTGCTTCGTTTTCGTGCTGAAAGATCATTTTATCCTGGGAAGCAGACGTCCACGAGTCTCAAAGCACCACAGTGATTGTGTGAGGGGCGAAATCTGCTTTAAGGAAATTGTGTCAAACACAAGACTTGATCTCTATTGTTCATCATTTCACGCATTTGGTTTGTGAGTCTTTAATTATTTGCAAATTTCTATTTATATATATTCAATATTTATTAATTGTTTTTGCCTTTAATATTTATTTGTGTTACTGTTTATTGTTAAATCTGTGTATTGTTCTTTTTACCTTATCACAAAGTAAATTGTTGAATTATATCCAACAATCTTAAAGAAGATTTCAATTTATTTTTGTGATTCACGATGAAAAGAATTTCGGGTTTGTCGAAAAACGTTATCGGCAATTTTTATATCCCTGGGTAAAACTTGGAAACCTGGGTTTGTATTTATCGTTTAGCGTGAATATCTACTTGTAAATTAATTTGTGATATTTGGTTTTCTTATAACATTGGTTTTTGTGTTTGACAATTAAATCTTGTATAGTCTGACTTGATAGTATAGTCTAGAGACTTTTCTAGTATTTGCTTTCTTGCCTAAATTATATTATAATAGGCTTATTTGTCTGATATGATTCATTGTTTGGCTGAGGTTTGTTTACTTTTGTTCACTCTTTGTACGTACTGTGCCTGCAATTTGGTATTCTAAATATTGGTTGGATACAATTTTATAATGCTTAAGACCGTATAGTATTTCACATGGTTCTATAATCTCTTTTTCTGTGTTGGCCTGGTCTATTCTACATAGTGATTGCCAGACTCTGATTTGGTTTTAGTGCAGATTGCTTTTCTTTGGACATTTGATTGTGCTTCTTTGGTACTGTGTAGAATACTTTTACTATTTCATATCTTTTGTATATTCTAATATTACACAGTAAATACTTGGCTAGACTTTCTTTTTGCACAGTAACATTTGGCATTTATTCTTAAACTTGGCTGGTTTGGAGGATTCAATCTGTTTGAATTTTGTTGACCACAGATGTCAAATAAAATTGTTGTGAATCCTGTTGTGGCTCAAACCAACATGAACTTTTCTGCTGTAATTTCTAAAGTGAACTTGATAGGAGAAAATACCAAGGAATGGTGGGTGGACACTGAGGCTACTCATCATGTATGTTCAAAAAAGAAAATGTTTTCTACTTATAATCCTGTGGGTAGTAGAAGAAAAATTTTCATGGGAAATTCTTCAACCTCTAAGATTGAAGGAATTGGAAAGGTTGTGCTCAAAATGACTACGGGCAAGTTTCTTACTTTGAAAGATGTATTGCATGTGCCAGAAATTCAAAAGAACCTTGTGTCTGGCTCATTGTTGAGCAAAAATGGTTTTAAGTTGGTTTTTGAGTCTGATAAATTTTCACTCTTTAAGAGTGAAATGTATGTGGGCAAAGGATATTTGAGTAATGGCCTGTTTAAGATGAATGTAATGACTGTTATTGATAATAATAAGGGTGCATCTTCTGTTTATATTCTTAAGTCATCTAATATATGACATGGTAGATTGGGACATGTTAATTATCATACTTTACATAGACTAATCAATTTAAATTTATTGCCTAAATTTGAAATTGATTTTGATCATAAGTGTGAAATTTGTGTGGAAGCTAAGATGGCAAGAGCATCTTTTAAATCAGTTGAAAGAAGCACTGAATCTCTAGTTTTAATACATAGTGATGTATGTGATATGAAATCTGTACAAACTAGAGGTGGTAAGAAATATTTCATCACTTTCATAGATGATTGCACTAGATACTGTTATGTGTACTTGCTAAGGAGCAAGGATGAGGCAATTAAGGCATTCATGCAATATAAGAATGAGGTTGAGAATCAACTCAACAAAAAGATTAAGGTTCTAAGGAGTGATAGAGGTGGAGAATATGAATCACCTTTTGGTGAATTCTGTTTACAGCATGGTATTGTTCATCAAACCACTGCACCTTATTCACCTCAGCAAAACGGAGTTGCTGAAAGGAAAAATAGAACCTTAAAGGATATGATGAATGCGATGTTGTTAAGTTCCGGTTTGCCGCAGAACTTGTGGGGGGAAGCCATTCTTTCCGCCAATTACATTTTGAATAAATTGCCTAGAAAAAAAACCAAGAAAACGCCATATGAGTTATGGAAAGGTAAAGTGCCTTCCTATCAATTCTTAAAGGTGTGGGGGTGTCTAGCAAAGGTGGCTGTCCCTACTCCTAAAAGGATAAAGATAGGATCAAAATCAGTGGATTGTGTTTTCATTGGTTATGCTCATAATAGCAGTGCATATCGGTTTCTAATTCATAAATCTGACATTCCTGACATGAATGTGAATACTATTATTGAATCAAGGAATGCAGTATTTTTTGAAGAAATATTTCCTTACAAATCCACACAAGTATCAAGTTCTCTTAAGAGAAACTTTGAGTCAACGTCTAGTACCTCTCATGATCAAGAGTTGATGGAAGAGAGGAATGAGGTTGAGCCTAGACGTAGTAAGAGGGCTAAAACGTCAAAATCATTTGGTCCAGAATTTCTAACTTATATGTTAGAAGATGAACCTCAAAGCTTCAAGGAAGCTATCTCTACACCTGAGGCGCCTTTCTGGAAAGAAGCTGTCAATAGTGAAATTGAATCCATCTTACAAAATCATACGTGGGAACTAGTGGATCTTCCACCAGGTTGTAAACCTCTAGGATATAAATGGATATTCAAGAGGAAATTAAAGGCTGATGGATCTATTGACAAGTACAAGGCAAGACTTGTTGTAAAGGGTTACAAACAAAAGGAAGGTGTGGATTATTTTGACACTTATTCGCCTGTTACAAGAATAACGTCCATTCGGATGTTGGTGGCTATTGCAGCGTTGCATAACCTAGAGATACATCAAATGGATGTAAAAACAGCATTCTTGAATGGTGAATTAGATGAGGAGATTTATATGGAACAACCAGAGGGGTTCATTGTTCCTGGTCAAGAAAAGAAAGTGTGCAGGCTTGTTAAATCTCTTTATGGATTAAAGCAAGCTCCAAAGCAATGGCATGAGAAATTTGACAATGCAATGATGTTAAATGGGTTTAGAATCAATGAGTGTGACAAATGTGTGTATATTAAAAATACTGTAAATGGCTATGTCATTGTGTGTCTCTATGTTGATGATATGCTCATTATAGGTAGCAATAATGATATCATTAAAGCTACCAAGAGAATGTTGACTAATGAGTTCGACATGAAAGATTTAGGTGTTGCAGATGTGATACTAGGAATGAAAATTTCTAGAAAATCTAATGGATTGGTTTTATCTCAATCACATTATATTAAGAAAGTTCTTGAAAAGTTTAAGGACTATGATGACAGTCCAGTGAGAACACCTATAGATGTAAATTTACATCTAACTAAGAATAAAGGACAAGGCATATCTCAATTGGAGTATTCGAGAATAATAGGTAGTCTTATGTATATAATGAACTGTACTAGACCGGACATAGCATATGCTGTTAGCAAATTGACTAGATACACTAGTAATCCAGGGGAAGTCCACTGGAAGGCAATAGTTAGGGTTTTGAGGTATTTGAAATACACCCTAAACTATGGGTTGCACTACACTCGGTATCCAGCTGTATTAGAAGGGTACAGTGATGCTAATTGGATATCCGATACAAAAGATACCAAATCCACAATTGGATATGTCTTCACACTTGGTGGTGCAATGGTATCTTGGAAGTCTTCTAAACAAACATGCATTGCTAGATCCACAATGGAATCAGAATTTATTGCATTGGATAAAGCAGGAGAAGAAGCAGAGTGGCTTTGTCATTTCCTAGAGGATATGCCAATGTGGGTGAAACTTGTGCCCTCTATTTGTATACATTGTGATAGCAAATCAGCTATTGGTAGGGCACAGAGTCATATGTACAACGGTAAGTCTCGACATATACGTTGAAGACATAATACCGTGAGGCAGTTGCTCTCTAATGGAATTATTTCCATTGACTTCATAAAGTCAAAAGAGAATATAGCGGATCTGTTAACCAAAGGTTTGAGTAGAGAGCAAATAAACTGCTCATCGAGGGGAATGGGGTTAAAGCCTATTACATAAAAGTCTCCGGGATGGCAACCCAACCTAGTTGACTGGAGATCCCAAGATCTAGGTTCAAAGGGACAACCGAATCGTGGAGACTAATTTTTATCACTATGTAGATAACATCTCCCTCCCATTCCTATGATGAAATAGTGATGCCTGTAAGCGATGTTCAGGGTAAGCTTTGCTTTTAATGATTCTTATATCTTGGAATTCCAAATGGGGTATAGCAGGATACTCTTAATAAGAATCACCTATATGAGTGTGAAGTGGGCCGCTTCCATGAGAGTTTCAAGGCTGAATTCTCTAGAGCACTTCATGAATTTACCAGGATATGTTCAGGGCCGAAATGAACACAACTATAAGAATCGAAAAATGTCCGAAAAGGAGCTGTGTGAATTCTATTGTCTTGGTATACACAAACGGCTGAACAGTTCAAGACATCATGTTCACTGGTTAGCTAGTATATCCGATAGTCTTTCACAAAGGAAAGTTCAAAGCCACAAGCTACTTCTCCCGATACAGCAACTTTTCTTCTACTCTCTCTGTGTCTGCATCATCATTTGCATTGTGCTTTATCAATTTCTATTCATGTGGGGGATTGTTGGAAAAATAACATGGAGTGAATAAGAAATTGATGTTTTCTATGTTCACTTGAAGATGTTATTATAAGTGGTGAAAATCCTTGAGTCCCATATTAGAAATGATAAAGAATATGAGTTTAGACTGGATATTGGGTTGGGCTTTAGGCATGTGTGGACTAGGCCCACTTATCCAATTTATAATAATATTTTATTATTTTATTTGGAGTCAGTAAGTCTGTATACAGCAGTTATCTCTGAAACAGTGTTTCAGTTTTAAGTTACGTATAAGTTCATTGTCCCTCATTCATGAAAAGAACTTTTTGAAGAGAAAAAACTCAGACAGTGAGAATTTTGTACATTCATTTGTGTCAAAGAGAGAGAAAGAGGCATTGAGTAGTTCGCAGAGCACGACCTTGAGTGCTTCGTTTTCGTGCTGAAAGATCATTTTATCCTGGGAGGCAGACGTCCACGAGTCTCAAAGCACCACAGTGATTGTGTGAGGGGTGAAATCTGCTTTAAGGAAATTGTGTCAAACACAAGACTTGATCTCTATTGTTCATCATTTCACGCATTTGGTCTGTGAGTCTTTAATTATTTGCAAATTTCTATTTATATATATTCAGTATTTATTAATTGTTTTTGCCTTTAATATTTATTTGTGTTACTGTTTATTGTTAAATCTGTGTATTGTTCTTTTTACCTTATCACAAAGTAAATTGTTGAATTATATCCAACAAAAGCTACATGCCCCAAAAAGGATCAAGATGTTTTTGTGGAGGATAAGTGAAAATATGTTAAGAAGATTAGAAGTCACAGACCCCAGTTGTGTTCTTTGAGGTGAAGAGGTAGAAGTCACCAGCAAGATCTTCTTAAAATGCACCATTACTAGAGCCATTTTGACACTCCACTTGTTGGGGATTTAAAGCTAATGAAGCTTATATTGCATCCAATGAAGACCTTGTCAAGTTAGTATTAGAACCACCTAAATCGTTGTGTCCTAAAAGTGATAAGTGGTTGGTTTCCCTAAATATGGTTTTTACATTGGATGAAATTTGGCGTTTGCGTAATCATGTCCTTCATCATGGCGGTCCAACTAACATTCATAGCTCCATTCACCAAGTTCATAACAAACACTTGAAGTTTTCAATGTTAGTAGCTCCTGTTGCATCCTAACCCCCAACTCCACCCTAAGCGGTTTAGGTCTCCCCTCCACTAGACTAGGTCAAGACTTTGGTTTATCAGATTCCAAGGCTGCTCTAGCAACAGTTGCTATAACCATAGTGGAGGTGATTAAGATATGGACCAAAATGCACAATATTTGCTCCCTCCCCCCCCCCCCCCCCCCCCCCTCTTTCCCCTAAACTAAAGCAGCAGCCATTTTCTAGGCTGTCCAGTTAACTAAAAGAGAGCTTTAGAGTTAGGTCATTTTTTAAGGAGATGCTAAAATTTGTTTTGACTCCCTATCATGGAAGACTCTTTCTGTTGATTGGTTCATTAATAGCATGACTGACAACATTCTGTGCTTAGTAAAGTCCTTTTCTAGACGCTTCCTTAGTTGGGTTTAGAGGAATTATAATGTTGCAACTAATTCTACAGCTAAGTTTGCTTTAAGTTCCTATGAAATTTGCATAAACCAGACTCCAGGTTACTTTCTATATACAAACCAATATTAGGGTGAATGTTTTGTGTGGGAAATATGCGAAAAGGGTTTTTTTCTTCTAGAAAACCAAACTCACCCCAGATGGTTAAAAAAAAAAAAAAACCCACAAACATATATTTTGAAAAGACATTGACTTTTCTAGAATCGCCTACAAGTTCCAGTCCTTCTTCTGTCTAGTTTCAGATTCCTCGTGTTTCGAATTAAGAAAACCAATAGGAGGATATAAAAAAAAACACTCGGGGAAGTTGGGGAGGGGAAGGGAGGGGGGGAGGGGTTTAGAAGAAAAAACCCATTACGCATAGCCTTTTTGACAACTAGTTTTTAATTCTTATTTATCAAAAGAAACTTGTAGAATGATTAAACTAATTTTGAATTAAATAGCTAAGAGTTTTGTACCTGATTTAAATCTTCCCTCCTTCATTGTAAGTATTGAATTAAAAAAAAAAAAAATTTTGATTTACACAATGAAACTTATTTTACAATTTCTTGAAAATTTTGGGAATTATTTTTTAATGAGACCATATTTTAAAATTTTTATATACTTGTAATGGATTTGAATTAGAATAAATTGTGTTAATATTATTAATTTACTTAAAGTAAACTATGTTTATAATATTGATGTATTTCTAATGCGCGACATTGCAAAAGTGTGCTGTAGAACGATGTAAGACTTGGAGGCTGTTTGGTTCACCTGTTTTCATAACTCAATTCTCTGTTTCCATAACTCATAACTCAAAAATAGTGGGACGCATAGCAAAAAGGTTGTTTGGCTGCACAATAACTCTGTTTCCATAACTCTGTTTCCATCACTCAATTCTCTGATTTTTGAGTCATGAGTTATGGAAACTGAAAACACATTTTGGCTGTTTTCAGTTTCCATAACTCATAACTCAATGATATTTTTGTAATAAAACAAACAAGAGGGACCCACTGTCATAACTTTAGCCGCACCTTTTGACCACTTTTTCACTTTTTTTTTTCCATTCCTCCTGGGTTGTCTTCTCCACTCCTTTGGGTTTCCTTTTTCTTTTTCTTTTTTTCATTTCTTCTTTTAGTGGTTCGGTCTTCTACTCTTGAGTTTCTTTTTTTTTTTTTTTTTTTTCTTCTTTCACTGGGTTCGGTCTTCTCTTGGGTTTCTTTTTTATTTATTTATTATTTTTTTTCTTTCACTGGGTTTGGGTGAGCTGAATTTTTTTTTCTTTCTTCTTTCACTGGGTTCAGTCTTCTCTTCCTGGTAATTTTTTTTTTCCCTTTCTTCTTTCAGTGGGTTCGGTCTTCTCCTCCTGGGTTTCCTTTTTTTTTTTTTTTTTCCTTTATTCTTTCACTGGGTTCGGTCTTCTCCTAGGTTTTTTTTTTTTTTTTTTTTTTTTTTTTTTTTTTTTTTTTTCAATGAGTTCGGGTTTCTGGGTACTGAATGAAAAAAAAAAAATATATATATATATATATATTGCACCAGTAACAGGTATGGAGCCCACAAATAGTGTACAAAATATTGAGTGATGGGAAGTGAGTGATGGTGCCAAACAGCCTTGGTATTTTAGAGTGATGAGTGATGAGTGATGAAAATTGAGTGATGGAAATTGAGTGATGAAAAAAATGGAGCCAAACAGCTCCTTAACATTAATCTTATAGCTCAAACATGAAAGGTAAGACTCAACTTTAATTTAATTATTAAAATCTTCTCAAAAAAGAAAATTTAATTATTAAAACATACAATTAAAAAAAAATTAAAGAGCATATTATTAATCAAAGTGAGAAACCCACCTTTTGAGAGTTACATTTCCTTTAAACTCATTAACGCTTTTCCATTCCTTCTAGAATTCCATCTCATATCTCCTTTGCCTTAAAATGTGTTCCAAAGGTAATTCCAAGTATTTCCTTGAAAGTTTGATGAGTTTACAACCCAGAAAATTAGCCAATGTTTTTGGGTCCTTTACGCCTCCAACAGGTACTAGTTTGGATTTGCTCAGATTCACCCTATGACCTGACACTGCTTTATTAAAGCAACTTAGAATACACCCCCTCAAGCATTTGATTGGATCGAAATTTGCATCACAAAAGATGAGAGTAACACAGCCAATAAACAACATATGTGATATCAGCAAATGTTTCCTTTTGTATTGGTTAAGGATTAAGTCATTTCAAGCTTTCTCGTTTCAATCGCCCTTGAGATCATTTTGCCGAGAACATTTATAACTAGAACAAAGAGGATAGAAGAGAGGGGGTCACCCTGTTGTAATCTGATAGCAATATCAAAGAAATTAAATACAAGGGGTATATACGGTTACTGGCATTTGGAAAACAATATGTGGAAATATAGATCTGGTATCCCAAAATTCAATCTAATATCCGGACACTCCTTGATAATAGCCTTGGCAATATTTTAGAGCACTTGTTCCAACAAAGTAGTCTTTTGTTTAGGGAATTTTTTACACAACTAGGGGCTTATAAAATTACTTATAAACAAAGCCAACAAGGTCCAATGCCAAAAATTACCCAACTTATTTTTGTCTTTCTATTTGTTGTGTCGACCAAGCCCACATGCCTAAGAAAGAAAGAACCCAACAAAGGGAAAATTAAGAAGATGTGGATTTGAGGGCAAAAGAGTCATTTTTGCATTGGTTAATTTGCAATATGCACCTTACTATCCAAATTTATACTAATTTATAGTTTTAATTAGTATAATTTTTTTTGATAGTAAGGTGCATATTGCAAATTCACATTACATGCATGCTGCTAAGTTGGATATTTTCTAGTTTTAACATGTTAATTTGCAATATGCGCCAATTAACATGTATAGTTTTAATTGGCGTTTTGTATATTTCAATGAAAAACATTTTTTACTTTCTATAAAAAGGAAAAATATTTTCTAGAAAATAGATATTTGTTTAAAAAAAAAGTGCTACGTCCATAACATTTTCATAACACTTTCACAATAAATCTTAAATAGCAAGTTGTTGCGGGTTTTTAACCTGAATCGTCCATCAGTAATAACTTAACATCTAAGATTTGTTGTGAAAATATTATGGAAGTAGTGTTTCTCTTAAAAAAATAATTATAGAAAAACTGTCACATTCTTTGTGGTTGTGACCCTAAAATTGAGTCAAGAAATCATATTATTTCGTCTAGCTCACATAAAAAATTTCTTGTAGTTTCAAATAATGATATGAAGAAAAGCTTTAATTTATAGAAACAAAGCGTAAATGGAAAATCAACCCCTAATTTGGAATTTACACAAAAAAAAAAAAAAAAAAAGTGGAATAGTGATTGATTTAGGGAAAAAAAGGTCATGCGGCAAAAACTTTAAAGTTAATCAACGACAGTCAACAACAAGTCGGGGGGGGGGGGGGGGGGGGGGAGAGAGAGAGAGAGAGAGAGATTTCCATTAAGAAATTTGTTTTTTCCTTTGTTAAATATATAACATTTCATAAAACGTTGCAGTCTTTTTTTTTTTTTTTAAATGATTTTTACACCATTAGGCTTATTTTTTGTTGATTACAGAAAATGCTTTCCAGATATGGGCCTGAATTTTTTGCCAAACGAAACAATATAACCTGTAAAAAAACATTAATCATAGAAACGTTTTTCGGGACCAAAACGAAACACAATAATACATACCCAAATAAAGCACAAACCAAATATCACAATTGGCCCTGGCTGCTGGAATCTTGAGCACCAAAATATATATTTTGCCTGCATTAATCAAATAAGATAGTCAGAGATTTGAAGCTAACTTGTAATATATCAAACTCGCTCGTTACCAACAATGCTAACTACCATTGATCTACCAACCAAATTTATTCAGAATCCAATTATCCTCAACACCGGCTTGTTTGTTTAACTAGAAAAGTCAGAATCTGGTTTGTTTGTTCCAATCATTTAGTTGTTCTAAATAAAGATTCTTCATTCACAAGCAAATTTAATATTTCTCAGTCAGTTATACCCACCGTTTTTGTCATGGTCACTGTTTGATTATTTGACCCTTTACAGGAGACCAAACAACTTCGTGAATAAAGAAGAAAAACTACTAGTTACTCTAACATCATGGGAACAAAAATGAAAAAAAGTAAAAAAAAAAAAAAAAAAAATCTATTTCATGGCTAAAAATGGAAACTCATGATGACAAAAGATCTTTTAACAGTTAATATGCATTCTTACGTTTAAGACTTCACACGCATGATTACAATTAGTTAGTTGGGACTAATCCCTCTAAAATATATGAGTTTAAATTCTACTAGTCGCTAATCCGTGCGATGCACGGGATAGTTAAATAAAAAGACAATTAACCAACATCACGTTAAGGTAAAAGAATTAGTGAGAGGCTGATTTGCCCACCAAGAATTTAAAAGAAAAAAAGATTTATATAATAAAATCTAAGAAATTTAGAAATAGAAAATTGGGTTAATAATATGCATATTATAAACATTTTGCTAGTTAGCGTTTAAAAAAAAAATAGATCTGTCATAATTAAATAAAATACAATGGGAATAAATATTTAACTTCTATGTTTTTTCTATAGTTTAAAAGTGTTGTTTAACGTAGAATGTTATTGGGTTGTAAGAAAGATTTTTATAAAATGTTAATACCATATATATATGCTTATATTGTCAATGTCTCACTGCAGGTGCATAGTTATTGAAACCTACAAAGTAATTTACAATTCTTAAATTAATAAAGCAAAATTCCCAAAAGTTATATATATATACACACTCAAAACTGATATAAACTACAAAGATAAAAACAAATCTTATTTAGTCGTATTAATAACAATATAAACAATTCAAAACATGGAACATTATGAAATTTATAACACATAATTCTATTATCTTTTACGTTGAATCCAAACAAATAATTAATCAACCAAAAATCAAAACTTTAATTAAGAAAACAAAAAATCACATGAACCCAAAATAAAAATTCTCAATAAAGAAAAAACATATAAGGTAAAATAACAAACAATATGAAACAGATAGCATTAATTTCACCGAAGCTTAAACACATACATAGTATGTACACATATACACACAAACAAAACACAAATATACATACAGATCAAATGGACTCAAAAGCAAAATCAACTCAACAGATCAAATGATTAGTGAAGACCAAACGGTTCATCGAAAAAATTCAACAACAAAAAAATGATCAAATCAGAATCAAGCAGATCAGTAACCGACGGTTCATCGAAAAAATTCAACAACAAAAAAAATGATCAAATCAGAATCAAGCAGATCAGTAATCGAACAAAATTTACAAAACCCTAGTTAAATTTCTAGTCCACTGAAAATCCATACAGATTTTACTCAAATCAACAAATAGTTTTACAAATCCGAACACAAAAAAAAAAAAAAAAAAAAGTCAAAGTAATCGAACCCTAGGTTTGATAATGAAAAAAAAAAAACCAAACAAAACCCTTCAAATTCAAAAAATTCATATATAATATACCAAATAAAAATTTACCACACCTTGGGTTGGAAGACATAGGTTGCAGCTTTGATTTTTCTTCAAAAAATAGAGATGCTTCATTTGTCGTATACAATATAAAATAATTATTAAAAATTTCAACCCAAAAACCAAACCCACAAAAACACTATCAAAATATAGAGATTAACCCAAACACTTAGAAGAAAATAAATTCTAAACATAACAAAACAATAAGATAGAATGAAAATTTCAAGCACATATGAAAGCAAATAAAAAAGACAAAACCTACGTTGTTTTTTTTTTTTTTTTTTTTTTTTTTTATGTGAGTCTCTCTCCTTCTTATTTTTTTAATCTTAAAGTGAAGTTGATTTTAGAGTTTTGAGATGGTAATTGTTAGGGTTTTAAGGAGAGAAGAGAGAGTCCTACCAGGAAGAATTTAAAATAAAAAGAAACTATTTGGTATTTTTGTGATAAGTTGATGTAGGATATTGTTATTTTGGTATTTTTATGCAAAAAACGTTATTTTAGGTCTAGGTGATTTATTTCCTTGTTTTTAGGTTCTTTTTTTTTTTTTTTTTTTTTGACGGGAGTTTTTAGGTTCTTTTAATGTTTTTTTAGGTCAAATTTGGTTCCTATTATGATTAGGTATTAATTAGGGCTTATTTTAGAATATATTTTCTTGTCCATCAAGTTTTATGGAGCCCTTAAACAGACCTCCAAGTTTGTATACGTTTTTCAATATTATTGATATTAATAAAAATTCAAACTTTTGTCTATTATTTTTTTGGTGGATTCTATATAAGATATAAAACCTAAAATAAAAAGAATCTAAAATAAAAAGAAAAAGAAAATAGTGATGATGTGGAAAATTGTGAGAGCTTCAGAGGTTTCGGTTTCATATATATATATATATATATAGATAAGGATGTAGTGTAAAACCCATAAGTTTTACCCCTCTAATCCCAACATGCCACATCATCTTATCACATATTTAAGAATAAACACAATCACACTCAATCAATTCTAATACCCATATATAAATCCAACCAAATTAGGAATTTATTGAGATGTTATTAGGTGTGGTATGATGTATTGAATTTTAAGTAAAATACTGATGTGACAATCACTTATTGGATGGTGCAAAATATGGGTTTTACACCCCATCCTTATAGAATTTAATCTCAATATATATATATATATATATATGGGAGAAATGTTAACAAATGCCCCAAGTGCGAGAAATTATACAGTCCTCATGGTAGACCACGTCATTTATCCACCATTTCAGTAATTGCTGAGTCAGTACTCAATTTTTATTTAAAACTTCACAATTTTAAACAAGTGGGAGTCTTTTACTAGAATGGTGAACCGCATCACTTGTCCACCATGAGGACTTTATAATTTCTCCCCAAGTGCATTGGTTTAAGAAGTATTTTTATAAACTTTTTATGGGAAAAGAAAAAAAATAATTAATTGTTTTGATGGCTTTTTATATTTCATTTAAAAGTGATATCAAAATTTTCTTAAAATGGTTTATTAACAATTGCCCTAAAGGCACCTGTTAACATGACTATATATATATATATATATATTAGAAAGAAGAAAAAAGAAAAGGAAAAAAGGAAATTGAGATTCTAGGAGAAATAGTATCAATACTTTTAGAGGGAGGCCCCGTGGTACTTGCTGCGAAAGTAGGAGAATAGAAAATGGGGAAGGAGTCGAAAAGTGAGTGGATAAAAAGATTTAGTTTTCTCTCCATGTATTTGGTTGAGGCCTTAAGGGAGTAGAAAAGTCGAGAGATGAAAAACTCTTTTGTTTGGTTGAGTAAAAAAGCGGGAGGACAGTGGTTTAAGAAGTATTTTTATAAACTTTTTATGGGACAAGAAAAAAATAATTAATTGTTTTGATGGCATTTTATATTTCCTTTAAAAGTAATATCAAAATTTTCTTAAAATGGTTTATTAACAATTGTCCTAAAGGCACCTGTTAACGTGACTATATATATATATATATATATTAGAAAGAAGAAAAAAAGAAAAAGAAAAAGGAAACTGAGATTCTAGGAGATCAATACTTTTAGAGGGAGGCCCCGTGGCACTTGCTACAAAAGTAGGAGAATAGAAAATGGGGAAGGAGTTGAAAAGTGAATGGATAACAAGATTTAGTTTTCTTTCCATGTATTTGGTTGAGGCCTTGAGAGAGTAGAAACGTTGAGAGATGGAAAACTATTTTGTTTGATTGAGTAAAAAAGTGGGAGGATAGAATATGTAATTTGTATAAATTTACTCTCATTCTCCAAGTACATAAAAAAACAAATTTTTAATAGTTTATAAAATTAATTTTTTTTAATTACTATAAACTTACAAATTAACACAACTAATAAAACATCAAAGGAAAAAAAAAAAAAAAAAAGAGAGGTTGTGCTTGATATGAAAAAAAAAATAGAAAAGAAAGAAAGAAAGAAAAAGAGCCAACCATGAACCAACATGTGCACTATACCTAGGAAAAGGCAAAACAAGAAGAAAGGAGAAAAATAACACAACCACTAAAAAAAGGAAAAAAAAAAGGGAGGTAGTAGCAACAGTAAAATTTCTATTAAAAAAAGAAAAAGAAAAAAAGCATTCCCTCCCCACTTTAATAAATAAAGGTGAGAGTAGATGGATAATTTCACATCAAACTGATTCTCTCTCCACTTTTCTCTGTAGTTTTCTCCCCAAATTGGGAAGAAAGCATTTTCCTCTTAAATGGTGGGTTGGAGGAGAAAACTCCACCACACCCATTTTCTTTCTAGTTTTCTCCCAAAATTGGGAAGAAAACATTTTCCTCTTAAATGGTGGGCTTGAGGAGGAAACTCTACCACACTCATTTTCTACCTCCACCGCCCCTCCACAACCAAACAGACCCTAAAGAACACAATTTTCAGTAAAGATTAGTAGAAAGCTTTCTCATTAGGCGGCTACTAATTCTTTTATTTAGCACATGATCAAACCCTCAATTTCCAAACCCCAAAAACCACATCAAAACTCTGCTTGATTCATCCAAAAGCCAAACCTTGAGTGTTAGGATCAACCATCCAACCCTAAAACCAATCATCAAGCCTTATACACGCAAGTAGACTTTTTCAAATTTTGATTGTTTGATGTCAAATTGCTCAAAATGATTTTTATCTTTTGATGAAATGCGTTAAATTAGGATCAAGCATACTAGTTTTTTAAATTTTAAGTTCAAATGTGTGTGAAGTTCCCTCTTAGAGAGTTGAACTTTGGCCCTTGTCCCCTACACCCCACAAGCAACACCCCACAAGCATTTATATTTGTGGAGTGACCATTGCACTAAGGGTATGCAGTGGTTATTTTAAGTTCAAATGTTAATATGCTATTCATATGCTCAAAAATTCTGTTTTCAAAACCCTTAACTCAATGCTTGATTTTATTTTCTGTGAATGACATGCTAAAATTTTTTTAATGAAATTTTTGGATGATTTGATTGCATGACATGATATGCTGGCCACATGTTCTAGGAGACTGATTGCAATGGATGGGGTGGGTGCTTAACACTTTCCTACTTCGTAACTTAGCCTCTAATCTTGGATCAGTGGTTAGATTAGTCTTATCCAAATGTAATTTTCACAACTTTTAGAACATAACTAATAGCTTCAAGTTTGCTATTTTGTTTAGATTCTATCTAGGATCAAAACCATATAATGTTTCCTATTATATTCATTGAGATGTAAATTAAAATTTTCAATCAATAAAAAAAAAAAAAATTGTTGTGGTGTTCTTAATTTTTTCATTAATTAAAATAAGTGGAAAATCTAATGTATAACCCTCAATTTAGTAGCTCAAATATCATTAATCGAACATCCATTTTGAGAGGCAATAAACATGACTTCACCTATTCACTTAGGCCTAATTCAATAAAACTAAGATCACAATCTCTCACACTATGATAGAGAGTTTAGTTGTACAAAAGTTTGTTAAGTAAAATGTGGCAATTGCTTTTCCTATACGAATTTTCTAGAGGACTAGGCCCCCACAATACTTTTCCTATATGAATCTCTTCAATGCATGCATTGAAGAGATTCTTCTTTGATTTTTACTTCGTTAAGGATTAAGTCATTTCATGCTTTCTCGTTTCAATCGCCCTTGAGATCATTTTGCCGAGAACATTTATAACTAGAACAAAGAGGATAGGAGAGAGAGGGTCACCCTGTTGTAATCTGATAGCAATATCAAGGAAATTAAATACAAGGGGTATATATGGTTACTGGCATTTGGAAAATAATATGTGGAAATATAGATCTGGTATCCCAAAATTCAATCTAATATCCGGACACTCCTTGATAATAGCCTTGACAATATTTTAGAGCACTTGTTCCAATAAAGTAGCCTTTTGTTTAGAGAATTTTTTACACAACTAGGGGCTTATAAAATTACTTATAAACAAAGCCCACAAGGTCCAATGCCAAAAATTACCCAACTTATTTTTGTCTTTCTATTTGTTGTGTCGACCAAGCCCACATGCCTAAGAAAGAAAGAACCCAACAAAGGGAAAATTAAGAAGATGTGGATTTGAGGGCAAAAGAGTCATTTTTGCATTGGTTAATTTGCAATATGCACCTTACTATCCAAATTTATACTAATTTATAGTTTTAATTAGTATAAATTTTTTTGATAGTAAGGTGCATATTGCAAATTCACATTACATGCATGCTGCTAAGTTGGATATTTTCTAGTTTTAACATGTTAATTTGCAATATGCGCCAATTAACATGTATAGTTTTAATTGGCGTTTTGTATATTTCAATGAAAAACATTTTTTACTTTCTATAAAAAGGAAAAATATTTTCTAGAAAATAGATATTTGTTAAAAAAAAAAGTGCTATGTCCACAACATTTTCATAACACTTTCACAATAAATCCTAAGTAGCAAGTTGTTGCGGATTTTTAACTTGAATCTACCACTGAAATTATTTTCTTGTCCATCAGTAATAACTTAACACCTAAAATTTGTTGTGAAAATATTATGGAAGTAGCGTTTCTCTTAAAAAAATAATTATAGAAAAACTGTCACATTCTTTGTGGTTGTGACCCTAAAATTGAGTCAAGAAATCATATTATTTTGTCTAGCTCACATAAAAAATTTCTTGTAGTTTCAAATAATGATATGAAGAAAAGCTTTAATTTACATAAACAAAGCGTAAATGGAAAATCAACCCCTAATTTGGAATTTACACCAAAAAAAAAAAAAAGTGGAATAGTGATTGATTTAGGGAAAAAAATGTCATGCGGCAACTTAAAAGTTAATCAACGACAGTCAACAAGAAGTCGGGGGGGGGGGGGGGGGGGGGTAGGAGAGGGAGAGAGATTTCCATTAAGAAATTTGTTTTTTCCTTTGTTAAATATATAACATTTCATAAAACGTTGCAGTTTTTTTTTTTTTTTTTTTTTTTAAATGATTTTTACCCCATTAGGCTTATTTTTTGTTGATTACAGAAAATACTTTCCGGATATGGACCTGAATTTTTTGCCAAACGAAACAATATAACCTGTAAAAAACATTAATCATAGAAACATTTTTCGGGACCAAAACGAAACACAATAATACATACCCAAATAAAGCACAAACCAAATATCACAATTGGCCCTGGCTGCTGGAATCTTGAGCACCAAAATATATATTTTGCCTGCATTAATCAAATAAGATAGTCAGAGATTTGAAGCTAACTTGTAATATATCAAACTCGCTCGTTACCAACAATGCTAACTACCATTGATCTACCAACCAATTTATTCAGAATCCAATTATCCTCAACACCGGCTTGTTTGTTTAACTAGAAAAGTCAGAATCTGGTTTGTTTATTCCAATCATTTAGTTGTTCTAAATAAAGATTCTTCGTTCACAAGCAAATTTAATATTTCTCAGTCAGTTACACCCACCGTTTTTGTCATGGTCACTGTTTGATTATTTGACCCTTTACAGGAGATCAAACAACTTCGTGAATAAAGAAGAAAAAGTACTAGTTACTCTAACATCAAGGGAACAAAAATGAAAAAAAGTAAAAAAAAAAAAAAATCCATTTCATGGCTAAAAATGGAAACTCATGATGACAAAAGATCTTTTAACAGTTAATATGCATTCTTACGTTTAAGATCGCACACGCATGATTCTGATTAGTAAGTTGGGACTAATCCCTCTAAAATATATATATATATATATATATGGGAGAAATGTTAACGAATGCCTTAAATGCATTGGTTTAAGAAGTATTTTTATAATCTTTTTTATGGGAAAAGAAAAAATAATTAATTGTTTTGATGACTTTTTATATTTCTTTTAAAAATGATATCAAAATTTTCCTAAAATAGTTTATTAACAATTGCCTTAAGGACATCTGTTAACATAACTATATATATATATATACACATACATATATATTAGAAAGAACGAAAAAAAGAAAAGAAAAGGAAACTGAGATTCTAGGAGAAATAGTGTCAATACTTTTAGAGGGAAGCCCCATGGCACTTGCTGCAAAAGTAGGAAAATAGAAAATGGGGAATGAGTGGAAAAGTGAATGGATAAAAAGATTTAGTTTTCTTTCCATGAATTTGGTTGAGGCCTTGAGGGAGTGGGAAAGTTGAGAGATGAAAAACTCGTTTGTTTGGTTGAGTAAAAAAGTGGGATGATAGAAAATGTAGTTTGTATAAATTTACTCTTATTCTCCAAGTACATAAAAAACAATTTTTTAATAGTTTATAAAATTAATTTTTTTAATTACGACAAAATTACAAATTAACACAACTAATAAAACATTTAGCAAAAAAATAAAAATAAAAAATAAAAAAAGAAGTTGCGCTTGATATGAAAAAAAATAAAAAAAAATAAAGAAAAGAAAGAAAGAAAAAGAGTTAACCATGAACCAACTTGTGCACTATACTTAGGAAAAGGCAAAACAAGAAGAAAGGAGAAAAATAACAACAACAACAACAACAACAACAAAAATGAAGAAGAAGGTAGTAGCAACAGTAAAATATCTATAAAAAAAAGAAAAAGAAAAAAGAAAGCATTCCCTGCCCACTTTAATAAATAAAGGTGAGGGTAGGTAGATAATTTCACGTCAAACTCATTCCGTCCCCACTTTTCTCTCTTGTTTTCTTCCTAAATTGGAAAGAAAGTGTTTTCCTCTTAAATGGTGGGCTGGAGGAGAAAACTCCACCACACCCATTTTCTTTTTACTTTCCTCCATTTTCCTCTTAAATGGTGGGCTTGAGGAGAAAACTTCACCACACATTTTCAACCTCCCCCCTCCACAACCAAATAGACTCTAAAGAACACAATTTTCAGTAAAGATTTGTAGAAAGCTTTCTCATTAGGTGGCTAGTAATTCTTTTATTTAGCACATGATCAAACCCTCAATTTCCAAACCCCAAAAACCATATCAAATCTTTGCTTGGTTCATCCAAAATACAAAACTTTAATGTTAGGATTAACCATCCAACCCTAAAACCAATCATCAAGCCCTATACACACAAGTAGACTTTTTCAAATTTTGATTGTTTGATGTCAAATTACTCAAAATGATTTTTATCTTTTGATGATATGCGTTAAATTAGGATCAAGCATACTAGTTTTTTAAATTTTAAGTTCAAATTTTAATATGCTATTCATATGCCCAAAAAGTCTGTTCTCAAAACCCTTAACTCAATGCTAGATTTTATTTTTTGTGAATGACATGCTAATTTTTTTTTAATGACATTTTTGGATGATTTGATTGCATGACATGATGTTGGCCACATATTTTTGAAAGTTTGATGAGTTTACAACCCAGAAAATTAGCCAATGTTTTTGGATTCTTTACGCCTCCAACAGGTACTAGTTTAGAGAATACACCTCAAGCAATTGATTGGATCGAAATTTGCATGACAAAAGATGAGAGTAACACAGCCAGTAAACAATATATATATATATATATGTATGTGTGTGTGTGTGCGCGCGTGCGCATGTGTGTTGATATCAGCAAATGTGTCTTTTTTTATTGGTTAAGGATGAATTGAAATCATTTCAATTCAAGCTTTTTCCGTTCAATCGCCCTTGAGATCATTTTGCAGAGATTATTCATAACTAGAACAAAGAGGATAGGAGAGAGAGGGTCACCCTGTTGCAATCTGATAGCAATATCAAAGAAATTAACTACGAGGGGTATGATTACTGGCATTTGGAAAACAATGTGGAAATATAGAACTCAATCCACTTCCTTTCTCTCCAAACCTACATTTTCATACTGTATATCCAAAACATGATCATTTGCTTTCTACAAGTCTAATTACAAAATAGATCTAGTGTCCCAAACTTCAATCGGGACACTCCTTGGAAATAGCCTTGGCTATATTTTAGAGTACGTAACCTTTTGTTTAGGGAATTTTTTACACGACTATATAGGACAAAATTGCTAAATGCCCTTTTTGGGCAAACTGAGCAGCATTTTGCCCTATTTTTCAAACTAATTTGGGAAATGCCCCTATTTTGAAAATCGATTTTCTCAAAATCGAGTTATAAAAAAAACAAATTCTAGAGCCCTATAGCGGCGTTTTTAAGGACCTATAGTGACGTTTTCAGGACCTATAGTGACGTTTTATAACTCGACTTCCATTAAATCGAGTTATAGGCAATTTTTTTAATTTTTTTTACCTACAACTCGATTTCATATAAATCGAGTTATAAAACGCTACTATAGGTCCTGAAAACGTCACTATAGGCTCCTTAAAAACGCCGTTATAGGGCCTAGCTCAATTGTGAGAAAATCGATTTTCAAAAGAGGGGTACTTCCCTAATTAGTTTGAAAAATATGGCAAAACGTTGCTTAGTTTGCTCAAAAAGGGCATTTGGCAATTTTTTCCCAACTATATAGGGCCTTATTTATAAACAAAGCCCACAAGGTGCAATGCCAAAAAATTACAAATTTTCGGTTGAGCTAGTACCCAACTTATTTTTGTCTTCCTACTTGTTGTGTCGATCAAGCCCACATCTCTAAGAAAGAAAGAATCCACTTAAGAAGAGGTGGATTCGAGGGCAAAAGAGTCATTTTTGCATTGGTTTTGGGCTTATCAAAGGTCTTTATACTAAGCTTGGAACACTTGAGAAACCATGAACAATGCAATGTGCACAGCGCAGGTACTAATGGAAGAATTGTAATATTTGCTTAAATAAAACCCTATATACGGCGCACATTCTCTTCCCAATAAGAGAGGTAACCGGTTGTTTCAAATCCATTAAATTCAGAAAATTGAGAAGAGAGCTTTCCTTTGACCAATACCATATCCCCTTTGATAGGGCCTATTAGCTCAGCTGGTTAGAGCCTCGCGTTGATAACGCGAAGGTCGCAGGTTCGAGACCTGCATGGGCCATTAGCAAATAACTTTGACAAATTGAAAGTTTTTTGTTAAAAAAAGATGTCTAGAGGAACCTCTTGGAGCCTCTCCATTGAGGAAGAAGCCGAATTGACCAGGAGTAACAAAAGAGTTAAAGATATCAACCATGCAAACTTCAGGGAAGATGTTATCAATGCAGAGAAAGAGCATCCGTGGAGTAGGGGCAATACTAGTCACCAAACGTCCTTTAAGGATAAACTCGTGGGAGAGTTACCAGGAGCATATCGGCAAGCTTTTGATCTTTTGGATAAGATGGAATCATTCACTGAGATTGAACCAGATACTGCCTCCCTGAGGAAAGGACTTGCAGCAGTGCGACTATCTGATGATTTGAAGCAAAAAATCAGGGCACCATGGTCAAGAGCGCTGATTGTGAAGGTGTATGGGAGAACAGTGGGATTAAATTTCCTACAACAAAAAATCGCTACGCTGTGGAAACCAAAGGGAAGACTTGACTGTGTGGACTTAAGTAAGGACTTTTTCTCAGTCAGATTCTCGGCGGTGGAAGACTATGATTTAGTTCTTGATAAAGGCCCATGGTTCATCGGAGAGCACTTCCTTGCTATAAGACCTTGGGTGCCAAATTTCAGACTAAACTCTACTGATGTTTCGTCTATAGCAGTTTGGGTAAGACTCAATGAACTTCCCATTGAATATTACCATGTGGAAGCTTTAAAGGAGATTGGCAGCACCATTGGTAAGGTCTTGAGGATTGATTCTCACACTGCATTGGAAGCTAAGGTCGTTATGCTCGAATATGTGTTCAGATTGATGTGGAGCAGCCGTTGATCACTGCACTCCTCATTGGGAATTTCGAACAACCTATTATCTATGAAGGAATCTAGAAAATGTGTTTTTCCTATGGTCGGATTGGACATCGGAAGGAAGATTGTCCCCATAGTATCCGTCCAGTTCATTCGCCGGTGAAGGAGGTAACGGAATTGGTGGATAAGACTCAAGAAAACCCATGCAAAGGGCATGTTGCTGAGTCAGCCGAGGACCACCAATTAGGCGCTAGTATGAACAAGGACAATCTCTATGGCCCTTGGTTGGTTATGACATGTAAAAGAACTGGGTACAAATCCAGCAGGGATAGCAACATGC
Organism: Quercus gilva; assembly: GCA_023621385.1. Lineage (NCBI taxonomy): Eukaryota > Viridiplantae > Streptophyta > Magnoliopsida > Fagales > Fagaceae > Quercus > Quercus gilva. The sequence continues at coordinate 30,822,348 of CM042482.1, read as the reverse complement.
CTGGTACGAGCCGTTACCTTGGGAAAGGACAAGGATCTCCTGTGTACAGCAAGGAGCGTGTGCATGAATACAAAAGGAAAAATTCCATGACTGATGCTAGTGTTGGGCCTCAGGAGAATAAGGGCGAAGGTTTAATCCATCAGGAAGTTAACTCTTTTAACATGGGCCTTAATTTTGCAAATTTGAGCTTTTCAAGTTTCAGCCCAAATCCCTTAAGCCTGAAGCAGGTTGCAAAGGGTAAAAAGGTTTTTCCCAAAGTAAAGACAACCCCAAAGACCTCTTTCAGTGCCGCAGAAAAGGTAAACCAACCTATAGCCCCTTCTAACACTCCTCAAAGCTCCTCTTTTGCCGTTGACGCTGCTGGCCATGGAAACCGGAATATGCCTAGTTCGGTGTCCCAGTTGCCTAGTAGTTTACTTAAAGCCGAGAAGAGAGGTCAGATTGAAAGGTCACGCCGTGGAAGTTTCGCAAGCGGCGAGTGTAGTGAAAAAATCGAAGCAGCGATGGCCATGGAAGTGGTTCAGTTCAGAGCTTAAAGAATTTTGGAGCGCCATCCTTTAGTGGGTAGAAAAGAGTGTGAGATTGAGCCCTCTGGCTCGGGTGACCCCAACAATGATGATCTGTCCGATTCCATGGGGGTGAGCTCATTTTACCCTTCTGAGCTTGGTGAACGAGTAATCAAAGATTTGGGAGTTACTATCCAAAAGCCCATTGATCCCGAGCCCATGGAAGATATAGTGAGTGTGAAGGGAGATAGGGGTCCAACCGAAGAATCTGTTGGTGCTTCTGTCCAAGCTAGGGATCACTCTGCTTTTTGTTATAGAGATGAGGGTGATGGTCTCTCTGTCAAGGAAGATGGGATGGATTTTGACGAACGGGGTGAAGCTGCCTCCACGGTCTGATTTGTGTCCTTTTCCAATTCATATTGTTAGTTACGAATATTATCATATGGAATAGTAGGGGGTCTCTGAAACCCAATTTTCAGAATTATGCTAGTGATCTTGCTCAAAACCACAATCCTGCAATTCTGGTGGTAATGGAAACAAAAATAAGCGGTGATCGTGCAAAAGCGATTACTGATAGATTGCCATTCGGTAGGGCGATTCATTCCGATACTATTGGTTATGCTGGAGGGTTGTGGTTGCTGTGGAACTCAGATAGGGTGGAGGTGTCTTTGATTTCGAAGACAGAGCAAGAAATTCATGTCACTGTTAAGGTATGTGCCTCTAATTTTTCTTGGATTTTTTCTACTGTGTATGCTAGTCCTAGGTTTGAAGAAAGGTCCATTCTGTGGAATAATCTCTCTGCTTTGGCTGAGCTGCATAGTATGGCTTGGGTGATTGCTGGGGATTTTAATGAACCTTTAGTGGATGAGGATAAATTTGGTGGCAGAGCTGTCAGTGTTAACAGATCAATGCAATTCAAAGAATGCCTTGATAAATGTAACATGGTTGATTTGGGGTTCTTTGGGCCGAGGTTCACCTGGTCTAATGGGAGAGATTTGTCGGCTCTAATACAGGAAAGAATTGATAGATTTTTTGTGAATCCTGTTTGGTACTCGAAGTTTCTGGAGGCTAGAGTCACACATCTTACACGCTGTCATTCTGATCACTGCCCTGTGCTCCTGGAAGCCACTCCTCTTAATCAGTTTCAACTTCCTAGGCCTTTTAGGTTCTAAAGTTGCTGGTTGTCTAACCCGTCTTTTCCTGCAGTGGTTTCGTCTACCTGGAAGCAGGACTGATCCCTTCAGAGAGCCACAAATTTTTTTGTAACTGAAGTGAAGCAATGGAATAAGGTTCATTTTGGGAATGTGTTTAGTAAGAAAAGAAGGATTATGGCCTGTCTCAATGGCATTCAGAAGGCTATTTCCTCTAGACCCATATCTAATCTGTTGGAGTTAGAGAAGCAGCTTCATAGAGAGCTTGAATCTATCTTAGATCAGGAAAGACACATTTGGGCTCTTAAATCAAGAGTGAACTGGATGATTTTGGGAGAAAGGAACACCTCCTTCTATCATATGTCCACTTTGGTCAAAAGAAGTAGAAACCGGATTTTAGCTATTAAGAACAGTGTTAGGGAGTGGCTTCATGAGGAGAGAGATATTATGGAGCATATTATAGAGGGTTTTGAGAGCCTTTTCTGCTCCTCCTTGGCTTCTTTAGAGAGAACCCCCCAGGCTTTGTCTCAAGGTCAGTTTTTTCTCACAGAGAGCGAAGGTGAATCCCTTAGTACTGAGGTCACAAAGGAAGAAATAAAATCGGCTCTCTGGTCGATGAAGCCTTTTAAAGCGCCCGGTCCAGATGGGCTTTATGTAGGTTTTTATCAGCGCTTCTGGGGAGTGGTTGGGAAATCCATGGTTGAGGAAATTAAGGAAATTTTCGTTAGGAAGAAAATCCCTGATTATCTTAATAAAACTCTTATTACTCTTATTCTTAAGATTCAAGGTCCTGAAACTCTGAGTAATTATCGACCTATCAGCTTATGCAATACTGTCTATAAAGTGATCACAAAGGTTTTAATGGCTCAGATTAGACCTTTACTAGACAAGCTCGTTTCCCCTCTTCAAACTGCCTTTATGCCATAAAGAAAGGGTACTGATAATGTGATTATCGTCCAGGAACTTATTCACTCCATTAGTAAGGCTAAGGGAAGGGAGGGATTCATGGCTATAAAGATCGATCTTGAAAAAGTTTATGATAAGCTAGAGTGGGGCTTCATTAGGGAGAGACTCCTTAGTTTCAACTTTCCTATGGATTTGGTGGAGATCATCATGAGTTGTGTTTCCACAGTCTCAACCTCTATTTTGTTCAATGGAGGTATGCTGGAACCTATTAACCCCTCTAGAGGTATCAGATAAGGCGACCCTCTGTCTTCCTACTTATTCATTTTATGTATGGAATTCCTGAGTCAACTTATTGAGAAGAAGTGCAGTGAGAAATTGTGGAACCCAGTTAAAGCCTCTAGAAGTGGTCCGAGCTTCTTTCATCTTTTCTTTGCAGACGATCTAGTGCTTTTTGCTAAAGCCAATCAAGCAAACTGCACTGCCATCCGGGAGGTGCTTGACATCTTCTGTGAAAATTTTGGTCAGAATGTCAGTCAATCCAAGTCAAGGGTGTTTTTATTGCCGAATGTTGTTACAGAGAGTAGGGAGGATATGTGTAGTCTTCTCGGGTTCAGGTCAACCTCTTCTATTGGAAATTATTTGGGAATTCTTATTAAGCATCGGGGGCAGTCAAGTCATGATTTTGATTTTATTTTGGATAGAATGAAGCAAAAATTGTCGGGTGGAAGGCTAATCTCTTGTCTATGGCAGGCTGAACGGTTCTTATCCAATCTTCTTTGTCTACCATTCCCAACTACACCATGCAGTGCGCTTATCTCTCGAGTAAAGTGCTGGATGGTATAGACAGGATCAGTAAGAATTTTTTGTGGGGATCTACGGATACCTCAAAGAAGATGCATTGGGTGGGTTGGCATAAGGTAGCAAGACCTAGGAAGGAGGGCGGTTTAGGGCTTCAGTCTGCAAAAGGAAGGAACACTGCCTTGTTAGCAAAGCTTAATTGGAGATTTCATTTAGAAAAAGAAACTTTATGGGCCAGGGTTCTTAGAAACAAGTACTGCACTCGTCGAAGATTAAGCTCGACCAACAGTGATAATCTTCCTTGTTCCTGAGTGTGGAAAGGTATGAGAAAAGGGCAGGATGTTTTTAATTCTGGAACAAAATGGGTCATTGGCAGAAACAGCAAGCTTAAGTTTTGGCTGGATAATTGGTCTTCTCAAGGTCCCATCAGAAATTTAGTGCAAGGTCCTCTGAACAGGGGCAAAGGTAGTATGGAAGTTAAGGAAGTGGTGTCGGCAAATGGTTGGAATTGGTCGAGACTATCTTTTGATCTTCCCTTGAATATAAAGTTGGGAATTCAAGCTACTCCCTACGCTTTAGCTGCTAGGAGTGAGGATAGACTGTCGTGGGCAACAAATTCCTGTGGGAATTTTGATCTAAAAAGCGCATATAATTTGACAGTTGTAGGAAGTGATAACCATGTTTTTGAGAGGCATTGGATTTGGAAAGTTAAAATTCTTCCAAGGATACAATTCTTTGTTTGGAGATGTTTTCACAACAGTATTGGCGTTAAAAATTGCCTAGCTTCAAGAGGAATCAATACTGATCCTTCCCGCCCTTGGTGCAGAGATGAACTAGAAACTATTATTCATTTGCTTCGGGACTGCTGGGGTGGCAAAGAGCTTTGGAATCAGATTGGTATCTCTGAGATGGATAGAAGTTTTTTTACTTGTGATCTTCACACTTGGCTGACCGTAAATGCAAGGAATGGACATATTAATAGTCATAGCAACCTCCCCTGGAATATAGTGTTCCTTTTTGCCATTTGGATGTTATGGAAGCAAAGAAACAGTCTTGTTTTCCAGAATAGAAGTTCCAACCCAAATTTAGCTACCCAAATTATTAGTCAAGCATGTGACTTCCACTGGTGTGCTGCGAATTGGATGACAGCCAACAGCTTCACTATGAAGAATATCAGATGGGAGAAGCCTCGAAATGGTTGGAGGAAGCTAAACACGGATGGGTCCTCTTTAGGTAACCCGGGACTAGCTGGTGGAGGAGGTGTGATTAGAGATGAGTTTGGTCATTGGGTGGTAGGCTTTTCAAGGAGGATTGGTGTTACTTCAAGCTTTGAAGCAGAGTTATGGGCATTAAGGGATGGACTTACCATCTGCGTGAACAAGAATTTCCAAGCTGTCGAGGTAGAACTGGATGCAAAAGCTTTAACAGATGTCCTTAATAACCCCAGTCAGACAAATCCTATCTTTTCCCCCCTTTTGGATGATTACAAGCAGCTAGCATCTCAGATCTCTCGCATTCGATTTAGTCACTGCTACCGTGAATCCAATAGATGTGCTGATTATCTCGCAAGAAAAGGTGCGAAACAAATAGAAGACTTCTGCATTCTTAGTTTTCCTCTTGTGGAGTTAATTCCTGTCTTTAACCATGACTTGTCTGGTTCTTTTGTAAGTAGGCGTTGTCCTACTGATCTTCTGCGTTTGTAGTTTCTTTGGTTTTATCCCTTTTACCAAAAAAGAAAAAAAGCAATTTTCATAGTCTTTGGCTAGGTCATTACCTGGAGGGTCTTTTTATTTTTATTTTTAAATAAACTAACAACAACCAACAATAAACTAACCATTTTTTTTTTTTTTAAATTTAAATCCAATGTTCCACCACTTTAATGCTCCCATACATAGGTTATAAGTTTGCGTTACTAAATTCGTTAATTACCTACACTTGAGAAAATAATTTTTCTCATTAATTCGTTATTTTTATCCTTTGTAATATTACCTTTTCACTAAGGAGAAAATGTAAAGGTAGTGGCCAACTAACAATTCATTTGCGTGAGTACCAGACTTGATTATCCCAACCAACCCGGATTTAGCCACTAACCTATCAAAACACAAAAGAAGCCAAACACTTTTTGAACTACATTTTCATTAACAACTCTTTGTTTTTTTTTATAAATAGACATTCTTTTTTTTTTTTTTTTCTTTTTTTAAATACATATTTTGCCCACCATCGAAAGTAAATCACATGATGTTTCAAGTTTGCTATTTTTAGAATCTTGGCTTAGGTTTATGGGGTGGCAAAATAAGCCCAGACCCATTTACCCATCCAAACCCACCCACTCTAATTGAAGCCAAACCCACCTAATTATTAGTTGGGTTAAATGGGTATCAACCCAATTAAACCCAATAATTATTGGGTTTTAACTAAAAACCCATTGAACCCCATTTAACCCATAAAATACCCAAATTCAACCCAACCATTCTCATAACATTAAAAAAAAAAAAAAAAAAAAAAAAAAAACTCAGACGTTTTATTCTTTCATTTTCTCGGCCTCCAAACACTTCTCTCTCTCTCTCTCTCTCTCTCTCTCTCTCTCTCTCTCTCTCATAGAGAACAATGAGCCACAACAAATATAGCACAAAGACCATCGAGTCTTGCTTCTTAGGAACCATATCCGCCTCCTCCATTCGAAACCTCATTCCCAAATCTTTGTCCAAACACTCCAAATCCACCTCTGGAGGAGAGGGTTGCGGAGGAGCACGAAGTGGTGGAGAAGGATGGGGAGAGGAAGGCGGAGAGAATGGGGTCGGAGGCTATGGAGTCGAGTGCCCACCTTGCCGATCTCGCCTTCGCAGCGCCAATCTCGCTTGCCCAGCGTCGATCTCGCCTACCTACCTCGCCGATCTCGCCTACCCAGCGCCGATCTCTCTTCTCCCTTTCATTTTTTTTTCTTTCTTCCTCCACTCCTCATCGATCTCGCCTGAGTTTTTCTTTTGTGGCTGTTTGTTGATTTTCTTGGCTTGGGTTGTTGTGGGTTGGCTTTAAGATGAGAATTTCTGGCTTTGATTAGTTTTTTTTTTTTTTTGGGTTAATAATTAGAGGTTGGGTTGTGTTTGGTTGTTGAGAAAATGAAGGAAAATCACAGTTTTTATTCGTTTAGGGACAAACCAATGAATCCTATTTGGAGTTTTTACTTTAATGGCATTTTGGTAATTTTGATAAATGGGTAATTGGGGTTTTCACTTTAGTGGCATTTTGGTAATTTTGATAATTGGGTAATTGGGTGGGTTGGGGTTTACCCATAATAATTGGGTTGGGTTGGATTTGGGTTAGAAACAATTAGTTAAATAGGTTTTAAATGGGTAAATGAGTTTTATATACCCAACCCAATTATGCTCACCCCAAACCTACCCAAACCCGCCCATTTGCCACCCGGCTCACTTGAGTTGTTTATCTTATAGAAAATTTTCCTGAAACAAATTAACAATATTGTGACCAATATTGTTTCTAAAAAAAAAACACACGTGACCAATATTGTTTCACAGACAAAGACACCTTTTTTTTTTAATACCGAAAAGTTAGAAAGTTTCAAACAGTACTTAGCATTTACTATAATTAATATAATTCTTTACTTATTATTATTATTTTTTTGCATGCAAACAAGGTATCCAAAGATTTTTTAGGCACTTGGCGAATAGATTATTTTTCAAAGATTATAAACTTTTGAGATTAATACTTTGATTTGAGGTTAATTTGCAATATGCGCCTTCCTATCCAAATTTATACTAATTTATAGTTTTAATTAGTATACTTTTTTTTTTAGAATACTAAATATTTTTAACACACACACCTTACATGCATACCGCTAAGTTGGATATTTTCTAGTTTTAACATGTTAATTTGCAATATGCGTCAATTAACTTGTATAGTTTTAATTGGCGCTCTATATAATTTCAATGATTTTTTTTTTTTTTTTTTACTTTCTATAAAAAGGAAAAATATTTTCTAGAAAATAGATATTTTTTTATAAAAAAAAAGTGCTACGTTCATAACATTTTCACAATACTTTCACAATAAATCCTAAGTAGCAAGTTGTTGCAGGTTTTTAACTTGAATCCACCACTGAAATTATTTTCTTACCCATCAGTAATAACTTAACACCTAAAATTTGTTGTGAAAATATTATAGACATAGTGTTTCTCTTAAAAAAATAATTTTTGAAAAACTGTCGCATTCTTTATGGTTGTGACCCTAAAATTGAGTCAAGAAATCATTTTATTTCGTCTAGCTCACATAAAAAATTTCTTGTAATTTCAAATAATGAAATGAAGAAAAGCTTTAATTTACAGAAACAAAGAGTAAATGAAAAATCTTTTCTGTTGTTTGGATCATTTAGAAACTTTAAATTGGAAAATCAACCATGTGCATACCCAAAATATGGCTATTGGGCTTAACCTCTACTTGGGCACACAATCTATTTGTTTTGTGGGCTTTGGGTTTCCTACTATGGGCGGTCCTATGCTGGGGGGACCCAAATACACTCCTGTTTCCTCAAGTCTTTCTCTTTTCCTCACAGAGTCACTCTCTTACTCTCTTTGAGTGCTTGCTCTTTTCTCTCAATGTTCTCCACATAATTGCCAACCCCTGTTCCTCACTCTCTTTTCCTATTTATAGGCTAAGATCAGTGGAGGTGTTATGATTACCCCCCTTGCTAATGTGAATGGGGGTCCAATTCTATCATTTCAAAATGGATGTTCCATCGGAAAAGGTGGTAATGGCATTGGAATTGGTTCCCACCTTCAAAAGGATGTTCAGCAGCGATATTCCTAAGGCATTGCCGGGCATACAAGATATGGTACTTTGAACAATCACGTTCCTATCCAAGATGCATTTGATCGGGGGAGTTCGGGTTGGCCCCCTAAGTGTGCCTGGGTCAAGACCATAGCTCCAAAGGTATCGGGTCAACTATTGTGGCATATGGTTAGGGCCCTTTGCCTAGCGGGCCAAGGGGTCTAACTCCGTATAATGGGTTGAGGATATGGGCCGCACCACAAGGCCGGGGCCCAAGGCCAAAAGGGCTCTGAGACCTTGTACTGTACATTAACCCCCCTTGATTCGTGTCTGGCCTTTGAGAACGAATTAAGGATGACAAGAGCCGGAGACTCTTTGGGAAGCCCAATAGTTAGTCTTTGAACTGATAGGACGATCATTAATGCGTTTTCGGAAGGTGTGTCATGCCAGACTGTTAGGTGTAACAGTCATCATGACCTAACGGTTCGTGAACCGAGGTGGCATGCGTGGAAATTACTAAAAGAATTCGGAAAGTTTTTCCTTCCACTTTCATTAAATGTTTTCACCCCTTTTGGACCCTATAAATAGTTTCCTCAGATTTCCTACACCACTCTTTGCATCATCTCTTCCTCAAATTCCTTCTCTATCGAGCATACCTTTCCCGTGCATATATCCTTCAGTCTAGACCACCATTCCTTAAAGCCCACTGTAAGTTTTCTTTACTCTTTCCTCTTATTTCAGTTTTTTTCTTCAATCTTAGAATCTAAGAATGGGTTATTCTTATCTCCTCTCTTCTGAAGTGTCCTTGGCTAGTTTTAGAGTAGCCTATGGCATTCCTAGAGATGTTGATATCGCCTATTGTCACGAGAGTGATATCGCTCTCCAGAGGCGTTCTAACCCAAACATAGCATTTCTCCCTTTGATGTCCATTCTTGAGGGTGGGGTTAGGTTTCCCATGGACCCTCTTATTATACGTACCCTTAGGTTCTATGGCTTATGCCCCGACTAACTCCCCCCAAATTTTTATCGAGTTGTGAGTTACGTGAGTAGATTAAACCACATATACGGGCTACAACTAAACCTGACATCAAATGTATGTATATTTTATGCGATAACGTTAGGTCCAATTACTACTTAAAAGTTAGGGACGTACAGGTTTGGCTTATATCATGCCTCCCCGATTCCGACAGAAATTCAGCGGGCGAATTCATCCAGGTGAGCAGTAACTGGCTTGCCGATGTGCTTCCCTGTCTGCTTTCGCCGCGTGATGTTAGTCAGTACTGAGTACCTTTTTTTGTTTTAAATTTGATACTTGTACTCATTTTACTCACGTGTGTACTAATCAATCTTTTCTTTGGTTTGTTGCAGAAGGGAAAAGATTCAGACCTGACATTAGGGTTGTGCACACGAGGGATCTCAACTTTGTCCTTAGGTCAGAGATCTTCGTGCACACAGACGGACAGCTCTAGGCATCCCATTTGATACTCGGCTGCAACCCTGTGTACACTACCTGGTAGCCGTTCAGCTAGGCTTTGCTAGTGGATAGCCCACTCCTTTCTTATATTGATGTCCAGCACGTAAATTTCCTCCCTCCCTCCTTGACAGTGGCTGAAGCTCGAGACCTTGGCCCCAGATATACTATAGCTGAGGATCTTGCACCTGTGAAAGACGAGTCGGCCGAGCGTGTATCCCAAAGCTGTAGAGCTCACATACCCATTGGAGAGCTTGAAGTCCTAGTGTGAATAGCCGAGCCAACATCTGCCGAGTCAGTAAATTCCTCGGACGCAAAGGCTGGTCCAGGTGAAACTATGGTAAAAAAAAAAAAAACAATGATTGTTGATTGGTTTTTGCTCGCCGCTCGCCCTACTGCTTAGTCCCAACCTCAAGGCGAGGATCGGGCTCCTCATTCTCCAGTTGGCGGTTGTGCTAAAAAGAAACAACGTGTTGTCGACTAGCCACCCAGAGTTCTGAGTGACGCTCCCTTGAGGACCCTTCCTCGGGTGTCAGTTGGGATCACAATCCCGGAATCGGTTGGTGATTCCTGGTCGGGTGCCCAAGTTGGGACCAATGTGGCGTCCTCCTTTCGATCTGAGGCAGAGTGGTAGCGTACCTTCATGCTTGGGGACAAACTGCTGCTAGCGTCCACTAGCATGAGGACATGGGCCCAGGGTGATGGGGGGCGAGTTGCCCAGAGCCTAGTGCAGGGTCTTATGCTGCCCAAGGACGTCCAATTTTTCTCGGACGAAACCAAGGAGTCTCTGGTTAGGCAGCTACAATGGCACATTGTAGCGGTAAAGTCCCATCCCTTCCTTTCTCTATTTGTCTTAATGTGTGCATGTTCCCCTCGTCTTCACATTTATCATTGTCATGTTATCAAACCGCTCAGCTGACTCACTCTCTTGACGAGAGGTTGAAAGAGCTTGTTAAGGACGCCGAGCGGGAGAAAACTCTTAAGGACATCGCAACTACCACTGCGAAGGAGAAGGGTAAAGCTGCCGAGGCCACCGAAAAGAGGGCGTAGTCAACTGAGAAAGCCCGGCTAGTGGTGGAGAAAAAGCTAACCGACGTGGAGGCCTAGCTAGGGAGTGCGAAGCTAAAATTGGCGAAGGCGGAGAGCCTGAACTTGTCCCCAGCTGATGAACTTGCTGACTTGAAAACAAACCTAGACGCTTACGAGGAGAAGTGGTACAACAAAGGTTTTGCAGATGCCAAAAACTCTGCAGAGCCTGTCATCTATCAAGCTTAGCGTCATGGGTTCAGGGAGGGGTGGTTGGCAGCTTTGTAGGTCATGGGAGTAGCTGAGGATTCCCCACTGAGGAACCCTAAACAAATTCCGTACCCGGCTCCCCAACCTCCCGTTCAAAGTCAGGCCAGCGCCATGGATGAAGAGGACATTCCTAGCATGAGGGACCTGGTGCACACAATTGATAGCCATGTTGAGACAGTAGATCTTAAGATCACCAACAACCTCAACACCACCAAGGATGCCCAAGTTCAGCAACCTCTTGCCGATCAACCAACCGAAGGTGCCCAAATCTAGCAAGCCGAGGATATTGCCCATCTTTCGCTCACTGATCCTTCTGTTTGATACTTGTGTTTTTAACTAGCCTTTATTTATTTTTTTATTCGTATTTACTTTTCTCTTTTATTTGTCTGATTTGCCTAAATTCATCGGGTTGTGGTGATAGAACAATGATTTGACTCTTATATTCCTAAATTTTATTTTCCTACAGTCACCAGGTTGTGGTGACAAAACATTGGTTTAATCTTTATTCATTTTTGTTTAATCATGTTTATGAATGTTTGCTACTAAGTTATCATTTCTATCATGTTCTTTCATTTTCTTACTCTTTTTATATAGATATATTCCAAATGACGGGGTAGTCTAATCTCAGTTTGCCTCTGAACAGTGATTGAAGTTAATTTCTCAATCATCTTCAAAAGGATGAGTCATATCAGTGCATGTATGGTGACCGGGACCGGTCCAGAACAGATCGTCTGTGTCTAGAAAGAATTGGCTCTTCGGCGATAAGAACTAAATTTGATATACGGACTTATCTAGGAAAACTTAGTGTAGGATAATCATTTTCCCTACGATTTGGATTGAATTTGAGAGACTAGTTTCAGCCCTTTGAAATAATTCGACGTAGTCTATGTGTGCTCAGCGACTAAAATATAGTCGAGAAGCTTGTTTCTATCCTTGGAATAGCTCAATGTAAAGTTTCCATTTGCCCAGGAGCCTGCTTCTGTCTTTAGACAAAATTTGAGATTTAGGTTTCCACCTGTCTAGTGATGAAGATCGAACTGAGAACAGGTTTTTGTCCTCCGATAAATTTCAAGATTAGGCTTTCACCTGTCTGGTGATGAAGATAAAACCAGGAATAGGTTTCTGTCCTCCGATAAATTTCAAGATTAGGCTTTCACCTGTCCGGTGATGAAGATCGAACTGGGAACAGGTTTCTATCTTTTGATAAATTTCAAGATGCTTTCACCTTGTCTGGTGATGAAGATCGAACCGGGAATAGGTTTTCGTCCTTAGATAAAATTTAAGATTAGGTTTCTACCTGTTTGGTGATGAAGATCGAATTGGGAACAAGTTTCTGTCCTTAGATAAAATTTAAGATTAGGTTTCCACCAGTCTGGTGATGAAGATTAAACCGAGAACAGGTTTCTGTCCTTAGAATAATTTGCTTTAGTGCTCTTCGTGTGTATTGATCGAGGCTAATGAGTTAACAACGATGAAATTATAAATACAAATACACTTGCATGGATAAACATCACTTTCGTATTCATTAACAATATGTACATATAATGTTACACTCAATCCGTACCCCCGCGTTCTGTTAATCAGTGGTAGAATTTCTTCAAATTGTGGGCATTCCATGGATGAGGAAGAGGTCTTTTTCCAAACCTTCCAAATAATATGCCCCTACGCCCGTGATGCCGAGACTGCCACAAAACTCGTGGAAAGCTTTGCTGTCAAACTGCAACTTGTTATCTAACACTAGGGACTCTGGTACCCCGAACCTCGTCATTATGTTCCTCCATACGAACTTCTTAACATCCATATCCCGGATGTTTGCCAATGCCTCTGCCTCCGCCCATTTGGTGAAGTAATCCATGGTTACTAGGACAAACCTTCGGTTTCCTGTTGCCCAAGAGAATGGACTGACGATATTTAGCCCCTACTGCGCAAAGGGCCAAGGGCTACAAATGGGATTCAAGCACCTCGCCGGTTGGTGGATCATAGGGGCGTGCTTCTGACACTGCTCACATTTTCATGCATACTCGTTAGTGTCCTTTTGTATTCGCGAACACCAAAATCCTTGAGTCATTACTCGGTGAGCTAATGAACGTCCCCCCACGTGACTGCCGCACACTCTTTCATGTAGCTCGGCCAGGAGTCCTTCAATCTTACTGGGGTGTAGACATTGCAAGTAGGGCCCGTCAAAAGATCTTCAATACAGCTTTCGATCAGCTGATAACCAATACCGAGCAACTATCCGGTGTACTTTTTCCACTTCCGTCTCATCAGCAAGCACACAATCCTCGGCTAAAAAGTTGATGATCGGATCCATCCAACATGGTTCAATTGCTGTCACTTGTGAAACACTTACTCCAGCATTGATACTCGGTTCTGCTACGAGCTCCACCTTGATTATTCGAGGTACCTTTTCTGTCATTGACGACGCCAATGTGGCCAGAGAGTCTGCATGTCTATTCTGCCCTCGGGCCACCTGGACCTACTTCGCCTTAAGAAACTAACTCATAACCTGCCTTACCACTCGCAAGTATTCCTTCATTCAGGAATCTCAAGCTTCAAAACTACCCTATACCTAGCTAACCACCAATTGGGAATCCAAGTAGACCTCAACTTCCTACGCACCCATATCTAGAACAACTCTCAATCCAGCGAGTAGGGCTTCATACTCAGCTTCGTTGTTGGAGGTCTTAAATCCTAACCTGAAAGAATGTTCAAACCTTATCCCTTCTGGAGTGAGAGATGATAAGGATCCCAGCCCCTGCCCCCATTGCACTAGAAGCGCCGTCCACGAATACCTTCCACAGGTGACAGTCCACATGACAAATTACCTCAATCTATTTTCTCGAGCAAAACTCTGCAACAAAATCAGTAAGAACTTGGCCTTTCACTGAACTCCTTGGCCGGTACCATATCAAAGAAGCCAAGCTGGGTTCCCCATTTGGCTATTCAGCCTATGAACTTTTTAACAGTGACCGTAAGGGATATTCGGTCAACACATAAACGATGTGAGCTTGAAAATAATGAGGCAACTTCCTCGTAGCATGCACTAGTGCTAACACCAACTTCTTCAGGGGCAGGTATCTTGTCTCGGCGTCAAACAGGGTCTTGCTTATATAATACATGAGTTGTTGCACTCCTCGATCCTTCAGAAGCACGGCATTCATGGTATGTTCTGACATTGAGAGGTATATGAATAAATTCTCCTTGGGCTCTAGGGCTATTAACATAGGTGCCAGCATCAAATATTCCTTCAAGTCCTAAAAAGCTTTCTCACACTCCTCATTCCACTGGAATCCCCTCTACTTCTTCAAGAGTTGGTAAAATGGACGGCAACGATCGGCAAACTTGGAAATGAACCGGTTAAGGGTAGCTAACATGCCGGTCAGCACTTGGACTTCCTTTGAATTACTCGGCGGCTTGAGGCATTTCACGGCTTCAATTTGGTTGGGGTTGACTTCTATTTCTCGGTTCGTGATCAAGTACCCTAGGAACTTGCCAGCTCCCACTCTAAAGGCACACTTGTCCACATTGAGGCGCAGTTTATGCTGCCGAAATACTTCGAATACCCCTTTAAGATCTTCAATATGTTGTGCCTTCTGTTTGCTTTTTACCACCATATCATCAACGTACACCTCGACCATCCGCTCGATCTTATCTCGGAACATTCTTGTAATCATCCGTTGATATGTGGCCCTAGCGTTCTTCAACTTAAATGGCATCACGGTATAATGATAGTTAGCGTCAGGTGAAATAAACGTCGTTTTCTCCTGATCCTCAGTAGCCAAGGCAATCTAATGATAACCCTAAAAAATGTCCTGAAAGCTTATCTTCAGGTGTCTATAAGTGGCATCTACCAGCTGATTAATATTCGGTATAGGAAACGGGTCCTTCAGACACGCTTGGTTCAAGTCGGTGAAGTCAACACAAACCCTCCATTTGCC